>JARGYO010005626.1:35365714-36565714 GCA_029206835.1 Rana muscosa
GCACACAGAGAACCATTAACTAGCAAGACATAGGTATAACCTTACCTTCAGAAGGCACAGCGTCATCCTCCGCTTGCTCTTCTATTACTTCTGCCTCTACTACTGGATCTTCTACTACCTCTTCCTCTAGAACTGGCTCTTCTTCTGCTTCAACCTCTTCCGTCAACACCGTCTCTTCCTGAGGTTCATGCGGTTGATATTCTTCTGCTTCATCCTGACTATCCTCATTTTCATTGTAAGATTCTGGTTCAGTTTCAGCAGCTACCTCTAGCTCTTCGTTCTCTTCATCTACAGGCTCTTCTACTTTCCCCGCGGTAAGCGGTTTGGCTGCCACTTCTTCCACAACTGGCTCCTCTTCTGATTCTATATCTGGTGTCTCAGCTTCTCCTTCAGGCTCCTCTACTTCTTGCTGTTCCTCCTCATATTCCTGCTCTTCTGCATCACCTGCTTGGGTTAGCGGCAAGTCTTCATCATCATCATCATCATCATCACCATCTTCAGGGGCTGTGGGTTCTTGGTCTACAGCTTCTACCCTCTCTTCTACATCATCATCATCATCTTCAGGAGCTGTGGGTTCTTGGTCTACAACTTCTACCCTCTCTTCTACAAAAACTTGCTCTTCAGTTTCAATCTCCTCTTCTTTGTTATCTTCTTGTTCTTCAGTCACCAGCTCTTCTTCTGGCTCATCATTTGCTTCTAACATTTCACAAAACAAAGGGTTAGCTGCAACTAAATTAGGAATCTGATTCATTTAGACATCATAACATTAAAGGCTCAAGATACACATGCCTCCAGCCCAATAGGATATCACTGATCTATTAATTATCTTACCCAGATTAAAGTTGAAATACTACCAAATTCTAAACTCAGAAAGAGACATAAGGCGTGAGTAAGGGTGAGTAAGGAATAGGAACATAAAAAAAAAAAAAAAAAAAAAAAAAAAAGAGAAGGACATAAAAAAATGAACAAAGCATATCACTCTATAGCAGCCCTCAAAAATTCTGCCCGCATTTTGCGAGCACCGCCGGCAGCCTGGGTGGAATGGGAGTCCTTCTCCCAGAGATCACGGAGGGAGAGGGAGAGACCCAGGTGATCTGTGCGCAGCGCAGGGAACACAACGCTAACAGCTTTCATTTCAATTGCCTTGTTCCCCGCCACTCGCTGTCAGATACAGACCCTCCTTCCTGGTCCCGGGACTTTGATAGACCGATCACCCGTCCAATCCTGGCGACAGGTGATCTTGCAATCAATGTTTGGGAGCGGGGCTGTATATGACGTTTAGCGGGGGGAACACAGCAATTGAAATGAAAGCTGTTAATCGCTGTGTTCCCTGCGCTGCGCTCTGATCACCTGGGCGGCTCTCCTGTTCCTTTCCTCCCCTGCACAGGTAGGCTGCATAGTGGACACAGGCTGCATGGTGGACACGCGGCAGCCTGCATTGGTGGACACGGATAAAAAATTGTTGTTGTTAATATTTATTTTTATAACGTCATTCTGCATAAAACATTTAAGTGTCATTTCATGAGATAATTTAGGAGGGCGTGTTTAGGGGTGGGGCAACTGGTGGCGAGTAACCCTTGAGGCCTGGCTAGTAGCTCTTTTGAGCCCTGCTCTATGGTGTGTACTTGTCTCAATCCATAGCACCAAGTGTCATTTCTGTCTGCTGCTTTCTTTCTCTGCTATCTGCATGAGACTTCTGACAAGTTTTCTTGACACTAAGAGAAAAATGGTGATAGGGAAGGGAGCCCCAGCTTATTGACAGCCTCCACTTTGTTCTTATGTGCTGCTTGAAGGGGGTGTGTCCCTTCTCTCCAATCAGCTCTCACAGAGCTTTGCAGTGTCTAACTTCAGCTCTCTGCCCCGTTTCTGGCAGCTCAGACAAGCAGTATAAATTCAGAATTTTGAACAGATGTAGACAAGTGAAGACTGCAGACAAATAGGTACAACTTATGTAGGAGGATTTGTTTCATCTGTGTGTCATCTGAGGCCAGTTACTTCACTGGGTATATGGAAGGGTTTACAACCACTTTAACTGTATGTAATACCCAACAATAAACTTCTCTTATTTGGTCCCTTTTGATATGGCAATACCACTGAAAATGCAGCGTTACATCTATGCGATGAGCGCAAATGTATACCTGTTTATCCTTCTGGAAATCTTACCAGCTGAAAACGTTGCATGCGCTCTTGTCAACTGTTATTAAATTGTTCCTCCTAGCCAACTTTGAGGACAACAGAGCCCACCCCTCTATGCTGTAATGGGGAAGAGGAAAGGGGAGACACTATGGCTTCTTCAAAGATACAGTATTCTGATTGAGTGTTGTCACTCTAGGAAGGACAGTGGGTTACTACCATGATTTTTAGTTGAAAATAAAGGAGAAAAAAGGAAAATCATGCAGCCGCCACCTATAAAGACTGGTAAACTGCAATAGAATACAATATATCAAAACCCAATTACAAAAAATGTAAAGAAAACCTATACCCACAGAAAACATAAGAATATAATGTTCTGGGAAGACCGGCACCATAAGGTGCGGAACATACTTTTACAGCATTACTATATGGGGCCTGTGTACCATCTGCCTGTTTCAAGGTAGGATTTAGGGCTGGCCATACATTATACCATTTTCTTGTACAATTTTCCTTTAGATTTACCAAAACCATATAATATGAGGTCAAACCTAAACACTTTCAATTTGCATGCAATCAGACAGGCCCTTGTACTACATAATTGTAGGCAAAGCTAAAGGAAATTGAACAAGAAAATTGCATATTGTATGGCCAGCTTAAAGGGGTTGTAAACCTACGTGTTTTTTCACCTTAATGCACCCTTACTTACCTGAGCCCAGAATTTCCGTGGGCGTGTCCCCGCCGTCCTTCTATCCTTGGATAGATTGATAGCAGCACAGCCATTGGCTCCCGCTGCTGTCAATCAAATTCAATGACGCGGGCACTGGGGGGCGGGGACGAGACATACACTCGGCGTCTATGGACGCCGAGTGTATGACACAGGAGCAGGCCCTCAAATTAACCCCCTCAGGAGAGAGCTTTCCCAGAGGGGGTTATCCAATGCGGGGGAGGAGCCGCGAGAGCCGCCGTTGGACCCCAGAAGAGGACGATCAGGGCCACTCTGTGCAAAACGAACTGCACTGTGGAGGCAAGTATGACAGGTTTGTTATTTTTTTTAAAAAAAATAAAAACAACAAGAACCTTTAGTGTCACTTTAAGGCATCAAAAGGCAAAGATATACAGATACATAACTGTTCAATTTTTTTTAGACTTTAATGTTCTTTTTCCCACATGCATCCCTTGGTGATAAATTAAATATATGTAGAGGGTTTAAGGGAGTGGACCTAATACTTACCTGGTGAGGAGTTTCAAGGTACAGTGCTTTGAGGTTAGGGGGTTTGTAGGTAGTTGTAGGAGTGGGCGAGATAGAATGTATATAAGACTTATTTTTCCATCAGAACCTAAGCGAGTCAGCAGCTGACCTCAAGAGCCGAGGTTCTCTTATTTGATGCCCCTGGGCTTGCAGGACACTCAAGCGACCATACTCCTATAGAAATTGCATGCATAAAGCAAAAGATTAAGGTCTTCTATGGCCAGTGTTGGATGATGTCACTCCTGTGCAGCAGTCAGTCATACTGACACACGCATGCTGGAGAATGCTGCAAGCCGTCAGGTAGGTGTATTTTACTGAAGAAGCAACATTGCATGTCTCTTCTGCAATATAGAGCCTGCCTGCTCGCAGTTTGCGACAGCGATCTAGAATAAAATTCTAGATTTTTTTTTATATATTTTTACAGAATTTAAGGGTCATACAAAACTACCAGATAGCGTTCTAGTCTAGGGTCTTTGTTTAATATTAATGAAAAAGTGATAAGGTGGAAGTCAGATCACTAGCGTCTAAGTCATTGATGGAGCGGTGAAGAAGCTTTTAAGCTTATGTCACTCATAATAAACACCTTATATACATTTTTTTTTTTTTTTTTGATGAGATGTTGTCTGTGAAGTCCCAACTCTGCTAATAAATATTCTTCATTAAAGGATCTGCCAGAAGTGTGCACTTTGTTCTAAAAACGACTCACGTGGCCAAAATCAGACTAACCTACTTGGGTACCATAACAAAAAGCACCATGTGCATAGACACATACTAACCAATCATCTTACTTTTTTCAGTTTATTTACAAACAGTGGTTATATACTGTAGCTGTACATCAAATTTTCATTCGGTTATAAAAATTAGTTTCTTTTTCGTACATCACGGGACACAGAGCGACTTAGTCATTACTAATGGGTTATATAGTTTACCTTCAGGTGCTGGCACTGGCAACTTCCAAACCGGAAGTACCCTCCCCTATATAAGCCCCTCCCATCCGGGAGCTGCCAGTGTCTAAGGTGTTGGCCAAAGAGTAACATGTGTTTTCACTGGGCTTGCGTACAGGTTCTTTTACGGGCCTTAGTAAGCTGTTCCGGATCCCACCAAAAAAGCTTCATAGCTAAACGGTCGGTACCCGGGCCTTGCAGCAGAAGAGCAAGGTTTTGCCTGTAATGCCTCTCTTAGGAGGGCTGGACCCTGGGATCCAGAGCTCTGGTCATACCCACGACCAAGATGTTTTCTGTGCAGGGTGCTATACAGGTCCAGGGGAGTGGAATCCTTGGGAACCCGGTCCCTGAAGGTTTAATTACAATGCCTGCCGTGATAGGTGAAGTTTGGGCTTCTGTGGACCAAACAGAGTCCTGCGGCGGGGAACAGGTAAGTGGGGGCCCCCAGGAACTTGGTTCTATTGGGGGACCCCCAAGCCTAATTTGTCTTTCTGTCTGTTACCTAACGGTATTCCCGCTAATATCTGTGTATGCCTGTAACTACTGAAAAATGTAAAATTTTAATAGTAGTCAAGAATAAAAAAAAAAAACAGAGGACCGCGGTACCTGTGTTAAACCACTAGAGGCCGCTGTGGTCCATTTTTTCTTGTCATGTGGATCTTTGGTTTTCTCAAGTCAAAAGATCCAGGCAGTTGGTAAGTTCTCTGTGGGAATCCACTTCCTCTGCCCTGTTGCTGCGCTCATCCACCGCACAGGCCCTCCGGCAAAAAGGGCCCTGGCTCCTAGTCCCTGCTTGGTTTTCGAAAAGGGCGCCAATGGTGCACGGGCGCATGCACGCGCCTCCTATGAAAAAAAAGGGGCGGGGCGGGTGGATGACGCTCGATGCGCGCCGCGGCGCTTCTGCGCATGTGCAGGCGTCCCAGCATGTATAAAAGACACAGTACAAGTGTCAGCTGGATGCAAACAGAGCTAGCAACAAATAGTGGCACACAGAGGCGGTTGATGCAGGCATCCCCATAGAAAGGCACTTTAGTGGACACCAGCTGGTATATAGCAGCAACTGTGTTAGACTATTACCAGCAAAATTGGTGTATGACGACGGGAATACCTCAGCTTTGTGCTTAAAGGATATGTCGTCCAGACGCTCCGGAAATAAGTCTTCCAGGAAGCCAAAGGGGTCTCCATCGGGCTCTGAGGATATTGGGCATGCTTGTACTGCACCAATCTCCCCTGAGAATTCAGAGGTCAGTAGCCGTAGGAACCCCGCAGGAGTGCCTGGTGCTGCGGCTGTCCCCAGTCCACCTGCTCCTGTATATATAACAGAGGAGGTTTTATCCTCAACTCTGGGAGGATTGGAAGAGAGATTAACAGCATTGATCGCTGCTTCCCTGTCACAGGGAAAGCGCGTCCGAACTCCGTCTCCTCCTTCAGAGTGCCTGTTAGTGGAGGAACAGCCCCACACAGAGATCGACCTACCTGAAGGGGATCAGGATGAGGTTGATTCAGTTATGGAGGAATCAACAGTGGAAGAACCTTTCTCAGCATCTCAGGCTGAAAGATTATGGGTTCAGTCTCTGACTAACATGGTCCGATCAGCATTTAAAATGCCTCTGGCGAAACCATCAACCACTACGGTTTCCTCGCTGGGGTCACTGAAAGCTCCCCAGGCTGTCTGTTCCTTCCCAATCCACCCTTTATTGGAAGGGCTTATTTACCAGGATTGGGAGCATCCTGATAAAATATTTACTCCCCCCAAGAGATTTCCGGTGATCTATCCCATGGAGGATAAGTTCATAAAAAAATGGAGGGTCCCTACAGTGGACGCAGCCATCTCTTCTGTGAACAAATCACTGACATGTCCAGTAGATAATGTTCCAATGTTCAAAGACCCAATAGATAAAAAATTGGAGTCTTTACTAAAATCTGCTTTCTCTACAGCAAGCATGGTGACACAACCTGCGGTAGCAGCGATTGGAGTCTGCCAAGCGGTGAAAGATCAGTTGAAACAAGTCTTAAGGGACTTACCAGATCAGCAGGCTCTTGCCCTACATGACCTACCTAGAGCCTTGTGTTTTGCGGTGGACGCCATAAAGGATACAATCCAACAGGCCTCCCGCTTTACGCTGTCTGTAGTACATATGCGTAGGCTTCTATGGCTCAAAAACTGGTCTAGTGAAGCTCCCTGTAAGAAATTGCTGGTTAGCTTCCCATTTCATGGAGAACGCTTATTTGGAGAAGATCTGGACAAATATATCCAGAAAATTTCTGCCGGTAAAAGTTCACTCTTACCGGTTAAGAACAAGAGTAGAAGTCCTTCTTTTAAGAGGCCTACTTCTCCAGTCCCTGGCACATCGGCTGTGAAACAGTTCCGACGGCCTCCGCGGTCAAATTCAGGGGGCAGAAATCAGGGACAATCACAGGGTAACAAGAAACCCTGGGTCAAGAGAGGTACAAAACCTCCCCCCAAGTCATGAAGGGTTGCCCCCACTCAATCGGGTGGGGGGAAGACTTCAGTTGTTCACAGAGACCTGGCGGGACACCATCAGAGACAGATGGGTGCTCTCCGCAGTAAGTCTGGGATACAAGCTGGAGTTAAAAGACACTCCTCCTGCCCAATTTATGAGGTCAAACGTGCCAAGCGATCCCTAGAAGAGAGGATCCCTCCTTCTGGCACTAGAACAACTATTGCTCCAAGGTGTAATCATGAAGGTTCCCCTGGAAGAAAGTGGGTTCGGGTTTTACTCGAACCTTTTCACAGTCCCCAAACCAAATGGGGACGCGAGGCCCATATTAAATCTAAAAGGGCTAAACAAGTTCCTAAATATCAGGACTTTTCGGATGGAGTCGATCCGATCGGTGGCCACCGCCCTACAAGGGCAGGAATGGTTAGCCTTGATCGACATAAGGGATGCTTATCTGCATATTCCCATCTTTCCGGCCCACCAGAAATTTCTACGCTTTGCAGTAGAAGGGCGCCATTTTCAGTTCAGAGCCTTACCTTTCGGTCTGGCCACAGCACCACGAGTGTTCACAAAAATTCTGGCCCCACTATTGGCCAATCTAAGAACACAGGGTGTAACGATAATGGCATATCTAGACGACCTGCTACTAATAGACCACTCAGTGGAAAAGCTGGAAGTAGCTATTCACAAGACAATCAAGTATCTGGAATATCACGGTTGGATTATCAACCGGGACAAGTCAGCTCTAAGACCAGTCAGAAGTCTGGAATACTTAGGGCTAAGGCTGGATTCAAATCAGAGAAAGATTGTCTTACCTCCAGAAAAGGTGTCGTCTTTAAAAGATTTGACCCACTTAGTGGGTACAAAAAGAAAACCATCCATACGCCTGTGCATGAGGCTGCTGGGAAAAATGGTGGCTTCATTCGAAGCAGTACCCTACGGTCAATTCCATTCAAGGAACTTGCAGAGGGCCATACTGTCAGCCTGGAACAAAAAAGTTCAGGCTTTAGACTTACCAATGTCCCTGTCCCCTTCCGTTCGCAAGAGCCTCCATTGGTGGTTGGTGCCCCAGAATCTGGAAAAAGGGAAACCCTTCAGTCCGGTTTCTTGGAAGGTGGTCACTACAGATGCCAGCCTCAAAGGCTGGGGGGCAGTACTGGAGCAATGGTCTCTCCAGGGCAAGTGGTCAGAAGCAGAGAAGGCCCTGCCCATCAATTTCTTAGAGATACGAGCAGCCCGGTATGCCCTAGTAGCATGGACATCCAAACTCCAAGGGTCCCCTGTCAGAATTCAATCAGACAATGCCACAGCAGTGGCATATATCAATCACCAGGGTGGCACCAGGAGTCGTGCAGCCCAGAGGGAAGCGAATTGCATCCTGGAATGGGCAGAAAGATATGTCCCAGCCATATCCGCGGTTTTCATCCCAGGAGTGGAAAATTGGAAAGCGGACTTTTTAAGTCGCCAGCAATTATGCCCGGGGGAATGGTCTCTTCACCCCGAGGTTTTCCAGGCAATATGCCAGCGGTGGGGAACACCGGATGTAGATCTGCTAGCATCCAGATTCAACGCAAAGGTGGACAGGTTTGTCTCTCGGACAAGGGATCCCCTAGCTTGCGGCTCGGATGCCCTAGTGTTCCCTTGGGATCAGTTCAAGCTGATATATGCATTCCCACCGCCACAATTGTTACCGCGATTAATCCGCAGAATCAGGGTAGAAAAGAAACCAGTGATTCTGGTGGCTCCAGCGTGGCCCCGAAGGGCATGGTACGCGGAGATTGTAAAAATGTCAGTGAGGAGTCCTTGGACTCTCCCACATCGTCCGGACCTGCTGTCGCAAGGACCGATATACCACCCTTCCTTACCAGCCCTAGGTTTGACGGCCTGGCTATTGAAGCCCACATTCTGAAAAAGAGAGGGCTCTTTAATCCTGTGGTATCTACCATGATCAATGCCAGGAAGCCGGTATCCAGGCAGATCTATTATAGGATCTGGAAGGCGTACATTACATGGTGTGAGGCCAAGAAATGGCATCCACGTAAGTACGTAATAGGTAGGATTTTGGACTTCCTACAGTGGGCTGTAGATAGGAAGCTGGCCTTGAGTACTATCAAGGATCAGATTTCGGCCTTGTCAATATTTTTTCAAAGGCCCTTGGCTTCGCATTCACTAGTCAAAGCTTTCATACAAGGAGTGATGCGTATTAGCCCTCCGGTTAGTATTCCCATATGTCCATGGGACTTAAACCTGGTTCTGTTGGTTCTACAGAAACAACCATTTGAACCATTGCAACACATTTCCTTGGTTCTTCTCACCAGGAAATTGATTTTCTTAGTAGCCATTTGTTCGGCTAAAAGAGTATCGGAATTATCCGCCTTGTCCTGTAAGGAGCCATATCTGGTTGTCCATAAGGACAGAGTAGTATTACGTCCTCATCCAGCCTTTCTTCCTAAGGTGGTATCGAGGTTTCATTTGAACCAAGATGTGGTTCTTCCTTCTTTTTTCCCCAAACCTAGCTCGGTAGAGGAAAAGTTATTGCATTCTTTGGATGTAGTAAGAGCAGTTAAGGCTTATCTAAAAGCCACTGCTCAGATTCGCAGAACGGATACTTTGTTTATTCTGCCGGAAGGCCCCAGAAAGGGTCAGGCAGCATCAAAATCTACTTTAGCCAAGTGGATTCGACAGGTCATAATACAAGCCTATGGCTTGAGAAAGAGACCGCCTCCATTCAAAGTTAGGGCGCACTCCACAAGAGCAGTTGGAACTTCATGGGCAGTGCATCACCAGGCCTCCCTGGCTCAAGTCTGTAAGGCCGCAACATGGTCTTCAGTACACACGTTTACTAGATTCTACCAGGTAGACGTTAGAAGTCAGGAGGATGTCGCCTTTGGGCGCAGTGTGTTGCAGGCCGCAAAAGATCCTCATGCCTGATGGCGCCCAGCTTATGTATAGTGTATCCCTCCCCTCATTTGGCATTGCTTTGGGACGTCCCATTAGTAATGACTAAGTCGCTCTGTGTCCCGTGATGTACGAAAAAGAAAAAGGGATTTTTATAACAGCTTACCTGTAAAATCCTTTTCTTGGAGTACATCACGGGACACAGAGCTCCCACCCCTCTTTTTGGGACACTTATTGCTTTGCTACAAAACTGAGGTGCTCCCGGATGGGAGGGGCTTATATAGGGGAGGGTACTTCCGGTTTGGAAGTTGCCAGTGCCAGCACCTGAAGGTAAACTATATAACCCATTACTAATGACTAAGTCGCTCTGTGTCCCGTGATGTATTCCAAGAAAAGGATTTTACAGGTAAGCTGTTATAAAAATCCCTTTTTTATGAATTATTTCATCTTTCAATAACATCTTACCAGGCTCTGCATTCAGCGATTTGTGAACACTGGGCTCCAAGGCATCTTCCAAGTTAAATTCATTCTCATCATCTATAGAAAACATTTATATTATATGAATGTCTTTATTTAGACACAACAGGGCCATGCATAATATATAACATGCATACATAAAACATAAAAATATAGGAACTGCAACATATAAAAGGTTACCAGTAAAAAAAACGATGGCTTTATTCATTGGGGAAAGCCATTATCTTGTTAATGTGGAGGTCCGCCTAAAAAAAAAAAATTATTAAAAGCCAGCAGCTACAAATACTGCAGCTGCTGACTTTAAATAAATGGACACTTACCTGTCCAGGGTGCCCCTGATGTCGGCAGCCAAAGCCGATCTCTCGGCTGCCCCCGCCGCCATCCTCGGTGAGGGATTCAGGAAGTGAAGCGTTGCGGCTTCAATTCCCGGTTCCCTACTGTGCATGGGCGAGTCGCGCTGCACGTCCTCACTGGTCTCCGCCATCTTCAGAGTCCTGTGAGTTTCCCAGAAGACAGCGGGGGGGAGGGGGCATAGCTCCCACGGGAGTCTATGCCCGGAAGTGGGTGCAAATACCTGTATCATTACAGGTATCTGCACCCCCTCCCCGATGAAAGGTGCCAAATGTGACACCGGAAGGGGGTGGGGGCGGGAGGGATCAGAAAAGCGGAGGTTCCATTTTTTGTGTGGACCTCCGCTTTAAGTTTTCCATCTAGGGTTTTATCCAAATCCACCGTGACAGAAAAATATATAAAAAAAGGAAGTAGACTATTAGCTTTACTTAATATTAACAAAAAAAAAAAAAAAACAGTTTTGGGTCTAGTGACCCTTAGCCGGACTACTATACTCTGGTCTCACACCTGAAGAGGAAATTCTGAATTGCTGCATGTAGCCTGCTCTATTGAAACCCCATCTAGTTCCTACAATGTTTCTGCTCATTGTGTGCAAGGAGCACAAGCAGAGCAGCATCTGCAATCACAAGAAAATGAACAAGTGAAATAAACTGGGTAAGGCAAAACCTCCTGAAAAGTTCTGTTAAGCCATTACATCAAACTGTGGTATTGCTATGGGGGTGCAGACCTCACCCAGGTGAGACCATCAAGTAGGAAGTGATATCCAACCACGATGGTGTCACCCACATCTGTGACAGCTCACGGATCGGCGCGCTGGCACGAACCACATCATTTACATGGGGCTCGAACCGTGACTGTGCATTGCCAGCCAGAAATTAGCCTGCCCAACACCCTGCAGGACACTGTGGCAGGCTATACAGGAGAGGAGCCCGATGGGGGGGTGACACCATGTTTTACCGCACCAGGAGACACCAACCCTAGTGACACCATGAACATCATAAACAGAAAAATTGTATACAGTTACTGATAAGACTTACAATCGTCAGCCTGATGTGGTTCATGATCATCCAGCGCGTCTTCTAAGTCAAGGATATCTGAAAGGAGAACAGTTTCTAAATGAGCTAAAATAGAACAAGTATTTTCTGGGCACAAGCAATTAGTAATAGGTAGAAACACCAATTGGGAAATGGAGGAGCCTAAGGGGTCCCTATTCTGATGAGAAAATGTGACCACCCTACAAAATATGTTAGGCCTGTTAGAAGCTTTCAGGCATTCCATGTAAATTGTGGAGATATGTCTGCGTCGGGGAGGCACCTGTAACGTAACAACTGCCCACAGTAATAAATTGATGTACATGGGTACATATCATGCTTGTGTAAGCTAGGGCACGATTACCTGAATACACATGACCAGGGGTTTATGCACATGCATGCATTAATGCCGGCATGGCTTATACCCATGTGTAGCTAGCGTGTGCTATCCAGCTGTCTTTCAGGCCTAGAAATACGCCTGCAAGTTATTCTGGGTGCCTAAAACATCCAAGTGCATGAGGCCTTATACCATAATAAACCCCAAATGAAGATACCGATAATGAACCAACCCCCTTATAAAAGATTCAGTGCTGCATGCAGGGGCGGATCCAGGGGGGGGGCAACGAGGCAATTGCCACCCCCCAAAAAAAATTGTTTTAGTTGCGGAACTTGCAGGCACCTGAGAGTCTGAGCGGGCGGTAGTTGCGGAACTTGCGGGCGCCAGAGTCTGAGCGGGCGGCTCCACGGGCGGGTGACAGCGTGGGCTGCCGGGTGCCTTGGTGTGTGGGCGGGCGGCTCGTCGGCGAGAGAGTCAGAGTGGGCTATCAGCTGGTCAGCTCTGTGGGTGGGCGGCTGGCCAATCAACAAGCCGGCGGCCGGGGGAGCAGAGTGATGACATCAGCTCTCACCGCCCCGCGCCCGCCCTGCATCCCTGCAGTAACTTCCGCCCTCACTGTGCAGGCAACAGAGAGATTACATCATCTCTCTGCTGCCTGACTCTGACAAGCAAAACACCACCTTAGCAAGTGACAATCCATAAGGTGTGGCAGGTGAGGTGGCAAGTGACAATCTGTATCTGGTGGCAGGCAAGTGACATTCTGCAACTTGTGGCAAGTGACATTCTGCAACTTGTGGCAAGTGACAATCCGCAACTTGTGGCAAGTGACGTGGCAAATGACAATCTGCATCTGGTGGCAGGCAAGTGACATTCCGCAACATGTGGCAGGTGATGTGGCAAGTGATAATCCACAACATGTGGCAGGTGACGTGGCAAGTGACAAGCTGCATCTGGTGGCAGGTGACGTGGCAAGTGACACACTCTGGGCACCCACTGATTCTTCATTATGGGGAGTTGAACCATTTCATTTTATATTACAACGTAATAATATAAATAATGCGCTTGAATCATCCTGACACCATAACAATGGTGCCGTGATCATTGAAGCGCCAACACCAGCCATTGCCCTGATAAAATTGCCCCCCAAAAAAATATTTTTTGGTAGTGCCCCTCCCGAGACTTTACCTCTGGATCCGCCCCTGGCTGCATGCCTGAAAGTCAAATCCATTCGGACACTGGAACAGATTTAGCATTGGGCACCCTAAAACCTGCAGAGAACTGGCTTTATAATCCAGTGCAAAAAATAAATAACAGAAATCTCATCTCTTATGTAAAAAGACAATGATTTTCATGTATCCATAACTTTATAAAACTAATGCTGTTTTTTTTAAACGCTTACCTTCATCTTGCGAATCCAACTCTTGGTCATCATCCACAACATCTTCGAGGTCTAGATCACTTAGATCTATAATAAAATTGGAGACCGTGTGCAATATATTCTTATTGCAATTCAAAGCAAATGCCATTTACATTAGACCAATGTACACGAATAAGATAATGGCGTTCTCTATCAACTAAGGCATACATTATCTATAGTAATCCTCTAATTGAGATGCATACTCTGCAAGCTGTGCACGGCATGGTGCAAGCCAGAACCCCTATATATCCATTAGACTGCCGAGGGGACTCCTAACAACTCTGATACTTCCTTTTGGACACAGCGGGACTAAATAATGTTTAAATTTTTGATGCCGTGAAAAATCCACCGCTGACCTTGGAATGTTTATATAGTATTTAAATAAATTAAAGTGGTATTGAAATTTATATTATATTAAAAAAAAGTTGAATACAATTCTATATAAAAAAAAATAAAAATAAAAAAAATTTCGGTTGCATCCTGCATTTTCGGTTTCGGCACCAAAATCTCCAGTCGGGGCACCCCTAGTAAAAAAATTAATTTCTTCATAAAATTTAGGTCAATATGTATTCTTCTACATATTTTTTGAAAAAAAAAAAAAATCTCAATAATCGTAGATTGATTGGTTTGCGCAAAAGTTAAAGAATCTGCAAACTATGGGATATTTGTATTAATTTTTTACTAGTAATGGTGGCGATCACCGGACTTATAGCGGGACTGCGATACTGCGGCGCATATTCTGGCACTGACACTTTTGAGACCAATGTAGTGATCAGCGCTAAAAAAATACATGCACGATCACTGTACTAATGACACTGGCTGGGAAGGGGTCATCATTGAGGGTGATCAAAGGGTTATCTATCTGCCTAGCTGGTGTTTTACTACAGTGTGTGTGGCTTTAACTAAGGGACGAGATAGAATTTATTGCCTGCTTTGCAGGGACACAAATTCTATCCATTCCCAATCTGACTTATTTACAAAGGCAGATAGCTTTCTGGCCGTCTGCCCAATGATAGGCCCCTACCTGTAAGGGTTGGATCATATATACAACATATTGTCAAAACGTATTGGGACGCCTGCCTTAAGACACACATGAACTTTAATGGCATCCCAGTCTTAGTCCGTAGGGTTCAATATTGAGTTGGCCCACTTTTGCAGCTATAATGGCCTCAACACTTCTGGGAAGGCTGTCCACAAGGTTTAGGAGTGTCTATGGGAATGTTTGACCATTCTTCCAGAAGCGCATTTGTGAGGTCAGACACTAATGTGGACGAGAAGGCCTGGCTCACAGTCTCAGCTCGAATTCATCTCAAAAGGTGTTAAAATCCGGGGCAAGTGGAAACAGAAAGGGGCCATCACCAAACTGTTCCCACAAAGTTGGGAACATGAAATTGTTCAAAATGTCTTGGTATGTCTTGGTATGCTGACGCCTTAAGAGTTCCCTCACTGGAACCAAGGGGCCAAGCCCAACCCCTGAAAAATAGGATTTTTTGTACTCGCCGTAAAATCCTTTTCTCTGACATCCATGGACTGACACGGTGTCTCTTTACACTTTACACGTGGGTTATGTCCCTGCTTGCAGGAGAAGACCTAGGCAGAATGTGAAATGTTATACATGCATTCTAAAAGCCAGAGCTGAACAGCCCCACCCAGGGGGCGGTCCCTCCGGACATAACCCTCCCACTACAGTCAGCAGACTTCAGTTTGTAACATAGCAGTACAAACTTAAAAGGAAGGGTGGGTGCCGTGTCAGTCCATGGATGTCAGAGAAAAGGATTTTACGGCGAGTACAAAAAATCCTATTTTCTCTTACCATCCATGGACTGACACGGTGTCTCTTTACACTTTACACGTGGGATGTCCCAAAGCAGTGTCAAGAGGGATGGGAGCAGTATAAATGGAAAAACCAAAACTTCACTCCAATAAGGCAGTCGCAACTTTAAACAGCGGCCTGCAGCACCCTGCGGCCGAAGGAAGCATCCGAAGATGCAGCCACATTAACCTTATAAAAAACTTAAAAGGGCATGAACAGACGACCAGGTCGCCGCCTTGCACACTTGAGCAACCGACGCTTGATGTCGGGAAACCCAGGAAGCACCAATTGTCCTGGTGGAATGCACCGTAACCGGAAAGGGAGGCGCCCGCCCTTTGAGAGCATAGGCTTGAATGACGGTTTGTCTGATTCCCCTAAAAATGATGGCAGACGAAACCGCTTGGCCCTGTTATGGACCAGAGACAGTCACAAATAGCGAGTCGGACTTCCGAATAGAAGCAGTAGCAGACAGGTACACCCGTAAGGCTCGTACCACCTCCAATATGTGCAGCGCAAACTCTCTGGGATGCGATGGGTGAGGACACAAGGACGGGAGGGCAATGTCCTCATGTAGGTGAAAGGTCGACACCACCTTTGGCAAAAAAAGGAAGGTCGCGGATGCAACACCGCCTTATCCTTATGGATGACTAAATATGGCGACTTGCAGGACAAAGCCGCCAACTCAGACACTCGTCAAACTGAAGTGATTGCCACTAAAAAGGCCACCTTCTGAGACAAGACAAGAGGGGAATATCCCGGATATTCCCAAAAGGAGGTTCCTGGAGGACCGAGAGCACCAAATTCAGATCCCACGGTGGGAGAGGAGGCTTGACAGGAGGGAGCACATGGCAAACCCCCAACACAAGGTGCTAACCAAGAAAATGACCCGCTAGAGGTCGCTGAAAGAAGATGGCCAAGGCCGAAATCTGATCCTTGATGGTACTCAAAGCAAGCTTTTGGGTCACTCCACACTGCAGAGGACGCAGGATTCTGGGGACGGAATACATCCGAGGACGCCAGTCCAGCGCTTCGCACATGGCGATATAAGCTTTCCAGGTACGGTGATAGATCTGCCTGGAGGAAGACTTCCGTGTCCTTAACATGGTCAAAATGACCGAGTCCGAGAGACCTCGGTCCCTCAACACCTGGCTTTTAACAGCCCTGCCGTTAAAGCCAGAGACTGTAAGCCGGATGAAACATAGGACCTTGAGACTGAAGGTCCTCCCTCATCGGCAACCGCCAGGGAACGTCCGCGACGAGACGTACCAGATCAGCGTACCAGTGATGCTGAGGCCAATCCGGAACCATTAGGATCGCCGGAGTTTATATCAGGCGATAAGGACCCTATGGGTCCACCAACGCATCCGAGGCATCGACCAAGGATCCCTGGATCTGGCCACATGACCCTTGCGATTGAGTCGAGAGGCCATCAGGTCCACATCCGGCGTGCCCCACCGTCGGTAAAGGAGTTGAATAATGCAAGGACCACTCTTCTTGGTCCGGTGTCTGGCGATTGGCGACTCAGATAGTCCGCCTGCCCATTGTCTATGCCCAGAATGTAAAATGGCCTACAGAGCCGGCACGTTTCTTCCGGCCCAATTCAGGATACGGACTACCTCGGAAGCCGCAGCTGAGCTCCGAGTTCCCCCTTGATGGTTTACATACGCCACCGCCGTGGCGGTGTCCGACTGGCTCCTGATGGAGCGACCCCGTACTCTCTCTGACCTGAGGAGAGACACAGTCCGATGGCCCGTATTACCAGAACAGTGATTGGTAAACGGGCTCGTCCGGAGTCCAAGGCCTGATCCGACAGGACTCCAGACTCCACCCCAGCCCGTCAGGCTGGTGTCCGTCGTGAGTACCGTCCATTGGATGGGAGGGGAACGACTTTCCGGACCGAAGAGCCGAGGATCTCAACCACCATGTCAGGGGCGCCCTGACCAGGTGAATCACCTGGATCTGAAGATCCAAGGACAACGGGGATTTGTCCCAGGTGGACAAGATCTCCTTCTGCAATGCCCTGATGTGTGATTGGGCATACGGAACGGCCGCGAAGGAGGCCACCACGAGTCTCGGGACTCTCATGCAAAAAACGGATTGACAACCATTTTTGGGATGTCAGCACCCGCACCGCAGACTGAAGTGTCAGCAATTTCTCCAGAGGTAGGATACCTTTGCCTCCAAGGAGTCAAGAATCAGAACTAGATACTCCAGACACTGAGTCGGGACCAGGACTGACTCCTGAATGTTCAGAAACCATCCGAGTCCCTGAGGGTCTAATTGACGATAGTCACCTTTCCTCTAAGTCTGATCCACTTTCTGCTCTTAGCAGAAGATCGTCCAGATAGCCCACGACAGCAATACCTCGCTGTAACAGAAGGCTAGAACCGGAGCAAGCACCTTGGTGAACACCCTTGGTGCCAAGGCTAGGCCGAAAGGAAGAGCCACAAATCGATAGTGGACTTTGCTGATCGCAAAGCGCAGAAACTTCTGGTGACTTGCGCAGATCGGAACATGCAAGTAGGCGTCCTTGAAGTCCAAGGACGCCAGAAGAAAATCCCTTTGGTGGAGTGTAGCGATCACCGTGCGAATGGATTCCTTGCGGAATTTCTGCACCTTCTCGAAGGCATTCAGGGCCTTGAGGTCCAGGATAGGTCGAACCACGTCCTATTTTTGGATATTCGAGTAGAATTACTGAAAAGTCTCCTGTGACGGAACCGGCACAATCACTCCGGACCTGATCAAATCCTGTACAGCCCCCCCCAAGAGGGCTGCCCGACAGGTAGGAAGGAGAGGAAGATTTGAGGGAAAGAATCTGTCTGGGGGCTAGGATCGGAATACTATCCTGTATCCTGAGGTGACCTCCTCGCACACCCACCAGTCGGAGATTCGGGAGGACCACCGATTCGTGACCTGCGAAGTCGTCCCCCCACCCCAGAGTCGGGCGGAGGCAAGACTTCACGCGGAGGCGGGCTTGGGAGCCGCATGTTCGGCTTACGCACCATGGGGCACTTGTGCCCACCAGCCACACTGCCGTCAGTCTGAGAGGGCTTACCCGTGGACTCTGACTGACGAAAAAAAAACCTTTTGCTGGAAAGGAAGGCCCCCGTTTGCGGCGGGCCTCCTCACCCTTGCTAGTCTAAGGAAGAAGAGTGCTTTTACCTCCCATGACATCCATGACGATGTCATCCAGAGCAGCACCGAAAGGTCTACCACCTTTAAATGGTAGATCCGTCAGGAGCTTCCTAAGGCTAGGTCAGCAGACCAGCACTTCAACCAGATAAGACGACGCAATACCACCGCCGAGACAGAGGCCCTGGATATTAAAGGGGCCGCGTCCAACGTGGCGTCGCACACATAAACCAGGCCCTGAACCAGTTGGTGGGCCAAAGCAACTGTGTCTGGAGGAAGATTATGCTCCTGTACAGCTAGGTGCAACATTTTTGCCCAACCTGTAAGTGTTTAAGACACAAGGGTCGCCGCTACCACAGGCCGTAGGGCGGATCCCAACAAGGCAAACATGGCTCTGCTCACCACTTCTGACCTCCTGTCAGTGGGGTCCTCAAATGCAGGAGTCCCCTCCATCGGGAGAGTGATGGCCTTGTTCAACCAGGCGACTGGAGGGTCGACCCTGGGGGAGAAGCCCACTTTTTAAGTAGGGCATCTTCAAGGGGTATCTGATAGACAAACGCCGCGGGACCATAAAAAAATTCTTCTGCGGCTTTTCCCAGACCTTATCAATGAGCTGGTCAAAGAAAGTACATATGGAAAAACCTCTTTAGAAGGCCTGGCCTTAAAAGAACCAAAGGAGACTGTATCCGCCTGAGGTTCTGCATCCGCAGCATTTTAGCTTGAGAGTGTCCCTCACCGCAGTCATGAGTACACTAACAAGCGCCCTGTCATTTACTGACTCAGAACTGGAGTTTTCCTCATAAGGAATGTCCTGTTCAAAACCATCCAATACATTCAGAACTAGGGTCCTGAGCGGTAGTGGCTAGGCCCATATCTGAATCAGCGCACTGCCCCCATGAAGTAAAGTGGGGAGAGGGCGCTTTTTTGCTCCCTTGCACACAGCTCCCATCCTGGTCAGAAATGATTCCAGGACTGCCCACAACTGGTCCCCAGGGACCGCAGGTGCTGAAGCACTGCCATTTAGGGGAAGCTGGTGACAGATACTCCATATTGCCCCCCTCTGAGACTCCTCAGATAAAAAGTCCACCCACAGGCTGTGCTGACTGAGGAGGGGGCGCCCAGGGGACTCACCAAACCGGACCAGGGACCGCTCAGTTCCGCTGTCTGTACCGCGCTGTGTCAGCGCTGGTGAGCTGTGAGGAGATTGTGAGGAGATTCGCGCTGTTATAGCAGCGCTAGAGCCCAAAACTAGTGCTGAAGAGCGCGCGGGCTACAAGAAAATGGCCGCCGCACTTCACTGAGGCGATCCGCGGCAAGATGGCCGCCATGACTCAGCAAAAGTGAAAAAAAACAGCACACACACACAGCGCCACTCAGGCCCCAAAACACACAAAAAAAGGCCCCAAGCATATCTGCAGACCAGCATTAGCCCCTCCAAGAACAGTGTGACCCCCAGGCACCCCACACAGCACAGCGCCAGCAATGGTGACAGAGTGACAATGAAATACTGGGGGAGGCAGGGAAAATCCCCCACAGAGAAACACACAGCCTTTTGTACTCACCTGCAGGCAGGAGAGACTACTTACCCGTCCCCTGAGGGACCCACTGGTGTGTTTCTGACAGGACTATCACAGTGCAGTACTGAGTAGCTGTCGGCCCGGTCCACGGCGAAAGATACAGTCAGTCAGGAACTGTTCAGTCTTGAGAGGACCGTGGGAGCATGAAAGCAAACCCGGCCACCCCTGGAGTCATGGGGCCTGTCGTGAACTGAGTCTCACGCACACAAGGCGAGGATCAGCACGCTCGATGGTCGGACAGGGAAGACTACGAGGATATCTTGTACCCAACCTGTTGCCCAGCCGACAGTTGATAGAAAATTCTCAAAAATAAAATAAAAAAGAATTCCAGAAAAGGAATAAAAATAGGTCAGGAGACTGGCTCCTGAGAGAGCCACGTCTTCTCCTTCTGCTAGGCAGAAAAAAAACTGAAGTCTGCTGACTGTAGTGGGAGGGTTATGTCCGGAGGGACCGCCCCCTGGGTGGGGCTGTTCAGCTCTGGCTTTTAGAATGCATGTATAAAATTTCACATTCTGCCTAGGTCTTCTCCTGCAAGCAGGGACATAACCCACGTGTAAAGTGTAAAGAGACACCGTGTCAGTCCATGGATGGTAAGAGAAAACAACCCCAAACCATAATCCCCCCTCCACCAAATGATTTGGACCACTGCACAAAGCAAAGGTCAATAGGAACATGGATGAGTGAGTTTGAGGAACTTGACTGGCCAGCACAGAGTCCTGACCGCAACCCAACAGAACACCTTTGGGGTGAATTAGAGCGGAGACTGCGAGCCAGGTCTTCTCATCCACACCAGTGCCTGACCCTATAAATGCTCTTCTGGAAGAATGGTCAAACATTCCAACAGACACACTCCTAAACCTTGTGGACAGCCTTCCCAGAAGAGCTGAAGCTATTAAAGCTGCAGAGGGTGGGCCAACTCAATATTGCTTACGTTAAATACTAATATGTACAAGTAATACTACCATCGATTATTCGTTGGGGAATACTTGATTGCTTTAGAGCAAGGATCTCCAAACTTTGGCCCTCCAGCTGTTGTGGAACTACACGTCCCATGAGGCAGTGTAAAAAACTCTGACATTCACAGACATGACTAGGCATGATGGGAATTGTAGTTTCTGAACATCTGGAGGGACAGCAGCATCGTTAGTCTGGGGAGGAGGGGTATTAAATGTACTAGCAGATTTAAAAAAACGAATTAAAGCCAAATTCCAGCTCACACTTTTTAATCAGGTACAGCAAACGATTCCCCCCCCCCCTTTTTAGGATAAAGGTATTATATGAATAAGCACCCCTATCAGTGGTACATGGCTTGTCCCATCCCTGTAAACTGATGCATCTGGAAGAGAGCTTTCTTTTAAACAAACAAACACACAAACACACACAAAAATAAAATGGGGAAAAAAAAAAAAAAAAGCAGAAAAATATTAAAGCAAATGCAGCCATCACATCTAAGAATTGGTAAGCTGCAATATAATATTCGCTTTTGGGCCTAAAACTGCTTTAAATAGACTGGTAATCTTTTTTTAAACTATGAAGGCTAAGTGCATACTTATGTCTTTCAGTAACTATTTGAAAAATACACATTGTACTGTCTGCATTGCACTCATTTAGAATGGCAGCAAAGGGCATATGGCAGTAGCGGCCAATATATGTAATAGATTGCACTACAATGCACGCATCGTTAGGAGGCGCTGCCTACCCATTTGCTTTTACACTGGCGTAAAATGTGAAGAGGCCAGATATTTTATACACAGGAAACGTATTTGTCACTTAGTGTAGCATTTTATATCCCAAGAGTTTGCATTGCTAAGCCCATTAAAGTGGAACTAAACCCATCAATTTAACGGTTTCCCAAAACATGTTCAAGGCCGGCCATGAATGATAACAGTCATAGTTATTTGTGCTCTCAACTGAACGGTCAAGCCATCCAATGGCTGGTAGCACAACTGATCACATATGCAGCACCATGGAAATTGCAGAACACACAGAGCCAAAGATAGAAGTTCATTGGCTGTAAAGAACAGGAGGGTTTAGTTCTGCTTTAACGATTTAAAAAATAACAGCCTAAACAAATAGCAACTGCATTCACTCACCAGTCAGAACAATCAGAGATGGTGGCTACTTGGTACTGCACTTAGTAGATGGCTCTAATGCCGCGTACACACAAATCGGAATTTCCAAAAACAAATGTTCGATGTGAGCTTTTGGTCGGAAATTCCGACCATGTAGTAGGCTCCATCGGACATTTGCCGTCGGAATTTCCGACAACAAATGTTTGAGAGCTGGTTCTCAATTTTCCGACAACAAAAGTTCTTGTCGGAAATTCCGATCGTGTGTATCCAAATCTGACGCACAAAAATCCTATGCATGCTCGGAATTCGACGCATGCTCGGAATCATTGTACTTCATTTTTCTTGGCTCGTCGTAGTGTTGTACGTCTCCGCGTTCTTGACGTTCAGAATTTCCGAGCAACATTTGTGCGACCGTGTGTATGCAAGACAAGTTTGAGCCAACATCCGTCGGAAAAAAAACCACACGGTTTTGTTGTCGGAAATTCCGATCGTGTGTACGCGGCAAAACTCTTTATAAAAGCCTGCACGTAGTCCAACCCTTGAGCAAGTTAGGCTTAGCACAATTATTGTTCAAGCTCGATACATCTCAAACAAACTGCAACACGCAGGTACGGTAAATCTCGCACTGCAGCTGGGTCTCCACTGATTACAGAGCACTTGAATGTTCATTACATAAATAGTTTAACTTTGCTTGTCTCAAGACTATTCTGACTCAGCCCCCTCCATAGGCACTCATTCAGCTGTACAATACATCCAACCATTGATCTAAATTGTAAAATCAATCCCTACGGCGTGCTTGATGCCAATTAAAGGTGATTCGTTTTCAGTGTTTGCCAGCCAGACAAGAGCACATGTAGTGCTTGGAATAAAAGCAATGGATATATAGAACAGCTCCTAGTATGACAGTCTGAATGTAGCCCCAGTCTCCAACACTGAACAAGTTCTGAAAACTGTGTCAGTGATGTGCTCTATTGTAATGTACAGTGAAAAATGCAAAATAGATAGATAGATAGATAGATAGAGATAGAGATATATATATATATATATATAGATATATATATATATATATCTCATACACACACACTTGTATGTGTGTGCTGAAATGATATCTATTTCTATCTATACACACACACAGTGTGTGTGTGTGTGTGTGTGTGTGTGTGTGTGTGTGTGTGTGTGTGTGTGTATATATATATATATATTTATATATTTATATTACACACACACACACACACACACTCGCGTATAAGCCAAGTATTTCAGCACTTTTTTTGTGCTGAAAATGCCCCCCTCGGCTTATACTCGAGTCACTTTTTGTGCCTAATCTCCCGGACTTTGGTGACCCGGTACTGGCCAGCCGTAGGTCCCCTGGACCCCAAACTTGGCACACATGTAGACCCACTCTTTCTCTACAAGTGTGTTGTCTTCTGGGGGACCGACGCCCGGGGAGCACCGATTTTTCAAAGCCGGGCACCCCTTCCATAGACTCCCATGTTAAACATCAGTCTAGTCATGGACACAGTGAGGCAAACCCTAGGCTTATACACGAGTCAATACGTTTTCCCAGTTTTTTGTGGTAAAATTAGGTGCCTCGGCATATGCATATATATATATATATATATATATATATATATATATACACACATATACACACACACACACACACACACACACACACACACACACACACATATATATATATATATACACATATATATACACACACACACACACACACACACACACACACACACACACTTCATACAGTCCCTCTCAATAGCCTTTATTATTGAGCTTCAATCCTTGGAGTATTTTTAAAGCATTGTATAACATTTGATACAGGTTTCAGGGCATAATCTCAGTATGACTTGGGGGACCTAAAAGTTCCACTTCACAGATCTACAGTGTTTTACTTCACCACATGCTATGGGGTCATAGGTGTGCAGCCTATGGCATTATGGTGTGCACCCCTAGGAAAAAAAAAACAAAAAAAAAACAAAACAAAAAAGGGTGTGCACCCCAAAGCTCAAAACACATGTGCCCGTCTCTGCAGCCTCAGCTGCACTGGACAGTGAATGAATGGGATAGGGCTTTGCCCGAGATGCTTCCTGTTCATTCACAAACGGAAGCATAATAATCATTTACTATCCTTCAGTTATGAATAAACACAGTAAATGTGTTTACGGTGTTAATTTAGAAAAGGAAGGGGCAGGTAAATGACATTTACTAGCCCCTTTCCTCGCTTTCCATTCTGAAACATCCCCCATAGCAACCGGGGAGAGAGGAGGAGCGAAGCCAGCAGCACCGCTAGGATAAAAAAAGTGCAACTCAGGGGGAGACCCGGGCAGTAAGGGGAATCTACATATAGGGATTAGGGTGTGCCCTGTGCACGCCTATGTATGGTGTAAACAACCCCTACTAGCCTCAATTAGGAGGTAAATTAGTGACCATTTTAGCATTCATGAGATATTGTTTTGTGGGCTGTGACAATACTGAGTACAAGGATTCAACTTATGTATCTACATAGTGCCTCATACTCCTGTTCTGTGGCCTGAGACAATACTTAGGGTGAGGATTAAACCTATGTAGTACCTCATACTACTGTGCAGTAGCCTGAGGAAATACTATGGGTGAGGATTCAACCCATGTATCTACATAGTGCTGCATACTTCTGTTCAGTGGCCTGAGGCAATACGAAGAGTGAGGTTTTAACCTATGTATCTAAAAATAGTGCCTCATACTCCGGTTCTGTGGATTGTTGCACCACCAAGGGTGAGGATTGCACCTATACCTCCTCTATGCAGTGCCTCATACTCCAGTTCAGTGGTCTGTGGCAATACTAAGGGAGATGTTTCAACCTATGTATCTATACGGTTACTTATACTAGTGTTGAGTGAGCTGAGGCAATACGGAGGGGATGAGGATTCAACCTTAGCATCTACGTAGTGCCTCAAACTCTTGAGATATCCCTAGATCCTACTAACAGAGCATCAGATGGCTTTCCCACTGACTTACAGTGCTCACAAAAAATATTCTTTGAACTGCATCGATGTACCTTTCACTGAAATATTGTGTGAATGTACCATAGACAGGATGTCACTGCCATAGTGTTCCACAAGTCTTTAGGAACTCCACGAATACCATAGATTACTTATTTTGAGGTTAAGAATCGATGGTTTCTCACAATACTTTTTCTAAAACTAGGGACAAGGGTGCAGTATAAATACAGTACATGTACTACTGCCAATATCAGCAGGTTTGTGACATGGTGTTCCCAAAGGATGGTTATTGGTCAGATCCTTCATCCACCATCATAGAATCCTAAGGCTAGGCACATGTCCTACTTTTCATAGTAGTAACTAGAAAGTTTTTCTACTGCACAGGGTTTGCAAAAAGCAGTTCTAAAAGTCTCCGTTACGCAAATCTGTATCTGTGATATAAACTGGACGGAGCTCACAAAATAACCAGATGCAGCACCCATGCAGAAATCTGAGCATTCAGGAACTGTACAGACAAATGTAGGGTGTACTTACCCATTGACATCTTGAGGTCGATTTTGTTTTTCAATAAACATTAAAAACGTATCCAAAGATGAATTGGGAAGTTATATTGACAGATTTTTGTAAAAGCCACAATCATGTTGGTGTAGAAACAGGGTGACTTTATGTCAGAGTTTTTTTTTAGGTCAGAATAACTGATATTTTTTAGTGTTTGTGCACACATTGTGCATAATGCTCAACATCAGGAATACAACTCAAGTGTTCTCATTCTATTAACATTTGATATGCAAGGTATTGTTCAGTGTACTAGCTATTCCTCACTTTTGGTTGAATGGACTTGAGAAAACTTGTCATGCAAACAAGGACAAAATAACACAGTAAAATCAGGCTCATTGTTCTGTAAACTGGTTCTGAAGTCACACCGTTTTAGGTTAATGAATTCCCTGCATTAAGGTAAAAAAACATGCTCCCTTCACCCTTCACCCCCCACCCTAAACACCCAATTGCTTCCTCTCACTGACCCAGTGCTGTCCCAGCTTCAGCACTGTTCTCTTTCTGGCCTCACAGGAGACACTGAGGGCAGAGGGAGCCATAGGCTCCTGTTGCAGTCAGTAAAACGCCTATGAGGTGTGTGTCTATGGATGCACACAGCCTGGCTAATTAGCTTGCTTGCATGGGTACCCCCATAGCACCAGGACCGGAGCTACCACTAGGCAAACTAGGCAGCCACCTAGGGCACCCGGCCACTGAAGTTTCTACTCTTTTCTCTCTGCAGCAAGCAACCAAGTCTCAGCATCAGCAGGCAGCCGCCGCTCCATTCGCACGTCAGAGGCGTCCATGTCTCAACTCCCAAATGAATGGAAGCAAACATTCATTGATTGGCACTGGTAGGCTGCTTTGATGGGCACTGCTGGCTGCTTTGATGGGCGCTGGTGAGCCTGCATTGATGGATCCCGATGGGCTGCATTTGATGGGCGCTTCATCAAAAAGGTGGAGTTTACACGGGCTGGGGAAAGGGGGTGGAGTAAGGGGTGGAGCCAATGGGGCGGCAAAATTAGGTGGCGCCTAGGGCAGTGGTCATCAACCCTGCCCTCAGGGCCCACTAACAGGCCAGGTTTGCAAGATAACTGAAATACATCATAGGGGATATCATTTGCTGCTCAGTGATTGCAGTATTCTAGTCTGCATTTCCCCAAGGTAATACATAAACCCTGGCCTGTTAGTGGGCCCTGGAAAAGAAAAAAAATAGGATTTTTATAACAGCTTACCTGTAAAATCCTTTTCTTGGAGTACATCACGGGACACAGAGCGACATAGTCATTACTAATGGGTTATATAGTTACCGTCAGGTGCTGGCACTGGCAACTTCCAAAACCGGAAGTACCCTCCCCTATATAAGCCCCTCCCATCCGGGAGCACCTCAGTTTTGTAGCAAAGCAATAAGTGTCCCCAAAGAGGGGCGGGAGCTCTGTGTCCCGTGATGTACTCCAAGAAAAGGATTTTACAGGTAAGCTGTTATAAAAATCCTATTTTCTTTCTCGTACATCACGGGACACAGAGCGACAGTCATTACTAATGGGATGTCCTAAAGCAATGCCAAATGAGGGGGGGGATACACCATATATAAGCTGAGCGCTATCAGACATGAGGATCTTTTGCGGCCTGCAACACACTGCGCCCAAAGGCGACATCCTCCTGACTTCTAACGTCCACCTGGTAGAACCTAGTAAACGTGTGTACTGAAGACCATGTTGCGGCCTTACAGACTTGAGCCAGGGAGGCCTGGTGATGCACTGCCCATGAAGTTCCAACTGCTCTCGTGGAGTGCGCCCTAACTTTGAACGGAGGCGGTCTCCTTCTCAAGCCATAGGCTTGTATTATGACCTGTCGAATCCACTTGGCTAAAGTAGATTTTGCCGCTGCCTGACCCTTTCTGGGGCCTTCCGGCAGAATAAACAAAGTATCCGTTCTGCGAATCTGAGCAGTGGCTTTTAGATAAGCTTTAACTGCTCCTACTACATCCAAAGAATGCAATAACTTTTCCTCTACCGAAGTAGGCTTGGGGAAAAAAGAAGGAAGAACCACATCTTGGTTCAAATGAAAACTCGATACCACCTTAGGAAGAAAGGCTGGATGAGGACGTAACACTACTCTGTCCTTATGGATAACCAGATATGGCTCCTTACAGGACATAGCTGCTAATTCCGATACTCTTTTAGCCGAACAAATGGCTACTAGAAAAATCAATTTCCTGGTGAGAAGCACTAAGGAAATATGCTGTAATGGTTCAAATGGTTGTTTCTGTAGAACCGACAGAACCAAGTTTAGATCCCATGGACATATGGGAATATTAACCGGAGGATTAATACGCATCACTCCTTGTATAAAGGCTTTGACTAGTGAATGCGAAGCCAAGGGCCTTTGAAAAAATATTGACAAGGCCGAAATCTGACCTTTGATAGTACTCAAGGCAAGCTTCCTATCTACAGCCCATTGTAGGAAGTCCAGAATTCTACCTATTACATATTTACGTGGATGCCATTTCCTGGCCTCACACCAGGCGATGTACGCCTTCCAGATTCTATAGTAGATCTGCCTGGATACCGGTTTCCTGGCATTGATCATGGTAGACACCACAGCATTAGAGAGCCCTCTCCTTTTTAGAATGTGGGCTTCAATAGCCAGGCCGTCAAACCTAGGGCTGGTAAGGAAGGGTGGTATATCGGTCCCTGCGAAAGCAGGTCCGGACGATGTGGGAGGGTCCAAGGACTCCCCACAGACATTTTTACAATCTCCGCGTACCATGCTCTTCGGGGCCACGCTGGAGCCACCAGAATCACTGGTTTCTTTTCTACCCTGATTCTGCGGAGTAATCGAGGTAACAATTGTGGCGGTGGGAATGCATATATCAGCTTGAACTGATCCCAAGGGAACACTAGGGCATCCGAGCCGCACGCTAGGGGATCCCTTGTCCAAGAGACAAACCTGTCCACTTTCGTGTTGAACCTGGATGCTAGCAGATCTACATCCGGTGTTCCCCACCGCTGACATATTGTCCGGAAAACCTCGGGATGAAGGGACCATTCCCCTGGGCATAATTGTTGGCGACTTAGAAAGTCCGCCTTCCAATTCTCCACCCCTGGAATGAATACCGCAGATATGGCTGGGACATATCTTTCTGCCCATCTCAGGATGTAATTTACTTCCCTTTGGGCTGCACGACTCCTGGTGCCCCCCTGACGATTGATATATGCCACTGCTGTGGCATTGTCTGACTGAACTCTGACAGGGGACCCTTGGAGTTTGGATGTCCATGCTACTAGGGCATACCGGGCTGCTCGTATCTCTAAGAGATTGATGGGCAGGGCCTTTTCCGCATCCGACCATCTGCCCTGGAGAGACCATTGCTCCAGTACTGCTCCCCAGCCTAAAAGGCTGGCATCTGTAGTGACCACCTTCCAAGAAATCGGACTGAAGGATTTCCCTCTTTCCAGATTCCGGGGAACCAACCACCAACGGAGGCTCTTGCGAACGGAAGGGGACAAGGACATTGGTACGTCCAGAGCCTGAACTTTTTTGTTCCAGGCTGACAGTATGGCCCTTTGCAACTTCCTTGAATGGAATTGACCGTAGGGTACTGCTTCGAATGATGCCACCACTTTTCCCAGCAGCCTCATGCACAGGCGTATGGATGGCTGTCTTTTTGAACCCACTAAGTGGATCAAATCTCTCAAAGACGACCCCTTTTCTCGAGGCAAGAAAATTTTTCTCTGGTCTGAATCCAGCCTTAGCCCCAAGTATTCCAGACTTTTGACTGGTTTTAGGGCTGACTTGTCTCGGTTGATAATCCAACCGTGATATTCCAGATACTTGATTGTCTCGTGAACAACCACTTCTAGTTTTTCCACTGAGTGGTCTATCAGCAACAAGTCGTCTAGATATGCCATTATCGTTACACCTCGTGTTCTTAGATTGGCCAATAATGGGGCCAGAATTTTTGTGAACACTCTTGGTGCTGTGGCCAGACCGAAGGGTAAGGCTCTGAACTGAAAATGGCGCCCTTCTATCGCAAAGCGTAGAAATTTTTGGTGGGCTGGAAAGATGGGGATGTGCAAATAAGCATCTTTGATGTCGATCGAGGCTAACCATTCCTCCCCTTGTAGGGCAGTGGCCACCGATCGGATCGACTCCATCCGGAAAGTCCTGATATGTAGGAATTTGTTTAGCCCTTTTAGATTTAATATGGGCCTCACGTCCCCGTTTGGCTTCGGAACTGTAAAGAGGTTTGAGTAAAACCCGAACCCCCATTCTTCCAGGGGGACCTCTATAATTACTGCTCGAAGCAATAATTGTTCCAGTGCCAACAGGAGGGATCCTCTCTTCTGGGGATCCCTTGGCACGTTCGACCTTATAAAGCGGGAAGGAGGGGAGTTTTTTAACTCCAATTTGTATCCCAGATTTACTGCGGAGAGCACCCATCTGTCTCGGATCGTGTCCCGCCAGGTTTCTGTGAACAACTGAAGTCTTCCCCCCACCCGATTGGGTGGGGGCAACCCTTCATGCATTTGACTTTGGGGGAGGTTTTGTACCTCTCCTGCTCCAGGGCTTCTTGTTACCCTGCAACTGTCCCTGATTTTTACCTCCGGGATTTGACCGGGGAGGCCGTCGGAACTGTTTCACAGCCGATGTCCTAGGGACTGGAGAAGCCGGCCTCTTAAAAGAGGGACCTCTAACTCTATTTTTGACCGGCAAGAGTGTACTTTTACCGCTGGAAATTCTCTGGATATACTTGTCCAGGTCTTCCCCGAATAAGCGCTCCCCATGGAATGGGAAGCTGACCAGCAATTTTTTACAGGGAGCTTCAGCAGACCAGTTTTTGAGCCATAGAAGCCTGCGCATATGTACTACAGACAGCGTAAGGCGGGAGGCCTGATGGATTGAATCCTTTATAGCGTCCACCGCAAAGCATAAGGCTCTAGGTAGATCAGCTAGAGCAAGAGCCTGCTGATCTGGCACGTCCCTTAAGACCTGTTTCAACTGATCCTTCACTGCTTGGCAGACCCCTATAGCTGCCACTGCTGGTTGTGTCACCAATCCTGCTGTAGAAAAAGCAGATTTCAATAAGGACTCCAATTTTTTATCTATTGGGTCCTTGAACATTTGGACATTTTCCACCGGACATGTCAGTGATTTATTCACACAAGAGATGGCTGCGTCCACTGTAGGGACCTTCCATTTTCTGACGAACTTATCCTCCATAGGATAGACCACCGGAAATCTCTTGGGGGGAGTAAATATTTTGTCAGGATGCTCCCAATCCTGGTAAATGAGCCCCTCCAGTAAAGGATGGATCGGAAAAGAACAAACAGTCTGGGGAGCTTTTAGCGACCCCAACGAGGAGACAGAAGAGGAGGATGGCTCCGCAAGTGGCATTTTAAATGCTGATCGGACCATATTAGTCAGGGACTGCACCCATAACCTCTCAGCATGTGATGCTGAGAACGGCTCCTCCACTGTTGATTCCTCTACAACTGAATCAACCTCATCCTGATCCCCCTCAGGTAGGTCGTTCTCTGTATGGGACTGTTGCTCTGTTAACAGGCACTCTGAGGGAGGAGACGGAGATCGAGCGCTTTTCTCCTGTGACAGGGAAGCAGCAATTAGTGCTGACAATCTCTCTTCCAGCCCTCCCAGAGCTGAGGAAAAAACCTCCTCTGTTACATACACAGGAGCAGGTGAACTGGGGACAGCCACAGTACCAGGTACTCCTGGGGGTGCCCTACGGTCACTAACCTCTGATTCTTCAGGGGAGACTGGTGCAGCCAAAGCATGCCCAAGATCCTCAGAGCCCGATGGAGACCCCCTATTCCTCCTGGAATTTCTAGTCCCGGAGTTTTTAGACGGCATATTCCTAAGCCACAAAGCTGAGGTATTCCAGCCGAAAATACACCAGTTACTGATAATAGTCTAGCATAAATGCTGCTATAATAAACAGTTGGTGTCTACTAATGTGCCTTTCTAGGGGATGCCTGTATCAACCGCTTGCTGTATGCCTTTAAATGTTGCCAGCTCTGTCTCTGTACTTCATAGCCAGCTTACTGCAATAATGTGGCTTTTTAAAAACCTGCTGGGACGCCCGCACATGCGCAGAAGCGCTGCGGCACGCACAGAGCGTCATCCCCCAGGCCCCGCCCCTTTTTCCGGCCACCTCTATATATAGAGGCGCGTGCACGCGCGCACGCGCGCGGCCACGTGCGCCTCGGCGCTAATTTTCAAACATGGAAACCAGGGACAGGAGCCAGGGCCCCCTTTGCCGCAGGCCGGGGGATAGACGAACACTGCAACATGGCAGAGGAAACAGTTTCCTGTAGGAGAACTCACCAGCTACCTGGACTTTGCTCTCTGAGAAGAAACTAGTCCATATGACAAGAAAAACATTCCACAGCGGCCTCTAGTGGACAAACACAGGTACCGCAGTTTAATATACTAAACATATATAAAAAAAACATTTTTTTTTTTTTTTTTCTTGACCACCATTAAAAATTATTACATTTTTTTAGTAGTTACAGGCATGCACAGATATTAGCGGGAATACCGTTAGGTAACAGACAGAAAGACAAATTAGGCTTGGGGGTCCCCCAATAGAACCAAGTTCCTGGGGGCCCCCACTTACCTGTTCCCCGCCGCAGGACTTTGTTTGGTCCACAAAAGCCCAAACTTCACCTATCACGGCAGGCATTGTAATCAAACCTTCAGGGACCGGGTTCCCAAGGATTCCACTCCCCTGGACCTGTATAGCACCCTGCACAGAAAACATCTTGGTCGTGGGTATGACCAGAGCTCTGGATCCCAGGGTCCAGCTCTCCTAAGAGAAGCATTACAGGCAAAACCTTGCTCTTCTCTGCAAGGCCCGGGTACCGACCGTTTAGCTATGAAGCTTTTTTGGTCGGATCCGGAATAGCTTACTGAGGCCCAAAAGAACCTGTACGCAAGCTCAGTGAAAAACACATGTTTCTTCTTGGCCAACACCTTAGACACTGGCAAAAAACTGAGGTGCTCCCGGATGGGAGGGGCTTATATAGGGGAGGGTACTTCCGGTTTTGGAAGTTGCCAGTGCCAGCACCTGACGGTAACTATATAACCCATTAGTAATGACTATGTCGCTCTGTGTCCCGTGATGTACGAGAAAGAAATAATAATGAAAAAAAAAAAAAAAAAAAGGAGGGGGAACCCCCCGTTTTGGATAGAGTGGAGAGGGATTAGAACACCTGTCGTGTTTTATTGCTGTCTGTACCCTTGTTGGGTAGTTTCACCCTCTCCATTTGTCCGGTTTACCATTAGCATCCAAAGCAAATGTAAAAGAAAATCCTAAATGTTGGGTTGTCACCAGAACTGTTATAGATGGAAATCTTCCAATGGGGAAACTAGTTCCCTCACTTTGAAGGGATTTCCTCCCACTTCCAATTTTGCCCATGGGACATGAAGTGAAGGAAAATCTCCCCTATGGGGCACAGATGACAAAAAAACAAAAAAACTAACACAAAAACGCACACACAAACACCAAAACACACCTGGAAGGGGGTTCTAATCTTCCCTTACACTATCCAAATAAAAAAAAAAGTTTTGCCTTTAGTTCTACTTTAAAATCTGTAGAAAACACACATATGGGAGGACAAAAATGCCTAGTGCGTTTCTAAGAGATTGTAAATATTGTCTATTTTTTATACTCACAAAAGAGGAAAAAAATGCATGCATTGTATCACACCTATGACAGTCTAATGGTGACATAGTGTCATCCCCATCCAATGTACCACAATGCCAACAAGTTTCGGGGGACGTGCCCCCTTCTTCATTCCAGTTGATAAAATTCACTGACTCTCATTGTTGAACATTTTGGATTATATACAAGTCCTCTGAGCGCTGGGGGTGTTTGTCTGTCTTGCAGTCGTCTACTTTAAACTCTGAGTGCCAATGGAAATCCCAATAGTGTGTGTAGGAGAGAGAAATTCAGATGCCTACCAATTGTCCCTGAGAAACGGTTTATAGATATGTAAAAGGTAAACCGCAGCCAGTCTTTCCACAACTGAGAATAGGCTTTAATCTTGAAACGTATAGAATTCCAATGGTCTCCCATGTCTTCATACTTTGTTTACCTTTCTTTCTCAATTGACATACTACTTTCTATCCCTGACTTATTAAAGAGTAATGTGAATGGGTGGGACTAATTATCGAATCAGTCGCTGCCCTTACAAGGTTCTAATGAGGAAACTAGAAGGATCTGCATCCCTTTGGGGCACTTTCACACTGACAAAGAGGTTTTCCCACAGCCTGGGGTGCAGAATAATGTATCAGTGGTTTTCTTGAAGGTTTGCCATAGACTGATTACACTTATTACATTAAGCTGTGTTGGTGCATGTCCTGAAAGCAGACCAAAAACTGCTCTGCACCTGCGCTGCAGAAAAACTGCAACACATCAGTGTGAAAATGCCCTAAGATGGGATTTCCCTCTGGGAGTATCCCACCAAAAATGACATTTTTATTGCAGGGCATGCCTAAAATCTGACTTCTTAGTGCAGACTACTGGGAAAACCAGTAAACCAGTCACACCATACATTTAATGAAGGTACAACATTTAGCAACTCACACTGATGATTAAAAAAGAGGCAGGCATCCGGAGTAAAGGTGTCCACAGACCATCCTCCACACTACCATCGACATTGTTCCTTACACTTTGCGCTCCACGAGCGGTTCAAGCTTCGCTTTCAGGAGCGCACTACTGCAGGGTAGTCTTCCCGGTCACCATTGCAGACTGACAGCGGTGCAGGGGATGGTCTATGTGGACAGCTTTACCCCGGATCCCTGCATACTTGTGCTTCTTTTAATCATCAACCGTGTGAGTTGGAAAATGTTGTACATTCAATAAATGTAACCATATTGCTACACTTAGAGGCGCCTCTCTTGCTTTGATATACAAGTGCTTCGTATTAAAAGCATGTTTCTGCAACAAATTATGCTCGCAATCCAAGATTTTACCATAAATTTATATATTTTATTTATATATGTGTGTGCACTGATAAAGTAAAATTAATCAAAGATTACAGCAAAACAGAGACAAGAGGAAAGTTAAATTTAATTGATTGATTGAATGAATGAATGTATGTATGAATGTATGCATTAGAGACCTGAATACAATATAGTTAAGACTTACTTCCGTCCGTCTCAGATTCTTTAGATTCTTGTCTTGCCACCTCGCGATCTTTCAGTCCTGCATTTCCCAGTTATAATCATTATTAAAAGAACAGTAAAAAAGAATTTCAATGTTATACGCAAATGATAATTGAATAAAAAAAATTATGTTTGCTCATGTCATCATTACTTTTATGCTTTTAGATTGTAACAGTTATAGAACTTAGGTTGTATGTATGGTTGTATGTATGTATGTATGTATGTATGTATGTATGTATGTATGTATGTATGTATGTATGTATACACACACATATATACACATACACACACACGCACACACACACACGTATTGTGTATTTAATTTTTTTTTTCATGAAATCACATTTGTTGAGTGCCGTTAAAGTAAACAGTATCTGTTTCAATGAATCTCTTCCACTAGTAAAAGTCAAGTGTTGAAAGATTTATATTAGGTAAGCATTCAACAGGATGTAATTAACTACAGCAAGCTTGGCTTTTCCAGTTACATTATATCTGGTGGTCAGTGCAGTTTTTTCTTTGCAGAACTGTCATTTACTTTTCTATCCTGCTTTATGTAACAAAGAAGGCGAACGGTTTTCTCTGCATGTATTTTTAAGTACACTGTGCAAACAGATCTTTTGAGAAATGCAAAACGATTCGCTTATCCATCCACTGCATAATTGATCAAGGTACTGGCTACTACAAGTTCCAGTTCAAAATACAGATTGTGTAGGTGCAAAGGTCTCCCAATTCCTTGTCACCAAAAACCAAGCATAATGTTTTTGGACCCATTTTGTGCGCGGTGATTTGAGCCCTTACAAAATGAATGGGCTCATATAGCATGGGATTTGAACAGGAATGCGGTGCGACTCCTGTCCGAATCAAATGCATTTTCCCACACCACTCCTGTGTGAATCCAGGCTGAAGTAACTATGACAAGACTGAGTTCACACAAGTGCAGCGTGGAAAAAAACGCATGCGATTCGGACAGGAATTGCACAACATACCTGTTCAAATCGCATGCGATTTTTTGCAGTGAGATTTGAGCCTATACATTTTGTATGGGCTCAAATCGCACCGCACCACATGAAAAAGGTATAGTTGTTAGGTATCGGAGCATCTGCACGAGTGTACTCATGCAAATGCTTAGTATCGGTACAGATACCGATACCAGTATTGGTGTAACCCTACATTATAACATTTTCTTATTCAATTTCCTTCAGATTTCCCTCAACTATGTAGTGCAAGGGCCTGCCTGATTGCATACAAATTAAAAAAGTGTTTACGTCAGACCTCATGTTACATGATTAAAAAAAAAAACGAAAGGAAAATTGTATACAATATACCCAGCCTGGACACATGCTAGAGTCAAAAGGCTCAAGACATCAAAGTTACCAATTATTAGAATAGGTTATACTGTGGGGTAGCCTAGAGTATTCAGCCAATTAAAGCCTGAGGGTAGGTAGTCCAAGACTCTTGTAATTAGTTTCTTTCTGAGCAGAGTTCTGTCCACTTTACTCTAGGTCAAAAGTACAATAATAAAGGCTCAAAATGACTGTCAAGTTGAAATGGCTACCAGCAACCTGGATACTTGGAAGAGCAATGTCCATGGCACAAGTTGGTATTAAGAATGGTTGATTTGGAGTAGGGTTACACCGATAACGGTACTGGTGCCAATACTAAGCAGTTGCACGAGTAACGGTGAAACTCGTCCAAATGCTCCGATACTTGAAACCGATACTTCCAGACTCGTATATTTCATCTGTCAGCAGGATTCCCCGACTAATCGCTGAAATGTAGTAAAAAAAATAATTAAAATAAAAAAACGCCACTTATCAGTTGGAAAGGAGCGGAGCCAACACGTCCTTAACAACTGATGACTCATTCAGCTGTCAGTGGGATTTTCCTGTTGACAGCCAAGGTGTTAAAAACTAAATTGGAGCGGTAATAAAAAAATAAAATAAAAATAAAAAAAAGCCCATTGCTCAGCCGCTGAAACAGATAAAAATAAAAAAAAGCTTATTTTTATCTCAAGGTTTATTTATTTACAGATCAAAAAAGGAATCAATTTGGGTCTGCAGACAGTTTAACCACTTAAGCCCGGACCATTTTGCTGGTCAAAGACGAGGTCGCTTTAACTGACAATTGCGCGGTCGTGCGACGTAGCTCCCAAACAAAATTGACGTCCTTTTTTTCCCACAAATAGAGCTTTCTTTTGGTGTTATTTGATCACCTCTGCGGTTATTTTTTGCGCCATAAAACAAAAATAGAGAGACAATTTTGAAAAAAAAAAAAAATACAATATTTTTTACTTTTTGCTATAATAAATATCCCCCAAAAATATAAAGAAAAAAAAAACATTTCCCTCACTTTAGGCCGATATGTATTCTTCGAAAAAAAAATTTTTAACCAAAAAATCGCAATAAGCATTTGATCGGTTTGCGCAAAAGTTATAGCGTCTACAAAACAGGGGATAGTTTTATGGCATTTTTATTAATATTTTTTTTCATCTTACTAGTAATGACGGCGATCAGCGATTTTTATCGTGACTGCGACAATATGGCGGACACATCGGACACTTTTGACACATTTTTGGGAACAGACATTTTTTACAGCGATCAGTGCTATAAAAATGCACGGATTACTGTGAAAATGACACTGGCAGTGAAGGGGTTAACCACTAGGTGGCGCTGTAGGGGTTAAGTGTGCCCTAAGGAGTGCTTCTAACTGTAGGAGGGGGTGGGCTGTGTGTGACGCGACAGTGATCACAGCTTCCGATTACAGGAAGCTGTGTACACTGTCCTGTTACTAGGAAGAATGGGGAAATTCTTGTTTGCATAAGCATTTCCCCCTTCTTCCTCACCGTGACACGATCGCGGGTATGCCCGTGGACATCGAGTCCGTGGGACCCGTGGTCGGAATCACGGAGCTCGCGATCTTAAAGGGGACGTATATATACACACGTCCTTCTGCCTGTCCGTGCCATGCTGTCGACGTATATCGTCGTGCGCTGGTCGACAAGCAGTTAAAGAAACGTGTCAAGTAAAAATAAAAAAATTGTTCCTTGTTTAACTCCTTATTAACCCTTAATCTACTCTAATCAGCTGTATTATCTCCTTATTCTACTTCTCCACTTAACCATTAGGCCTCATGCCCACTGGCGTTTTTTCAGCCGCGTTTTTGAGCGTTTTTTACAGCTTAAAAACGCCTGTCCATGTTAGTCTATAGCTTCATGCCCACCTAGGCGTTTGAGCTGTAAAGAGCATAGGCGTTTGTAAGCTGTAAAAAAAACCCAGGGCCAGTGCGTTCCTCAGCGTCAGAATTTGGCAGGAAAAAACGCGAGCGTCAAAAAACGCGCACTAACGCGCGGTCGCGTTTTTAGCTCTGACGTTATTTTTTTAAAAAAAAAAAAAAAAAAATTTACAATAACATGGACAGGCGTTTTTAAGCTGCAAAAAACGCAGCTGTAAAAACGCCAGTGGGCATGAGGCCTTATTGTCCCGATTTTTTTTTCCTTCACTTATATTTTGTAAACTATTAAAACTTTTTTTGTTTGCTTTGTTTGTTAAGATGTTTACACCTTTAGGCTCCATGTACACAGAAGCTCAAAAACGGCCGTTTTTAAAGCAGCAGAAAAAGCTAGCTTTTATCAGCGTTTTTTTTACTAGCTTTTATTAGCGTTTTTCAGTGTAGCTTTTTTTAGCTTTAAAAAAAAAAAAAAATTTTCAATGGACCAAAAAACGCTCGCGGCCAGCGTTTTTGAGCGTTTTGCGTTTTTTTGCGTTTTTTTCTGGCGAAAAACGGCACTTTGAACGCAAATTTCCTGCGTTCAGAAAAAAGCCCATTAACTCCACTGCTCATTAAAGCTAAAAAACGTTATGTGTACATGAACACATAGGCTAACATAGAGTGCAGTTAATGGGCTTTTAAAAAAAACGCCAAAACGCCCATTAACTGCAGTTTATCAGCTTCTGTGTACATGGAGCCTTAACACACAGTATCTCACAAAAGTGAGTACACCCCTCACATTTTTGTAAATATTTTATTATATCTTTTCATGTGACAACACTGAAGAAATGACACTTTGCTACAATGTAAAGTAGTAAGTGTACAGCTTGTATAACAGTGTAAATTTGCTGTCCCCTCAAAACAACTCACACAGCCATTAATGTCTAAACCGCTGGCAACAAAAGTGAGTGCACCCCTAAGGGAAAATGGCCAAATTGGGCCCAATTAGCCATTTTCCCTTACTGGTGTCATGCGACTAGTTAGTGTTACAAGACCTCAGGTGTGAAATTTGGCGTTATCGCTCTCACTCTCTCATACTGGTCACTGGAAGTTCAACATGGCACCTCATGGCAAAGAACTCGGAGGATCTGAAACAAATAATTGTTGCTCTACATAAAGATGGCCTAGGCTATAAGAAGATTGTCAAGACCCTGAAACTGAGCTGCAGCACGGTGGCCAAGACCATACAGTGGTTTTAACAGGACAGGTTCCACTCAGAACAGGCCTCTCTATGGTCGACCAAAGAAGTTGAGTGCACGTGCTCAGCATCATCATATCCAGAGGTTGTCTTTGGGAAATAGATGTATGAGTGCTGCCAGCATTGCTGCAGAGGTTGAAGGGGTGGGGGGGGGGGGGGGTCAGCCTGTCAGTGCTCAGACCATACGCCACACACTGCATAAAATTGGTCTGCATGGCTGTCGTCCAAGAAAGAAGTCTAAAGATGATGCACAAGAAAGCCCACAGTTTTCTTAAGACAATCAGACTAAGGACATAGATTACTGGAACCATGTCCTGTGGTCTGATGCACACTTGTTCCTGGTCAGTGACTCGGGTAGCATTGAAACTAGGGTTGTCCCGATACCGATACTAGTATCGGTATCGGTACCGATACAAAGCATTTGCGCGAGTACTTGTACTCGCGCAAATGCTCCCGATGCCCAGTCCGATACTTTTTTTTTTTCTCAGAGCGGGGGGCAGAGAGTGGGATGGAGAGTGTGCGGCGGGGGGCGGATACCAGGGCGGAGAGCATGGCGAGGGCGGAGACCAGGGCCGAGAGCAGGACGGAAAGTGTGCGGCGGGGGGCGGAGACCAAGGCGGAGAGCGTGGCAGAGACCAGAGCGAGTCTTCAGGCAGGTAAGTAAAATGAATCTGATGCAATTGCCTGTCTGCTGCTCAAATGCTCCCGGAGCTGTTCCCCCTTCACCTCCATGCCGCTGTGCCCCCGTCACCTCCGTGCCGCTGTGCCCCCGTCACCTCCGTGCCCCCTTCACCTCCGTGCCGCCGTGCCCCCTTCACCTCCTCCACCCCCTCGGTATCTCAGGATGGAGAGCGGAGGTAGGAGCCGGTAAATCCGGCTCCTTACTTGTCGTGATGTACAGAGTCATCACTGACTCTGTCCATTCACATAACTGAAACATCGTAAACTCTGTTTACAATGTTTCAGTTTATGAATGGAGAGGAGCCGCTGTCTTCTCTCCATTCATTTTCAGCGCAGCAGAGGCTGCTGAGAGAGGGACTGGGGAATCTGCGTCCCTAGACCCTTTCCCTGTCTCAAAGGGGAGATGTCAGAGGTCTGTTAAGACCCCTGATATCTCACCAAAACCCCCCACAACAAGGCTGATAAAAAAAAAAGAATAAAATAAATATTTATTGTATAAAAAATAAAAAAAACACACACACTGACACTGACCCCCCCCCCCTTAAAAAAACAAAGCATTGTAAAAAATAAATAAATAAAATAAATTGTAAAAAAATAAAAATAAAAAAATAAAAATGTAAAAAAAAAAAAAAATACTGACACATGAGATTAAAAAAAAGTATCGGTATTCGGTATCGGCGAGTACTTGAAAAAAAGTATCGGTACTTGTACTCGGTCTTAAAAAAGTGGTATCGGGACAACCCTAATTGAAACCACTTTATCAGGATTGATAGGTCAGCAGCAGCCCCTGTTTTCTCACAGTACAGATTACTTCCATTTCGAAGCAGCTGCTGAAACCTTTATAAAACCAATGGATCCACCTCATGAATGGCCCGTATATTATGTGAATTGTACCATGGCATGAACTACAGTATGCGGTACAAGTTAGATTTTCTTCTGTTTAAAAATGTTTATGGACACATTGTTACACCGTCCTGTGAGACTTTATACTTTAACATGAGGGGGTTAATATCAGTTCTCGCATTAAGAAATATAAATAAAATAACCCATTCAGTTTAAAATAGGAATGCCAAGCAAAAATGTGTATATTATATATAAAAAATGTAAATAAAATTATCCACTTGAACACCAGACCTTTTCCGGCAGTTTAAAAAAAAAAAATACTGATGTAAGCTTGTAAAGAAATGTACTACTAACCCCCAAACATTATACAGTAAAACCTTGGTTTGAGAGCATTTTGCAAGACGAGCTACAGTTGAAATAAAATTTTGACATGATATACAAGCAATGTCTTGATATACAAGTAGCGTCATGTCACAACTGAGTATAAAAAGGAGAAGAGAGGCGCCTCGAAGTGTAGCAATATGGTTAATTTTAATGAAGGTAAAACATTTAGAAACTCACATGGTTGATGATTAAAACAGGCACATCTAAGTATGCCGGCATCCGGGGTAAAGGTGACCACATAGACCATCCTCCGCACCACCATTGACATCATCCCTTCCACGCTGCGCTCCACGAGCGTTTCAAGTCTCGCTTTCAGATCGCTCTACTGCAGGGTAGTCTTCCCAGTCACCATTGCAGACAGCTTTACCCCGATGCCTGCATACTTAGATGGGCCTCTTAAGCAGCAACCATGTGGAGTTGCTAAATGTTGTACATTCATTAAATGAACCCTCATTGTTACACTTAGAGGCGCCTCTTTTCTTTTTTATACTTTGTAGTTCCTGCTGCATTTTGCTTCTAATCTCCTTGTGGAGGTTTCCATTTGTGGATGGGCATTTTATAGTTACACAACCCATCACATTGCTATAATATTTTTATCTAAACTGAAGGACTTAAATAAATGGTTGTGGAACAAATCATTTGAATTTCCATTATTTCCTATGGAAAAATTTGCTTTGATATATAAGTGCTTTGGATTACAAGCATGTTTACAGAACAAATTAGACTCACAATCCAAGGCTTTAAGCCCCGTACACACGATCCGAATATCGTACGAAAAATGTCGTCCGAGGAAGAATCGTACGATAATCGGATCGTTAGTACAGAGCTTCGAGAGCCGATCATGACAGTTCATCCGATATTATTTAAATCGGACGTGCACGAAAATTTTCCTCGCGCGATAACAAAATCGGACGATTTTAGTTTAATCAGTACAGTTGTCGTCCGAAAATACAATACAAATACATAACACATGACATCACTTCCGATTTTTTTTCCTGTCGTACGAGAATTTTTGTGACTTTAATAACCTATTTCATTTTACTTGCGACTATTAAGCGAAAAAAGTCGTACGATCCGTCGTACGATATTCGGATCGTGTGTACGGGGCATTACTGTATATTGTTTTTGAGCAGACACCCTAGGGAAAAAGATTGCGACTTATGTCACAGGGTATTTGCGCATCAGTTTTTCAAATGCAATTTTTGGAAAAAATACACTTTAATGAAGTTCAAAAAACAAAATATACCCCAATTTCTTTTGTAAAATATGAAGGATGACATTACGCCAAGTAAAAATCGATACCAAACATTTCAGGCATTAAAATTGTGCAATGGCAACAAACTCGTGGAATGGCAACAATCTACAGTACTTAAAATTCTCCATAGGGACGCTTTAACATTTTTTACAGGTTACCTGTTTAGAGTTACAGGGGAGGTCTAGTGCTAGAATTATTTTCTTATTTATACATTTTTTTTTTTTTTAAAAGGAATCACATCTGGTTGCAAAGAGGCTTAGAGAGGTGGGGCAGAGAAACAGCATCACACCGATCTTCCCAGTAAATGGTTGTACATAGGGGGCGTGTCAGCACAAGTCTGACCATTCGAGGACAGCCAGACTGTTCTACTGCAAGAAAAGTGACCACGCTGGGAAGGATATGCGCTTCTATGCTTTGCGTGGTCAGTTTAAAATCGGAAAGCAGGGGGGCTGGCAGGATCGCAGGGAAGCAAGGAAGAGATACAAAAAGAGAACAAGATACTTTAAAAACACAAGTATATGGTACAACATATAAATATAAGGAATATGAAATGTTAGGGTAACATTCTTTAAGCCTTGCCCTGTCATTCATCTGACAAATGCCAGAACTGTAGTGGATATTAGAGATTCTAGCATTTGACGGGCATCAGTCAAAGTTGAATTTACCTTTTATATATTTTTTTATGGGCGCAGGGGGAGAAACACAAAAACAAAAAGCAGTTTTCTTTCCTCCAACCGGTGGTATGTATTGGCCTGCCTTATGCTGGTACTGGAAAGAGGCATTGCAATTCAGCACCATTGTTATCTTAAGCTGGCCATTCACAGCTCGCGTTTCAGCCGATTCCTGCTGAACCGGCCACAATTTGAGCCGTTGATGGCCCTGTCGGCACCACATGACAAAGTTTGAGTAAAAAAAAATTAAAAGCAGCCAGGTGGAAAACTGCCATCTGAACGCTGCAGCTGTCTGAACACAATAACCAGGACAGGAGATCTGCTAAACTACGTAGCTGGAGGAATCCATTTGATTTCTCTCCTTTAGGGTGCAGGCCAAACAAGAAGTCTATGCAGTATGGCTTGCTTAGGGCATTTTTTTTTTTTAGACGACATTAGGTTCACTTTAGTATTGTAGTGCAAATTATACAGGGCTAGAAAAAACAATGCAACACACACTATAGAAAAAAAGATTAAATAAGTTTATTTCACTGGTTGTCTTATCAGCTTGGTGTAGAAAACATGGCTGAGCAAACTTGTGGTTTTCTGATGCAACACGGTTAATCCCAAACTTCTTTACTAGGCTTACTGTACTTTTCATTAGTTATGTACATATAAAAACTGAACAGTACTGCAAAATTACAAATTCAAAGCACTAATTATCGAGCTAAAACAAACTGTCACTCTTATAGTTAAAATGTGCCTGTCTACACACAACCAAGAGAACAATTTTGTAATCCAGGGGTCTCCAAATTTTACAAAAGGGCCAGTTTACTGTCCTTCAGACTATAGGGGGGCCGGACTGTGTCCAATGGGAGAAAACAATGCCCCATCTTTGGGGTCAGTGGGGATGGGAAAAAATGCGCCTCAAGGACTGTATAAAAAGCAAGCAAGGGAACTGCATCTGGCCCCTAGGCTACAGTTTGGAGACCACGGTTGTAAGCTAAACCAATGGTTTATTCACGAAGCAATAACATGCTCTTCACCTTTTGACGTGCCCATAAGGCTTGGTTCACACCTAATGCCGATGAGGCTCACAGCAGGGGTCTTGTGCGTCCTGGATCACCATTTCAGGTCTGATTTTAGCCTGAATTTTGGGCTGAATTCGGACTTTAAAAACGAATCAAAAGAGGGACAGGGCTCCTGTGCAAATTTGTGCCGGAGCCGCAGCAGAGATATGTGAACCAGCTCCATTTTGAGCCGGTCACAATCTCCTGCTATTGCGAATTGGATGCGGGGATCCCGCATCCAATTCGCAATAGTGTGAACTCGGCCTTACTTCCCAAATAGTAGAAAATTTCTGTGCAGCTAGGTTCAACTTTTCACTGCAGAAGGACAATATTGTGCCTTGAGGTAAAATGGGAAGTAACTGTTTGTAGATACTTGCGGTATGTAATTCACAATGGGGGGTACACACTCAACACCTAAAACGCTCTGCCACATAGACTTTATATGGTCTCTTTTAGCTAGAGGACTGGAGAACAGACCTTTGTAATATCCTTAGCACCTAATCACCTACCGGACCCAATAGTGATTAAGCACTTAATATGGCTTCCTCTGAGGTGTAGAGGGGACAGGCACATTTAAATCTGTCTTGGCAGAACACGAATGCCTTCTAAGATGATACTGCTAGACTTAGTAGAAGTTTGTAAAGAATTTGTTCTGCGGAGGAACAATTTACTGTTTGTCTGCCTTTTTATCCGTTTTTTTATCACGGTTATCACTGGATATTCTTCCGCTTGTTGTCCGCTTTGTGATCTCTTTGGGCTCGTCGTCCTTTTTCTTCCGGAGTTCAGTCTTTTCTTGGTCTTTTTTCCCTTTGTCAGAATCCTTTCCGACATTCTCCTTTGGCTCTTTGGACGATTTTTCTTTTAACGGTGCAATATATTTATCCTTTACCCTTTTCAGTTGCTCTTTTATACCCTCTTTAACTTTTAAAACATATATTGGGGGGGAAAAAAAAAAAGCAATGATTGAATTTAGAACAAACTGAAATGGTACATACTTCAACCCATGTGGAGTCACTTTATTAAACCATGCAGATGAAAAGGGTACCTGAAAAAAAAAGAGGCGCTTGCATTGACAATATACTGAATATAGGGCAGTCTGACACCAGGATACTGCCACAACTCCACTAAGGAATATGACATCCAAAATATTTTTTGTCCCAAGTTGAGAGGGGTAATGTTCTATCCAAACAAAACCGCTGTTGCCATATAGGACCAGTGGGCAAACGTCCCCATTCCCCAGCCTGTGCTGCTAAAGTTAGATAATATAAACATGGTTTATGCACATCTCTGTTATGAATCCAGCAGAGGTGAGAAGATAAAAGAACTTTGGTATCTGGATTCAATACCTGGATTGTTACCTGGTGTAGTATGTTAGGCTGGGTTCACACTGATACGACACGACAGTCATACAACTTTCATCCTACTTTGCTCTGCGACATCAGTCCTACATTGATCCTACATTGGTCCGTCATCCATCCAACTTTCATGAACAGGATACTACGTTGATCCAACTTTGTGCTAGTCTGACTTGTCCTTTGACCAATCAAAACAATGCCAGGATGAGATAAATGTCGGATGTCAAAAGTCGGATGGTTAGGACAAGGATCCTACTTTGATCCGACTTCAATGATATTCAATGGGCTTAAGTAGGATCAAAGTCGGACCAAAGTAGTACAGGGAGCATTTTCAAAGTCGGACCAGTTAAGACGGCTCCCATAGGGAAACATTGATTTTCACACGTCATGCGACATGAGCTCCCAATGACGGAGCATTTGTCGGACCAGTGTGAACCCAGCCTCAATGTGTGAATCTCCCATTAGCCACAAGATCCAGGCGAAGCACCTGGTTTACCATTCCCTGCGTGTTCCTGGCAACTGCTGGTGCTAAAAGGAGCATACAATATTATATTACATTGTTCCCTCAAAAGTCCCCAAGAAACTGCGACATCAATGGAAAGTATAAAACTGATATTAGTAAATTCGATTAAAATTTTCTGCTTTCAAAGTTTAAAAAAAAAAAAAGTTAATTATATTTGTGTGTGTATAATATAAAAAATATATAAAAATAATAAAAATAATATGGACTGCTCTCCACATGGGTTCAAATTAAGTCATTCTATCATACCATGCAGGAAAACATGCCAATAGCATTTTACACATCACACACTACTCTGCAGTTCTTTTAAAACAGCAGCATTATAAAGCATAGCAGAAATGTATTCTCAAAGGCTTTACAGTGCCAGGCTTACTTTGTGGTGCAAACACATTTCATACCTACTTCAGATCCCAGGATAAAAACCACATACGTACACACTGTTGCAATTAAAAGGGCTTTATAAACACCAGGATGAAATCAAATGCCTTCCGTGGCCTCCCCAATAAAAACAACTGAAAGTGTATGGAGGGCTCTAGAGGACCCAAGGTAAAAACTGCTACCTCCTTCATTCATCATAAACACAGCAGTTTTAACTTGGGGTGGGGGGTGCAAAATCCCACCAAATACGGCTAAATATTGCTTTAACCAAATCCAGGATTTGCAGTTTAAAAAAATGGTCCCTGCTTGTAGATTGTCCTTTTATAGAAATTTGCTACTATTAAATGTACAATACCTGTACCTTGCCATATGCGATTCAGACAATGGCAGGTGCAATCAAAAGCTTCTCAGCCAAGTATTTAGAGCTGGGGTGTTCAACCCATGGTCCTCGATATCAAACCAGGGATGTGCATGCCCATGCTCTGGGATGGCAGATCGGCAAGCCCAGATCGCGATCAACAGATTGCCGATCCGCCATCCCAGAGCATCAGCATAGTACCGGTGCCAGCCGCAGAGGAAGCAGGAGCCACATAAGCTGATGCTTTCTCTGAAGCATTGGCTCCTGTCCCAGGTGAAGCAATACCAAGTGCACCTATCTTGGGACCTTATCAGCCAGGAGAGCAATGCCAGTAGAAGTTGCAAGAGGAAAAAAGGTCAGTGTATTAAACATCACATACGCTGCACTTTTGCAATGGGCATATTAGCACTTTATTTTTTTATTAAAAAGGGAGTATTAGGCTTCTTTCACACGGCTTTCCTGCAGGTTAGCTGCACTGAGCCATAGATTTCTATTATATCCTGTGAGTTTGCCTTTTGAAAGCGCACGGAAATTTCTGAATGCAGGAGTTTTAGTGCATTTCAGAAAGTGCACCACACACTCGCAGGATAGAATATACGTCTATGGCTCAGTGTAGCTACCCCTCAGGAAAGCTGCAGGTATACTGCACTGTGCCCGCTGTGAGGGCAAATTGCAGCGCATCAGTGGGAAAGCAGTCTTATAAGGGGTTTAGGATAGCAAGGACTGTAGTTTGGGGGGGGGGGGCAGAAACACCGCATAGCTCATTGTAGTGTGCTACCTGTTACCAAATCACTTAGTGGTTGTAAACCCCATTCAAGAAATTTGATCCAAGCACATATCTGCAGTGTTTACTTATCGGATTCCAAAGCTCTAAGTGTCCTTTCTCTCTGGTGGCTTCGTTCCTCTGTTATGAGTCACTTCCGACAAGTTCTTACACATGAGATAACAGTAGCTGAAAATTTGTGTCGGGGAGGGAGCTTAGAGGGAGATGAGCAGAGAGCTGGTCTATTCAGAATGCAGCTCTGCATGTGCCTTCGTTCCTCTGCCTATGTGGTGGGAGGGGGGACTTTCCTCCAATCAGCTCTCACATGTACAAATACAGTCTCTCCACCCATCCCCAAGTACTGCTGAATAATCAAGAAAGATTTTTAACATTATTTGCACTTTTCAAAGAGTGTAGAAAGGGGAAGACAGCAGATATACAAGAAAACGTATGTAGGGGGATTTGTTTAATCTCTGTGTGTTTGAGGCTGTTCACTTCACTGGGTATATATGTGAGGGTTTACAACCACTTTGAAGTGGCCCATGCTCTTCAAAAAAGGTTTAGCAGGCCTGATTTAGAGCATTGATTAATAACTGGAGCTACCAGCCCCTTATACTTGTCCCCGAAGAAAGGGAAAAAAAAAAAGTTAAACTGGTCAGAATTTAAAGCTACATTTTTTATCAGAAGATAAAATGCTACAGATTTATCAAAGATTGCCTGGGCGTAACAAGTGCAGCCAAAGAAATATAGCAAGGGGCAAAAAATACAATATTTGACCAGGTTTTACTGGAAACAGCAGTCTAGGTCACCAAGAACAGTGAGTTACGCTAAAGTTAAGGCAAAAATTTTTTTTTTTTTTTTATGTGGCTTACATGTTTGAATTAACATTTTTTTGAGGATACTTCCCATACAGATTTGTAGACGCTCACTCCTCTAGTAGATAAACTGTTTATCAGATGAGAGCAGTTGGGATCTTTTTTGAACTGCTGCCGAAGTACATATTTGCATTACTAAGCAGGCTATACAAGGTGTATATGGGCAACACAAATATTACTTCCTCAATGTGTATTTATGTATGCAAAAAAGTAAAAACCCAACCCTATGTCACCATTCTGCTGACGAAATCCCAGGGAATAAGGCAAACTTCTAATCTCATAAGAAGACGCTGCAAGACAGAGCAGGATTGTCTCCTCAGCAATAGATGGAGTATTCTTAAATTTTCTTTATCTCGCTGGAAGGAGGTTGATAATACCCTCACCTAAGGTTTAATGCAGAATTTTACCAAGGTGGACATGCTAAAAATGCAAGGTCCGCTTAGATTTTATTTTTATTTGTTATTGCACGCAGCACAATCATAATGCACATGCATGAACACGTCTAAAACTGTTAACACACAGGCTGAAAAAAAATACCTTCTTCTTTAGTTTTAGTCTTCAGTGTGCCTCTTGATACATCTGAATTTATAGAAGGGAGACATTAACAACAATTGTCCTCGGGTATCACTCTTTCCTTGTGGTGAGAATAGTCAAACCTCAAGTTTACACACACACGTATGCTAATCCTGTATAAACATATTACATATTAGCTTCCCTCTATTTGGGGGGTTAAAATGCATGCATGCTGGTGTGTGTTGTGAATAGGTGGTGCAAGGAGTTGTTGCTACATATTGCACTTTAAAAAAAAAAAAAAAAAGGTTCCTGCGCTACTTTGGTCTGACTTTCATGCGACTTAAGTACCATAGACTGCAATTTAAACCCTCAGAAAAGTCACATGAAAGTCACACCTGAATGTTATACACGAGACAGTTGTGCAACAATTGTCCATTATCACTGGGAAAAGCCAAAGTCATATCAAAGTCGCACCCATCCAAACCTGCCTCAATGTTGTGTCAACGCCTTTGGAGTAGTACAAGTGTGAATGGAGCCTAAAACTTGTTTGGAGACATCTCAATCAGGTCCATTACCTACAGGTACCTGCAAGATGGGGGCATGCAGCCAACACATGGGGGCATGCAGAAAATCAGAAAAGCAGTCTTAGGTAGCATGTGTAGACTGGGTATTATGGGTATTATATCAACTAAAAAAGAAAATAAAACGAAATTTAAAAATTTTGGCGTTTGGCTACCTGGTTCCCAGGATTAGTCCAGCCCTACCTTACAGTGCCTAAACTTATTAGCTTATTTATTTAAACAGCTCCCCTCTGAGGTTCAGAGGAAACACCGCCCTATTATAAAGCAAGCATTATTATGGGCCTCTTGCAAATGCAATGATAAATTAGTCTCAAACTGTTATATCATAATCTTTCCCCCCCCCCCCCCCCCCCCGACATGCAAGTGCAAAGGCTGAACAATCGGGGGAAAAGCATACTGTATGCCTTGATTAAAACATTTGCAATCAAAGTTATGATAGGAAAGCGATATAACAATAATTACAGCACTGATTCAATATAAAATATTCATGAACAATAAACCATTCAATAAATATTGTGATTAAATAAAGTCCTCAACACAACACGTGAAAATATTTTTAACCAAAATGATTATTAAAAAAAAAAAAAAAAAAAAAAAAAGAAGTTCAAATGAAGCAATCCAATGGTCTAACTCAGGGGTCTCCAAACTGCGGCCCGAGGGCCAAATGTGGCCCTTTGCTAGCCATTATCCGGCCCTTGGGACACTATTCTTCCATATGATATGAAGTACTATTCCTCCCACTGACACCAACAATGGGGCATTATTTATTTCACTGATACCAGTGATGGGCCACCACTCCTCCTATTGATAACTAACATTGAGGCCATGTTTACCCTTACTGATGTTGGGCCGAGGACTTTTTCTACCACCAATGGCCACAATCCGGCCCCCTTAAAGTCTGAAGGACAGAAAACTGGCCCTTTGTTTGAAAAGTTTGGAGACCCCTGGTCAAAATACTAAAAAAAAAAAAAAAAAAAAAATTAATAATAAATAAATATCCCATCGCCAGTATTCTTCTTCCAGGTGTAGAAAAAGCTTTGATCTACTGTGACCAATTATTTTGGTATATCACTTAGGGGGTTATTTTTTATTTATAGCTGCTGGCATGTTTCAGAGTTTCGCAATATAGTTTTCTCACAATTTGCTATATCCATCAGCACGGAAGGGTTTTGCTCCTCACCCGATACCCCTTCTGTGCAAAAATATCACCTCTGGAATTTTTAAACTGCCAACATGAAGGGCCAAAGCACACCTTTGCGAGTTGTGCATTACCGCAGCAGCTAAAAGCCAATTTCTCCTCCTTAATCCCTCCCGCCTCAACATTAATAAATGCAGCATTTAGGAGCATTCAGCGTTTTCAAGTGTACATTGAAAAATGAGCAGAGCGGAAGGTTTTTGAAAAAACAAAACAAAAACCCACATTCGTAAAAGGTCTATAAACACTTAAAAACTCTTGTGCAATATGAGCATTTTGTTATGCCGCTTTTTCCTGACAGAATTTTTTCCGCCCCTAGTGTACATGGACCCTCAGGATAAAGAACCAAGAAAAAAAAAAAAAAAAACTACAACATATTTTACATCCATGATGAGGATTACATTAGGTCACCTATAGTTTGTAGTGAAGTCTACAAACCAATAAGGTTACAAAGTCCTTTAATTTCACCCTTCAGAGCATAGACAGCATGACGCAACAACATGGCAACATTTTCTAGTATATGTTAATCAAAAGCAAAGTTAACATTCCTGCCAAGCACCACCCTGAATACAAACAAAGTACCTGCGGCCTTGGCAGCTTTCTCCGCTGGCGATGATGAAAATCCTGATATTTACAAAACAAACAATGGTTACCAACTAAAAAATTACAAGAAACAGATATATAATAAAACTAACAAAAAGGATGGAGCCGTTACTGAAGAAGTCATTGAAAGCAAACCTGTTCTGACAAGCTCCAGAGGCTGACCTTGCCTTTGTGGCCCGTTCAGGGATACTCTGGGGATACCCCAAATGCAAAACATTGGGGGGAGATTTTTATGTATTGGTCAATAATTGATCTGAGAGCGCACATGCTACATTCCACCATTCAGTTCCCAGGAAGCAAGTAGAGACATTGTCATTGCAGACCATGTTTGGTGACCTTTGGGATTAAAGTTACCCACCCACTAGTATGCAGGAAAGCCTAGCAAAGACCGGGAAGAGTTGATTTAGGATACCATCAAGAGTTTCAAAAGAATATTGAATAAATTGTAGATGTTAAGCAAGCAACTCTTTATAGCCAAAGCTAAAAAAAAAAAAGCTGCTTGTTTAACAATTCTCATACAATTTCTCATCAGCAGTATATAGCAGTCTTGTGACTTCTATCAGTGTCTGGTTAAAGCTTGTAGGAGGAGTTCATTCTACTCTGACTGTCCTATGAGGCTTCAGGACCCCTGACCCTCTGTCTGGACAGTACCGATTGGCCCTGTACCGATCACATGCACCCTCCCAAGAGAAAAATAAAATGCTCTAGCAATAAACTGAGCATGTACAGAATGTCTCCAAAGGCCCAGTCTTATCAGGAGATAGATTGGAGACCATGGAAGGGGAGGATCATCAGAGAAGAAGACAGGCTCAAACAGCCTTTTTACACAATGCAGAGGATTACCCCCTTAGGTTCCACAGTGCATATAATCAGCATGCTTTACTGCAAATACAGAATGACTATACTGGTGTGGGTTTACTAACACTTTAACCAATTTGTATAGGAATAAAACACATACTTTTAATAACAGTAGCTACATGTGGTCTTTTGCTACATTTCAAGTCTTAGCAGCATTTTAGCACCTTTTCACGATGTCAAAAGTAAGGATACTTTCACATTGGGGCGGGGGTGCGTTGGCAGTAAAGCGCCGCTAGTTTTAGCACTCTGGCTTTCACACTGGGTGAGTCATGAGAGGCGTTTTAGCGCTAAAATGCCTGATAGACCCCTTTCACACTGAGGCGCTTAACTGCAGTTCAAAATTTGGCTCCCAAAGTATTTAATTTAACATGGAAGGCTTCCCAATAGAAGAAAGGAGCAGAGTGATGATCTTGGGAGTATGCTGCTGCTCCATTGTACAATCCCAGGCTGAGCAATGAATCTAGCGTCTATGCTTTCGGAAGGAAGGAAGGAAGGAAGGAAGGAAGGAAGGAAGGAAGGAAGGAAGGAAGGAAGGAAGAGGCACAAATCCCTTGCTTTTCCATTTCCAAAATTTCTGGTCATTACAATTTTCTTTCAGGAAAAACAGAGCTGAAGGGGAGAGGAAAGAATACAAGTTTAAGCAGGTTTTTGGCAAAGCCCCATTTATGTAAACCTGGGGCTTTGCCAATCATAGATAAAACACTGGTTCACATTCAGCTTTAACAGTGGATGCACATGCAAAACGCTATTCCGAGCAGTACGCTGAAATGTTAAGAACGGCCCCTTTACTACTCCTCATACTATATACCTTGAGAGGAAATAGCCAATGTATATGTACCATACAGCAAAGACATAAAAACAAGTCTACTGACAGCGTACTGAGAACATTTGTTTTTATTTGAATAAAAAACAAGGCGGACAATTTTTAAATTTTAATTAAATTATTTTTAAACTGATAAATAAAACCCTTTAATACAGTTAAGGGAAATCACAACATTTTCCCACGCAGTGTTAAGACGTACCTAATTTTATAGCCAAGCAAGTTACGACTGGAGATCCATGCCATAAGTTTGCTACAGCCAAGCAAGTGCAAAGTTAGGACTGTGTTCCATGAATAGTCACGGTTAGGAACAAGGAAGCACCACTATTCTATCCTGACAGCAGTCAAGAAATTATGAACATCAACAATGTATTTGGTCAACAACTCTCATGAAGGCTGGTAAGAGAAGAAAAAAAAAAAAAAAAGAAGAAGACAATGCTAAATTTCTTATACATTCTTTGCTAGTGAAGCATTAGGAGGAGAAAACCCATGAGATTGGGATGTTTAAAGCTAGTAACAAATGCCTATGCCAAACATCCATTATTAAGGTTCAACCAAACCAGGTCCCAAGCCTAGCTGTACCTAATCAGTGGGGTTAATTTGTGAACTAGGTTGCAATGCTTAAAAGTAGAACCATTAGGCAAAACAATTTTTCCTCTTTTTCGATAGAGCAAGGTAGGGTCATTACCCATCAGTTTTTTTTCGCATGTGTCCCATTGCGCAGATATCCCTTCACTTCCTGTCCCATAGTAAAACAGGAAGTGAGAGGAAATCCCTGCAAATTAAGGGAATTAATTTTGGACCTCCAGATTCCCATTGGAAGATTTTCCATTCATTACTTTTCTGGGGACTACACAATTTCAAATTTTATTTTACTTTCACTGATAATGATAAACAGGACAAATAGAGAGGGTGAATCTCTGTAATGAGGGTCAGACAGCAGAGGTTCTGAGTCCTCTCCACCTATCCAAAACAAGAACAAAAAAAAAAGTTTTGCCTTTAGTTTTACTTTAAAATGTTTGTGCTTTGATTGCAGCATCAAATTGTTTGTCTCACAACAAACTTTTGTCTCATCGGTTACGGTTTCACTTCCTAGTCATCAAACCCCAAGAATGACAATACTTAGCAACTGGCTTTATCCAGACCTGCTGTGTAGTTCAAGGGCTAATAAAATGCGTATGTGTATGCGTAGTGTGCAGTGTGTTAACTCGACAAACTGTTCATAGGGCTAAATGTGGATCATGTTACTCAACACCACTTGATAAGAAGCACTTGCATCTATAAATCACAAAAAAAAAAAAAAAAATTTAAACAAACTTTTGCACAGTACATCATCGAATCTCTAGACCAGGGCTGGATAAATTTCAGAAGCTGGCAAACCAACAGATAGAAGAAAAAAAAAAATAAAAAAAAGGAAAAAAAAAAAATATGACAAAAAAAAAAAGGCGACAAAAATAAATAAATTAATTTAAAAAAAAAAGCTGTCTAGTATATGTTTGAGTATTTCCTAAACTCGTCCTAGTTCCTGAAATGCCTAAGTTGACTCCTGCATTACTTGATCTGACATGTTAGGACAGATAGGACTGCACTGTCAGCGCGTAATAAACTGCAAACCTGAGATTTTTACGTTTGCTTAGAGCCATGGTAATAAATGGGTACCTCATTGGATTGACCCTTCATCCCAAAAAAATATGTATCAAATAATTGAAAAACACAGAAGGCCTGAATTGCAGAATTCTTCATGTAGATTTAGACCAACTTGTAAGGTTGTACTTGATCTATGGCCAGATAACACTGTCAGCTACATGAACAGCATATGGCTCCATCACTCCCGACTGTCCACTGGAGATCCCACAGCCTGTGGCTTTACTTAGAAGGAAAACAAAACCACAGAAAGTTTAAGCTGGTCTCCAAAACACAGGACGTTATTGGTTCTGCAAATCCAAAATGACACAGGTCTTTTTTCCCTGAACCCCTTCGTTCTGTGAAGTACCATCATCGTCTGCAGAATCGCCCTCCTCGTCTTCTACCATTTCAAAAGGAGTTATTACATCATAGAGAAAAGAGAGAAAGCCGTAAAACCAATCAGAGCTTTCCTCTGCTAAAATATTAAGGACTTCCTCTAAAGAATCAATATTCACACTACTGCCATCTTTGGTTAAGCCTAGATGTAAAGGAAGAAAAAAAAAAAAAAAAAGGAGAGACAAAAAAAAGAGAAAAAGAAAAAAAGGAGTAGTTAGGTAGACACAAAGGCATGCGGTGCAGGGAGTGGTAACATATTTCAACCGTTTATGTATATATGAGGATGATGGCACGTCGGAAGGCAAAATAAAGAAGGGTGGAATCTAGATGGAAACAAAAAGCCTATGAAACACAGCATGCTGAAATACAAAAAGCAGCAACCATGCAGGGTAGTCATCCACACCCATATAGACAAGGATGTACCATGCTAAACACTAGTCCTATGGATGTGGACATTCCATCCATGCATATTTGGTGTCATAGAATTTTTTATTAAAGTGAGCTAAATCTACATATGCCCCAAAATACAGATCTAAAACTTCAACAAAGGTTCTCAAAAACCAATACATTGATGACCCTGGGGAAACCAGACATTCGGTGTAGCCTTACAACTCAAGTTTAGTTTAACAGGAACATAAAATAAATGTGTTGTGGATGTGGAACATCTTCTAAAGCAGTAAGATGGTCATTTATTCTGATGGGTCACATTGGTCCTGTGAGATATTTTTTGTCATTAAAAGGTGCAAAGCAGCATTTCGGGAAGGTTGGTCCTAAAGCTTTAGGAGAGTAGGCATAAAGACCACGTTGCACATATCTCGGTGTTGCCCTAAACCAGGGTTCGACAAACCCTGGGCGCCAGGTCGCATTTGCGATTAGAATTAGCGACCTGGGGTGGCACAGCTGGGGTATCCTGTCTCCATGTGCACCCCCCGGCGCGATCGCATAGGGCCGCGCCGGCCGGTAATTGAGGCAGCGTCTTTGAGGTCTTCTGCAGTCCTATGTTTCCTTCTGAAATCTGGCGCCCTCTTGTGGTACACAGGGTAGGTAAGTATAATGTTTGTAAATTCTCCGTTTTTTCTACTAAAATAACAATCAATTTAACCACTTGAAGACCAAGCCTCTTTCTGAGATTTGATGTTTACAAGCTAAAAACAATTTTTTTTGCTAGTAAATTACTTAGAACGCCAAAACACACACATATATATATATATATATATATATATATATATATATATATATATATATATATATACACACACACACACACACACATACATACATATATACATATATACACACACACACACACATACATACATACATACATATGTATATGTTACGCCGAGTAAATTGATACCAAACATGTCACGCTTCAAAATTGCGTCCGCTCGTGGAATGGCGACAAGCTTTTACCCTTTAAAATCTCGATAGGCGACGTTTAAAAAAATGCTACAGGTTGCATGTTTTGAGCTAGAGGAGGTCTAGGGCTAGAATTATTTCTCTCGCTCTACCAATCGCGGCGATAGCTCACGTGTGGTTTAAAACCGCTTTCATATGTGGGCGCTACTCACGTGTGCGTTCGCTTATGTACGCAAGTTCGGCGGGACGGGGCGCATTCCTGGCTAACTTTTTTAGCTAGCTCCAAGCAAATTTGTCAAGCCCTGCCCTAAACGAGATACATGTCATTACAAACTCAATGCAGTAAGCTCCAGCTGCCTGCCATATTTTCATTCTCTGCACTATAGCATGCTGGCTGGATGAAAAATCCCCAAAAGACATTTATAGGGACAATTTCTTCAAACACTGCAGAGCATAGCTTAAGCAGGGTATGAAGTATGGCAGGCAGCAGAAATTCAACAGGGTTTTTTTTGTTTTTTTTTTAAAGCAAACACCATATAGAGTTCGGTGTAACTTACACATTACACTTGGCTCCTAAATTTAAAGTCTATGTTAGCTCAAAAAATATTTCATATTTGGGTCTGTTATTTTGTTTAATCAAAATGTAGCCTGTTCTTTTGGAACTTCAAGTCAGACTAGTAAACCTGCCAGTTCCCCATCTGTCTGTCTCTCATTCTGACCGTGCCAAGAACAGACGCAGGCAGGCGTGGTCAGTTTGCACCTCGCTCTACTTTGCATTTTGGAGACCTAGGACATCATGCCAAAGCAGGGTGTGTGTGCCTGTATCTCCTGTTGTCAGTTCACCTTTCATGCCCCTCCAGCCAGCCCAGCTATTTTGATTGACAGCAGCTCCCAGCTCTATGGAGCCTTGCAGTCAAAACAGCAGTAGCTCATGGCGTACGGTAGCAGAGTTGGAGGTTAGTTGAAACATGCGCTTCATTGCAGTGACTTAATTTCTTTATAAACGTAATTTAAGAAAATTACTCATTGTTGTAGCTTTCCTTTATTTGTAGGCAATATTAAAGTTTGGATGTATAATTACTGAATTATCTTTATATTACATCCTTGAATGCCAACCCAAACACCTGATACACACCTTGCCAGCAATTCCTTGCTCCTCCGTCACAGCTCACAAGAACATCTCTAGTGTCAAACACCAAGGGGAATTACAGAAGTGGCAAAGGAGTACTAGCAAAGCGAGTATAGCTGGGTCTGGGCCTGTGCAAAAACACGGTCACTCTGCCATAAATGAGCAAGCCAACAGTGCCTCTTCTAAGGGAGCCTGTGACCAGGCTTTGAACATTAAAGTATTTAAAATATTCTTTACCACCTCTGTAGCTACAGACATTGTGAAGCATATCATCAAATTTTACAACACAAGCACCCAAGTAATTAAAGTCATTCTCTCAGCAGCTCTAAATTACCCTGTCCACCCCATTCCAGCAGAGACGTGGTCTTCCTGCCTTCTAATCTCTTATGCCCCGTACACACGATCCGAATATCGTACAACAGATCATATGACTTTTTACGCTTAATAGTCGCAAGTAGAAATAATAGGTTATTAATTCACGAGAAAAAAATAAAATCGGTAGTGATGTCTTGTGTTGTAATGTATTTGTGTTGTATTTTCGGACGACAACTGTACTGACTAAACGAAAATCGTACGATCTGGTATCGTATGAGGAAAATTTTCGTGCATGTCCGATAAAATAATATCGGATGAACTGTCATGATCGGCTCTCGAAAGCTCTGTACTAACGATCCGATTATCCTACGATTCTTCCTCGGACAACATTTTTTGTACGATATTCGGATCGTGTGTATGGGCCATAACAGAGCATGCCGTCTAGGATAGGGGAAATGATAAATACTTTGTATGCTTCAACTGCTTCTGCAGCAAACTTTGGAGGATGAATTTCTTCACAGACCCCGACGCTACAGAGATCAATTGGACTCTTAGGTTTTAAGCTCATTTACTGCATTATGGAAATAATGAAATGTCCATAAGCTGCCCACGGGTGCCCAAGGAACAAAAAGTATTTAATTTAATGTGATTCACAAATACAAAATAATAAAAAAAAAAAAAAAAAAAAAGAAGAAGAAGGATAACCGTACTTTTAATATTGTTATCCTTAAAAAGGCAGATTCCCCCTTCCTCTACATCCCAGAGATCTCATCTGTAAGGCAAGGGGGGAAATGGTATTTGAGGCTGCCCCCACCAGGAGAAGTGCTAGGAGCTATACCAGCTGCTAGCGATAAATGACATGTAAAATCCAGCAAGCTGGTTGTACCAAAAAGTTGATCGATCAACTTGGTACATTCAGTCTGCCCATACATGGCTTGAATCAGCAGGAACCGGCCGAGATTTGAACAGTCTATGGCTGGCTTTAGTCGCTTTATACACACACACACACACACACACACACACACACACATTTCTATGACATGCTCACGGATTGTTGGTCGCACTCTTCCCATAGGAATGAATGGATAAACTATGACATATGCACACACTGCACAGACTGGATGGATAAAGTAAAGGATTTGCCGTGGGAAGGTGGTCCAGCTTTGAAAAGGTAAAGTTATTCTTTACAAATTCGATGTGGAAACAATGTAAATCATTCTTTTATGATCATAGACCAGTGGTTGTCAGCCTGAGCTAAAGAGGGCCTCAAATCACCTGATATCACCAAAGGGCCAAACAGAATGTTCAATATATGTAATGCTTGAGACTGTCAAACTGCAGACCTAATAAAAAGGAAATGAGGGCTATAGAGTGTGGAGACATGCTACATTTTTGGCTATAGATATGCTGCAGAAGAGAATACGAAATCAATGTCATTACCCCAATTCCTACTACAGAATGCTGAGGTCTGAGAGTTGCAGGTTGGGCACCAGGGCCCTAGACCAACCATGCATACAGACATATACTGTAGTAGATCAAATATTTTTATAGGACCATTTATTTCCCACAGCAATTAAAAATGATACAGCCATGAGTGCTGGGTATTGGAACCACGGCTTCAAAAACGGGCTTTGGGAGCTCTAGCAATGGGTTCAGGCAGAAGAGAGGGTGTGACATTAGCACGCACAGACCGGCCCACAGCCATGCTATTGGAATCGTTTTTTCCGTTTACAAGATTTACTGTGTGCAATACTTTTTTTATGGAATAAACTTTTATAAGCAGTATATCGCTATGAGCTCTCTTCCTGGTCTTCAAAACGCATGGATATACGGGAGTCGGGCGGTGGTAACTAGTGACTGTTCAGAAGCAAGTTGGGGGGAATATTCCTAAACGCTTATGATCTCCTTTGTGAGATCTCGTAGTCTGCGCAAACAACCCGTTTGCGCTAAAGCCCCGTACACACAAGCCGAATGTCGGGACACATCAGCTGGTGTAAAAAAGTTTTTTTTAAAAACACACACCTCCGACATTCGTTCCGTGTGTATGCCACCCTGTTCAACAGAAGCTGGCTTCTGTTGGAGGAACATGCTGGAAGACCAGCAGATGACCAACTCCCGATCAGCGCTCTCAGCCAATGGCGGAAAACGCTCATCGGAGAGTTCTGGCAGGGGGCCGCCCCCCCTGTCAGTACACAACAGCTCAGCATGGGAGATCGTTATGCTAAACTTTGCATAGTTAGTACAGTGGCTGAGTTTTTTTCCCCCTTCAACCCGCTAGGCTGAATGCGTAGAAAAAAAAAATCTCAGTGTGTACCTGGCTTTAGGAGCACTTCATTTAAAATTCATTTTCAGCACAGAGCACTTTGATGGACTTGTATTCTTTACATATGAATTATTGGTTGATTTATTCATTTGTGGCATTGTTTGCACATTATATGAAATGTTCATTATTTTTGCACATTGCTTGCACTTTATATAGTTTGTAATTTCATACAGTAGTTGACATTCGATACTGAAATAGATAATGGATATTATGCGATTTTTTTATATGCACAATGTGTGTTTTTTTTTTGGGGAGACAGCACATAGTTTTTATAGAATTTTGTGGCCCAGTATTCAGGTACTATTTAGTGCAGCAGTCTGGCAAAGCATGAGACCCAGGAATTTTTAAGCTAGGAGAGAGAGAAAAGCATCGAGCTGCATTTCAAATTCACTCCATAGTGTGAAATCTAAGTAGTAAAGCTGCGTTTTCATAAAAGCAACAATTCGCATATAAAACAGAGTTTGTATGAAGTAACCATGCTCGTTCTTTTCTGCTTAAGCAAATCAAGCAGTATTAAAAAAAAGGTGACTCATTCAATATGACAGTTATTAATACTGCCTTCTATTGTTTCAGCCATACCCAAGTATAGTCACAGGTTAAACGCCAAAAGCAAATAGTATTTTACAGATTTGCACAATGGAAACTGAAAAAAAAGGTAGTAGAGATGACAAACGGGCGCCTGACATGGTTTAAGTAAATAGCAGAGCACAGGGCAGATCCTGCTTAATACCTGCCATATGTAACTTTATTTGACTTGCAATTTAGTAGGAGTGCCAGCGAGCTGTACTGATAAACAGACATCCAAAGAGACAATCATTGTTATTTCTACTTATTATAAAAAGGAAACATTACATTGTAAAATTATTAAGGACTCCTTCAGAATCAATTAAACGAATCCTGAGCTGAATATGTAGACTGCCATGGATGATCACCTACTTAAATTGCTGGTTGTCATGCTGAGCCTCTGGCTTAAAATTTTTGTAAACTAATGCTGCCATATTATGCAGTGCTTTACAGTGTACATAGAACCAGCCACATCAGCCCCTGACCATGAAGCAGCTCAAACGAATGCAGGCCCTACATGGTCGAATACAGAAATAAATCTCTCTCGAAAATCTGAAATTTTGGGCGTTTTGTGATTCGATGGTGCCACCTCCGATTTTGAAATTCGACCAACCAAGCCTTTAAATTTTGCCTAATTTACAGAAAATACACTTCGTGGCTGGGAATCTTCTTTTCTGTCCAGGTCACAGCTCATGCTAATTTTTCTTTTGATTATATTTCTCGGACAACTCCCATCATCGATTAGAAATTAGTTTGTTTTTCCAAAAATTTCCAACATGCCCGGTCAAATTCGATGGTCACACGGAAAAAAAATAATAATCAGCCGTTGCTGCATCCCACTAATGGTGCAAAAGTCGAAAGAAAATTATAAGTTACGATTTTCATAAGACAATCATTTCAGAACTCGACCCATGTATGGCCTCCTTAACTGCCCACAAGGTTAGTTTTAGGAGGTCTTTTTACCTATCAGTATTTTTTTTTTTTGAACAGTGGGAGACGATACGTAAAAACACAAGAATATACATATTCCATAACATCAATAGCTGAAATATTTCTTTTGGGTCAACGGCAAAGTATTGCAGCCTTTTTCAGTCGGTAACAGCAGCTTTCCTTTAAAACGATTATTCCCTGCACAAGGAACATGCATTTGAAAAATATTTTAAATTGTATGTCACAAGTAGTTCTTACAAGGCCAAGACTGTACTCTAATTTTTATAAATCAGTCAAAAAGGTTTTGGCACCAATGCAAAGATGTTAAAAAAGTATCAGTATGGATGTCACACTACTTTCTCAAACTCAATATTTTTAAAACGGAGCTTAGAATATTTCCTCTCACCACCCTGTTCCCCCTCCCCTGTCTTCTCCATCGAGATCAATGACACAACTATCATTCTCTCCCCTCATGCCAGGGTGTTAGGTGTAATCCTGGACTTAGACCTCTCTTTTTGGCCTCACATCCAATCGCTGTATAAATCCTGCTGCCTTAACCTCTGTAAGTCTCATTATATATATATATATATATATATATATATATATATATATATATATATATATATATATATATATATATATATATATATATATATATATATATATATATATATATAGTGCTGTGCACCCGCGCTTAGGAAAAATAATAAGTTAAGTGTGATAAGAGCTGCAGCCCCCCTATTTGGACCCTCGCTTGCAAAGAGAGAGGGTCCTAGGAATAAAGAGATTATATATGGGGTGTGGCGCTGCTCACTAGTCCTAAAAGGACCAGTATTATGAAAATACGTGAAATAAAGTGTCACCTCAGTTGGGGTGCTGGAAATTGAACACAAATCAGTGAACACAGAAAGGGCTTAAAAGGTGAGGCGTGCAGGTAGCCGTAGCCAGTAGTGCCTCAAAAAGTGATCTGATATGATACCAGCAATTTAAAAAATATATTTTCGTCTAGAGACGAAGTCCTATGACGAAACACATAAGGTCGGGCTACGCAATACGCACACCATGCTACTCTACCCCGGAAGTGAAGCTGGAACGCAGTTGGAGCGCACACTGTGGTCACCAGCTTGTACCGATTGTGGTACACACGCGCTAGGCGCTGCCGTTTCTTTTTGCATCTTTTAAATAAAAGCCCATTTTTTACTACACCATGGAAGCATTATCTGTTTTACCACGGAGGTAATTGGAGAGCCCATTGACGGTATCTGAACCCTCTGGAGCAGCTGAAGAGAGGGATACTGGAGGACACCGCTGACACATCCTGCTCTGCATTAGTGGAAGCCCCTGGTTGCTGACCCGGATTATCGCTCTACGCTGTTTACCCCCCTTGGGGGTGAAGGGAGCTGGTGAGTGGGGACACATGTGGGGGATGAATTGTCGGCTATATATATATATATATATATATATATATATATATATATATATATATATATATATATATATATATATATATATATATATATATATATATATATATTATATATTTTTTTTTTTTTTTTTTTTTTTATTGCTGGTATATCAGTAGGGCTGGGCGATTTCCCCCCCAAAAAAAATCTGCGATTTTTTTTTATAAAAAACTCGATTTACGATTCGATTTTTTTTTTTTTTAATTAATTGAAGTGCATCAACAAACAAAATTGCAAAGGCAAACCCTTTCTCCAACTGCAAAGTCAGTGTGCAACAAAGATTGTTAAACATCCAAATTATTAATACTGTTTTTGGATTTAGCTAATAAAACAACAAAAAATCTTGAGGTTAGTCTTAGTTGAATTGAACTGTGCCCGTGCCTCACTGTGCCCGTACCTGATGCAGATTTTCATGGAATACGGATTTTACTGCTACACCGGCAGCCATTCCAGTATTCAAAAGCCGCGCCTCCTCCTCATCTGTGATAGGCGGAACACTCAATCTCCCAGCATTCAGTGTTCCGTCTATCATGGACATCCGCTCATCCTCATAACACAGACGAGGATGAGAGGATGTCCGTGATAGGCTGAACACTGCCTGCTGTGAAATTGTGTGTTCCGCCTATCACAGACGAGGACTCGGGAGGCGCGGCTTTTGAACACTGCAATGGCCGCCGTCTGTCTGCATGACACGCTGATCAGGTAGGCAGACGGCGGCTTGCGGTTAGTTAGTGTTACATTACATCTACTCGCGGCGGCTGCGGCGAGTAGATGCAATTGGGGTAACGCTGCCCAGTGCCATTCCGGATACGCCCCCTGCAGCCCTGCTACGGAAACTTTGAAGGGAAAAAAAATAATATATTTTTTTTTTTTTTTTTAATCTAAAAAAATCGATTTTCTTCAAATCTGAATCTATTTGAACTCAAAACTGGATTCAAGATTAAAATCGATTTTTTTTCCCAGCCCTACATATCAGATCACTTTTTGAGGCACTACTGGCTACGGCTACCTGCACGCCTCACCTTTTAAGCCCTGTGTTCACTGATTTGTGTTAAAGTGTCACCCCAGTTGGGGTGCTGGAAATTAATTTCACATATTTTCATAATACTGGTCCTTATAGGACTGTGAGCAGCGCCACACCCCATATATAATATTCTCTTTAACCTCTGTAAGGTCTCCAAAATACGCATCTTCCTAACCAACGACACCATAAAGCTACTTATTTACTCCCTTATCTCTTGCCTCAACTATTGCAACTGCCTCCATTGTTGGCCTATATTTACACAGGCTATTCTCCCTTCAGTCCCTCATGAATGCTGCTGCTAGCACCCCTCTCTGCCAATCACTCCATTGGTTTCCATGCACCCAATAAATAAGATTCAAAATACTAGTATACAAAGCCATTCACAACTCTGCCTTGAGCTACATTAACAACCTCATCCCAAAATCTCACCCAAATTGTCTCCTTCACTCCTCTCAGTACTTTTTGATTTTAGTGGCCCAGAAGACATCCTTTTGATGACAAAATGCGAGGGAAGAGCCTTCTGTAGAGACAGTGCGTACCGGCACATGTTTATGCCGGCTGTGTTCAATTTTGAATACGCATTATAGCTACATTTGTGCAAGTGCAATTTTGAAGTGTAATAAATAGGTAGCATTTGATATTCTTCATGGTGAGGAACGTATATGCGTTTGTTTTCACATGAGCGGATATTGCTTGTGTTGTGCAAGGGAACTTTATTTGCTAATAACCCCGGGACACGTGTGGAGACAGCAATAAAAGTCAGACTACTTCCACTGAAGCTCTGTGTGAGCGCACTGAACAAGGGGGTCATTGATATTTGGCAAGCCTCCATCTTGTCACCAGTTTTGGCGACACAATGCAAGCACCAGCTTGTGAAAAACGAGTCCATTCATCCTACACATTTCATGGGATTTTCCTGGTTTCCCTTGGAATTCATGGGACACCATTATATTTGTTATGTATTCTTATATGTATTTAGTGTAGGAGATTGTTTTTATTTATGATGTTATTTTAAAATTTGTACCTTAATTTGCACACTTGTTTATTTTGATACTGCTAGGGGTATATAATTTTTGACAACATTCCATTGGACGAAACGCCACATAGGGTGGAGCTCTGACATCACGACACTGTCACGCGTCGACTGCAACCATCTTTGTGGTTGGAAACAAATGCTATTCATGACTGCAGCCTTTGATATGCCTGTTTTTATCTGGCAAAATGTGAGTACCCTGGCTGTTTTTTAGAAATAAATTTTGCCTGGTTTTAATACTACACCATGAGAAGTTGCCTTTCTTGTATTTTATGTATGCACCTATGATCTTCCATTTGGTGAGACTACAAGACCCAGCCATCTATGATCCAATTGAAGTGGTTTTGTGGCGCTGTGGACATGTCATGCTTGTTTGACCACCTGTAATCCAGTGGTCCGTTTTCTTTGGTAAGAGGCCCGGGTGTGTTGATGTTCGGTGGAGGATAATTTCATGCTCACCCGATTGTGTCTTTGTTTACACCGTGGGTGATTCCAGCTTCCCTTCCTTTAACCACTTAACGACCGCCCACCGCCGATTTACGTCGGCAGAATGGCACCGACAGGCAGAATCACGTAGATCTACGTGATCGCCTTTGTGCAGTTGGGGGGTCCATCCGGACCCCCCTTCACTGCAGTGAGCGGCCGTTAAGTGTTCGGGAGCGATCAGGCATGAGGGGGGGGGGGGGGGGGGGCGCTCGATTCCGCCCCCCCCCTTGCGATCGCTCCCGGCCAATGAAAATGCTTCCTCCGCCATGTGATGTAAACACATGCTGGAGGAAGTGATGTCATCTCCCTCGCCGCGGTCTTTTCGTTCCCGGCGCCGAGCAGAGAAGAAGCAGGTTAGTGCACCAACAGTCCACTGACACGTAGGTACACATAGGCACACAAATCACCCCCCAGTCACCCCTAGATCACCCCCCAGGTCACCCCAAAGCCCCCAATCACAGTGTCACTGATTGCAGTGATCATTTATTTTACTGATCACTGCATTTAGTGTCATCTGTGATTGTAAAAAGTTGCAGGGCAGTTAGGATTAGGCCCCTTTAGGTCCAGGGTAGCCCCCTAACCCCCCCCCCCTAATAAAGGTTTAACCCCTTGATCACCCCCCAGGTAACCCTTTCACCCCTAACTTCAGCGTCACTAAGCGATTGTTTTTCCGATCGCTGTATTCGTGTCGCTGGTGTTTTAGATAGGCAGTTATTTTTTTTTAGGTTCGCCGCAGGTTTTTATTAGTGTCAGGTACCCCCATATATTATTTTAACCCCCTGATTGCCCCTAGAGTTAACCCTTTCACCAGTGATCGCCGTATAAGCGTCACTGGTGTCACTGGTTAGCCAGTAAGTTATTTAGTTATTTAGGTTACCCGTCAGGTTTTTATATAGTGTCAGGTACCCCCATATTTAACCTAATAAAGGTTTTAACCCCCCTGATTGCCCCTAGTTAACCCTTTCACCAGTGATCACCATATAAAGGTTACGGGTGACGCTGGTTGATTAGTTTGCTTTTTATAGCATCAGGGCACCCGCCGTATATAACCCAATAAAGGTTTAACCCCCCTGATCGCCCGGCGGGTGAGATCAATTAGGTTTTAGCGCCAGAGAGGGTCTGCGTCGCCCCAGGCAGTGTTAGGTTAGTGACAGTAACGCTAACACCCACGCGCAAAGCATACACCCCCCTTAGTGGTATAGTATCTGATCAGATCTATACTAGCATCCCCAGCGGTTTAGGGTTCCCAAAAACGCAGTGTTAGCGGGATCAGCCCAGATACCTGCTAGCGCCTGCGTTTAGCCCCTCCGCCCAGCCCAGCCCAGCCCAGCCCACCCAAGTGCAGTATCGATCGATCACTGTCACTTACCAAACACAACACACATAACTGCAGCGTTCGCAGTGCTTGGTTTTTGGGGCCCTGTACGCGGCTAGGCTCCCAAAAAGTCCCACACATGTGGTATCCCCGTACTCAGGAAAAGCAGCAGAATGTATTTTGGGGTGTAATTTCACATATAACCATGGCATGTGTGAGCAATATATCATTTAGTGACAACTTTTTGTACATTTTTTTTTTTCTTTTTGTCGTTATTCAATCATTTGGGACAAAAAAAATAAATATTCAATGGGGTCAACATGCCTCTCAGCAAATAGCTTGGGGTGTCTACTTTCCAAAATGGGGTCATTTGGGGGGGTTTTGTGCCATCTTGGCATTTTATGGCCTTCAAAACTGATAGGTAGTGAGGAGTGAAATCAAAAATTTATGCCCTTAGAAATCCTGAAGGCGGTGCTTGGTTTCCGGGGTCCCGTACGTGGCTAGGCTCCTAAAAAGTCCCACACATGTTGTATCCCCGTACTCAGGAGAAGCAGCAGAATGTATTTTGGGGTGTAATTTCACATATGCCCATGGCATGTGTGAGCAATATATCATTTAGTGACAACTTTGTGCAAAAAAAAAAAAAAGTTTGTCATATTCCCGCAACTTGTGGCAAAATATAAAATATTCCATGGACTGAACATGCCTCTCAGTAAATAGCTTGGGGTGTCTACTTTCCAAAATGGGGTCATTTGGGGGGGTTTTGTGCTATTTTGGCATTTTATGGCCTTCGAAACTGTGATAGGTAGTGAGGAGTGAAATCAAAAATTTGCGCCCTTAGAAATCCTGAAGGCGGTGCTTGGTTTCCGGGGTCCCGTACGTGGCTAGGCTCCTAAAAAGTCCCACACATGTGGTATCCCCGTACTCAGGAGAAGCAGCAGAATGTATTTTGGGGTGCAATTCCACATATAACCATGGCATGTGTGAGCAATATATCATTTAGTGACAACTTTTTGTAATTTTTTTTTTTTTTTTTGTCATTATTCAATCACTTGGGACAAAAAAAAAAAATATTCAATGGGCTCAACATGCCTCTCAGCAATTTCCTTGGGGTGTCTACTTTCCAAAATGGGGTCATTTGGGGGGGTTTTGTACTGCCCTGCCATTTTAGCACCTCAAGAAATGAGATAGGCAGTCATAAATTTAAAGCTGTGTAAATTCCAGAAAATGTACCCTAGTTTGTAAACGCTATAACTTTTGCGCAAACCAATAAATATACGATTGACATTTTTTTTACTAAAGACATGTGGCTGAATACATTTTGGCCTAAATGTATGACTAAAATTGAGTTTATTCGATTTTTCTTCTAACAAAAAGTAGAAAATATCTTTTTTTTTCAAAATTTTCGGTCTTTTTCTGTTTATATCGCAAAAAATAAAAATCGCAGAGGCAATCAAATACCATTAAAAGAAAGCTCTATTTGTGGGAAGAAAAGGACGCAAATTTCATTTGGGTACAACATTGCATGTCCGCACAATTTACAGTTAAAGCAGCGCAGTGCCGAATCCCAAAAACAGGCCTGGTCCTAATGGCCCGAAATGGTCCGGGGCTTAAGTGGTTAAACACTATGGACTCTTACCTTTACACCCATTTTTTTTATGCTTTTTTTTTTATTGTCGCCATACAATTTATGCCAGCTGCTTCTGTAATACTAGTGCAGTGATTAATATTGAATTTATTATCTAATTTTTTGTGTTTGTAGCTTTTTTTTTTATTTTAATTTTTAACAAATTTGCACAGTTTTCGCAATACCACCTTCTGCTTTTTAGCCTCGTCGCCTTCAGGACTTTTCCAGTCTATATGGCCATCTCACTCTGTCCACCTTTAGGCAATCCCTGAAAACTCATCTGTTCAGGGAAGCCCATCTTGCCTCCATCTAATAAAAACTCTACTTTTACCTTTTCCATCTCTATTTATCCCTCACAGTAATTACCTTTTCTATCACTTTACCCTCCCTTACAGATTGTAAGTTCACAAACAGGGCCCTCTGAATCCTTTTGTATTGAACTAATTATATTTATTTATATGTATCTATATATCATCTCACTGCACTTTGGTGCTATATAAAAATTTTGTATTATAACGTCACTTGTTGCTCTTGCCCATAGGGTAGACTTGACCTGAAGAAGAAACTTGAAATGTAACTTACTCCAATAAGCAGTAGCTCTAATCTTCATAAATAGGTCAAAGTGCTTCTGAAATAGAAAAAAAAAAAAAAAAAGGAAGAATGCACCCTGCATAAAATTAGGACGCTAAACTCCATACTGTATGTAGGTTCTCTTACATATATGTGTTCTATAGCTTCCAAAAGACACAACATTTTGAACTCTACCGAAGCACCTTCCACCATAGTTCAGCAATGGTTGGGGAGCACCATATTGGCAATATCAGGTTGGCAGAGTTACCCGAGACACCAGTTCTCCACCTTTTGGCCAAAACCATCCCTACAAACGTTCTACAGTTGGAACAATGCAAATTTTAAATGACTGGCACAGTATACACCATGTTCTGAATTGCACTCAGCACAGCTATGCTGCATTAATAAAAGGAGATTTTTCACAGAAAAAGGGATTAGTACTCCAATTTTTTACCTTTTTTAGGTTTCTAGAAAAATTTGCAAACTACAGATTCTACAGAAAAAATTAAATTATGGCATTTGATTCAAGGCCTCATCTGAAAAAGTTTATTGGTTTACAAAAAAATAAAAAATAAAACACGCCCCACACACAACCTTTGATCAAGAGGGCTAAACAATACACAGGATGCTGAAAGACAATTCAAACAAATTTTGGGAAAAAATAAAATAAAAAAATCATACACTGACTTTGTGCATATATCTCTCCTTCAAACAACCCAACAATTGAGAAAGAATGCCAGTAAAAAACTTTAAAGGGTATCTAAACCCCAAGTCAAGTCAAAAATATAATCTGTTGTGGCTTATGTGTTATTTTTTCCCCATCTGGTGATCCTGCCAAATACTTTTTATCCAAGGTTGACAATCTGTACTGCATCAATCAAGCATTGTTATCCAAGCACGGGACGGGAGTTAGGACTACCAAACCCCTCACTTACGTAGGTAAGATATTCAACAGGGCAGGGTTGATAGCATTACTTGAGCTAGATACAGGCGAGCACTGGGTTTCAGGCAGAATTAACAGAATTTTTTGCACTTTTTGAAAAGATATAACAAAATGCTCCTGATGATTCCTTTAACTTACCAAAAGTGTGCATATGCAAAAGGATTTACCTTGACTTTAAATCCTGATATCTACATAATAAAAGCAGGTACCCTCCCTCATCAGTGGTCCCATAGAAAATGGAAGTGTCAATAGTGCACCTGTAGAGGATGCGTTGCCTCAGTGAAAAGTAACTTTACAGATATGTCCTATGTTAATACGGTAATGCCATAATAGATAATTAAAGCAATCACAAAATAATTCTATCTACTCCTAACTAAATGATACATTTAAACTGGATAAAAACAAATTATATTGCAACACCACCATTAAATAAAAAGGAATCGAAAACATACAAGTGCATTAAGAAAAATACAAATAAAATAAAAAAATAAATAAAAAAAAAAGTATACAATGAACTATATCTCTAAAGAAGCATTTTAACCACTTGCCGACCAGGCTTTTTCTGGCACTTTTTGTTTAAAAGTTTAAATTTGCTAGAAAATTACTTAGAACCTCCAAACATTATACACTTTTTTTTTTTTTTTTTTAGAGAGACCCTAGGGAACAAAATGGAGATTGTAGCAATTTATGTCACACAGGATTTGCGCAGCGGTTTTTCAAAAGCAAATTTTGAGAGAGAAAACATTTATTTTAATAAATTCATTTTTATATATCCCAATTTTTTGGTAAAATTTTAAAAATTAGGTTAAGCCGAGTTAGATACCCAACATGTTACAATTTTAAAAAGGTAGTGTTTAGAGTGACAGAGGAGGTCTAGACTTATCGCCCTCGCTCTATTCGTGCCGATACCTCACATGTGTGGTGCTAATACAAGTTACACGTGCGTGGACGACCTAGGCATGCATTCAATTCTGCGCTTTTACTTTTTAGTTTTACACTGCCCCTTAAATTTATTTAATAATTTTATTTATGATTACAAGGAATGCAAACATCCCTTGTAATAGAAATAAGGATGCCAGAGGTCCTCTTTATGGAGAGATACGAGGTCAAAAAGACCCTAAACCTCTTATTTAAATTATTATTTTTATCTTTTGCTTTTCCTCCAGCCTGGACCGAGTGACGTTGCTCCAGTCCCCCAAGGTCATAGAGTTGATTAAATTGTAAAACCTATCTCCATATCACATTTTGGTCTCCAAATAATTCACGTTGTTATTCAGTACTTTGAAAGGGTTTTAATTTTAAGGCATTATTTGCTATGGTCATTTTCTAAGGCTCTCCACTAACTACGGAACATACAGGCACGCGGTTCTCTTCGCACAGTATGCCTGTATCTTTAGGGGGATGATGCAAGATGTAAACTGACCATGGAAGGATGGATCAGCTGCCATTTGCTCGTAGGAGGAGCGTTACAAGGCAAGATCAACCAGGTAAAATTTGAGAATCGGCAACTACATATAAAACACAGACATGGGGAATCACAAATAAATAATATTAAGAGGCTGTGCAATGTTTTATTATTTTTACGTTTACAAACACTTTAACACTGTGTAAGCTTAAAGCCCAATAAACCTAGACCAGATTCTTCCGACTGTGAAACAATGGGTGATCTGAAGGAGGACTGTGGTCAAAGTGAGCATACGTTTTTTTTCCTTCTTACGCGCATAGAAACATTTTGTGAAATTTGGATTGCCTTTCAGAGTGTTAAAGAACCCATTAGGAGACATGAGAGTTGGCACCGCAGACGTGTTTCTGGTACTGTATACTGGAGTCATCATTGTGATCCTTTCCCACGCTACTTGGTCAGTCACTGACCTAGTAAAAGCATGTGCATTTCAAGTGTCGGGATACGCAATAAGCACATGCTTGTTTTCAACCATTGACACACTTAGTTAAGAAAGGATAAGGATGGCAGCTCCAGAAATTGCAAACAAAGCAACTGAAAAATGGCATTCCCAATATTTCTGTCCCGACATGTTCCTATGGCTGTGGTGTACATGTAAATTCTGTGTATTTGCTGGATAAGAGCCAGATTCCCCAACGACCTGCTTGAAACAATACTACACTTGTCATAGCTTTTTGTATTTTATTGCCCACAGACAGATGATGAAGTTACCGATTCAAATGATGGCATGACCATGCATGCATGAATGTCCACATTCAAAAAATAAAAATAAGGAAGGAGCTCAACATGCACATTTACTTGAATCATATTGAAAAAAAAAGACATACAAGACACTCACTTTTGATCATAAATAGGAGCAACAAGGAAAGGCTACTTTGATGAATAAGACACTTCTAGTGTATGCCCACAACAAGCATAATCATGCAATTTAAAAACATGGATTTAACGTGCATTCTGGGGCAAATTAATTTTGCAATAAAAACATACACTGCAGTAAAACTAGCAATTTTCACTCATGGTCAGAAAGACCTTTTTTACAAATAGATTTTAAAAAATGATATATTTAGTTTAATGACATGAGCAAACATATTGTAGTTGTTGATCTAGACAGTATTTGCAGGATTATGTCTTTGCAAATCAATCTGCACAAAAGGAAAGAACATTAAATAAAAATTAAAAACAAAAGTGTACTTGCCCAGTAAAACCTTGGCGTCTTCAATGTCAAAATCTCCATCCCCGTCAGTATCGTAAGCGTCAAGTTTGCCTAGTTAAGAAAATCCATAAAATTTACTAGCGTATTATAGCAACAAACCTTTGTGGCTAACATTGCACAAACTGCGGTCTTGTTCTGCTCAGTATATACAGTGCCTTGAAAAAGTAATCATACCCCTTGAAATTTTCCAAATTTTGTCATGCAACAACCAAAAACGTAAATGTATTTTATGGGGATTTTGTGTGATGGACCAACACAAAGTGGCACATAATTGTGAAAAGGAAGGAAAATAAATGTTTTTCAATTTTTTTTTTTACAGATATGTGAAAAGTGTGGCGTGCATTTGTACTGAGCTCCCCTAAATCAATACTTTGTAGAACCACCTTTTGCTGCAATTACACAGCTGCAAGTCTTTTTGGGGATGTCTCTACCAACTTTGCACATCTAGAGTGACATTTTTGCTCAGCTCTGGCTGTAGGTTTAGGGTCGTTGTCCTGCTGGAAGGTGAACCTCTGCCCCAGCCTCAAGTCTTTTGTAGTCAGGTTTTCTTTTAAAGATTGCCCTGTATTTGGCTCCATCCATCTTCCCATCAACTCTGACCAGCTGCCCTGTACCTGCTGAAGAAAAGCATCCCAACAACATAGTGATGCTGCCACCACCATGTTTCACAGTGGGCATGGTGTGTTCAGGGTGATGTGCAGTGTTAGTTTTCCGCCACACATAGCGTTTTGCTTTTAGGCCAAAAAGTAAAATTTTGGTCTCATCTGACCAGAGCACCTTCTTCCACATGTTTGCTGTGTCCTCCACATGGCTTCTCGCAAACTGCAAACTGGACTTCTTATGACTTTCTTCTTGCCACTCTTCCATAAATGCCAGATTTGTGGCGTGCCCGACTATAGTAGTCCTGTGGACAGATTCTCCCACCTGAGCTGTGGATCTTTGCAGCTCCTCCAGAGTTACCATGGGCCTCTTGGCTGCTTCTCAGATTAATGCTCTCCTAGTCAGTTTAGGTGGATGGCCAGGTCTTGGTAGGTTTGCAGTTGTGCCATACTCTTTCCATTTTCAGATGATGGATTGAACAGTGTTCCGGGAGCTGTTCAAAGCTTGGGATTTTTAATTTTTTTTATAACCTAATCCTGCTTTAAAATTTCTCACAACTTTATCCCTGACCTGTCCGGTGGGTTCCTTAGCCTTTGTGATGTGGTTTGTTCACTAAGGTTCTCTAACAAACCACTGAGGGTTTCACAGAACAGCTGTATTTATACTGAGATTAAAATTACACGTGGGTGGACTATTAAATTAGCTGACTTCTGAAGGCAATTGGTTCCAATAGATATTTGTTAGGGGTATCAGTGTAAAGGGGGATGAATACAAATGCATGCCACACTTTTCAGATATTGGATTTGTAAAAACGTATAAAAACCATTTATCATTTTCCTTTCACTTCACAATTATGTGCCACTTTGTGTTAGTCTATCACATGAAATCCATTTAAGTTTTGGTTGCAACATGTGTAAAATGTCAAGGGGTATGAATACTTTTTCAAGGCACTGTAGATTCCAATACCCAAGAAATAATTCACAAATCAAAAGTTTTTTTTCTACAAACTAAATAAATATGTTACAGTGCATGTCTGAGGGAAAAAACAAAAACACAAAACACGTATTTAGTACATCTCTGCAGTTCATGCACATTTCAACTTTTTGCCTCAACACTGCAAGTTCAGAAAAAAACCTGCTGAGCCTTCAAGAAATCCAGCGAGCTCCTACTTTCTGTTCAAACTGGCAACTCTGCTGCACCGAAATCCCAAGCAGCGTTTTCAGCCCTGCCTAAGAATTCTTCCATGCTGGACCAAACACCACCTAAACTGACAGGGAGGCGCAGTGCACCTGTACTTGCAGGGTTACCTGCACTGAGCCATAGACTTCTGTTATATGCGAGTTTAGTGCGCTTTCAGAAAGTGCACCACATCTGCAAGATGTAATAGAAGTCTATGGCAAAATGCAGCTAGCCCGTAGCAAAGCCACAGGTGCACAGCACCCGCGTGCAGACAAGCCGCAGCGCATAAGTGTGAAAGCAGCCTTGGGCCTGTCCGTTTTTTTCACACTGATGCCCATAGAGTAGAGCGGGCTATGTCTGTGTCCACTTTGCATAGGCAGAGCAGACACGGACCTCTGCCCGTTCCGCTCACTGTGGCCCGCGACTGGTTACCAAGTCGCTTAAGTGGCCCCTCGCTCTTCAAAAGGTTGGGCACCCCTGGGATACAGGATCAAAAAACATATTTTTATTGATATGTAGCATTTTTAAAGATACAATACCAGAAGGAAATGACCATGGACTGCAGAGATCTATGAAACGTGTGGTTTTCCCCTCACTAAAGTTACATTTTAGAAAACACTTTCAATTTTAATGAGTCATAAGAGCAATATCTAGTGTTACTGCATGGCCAGCAGTAGCAGACGGTATTTCATCATCAAATTGTTTCACCCAAGAAATTTATGGATAATATTCAGGTGGTAAATCTAAGTAAAACCTAAAATTACAGGTGGTAGAACCAATGAAATAAGATATATAAGCGATTCTGGATATTTGTAGCCATCATGACAAAAGAACCAAAATATGTATTTGTATATTGAAGATTTTAGAGAGGGATTAGCAACAACAGGTATACAAAACATTATTTGCATTGGGAAAATATTTTAAGCGTTAAATTTAAGAATATGAGACTGTAGTTTGACACCTTTATATGGGCAACTCAAACACATATTGGTTCATAAGCAATCCGTCAGTAAAATGAACACTAAAATATGGTCCCCAAAAAGTATATGCACATATTTGGAGATAAAAATAAATAAAAAAATCAGACAATTAAATCACACAACAGCTTTATAGTCAGTGACAGCCACAGCCAGCGACGGTCAGAATACATGAACAGCAGCTGCTTCTGACTGCATGCAGCTGCTGTCCAGCTTTCGATTTGAGACTTTTTGCACCCGACTCTTTTGACTGGACTACCAGATGGACTACCATAAGGCATCGTATGTTATCACTCGTAAGTTAAATGCTCTACAATGAGCCCGAGTGGTGTGAAATGGCCCTAATGCTTTTGGTGTGAAGCATAGGCAAAATTAACATTTGTAAATTGAAAACATAGCTACATTTTTAATCAGCATCTGGTAGCAACCAATAAGGTGCTGCTAACCATTTCACAGAGAAAAATGCTCACATAGCATCTACAGTGGATATAAAAAGTCTACACACCCCTGTGAAAATGTCAGGTTTCTGTAATGTAAAAAAAAAAAAAAAAAAATTATGAGACAAAGATAAATCATTTTAGAACTTTTTCCACCTTTTAAATAAAAAATGTAAATAATGTGGTTGCATAAGTGTGCACACCCTTATAACTGGGGATGTAGCTTTGTTCAAAATTAAGCAATCACATTCAAACAACGGAGGTTGACCAATATGGCTTTTTCTCTGGCCGATATTTAGAAATTGGGGCGGTCTATGGCCGATATATGATGCCGATTTTTGCGACCGATATTTTAAGTTGATTTTTTTTTTTTTGGCAGGTGGCACTGGTCACGGATTGGCAGGTGGCACCGATTGGGGGTGGGCGGGGGCCCTGCAGCCAACACCAGCCAATGATTGGGCTACTTAAGTTTTACCGTATATACTAGAGTATAAGCCGAGTTTTTTAGCACATTTTTTGGTGCTGAAAATGCCCCCCTCGGCTTACACTCAAGTCACCTTTTTGCGCCTGAGCTCCCGTCATTTGGGGACCCGGTACCGGCCGGCCGTAGGTCCCCTGGACCCCAAACTTGGCAAACATATAGCCCCACCCTTCCTCTACAAGTGTGCAAAGTTTGTTGTCTGGTGGACCTACGGCCGGGCAGCACCGATTTTTCAAAGCTGGGCATCCCTTTCATAGACTCCCATGTTAAACGGTAATTTCTCTGGTGAATTTGGGGACACGTTACCGGCCGGTCGTAGGTCCCCTGGTCTCAAAACGTGGCACACATGTAGCCCCATTTCTCTTCTACAAGTGCGCAAAGTTTGTTGTCTGAGGGACATTCGGCCGGGGAGCACCAATTTTTCAAAGCCGGGTACCCCTTCTATAGACTCCCATGTTAAACGTCAGTCTAGTCATGGGCACAGTGAGGCATAGTGAAGCATGCAGATGGACACCCTAGGCTTATTCTCGAGTCAATACGTTTTCCGAGTTTTTTATGGTCAAATTAGGTGCCTCGGCTTATATTCGGGTCGTCTTATATTCGAGTATATACGGTACTTCCCTCCACCTAAAATATTCCAGTTTGTGGTTTAACCGAGTTGTACAGTTTATAGGTCACATTAAAAAGGTGGAAAAAGTTTTGAAATGATTTATGTCTCATTTTTTTACAATACAGAAACCTGAGAGTTTAAACGGGGGTGGGTAGACTTTTTATATCCACTGTATTGCCATACATTTAGTTTGCCATAAATCATTGTATCACTGCGGGATATTCAAGGGGTTGTAAAGTCAGGAGTTTTGTCTTAATGCATTCTATGCATTAAGATAAAAAAACCTGTGTGGAGCAGCCACCCTTGTCCCTCCCAATACTCACGCAGCCCCATCTCTGTCAAACGATGTCCACAGGTGTCTCAGCCATCCGGAGCTCTCAATCTAATTGGCTGAGACACAGCAGCGGCGGCATTGGCTAACTGAGTTTGACAGCAGCGGGAGCCAATCAGGAGAGTGAGGGGGCTTGGCTAAACCGCAGCTCAATGTATGAATGAACACAGGGAGCTGCAGCTTGCTTGTCTCAGGTGCCCCCATAGCATACTGCTTGCTGTGGGGGCAAGCCACAGGAGGGAAGGGGCCAGGAGCACCGAAGAGGGACACGAGAAGGAGGATCCAGGCTGCTCTGTGCAAATCCACTGCAAAAGAGCAGGCAAGTATAATATATATATATATATATACACACATACACATACGAAACTTTGGGTTGGTTACTTCCCTTTCTTTTTTCTAGGAATAGAGTGGAGAGCCGTCAAGGTGGACTCCCAAATTCCACCGTCAATAAATAGTAAGAGTAAAAGGGACGCTGACTCCAATTGCATTTCAAAGATTTCTTCTTTATTGGTCGATCATTTGCAGACAAAGCATTATATAAATGGCAGCCACTGTACAGTTCCGAGCATCCCTGCTCTTCCTCAGGCTATATTTTTACTCTATATATATACACACACACGTGTGTGTGTGTGTGTGTGTGTGTGTGTGTGTGTGTGTGTGTGTGTGTGTGTGTGTGTGTGTGTGTGTGTGTGTGTATATATATATATATATATATAAATAAAGGACTTTACAATGCACTTTAACCTAAAACCAGGCAAACAACAAGGTGGCTTAAAAGCAGACCTTCAGTAATTTTATTTATAAAAAAACTTTCCCTCTATTAAATCTTCCGCCCTTGTTTTAACTTTGGATAGTAAAACTTTTTTTTCTGCAAGCAAATACCGTCAAGTATTATTAGAACACCATCAAATAAACTATTCCCAACATGCTAAAAGATATAGTTAAAAACATAGAAAAAAAAGTTGCAATAAGGTTTTAGAAGAGTCAAATCCCAAATTTGTTAGATGAATTATCAGAAAGGACTTATTTAGTGAGAAGACAACTATGTTCCCAGTAAATGATAGTAAAAAAAACACCAGAAGATAGAAAAGAGGAAGATAATGTAAAATTGTTACTATGGAATCCTACCTTGAAGAACCTCTGATAAGTTATAACGGAAATCCTTTGCCTTGGCTGCATGCATGATAGAAAATACAGAAACATTTAAATACGGTCACGTCTACCCAGACTGCAAATGCATATTAGTTACAAAAATTGTTAAAACTACAGTGAAAGCAAATGGGCTTCTGCACCCAAAAGTGAGATTTAAGATTTTTATGGTGGCCGACATGCTGCATCGTATTACATTCTTACATCACCCAGAGATTCCAGTACCAGAACATTTACATCATAACCACCAGCTTAACCAACCTTTATGGCCATAAGTTAAAATGGCATACTGCCCTCCTGGGATGGTTACGCAATAACGGAACTCCAGTTGTGAGAGTGTGAGAGTGCCACAATCATTATGATTTTGGCAGGGGGTGTTAAAAACTTTAAGGCCCCTTTCACACTTATATGACTTGTCCCATGATTTTGGATGGCAAAATCGTATGACAAGTCATTTCCCATGATTTCCAATGACATCCATTCATACTAGTACGACTTCAAGTCGTTCCGATTTCAAAGTAGTTCCTGCACTACTTTTTTTCTGAAGTCGGATTCAGTATTAACAGATCCAACTTTGGCATACGACTTGTACACGACCGGCCTGGGTTCCCCTTCATGAGCATACTGGGCCCTTGGTCTGGTATGGATTTTAAAGGGGAACCCCCACGCCAAAAAATCTATACCAGACCCTTATCCGAGCACCAGCCTGGCCGGTCAGGAAAGAGGGTAAGAGGGTGGGGACAAACGAGCGAGCGCCCCCCCCTCCTGAGCCGTACCAGGCCGCATGCCCTCAACATCCTAGTCTCTAGAAAAGAAGATCTCCAAGAAAGTGCTAGTCTCTAGGAAAGAAGATCTCCAAGAGTCTCCAAGGTTCTAAGAAGGAGATTTTGTTGACCCAGCAAGAACTGAAAACCTCCTTGGCCTCTTGAAGGGCAACATTTTAATAGTGGCTAGGTCAGCTTTTACTTTACTTCAACACATGGTATTAAAGAAACAGGGGCAAAAGTATAATCCAGATGAAAGTTCCAGTTTTGGGTCACACCTCAATCCCTGTCACTATCCCTTAAAATCCAGGGAAAAGCAGCCCGTCTTTACGCTTGGCACAAAACAGTGATTAGAAGACATTTTCCATCAGATGCAGTCACCATTTAGCACAAAGGTGTCAAACTCAATTTCATCGTGGGCCGCATCAAAATTATGATTGTCCTCAAAAGGGCCAGTTGTATCTAAGATTAGATGTCGAGCGCATCCCCTCCCCTTACATTAGATGTAAAGAGCCACCCCACAATCAGAAGTTGAGTCCCCTACATCACACCCTTTCCTTATGCTGCTGCTGGGAAGAAGCTGGATGCATTGCTTGAAAGCAGAAAGTAAGGGTCTGGAGGACCAGAGGAGGGCTAGAGCTCTCCTGCAGCTGCAGGAGAGGTGCGAGGGCCACATGAAATGGCCTGGAGGGCCGGATTCGGCCCACGGGCCTGTTTGACACCTGCGATTTAGCATCTCACTGATGGAAGAAGGAGGCAAATAGAACGCTTCAGCAATCCTATTTTGACAGAATTAAATTTCAGAAAGTTCTGGGTGTGCCATTACACCCACAGAAGCGCAGGAATAAAGCGCCCCAGTAAGGTTCATGTCATGGCTTTGGGAATAGCAACTGATGAAAAAAACACCAAAAGCAGACAGTTAGGTTTTAAATTGTATCCAATTGTAAAAAAAAAAAAAAAAAAAAAAAAAAAGAGAAGAAGGAGGGGAGAGGAGAATTTAAAATGAATGATGTAAGCCAAAAGAGAATGTACAGTGCAGATACTAATACTAGCTCAGCGTTCAATCAAGCCAATTCATAACATTAATACAATCAAAAATGTTCACAATGCCAGAGAATTTGGTTGCATAGGACGAAAACAGAAAAATAATTCTACTTCTGAAGAGCAGAAAAAATATTTTGCGCTGAAAGTGGGAAACTTTCCTACTCACGAGCTGGATTTAATGGTTTAAAGCCTTCAAGAAAAAAAAAAAAAAAAAAAAAGGAAAAAAAAAAAAATGGAATAAGCACAAGGGACATTTTTTAACCTTCAGTGCGATATGTATCTTGGGCTTTTGTCACCTCCTTTAGGCCCCTTTCACACTGGGGCGGGCAGGTACGGTGGCGGTATAGCGGCGCGATTTTCAGCGCCGCTATACCTTTGTTATTACCGCGGTATGCGGCCGCTAGCGGGGTGAATTTAACCCCCGCTAGCAGCCGAAAAAGGGTTAATACCGCCCGCAAACCACGGCTATTGCCGCGGTTTGCGGGCGGTATTACCGCAGTGTCCCATTGATTTCAATGGGCAACCGCGGTAAAGGAGCGGTGAACACACCGCTCCTTCACCGCTGTAAAGATGCGGCTAGCAGGACTTTTGGAGCGGTCCTGCTAGCGCACCGCTTCAATGTGAAAGCCTTCGGGCTTTCACACTGAAGACTGCAGGGCACGATTTTTTCAGGCGGTATAACAGCGATATTATTAGCGCTAAACCGCCTGAAAAACGTGCCAGTGTGAAAGGGGCCTTAGTAGAAATTCTCCCCGCAATCTATGACTGGAAGACAGAAGATGTCCATTCATAGATCCCGTTTCACACATACTCCATAAGCGGGACTACAGCTTGTAACTGGGTGGAAAGGGTAGGCATAGTCTGCCCCTCTCATGAGTTGCCGTCCCTAAAGTTCCATTAGAAAGCAGTAGTAAACTGTAAACTTTTGCCTACAGTTAAACTTGGAATAAAAGCTTACTTGAAGGTGAAATTAATCTCTCCTAAAGGAGTACTGTTCAAGAGAGATTTGCATGTTTTGCAGCCGGTGACACAACCTGGGGCATGCGCACTGCAATCTGAATGGACAGCATACTAGAGTGTGCCATTCACAGAGTGCTGTGTCGTGACCGACTCCTGCGCACATGCACGGGAGTGATGTCATCATTCAAATGGCTGGAGCCCGCAAACCCAGAAGAAAGACCGGGTGAAGATGGAAGCCCTGTTAGCAGTAACAGCATGCCACTGGAGGGCTTTGTTTTAGGGCCAGTTCACACCATAAAAAATGCAGTCCAGATGCGTTCGATGTTTTTCCGCATGCGCGTTTTTGATGCGCTTAAATGCTTTTTTGATTCTGGTGCGTTTTTGATGCAGTCCATTGCATTCCCCCCTCTTTTTTTCTTAATCTTTTTTCTTAAATAAGGACATGTGCTCCAGTGCATTTTTACAGCGTTCCAGTACAGTAAAAATGCAGCAGGTTCTACTTTTTTCCCCCTGGAACTGCAAGCACTGGTGTGAACAATTGAAAACCATATAAACCTACTTTCCATGCGTTGATGCAGAAAAAAAAAAAAAAAAAAAAAAAAAAACGAAAGAAAAAAAAAAAACACACTGTATGTAGTGTGAGCTGGTCCTTAAGGCAAGTCTTTTATAATGTGTTTGTATGCGATGCATAACTAGTACATTATGACATTAACTTGCAAAACAGTCTTCATTTTTTATTTTAAGCCTTTAAAAAGCTCTTTTTGGAACAGGTAACATGTTCCACCCGCAACATGTTCCACCCGCAACATGTTCCACCCGCAACATGTTCCACCCGCAACATGTTCCACCCGCAACATGTTCCAGCTCGTGTCGCCAATTCTGGGTTCCGCCCACATGGACGCTTCATTCATTCACACAGTTTTCTGTAAATGAATGAACTACAACTACCATCAGCCATTACAACTGACAGCTTGTACTTCTCAATGAACTGCTAGGATGCTGGTGTGCCCCTTCGTAGTTCATCGATTCCTTCTGATCTCAGGTAACTGCCTTCTTGAACAAGGTACAGACAGACCGCCATCTTGAGAGTCTGAAGGTGCCCTGCATTGCACCTACGATTTGCTGATTACAGGTTCAATGCTCTGCAGCCTCCCTAGAAAATAAAAAAAAAGCTAATTTTTTTTTTTTTTTAACTGCAAATGAATGTGCATTTATTATTTTTTATTTAAAAGGTGAAGCTATCTTTTGAGGTTGTCTTTAGATCCTTACAGTAGACAAAAAAAAAAAAACAGCAATAAGGCTACTACTGGACAAAAATCTGCTCAGTTAGCAGCTGGTTAGTTAGTGGGGCTTCTCCTATTATCAACAATTGAAAATAAATTACATTTATCGGCTATGACAGAGAAACACAAATGTAAAAGTGAATGTATGCAGATTAAAAAAAGTTCCATCGCTTAAATAAACGTATTTATGTCAAGACCTTGGAATTGTCATGGGTGTATTACATGTATACAGGAATTATATAGCTACACAAACAAATTGTGTGCCAACTTTTCTTTTAAAAAGGAAGCTGCTAGATAAAAAGTACATGTTTGAGTCTAAAAGCCATCATACCAGAAAGTAATAAAAATATACATTTTAAGAGAAATGATCAACAATGAGTTTCTACAATTTGAACCGGTCAAAAAATAACTCAATGTCAGATGTGTGCCATCCCTCCATTAGAGTCAATGTCTTCAAATTCCTCCACACTGTAAAGCCTAGTACACATGATGAGAATATCGGACGAATGATCGTCTTTTTTATTGCATGCTAGTCTCAGATCCAAAACCAATGGGTTACTAAATTCACGAAATTCTCGTAAAACAGAATACAACTCCATACAAGTATTGTATGCTTTCATTTCCAAGCATGTGGTCACACTTTTTTTATATTTTGTTCGAATACTATACTAAATTACAAGAAAAACGTTTGTTCTGTAATCAAACAAGAAAGATTTTCGTGCTTGTTGCTTCGGATATTTTTGCATGAATTGCATCGTATCTCGAAAGCGGAGTACCAACAAATAGATTATTGGACAATCGCTCCAAATGTGTTTCTCTCTCTCTCTCCCCCCCCCCCCCCCCCGATATGCTCATCGTGTGTACGGGGCTTCAGTCTCTTACAAACAGGAGGAAAACATGTAGAACAAAGTTCATATAGAGGAGACAGAGCAGATTTGTCATGTTGTTTGGTAAACTTATTTTTAAAAGGGGTTGTAAAGGTAAATTATTATTTTTTTCAAACAAAACATGTTATACTTACCTCCACTGTGCAGCTCGTTTTGCACAGAGTGGCCCCGATCCTCATCTTCTGGGGTCCCTCGGCGGCTGTCTCGGCTCTTCCACGCAAGAATTCACCACCTTCATGCGAGCGAGCTTGCATGGTGGTGAGTTCTTGCGGGCGCGGTCCCGTGATACAGTGAGCAGCTATAGGCGCCGGCTGTATCACTCGGCTTCGCCACCCCTGGCATTGGATGCGATTGACAGCAGCGCGAGCCAATGGCTGCGCTGCTTTCAATTCATCTATTCTAGCCAATCAACGGCCAGGCTGAGCAGCGAAGAGGATGTCGGGGGTGAGCCCGGGACTTTCGAGGGCTCATGTAAGTAAAACAGGGGGGCCGGAATTGTCGGATGTTTTTTCACTTTAATGCATAGGATGCATTAAAGTGGAGCTCCACCCTAAATTTTAACTTCTGCCAATCAGAACCCTCCCCCCCTCAGGTGTCACAATTGACACATTTGAGGGGGGAGGGGGGTGAACATACCTGTCTAAGACAAGTATTTTCACCCACATCCGGGAGTCTTCTCTCCGGGAAATCTGCGGGAGACACGTCACTTCCCCCCAGACTTCCCGTAGTGTTCTGGGAGACACTCGGCTCCCAGAACACAGGACGAATCAGAACGGCGCAGCGCGACTCGCGCATGCGCCGTAGGGAACCGGGCATGAAGCCGCAAGGCTTCACTTCCTGGTTCCCTCAGCGAGGATGGCGGAGGGGGCAGCAGAGTGACGAGCGATCGCTCGTCCTCTGCTGTGGACGTCGCTGGACTCCAGGACAGGCAAGTGTCCAAATATTAAAAGCCAGCAGCTGCTGGCTTTTAATATATATTTTTTTCCGGCGGAGCTCCGATTTAAGGTGAAAAAACATGAACCTTTAGTGTCCCTTTAAGCATACATTATTTGGTTAGACAAATCCCAGCCAGCAGACTAGTCAAATCACTTAAATTGCAGCTCACTTCCTACATCTACCTTCTAGAATGGCTCACCAGTTGAAAAAAAAAAAAAGGCGACAGTTTATACAAACATTCACAGAAGTGCTACTGGCTCTTACGAGAGAGTCAGCACATTGTCCACCACTTTCAAGGCTGCCTGCTTCAGAGAGAATCCAGATGAAGTGCAAAAGGCACAGCTTTTGTTTTTTCTATACTCAATACTAGTTATGCTACTATGATATAAAAGTGAGCAAAGAGACCAGTTATATAGATCCTCTTACCCAACACATCTTCATAGTCCACCAGCTCGAACCACACCACAGCTACGGATGTCCATACTCCCAAGAGTGCGATCACTATGAACCAGGTAAAGAATGAGCTACCGGAGAGGCCTCCTTTCTTCCCATTGTTGCCACTGGACCTCGCATCTGAAAAGAAAGAAAAATGTTTTTTTTTTTAAAACACAATCAATTTAGGCATTAAATAAACCATTTATGGCATTATGGAGAGAACCTATAAGATATAACTAGGGGTGCACTGAATGGAAATTTTGGTGCCGAAACCGAAAATGCAGGATGCACTTTGCCGAAAACCGTTTTAAAAAAATATTTATATACAAAATAGTATTATATTCGACTATCAACATCAATTTAAATATGAATTTATTGTTGGCCATTATTGGCACCTTTAGGCCCCTTTCACACTGAGGCGTTTTTACAGCGTTTTCGCGTTAAAAATAGCGCTGTAAAGATGCCTGAAATAATCCTGCCCCAGCATTCTCAATGTGAAAGCCCTGAGGGCTTTCACACTGAGGCGTTTTTCTGGCTGTGCGTTGGAAAAAATCCTGCAAACAGCTTCTTTGGAGCATCTTTGGGGCGCATAAAAAAGCGCTGTAAAAACGCCTATCCCCATTGAAATGAATGAGTACCGCTGTAAAAACGCGGTAAAAAACACCCAGAAGGTCACATGACCGCAGTAGAGTGGAGGATTGTGGGATACTAAATAATCCTTTTACCGCAAAAACGCGGTAAAAACACATATGCGTTAGCGCTATTTTTACCGCGAACGTGGTAAAAAACGTATGATTTTTTAGCGTTTTTTCAACGCCTTAGTGCAAGAAAGGTCAAGAAAACATGAGTCTCTAACCATCTCTTGCATCAGGTCCTCAGTCTCTAACCATCTCTTGTATCATGTCTGCAGTCTCTTACTTAAACACACTGCTAATAGTATTAGCAAAATTTCCATTCGGTGCATCTCCAGCAGACACTATACAAGAGATCAATACAGCCTCACCAGTGCCCAGATCAGAGCGGTTATCCGTGTGTCACAGAGCCGATTTGAATTGCCCAGGCCGCAGTAACAATGTCCTGCCTCCTGGAGGACTGGGCGCACCAGGATGACCCTCCAACAATGGGCGGATCCTGCCTCCTTTCGGCCGATACCAAATACCGTTTGGCTGCACCTCTAGATCCAACATATTACCATTAATAAGAAAGTAACAGTGATCCCCAAGTATTTGGAGAAGAAACCGATCTTGTTCTCAATCCTTGGCTGCACAGAGTGCAAGCTTAATGTAAATAGAGCAATATTAACATTTTCCTGGATCTATGGTGACAGCTCTCAGATCACATGTAATGTAAGGGAAAAGGCAGGAGGTATTATATTTGCAAAGTTGCTTGGCACCCGAAACTAGTTTGTTTTAGTTACCCTGGGGTCAGTCCACGTAAAAAAATAAATAAATCAAATTAAACATAATAAAAAGGATATACAAAGTAAATGCAGTTAGGCTGAATCAATCACTGGCCTATATTTCTGGAGGCCTCTAGCAACAAATCCTCACCGGAGTTCACAGTTGACTTCCCTTGTTCATGAAGCCCAACCACTACTCCTGTGTTCTCCATAAAAAAAAAAGCCTCTATTAAATAAGTTCCAAAAGTATGATATTTTTGTCCAAATGTGCACACATACTGTATATGCACTGGGCAGACATCCCTAAACCTAGCTAGTCTCAAAGAATACTGACTAGGAAGTTCTAATCCAAACAATTCACGCTAAAACGTAGTTACTTTTTTTTTTTTTTGCGGTTTGGATCACGTTAGGGAGATTTCCCAAAGACGCAACAGAAAAAATAAAAAAAAATAAAAAAAAAATAACCATAACAGTTGTCACCAAAACAGATTTCTCCTCACCCAGCACAACATTTTGGATTTTACTTTCTGTGCCAATAGTCACCAGGATAGATGGAGACGGCAAATCTTCCGAACGGGGACACAAACAATAAAACCTGAACAAAAATCCATCCTGCACCTTTATGGCCTTGAGAGGGTGCAAGGCCAACAATGATACCATGAAAATCCAAAAACGGCAAAAAGGACCAGCATAACAAAAAGTTAAAGACCTCAAATCTTTGAGATGTGAGGTCTAAGCTGTAATGACACAGATCTAAAAAACTAAAGAAAACATTTTAGGCCAAATTTCTTCTGTTTAAAAGAGAAGTGAAGTGTGGGATCCAACAAAAACATACATGCTCACCTAGATGGGTGCAGCTGCCTCCCCCCAGCTCTACACCAAGAATTGAGCAATCAAAGATCATTGATCGCTCAGTTCTTGGGTCCGCTCTGAGGACAGAACAGTGCCTGCCAGTCACCACTCTGTGCTCTGCCCCTCCAGCGTCCAATGAATTGCTGGACTGCGGAAGTGGCTGGCTCAGGCTGTGGGCTGAGCCAGCTGGTGGTCAGACATCTGGGCATATCCGGAGATTGTCGGGATCCCTTCAGAGCCTGGACCAGCTCTGTGACCTCAGCCGACAGTGCACTAAATCTGGGTCACAGGGGTGCACTCCTGAAGCCCACAGGAGGAGAAGTATAGCCAAAAGAGTTTTGGCCATAAACAATGTGGTCATTAGAACCAAAATGGCAGTAAAGTTTTGAGGTCTTTAACCATAGGTTTGCTGGCCATTTTTGGCCTTTAAAATATTCCTTTCTATATTCAAAGCTAAAAACACAAATAAGATTTTGGCTATAGATCTTCACATACACTTTCATACAAACCTATAGTGGTCCTTTTAAGGCCCCTTTCACACTTAAACGACTTGTTACACAATTTTGGACGGCAAAAAAATCGTATGACAAGTCATTCTCCATGATTTTGAATGACTACTATTCATATGGGTAGGGGTACCCCATACTCATTCACATAGGGTGGGGGGCCGGGATCTGGAGGCCCCCTTATTAAAAGGGGCTCCCAGATTCCGATAAGCTCCCCGCAGACCGACAGCCAAGGCCCCCCCTGCCCCAAAGCACCCACCCATGTTAAGGGAATGCGGCCTGGTATGGCTCGGGGGGGGGGGGGGCGGCGCTCTTGTCCTCACCCCCTTTCCTTCTCCTGACCGGCCAGGTGCTCGGATAAAGGTCTGGTATGGATTTTGGGGGGGACCCCACGCCTTAAAACCCTTATTGATGGGCCCGGTATGCCAATGAACACATGCCGGGTTTTTTTTTCCAAAAAATATTGGCGTGGAGTTCCCCCTAATTATTGGGGGATCAAAGTCGTGTCCCTGCTCATTGAAGTCGTACTTCAAGTCGTGGGGCAAAGTCGGATCCACAGTCGTATGACTGACTGTCTTGTCAAAATCGCGGCAAAAAAAAAAAAAAAAGGGCACGCCTTTGAAGTTCTATAAGTGTGATAGGGGCCTTAGACATATTAAAAAGGTTTTGTTTCCTACACTCTATTATCATCAATTTAATTAGCACATATGCATTTTTCTAACTTGTTCCTCCATTAGAGAAAAAAAAAAAAAAAACTTATGATGGCAATATTACTCCTATTTCTATCTAAGATGACAGCTCCCAGAGACAAAACCCACAACTGTGCTCTCCTCGAAAAGAATGAAGACAATGTGTATCCTGCAAACAATGCAGTCTTTTCATCGCCAACAACTGTAGCCAACAGCATTGTATCCTTTCCCACATCTCAAGGACACCGAAATACAACATGCCTGAGCTGATAAAATTATCCAAAGACTAAATTCCAGAAACAAAAGGAGTATTGATTTACCAATTCTAAATTTTAATAATCTCTTGTCGTTGGCATTGACACACAAAAAAAGTCAAATGTTCCATCAAGGCGAATTCTATTTCTGCATCCGAAGTCTTTACCCCCTAATAAATGCATCACCTTTTACATTTTTACACTGCAGCCATTGATTGATGCATTTAAATAAATCCTGTGTACATTCAATGTACTGTAGTGGCAGCTCCACAACACACTGGCTGCACTTATGCCACTTGAAGTGTTGTCACTCCTCAAAGTCTGCTAGAAGTGGAACCCACCACTGACATCAGAATCTTTCACTCAAAGGTTGACTGACAGCATAGCACCTTCCTGTGTCATGCCCCAGAACAAAGTCTCCCCCACAGTACCTTCCCATGTCATTCCCTAGAGGAAGCTTCCCCCACAGTACCTTCCTGTGTCATTCCCTAGAGGAAGCTTCCCCCACAGTACCTTCCTGTGTCATTCCCTAGAGGGAGCTTCTCTCCACAGTACCTTCCTGTGTCGTGCCTTAGAGCAAACTTTCCCCCATAGTACCTTCCTGTATCATGCCCCAGGACAAAAGTTTCCCCCATAGTACCTTCCTGTATCATGCCCCAGGACAAAAGTTTCCCCCATAGTACCTTCCTGTATCATGCCCCAGGACAAAAGTTTCCCCCATAGTACCTTCCTGTATCATGCCCTAGAGCAAGTTTCCCCCACAGTACCTTCCCGTGTCATGTCCTAGGACATGTTCCCTCCCATAGTACCTTCCTGTATCATGCCCCAGGACAAAAGTTTCCCCCATAGTACCTTCCTGTGTAATGCCCTAGAGCAAGTTTCCCCCACAGTACCTTCCTGTGTCATGCCCTAGAGTAAGTTTCCCCCACAGTACCTTCCCGTGTCATGCCCTAGGACATGTTCCCTCCCATAGTACCTTCCTGTGTCATGCCCTAGAGCAAGTTTCCCCCACAGTACCTTCCCGTGTCATGCCCCAGAGCAAGTTTCTTGCACAGCACCTTCCTGTGTCATATCCTAGGACATTCGAACATATTCGCCAGCACACCAAGGATCGTCCAAAAAAAGTTTAATTGCAAAATAAAAAAGTAAAATAAAAAAAATACATCACAAAAAGGTGCAACGTTTCGGAGTCGTGCAAGACCCCTTCATCGGGCATGTGATCACATGCCTGACGAAGGGGTCCTGCGTGACTCCGAAATGCTGCACCTTTGTGATGTGATTTTTTTTTGCAATAAAACTTTTTAGGACGTAATTGGACGATCCTTGGTGTGCTGGCGAATATGTTCGATTGTTTGATGTTTCCAGGACCCAGCTGGTAATCATTGCAGCCCCCCCCCCTGTGTGCGATTGGCATATCCTAGGACATGTTGCCTCCCATAGTACCTTCCTGCGTCATGCCCCAGGGCAAGTCTTCCCCATAGTACTTTCCTGTGCTCATTTGACTACATGGCATCACAATACCAACTTGACTATGCATTTATTCCTTTTTAGGCCAACTAGGAATTGGTGCAGTTTACTTTAGGATTCCATATGTCCCCGGGGCTCTCCTATCCAATCTGGAACCTTAAGCCTCGTACACACAATCCCATTGTTGGCAGGGGATTGTCTGTTGAGTCTGTTGTCCTAAAATCTGACCGCTAGTACGCTCCTGACAATTGTTGTCCAACTTTCCGCCAACAAATATTGTATGACAAGCTAGTAAATGTTCGGCGGACAGCGGTCTGTTTGCCGATTTTCGTATTATCAGTACACAAGTCCGTCACACAAAAGTCAAAAGTACAAACACACATGCTTGGAATCGATGCTTAAACACAAAATTAGCAGAAGGGGCCCAAAGGGTGGTGCTCAAGAGCCGAAATTCCTCATAGTACGTCACTACGTTCGTGTTTGTTGGCCGACAATTGTGTGCTGTTAGTATGCAAGACAAGATCCAGGCACACGCCCTTTGGACAAAAATCAGATCGTGTGCACGAGGCTTTAGAGTCCTAAAAACCCATCCAAAAACCAATGAGAAAATCCCTCACAGGTGTTCCACAATGTCTTATGCAAGCAGACCAATTACTTCCATCATCAAAGTCTTACTCCCTTGAATTATTCACAAGCTGTTTTGGTACAGTGTATTCCACTGACTATTTATATAAAAAAAAGAAATAGCTTTCACTGATGCTATTTTAATAGAAGCAAAGTCAATCTGCCAGCAAGTGACACCAGTAGAGATCATTCTAATTTTATTTCTCGAATCACCCCCACCTAAGCCGAGTAGCATGCCAAATGCTGTGCAAACAAGTACAGATATGTATCCATGCAAACTGTAGAGTATAAAATAAAATGCAATATAAAAAAATAAAACAAACACCCCACACGTATTTTTATATTCTGATTTGTAGAGTATTTGGCGTGTGTTCCTGAGAGACACTAATCACTCTCCAATGCACAGTGAAGTAATGTTATTTTGAGTTGAATAGCACAAAAATTACCGTATATACTCGAGTATAAGCCGAGTTTTTCAGCACATTTTATGCTGAAAATGCCCCCCCTCAGCTTATACTCGTCACCTTTTTGGGGACCCGGTACAGGCCGTCCGTAGGTCCCCTGGACCCCAAGCTTGGCGCACATGTAGCCCCACTCTTCCTCTATAAGTGTGCACATTTTGTTGTCCGGGGGACCTAGGGCCGGGGAGCACCGATTTTTTTTAAATCCGGCCACCCCTTCCATAGACTCCCATGTTAAATGGTCATTTCTCTGGTGACTTTGGGGACCCAGTACTAACAGGTCGTAGATCCCCTGGATCCGAAACTTCGCACACATGTAGCCCCATTTTCCCTCTACAAGTGTGCAAAGTGTTTTGTCTGGAGAACGTACGGCCGGGGAGCACCGATTTTTCAAAGCCGGGCACCCCTTCCATAGACTCCCATGTTAAACGTCAGTCGAGGCATGGGACACAGAGAGGCATATAGATGGACACCCTAGGCTTACTCTCGAGTCAATACGTTTTCCCAGTTTTTTGTGGCAAAATTAGGTGCCTCGGCTTATACTCGAGTATATACGGTAGTACCAAATCAGCTTTTTTTAGCCAAATACCTTTATTACAGCTTAATGTTAAAGCCAGATCGCGGTTATGGAGATGCTTTGTACTGCGATATATAAAAAAAAGCCCACACTCTTTAAGCACCTAAAAAAAAAAAAAAAAAACACAACATTTCATTCAGGTCTTCAGATGCTGTAGAGCAATTCGCAAAAATGAAAAAATTCCCCACCCAATTTGGTAAAATACTGAGGACATAAAAAAAAAGGCACTCAAATCGAATTATAAAAAAGTAAAACATTTTTTTGAAGACGACATTTCCTGTCAGACTCGAACGTAGATTTATTCCATATTACGGTCATCTCCTGGCTCTTGTAGTGTACGGTGCGCCTACAATAGTCCAGTAAAACTACACATTCTTAGCCAGGCGAGGAAAAATTAGCCTAAGCCGGTACAGTCTAGAAGCCAGGAGACACATTTGAACAAGGTCTTTCCACTACAAAAATGAAGGACTTCAAAAAAAACGAGACTCATCTGTAACTTTGAGGGTGAATCAGCTAGATAGCTCTTGGACTGTTCTGGGGTCAATGTAGATAGAAACCAAAGCCATCTACGTTAAAAACACAAAAAGGGGAATAATTTATGAAGCAGTGACTGCGACACCAAGCATTCACTGTGGTAAATTTCAGATAGAGATAGATCGATCACACAGACACCCACACACACACACTAAATAAGATTTTTTATTTTTTTTTACATATGTATTGTAATACACAGAAATTTAGACTGTACATATAACAATAGCAGCACAGGCCCCTTGAAGGCATAAACGCTACATTACACTTCATGCATTTATTCATATTTCCGTTGCCTTGCAAACCTCAAAGCCTTCACTTGCAATTTTTATCTCCGACTATAAAAGCAATTTCTCTTTCCACATGAAATGCAGTACCTGTATCTTCAGCCATGCCTCAGGCACGGTGTGCCCATAGAGATCTATAAAAACGATCGCCCAAGGAAAGTCTTCAGCTCCTGAAAGTAAAGCCCAAGAAGGGAACCAGCATCCCCCATCCAGCAGGGGTGAAATGGCTGTGCACAGTCAAGTCAGCTAGATTCCGAAACTAGACCTGCCCCGCAAGGCTGCTGGAAGTCTATTAATAGGAGTCCTGCCTTCTGGAGCCAAACTCTTGCAGGCACTCATATGGAAATCCTGCGCTATATAACAAGTAGGCTACAAATGCTTAACTCCTTCACATCCAAAAGAAAGTAAAAAAAAAAAAAAAAAAAAGAAGAAGGAGAGAAGACCCGATACTGTATGCCCGTAGTTCCAAGCAAAGTGTGCCAGTGTTCTTGGCATACCACATAGCAGATGATGAAAAGCGTGTGCAATCAGCTCTGCACCATATAATCCAGGCCTATTTGAAGAGTGAATTAGAGCAGACTGCTGTACAGCTGGCTCCGGCCACATATATCCAATCAAGCCATTTACTTTAGTGCTTCGCTTCAACAGCAACTGCAGAACCTGCCCAGAAATAAAAGCTATGTTGGCATTTTCCTCTACAAGTCTAAACAATCTTTCATCAATGGAGAATGTGAAGGGAACATACACCCAAAAACAGGACGGAAATCCTGCTACAGTTTATACAGAACGTCGTGAATTGTGAATTATTCAATTTTTTTACTTAATTTTTTTAACATGCTAGGGTAAATAAAAAAATAAAATAAAAAATCCTTCCCTATAAAACGCTAGCAAAAAAAACATTCACTCTAAAAATAAAAAAACTAGCAGGGCAGTTAGTCACATGACAGTCTATGGCTACCACAGCTGTGTACTTATAAAAGGGTCCCTTGACCACAGGTATAAGTATCTGTGAGCACTTTAGATGACAGTTTAAAGCAGGAAAAGTGGTCAATATTGACAGCCAAAAGGTTGGACCTATCCAAGGGGTCAAATAAATTGGCTGGGGGTTAAAAAGAGGTCAGTACATGTCTTGGGGTCTATAGGTGGGTGATAAATAGCCAGTTCATTTTGGTTAATCTTTTTTAGGTCTCTGTAGAGCTCCATGCCAACCCCAAGTCCTGAAGGCAACCCAGGGTTGGATGGTCAGCCCCTCGGGAGAGCAGCCTTGAGTTTTCTATTAGCATGCGCAGTCACTGGCCTTGTACACCAACTTGCCCAGAGTCGTTTGTGACCTTCCACCCTACCCCTTCCAGAAAGGATATACTTATAGGTTTCAAACGCTGGTGGGAGGGCCAGCGAGTAGGACCCACCTCAAACGCTGGTGGGAGGGCCAGCGAGTAGGACCCACCTCAAACGCTGGTGGGAGGGCCAGCGAGTAGGACCCACCTCAAACGCTGGTGGGAGGGCCAGCGAGTAGGACCCACCTCAAACGCTGGTGGGAGGGCCAGCGAGTAGGACCCACCTCAAATGCTGGTGGGAGGGCCAGCGAGTAGGACCCACCTCAAATGCTGGTGGGAGGGCCAGCGAGTAGGACCCACCTCAAACGCTGGTGGGAGGGCCAGCGAGTAGGACCCACCTCAAACGCTGGTGGGAGGGCCAGCGAGTAGGACCCACCTCAAAACGCTGGTGGGAGGGCCAGCGAGTAGGACCCACCTCAAACGCTGGTGGGAGGGCCAGCGAGTAGGACCCACTTGCTAATAGCAAGAAGGTGCGTCAAAAGTACTGTATTCATAGCACGGTTAACAAATTAAATAATGCCTGTATGCCTTTATGTGATGATGCAATGAAACCTTTGATATAAAAATTGATTTACATACAGTAGATTTGTTAGATGATGAACAGTCTGAAACGTCTTGAAGGGGTCTATGAGCTGAAGTGTCTAGGAACACCCAACTTAAAGAGGAACTCAGGCAACATGGAAACAAGCAAATTAACCAGGAATGGCCACTGTGCAAAACTTTGGAATTTCAAGCAATTTGCCTTCAAATGGAATGTAAAGCGTTTTTTTTACATATTTGGTCAGCAATAAAGAAATAAAGTAAAATGTGACATTGTTTGTGGACATGATACGGTCCTTGATCCCGCCAGAAGATTTAGGTCTAGGCAGTTTTCGATTTCTCAACTTGTAAATTGTTAGCCAATTGCTGGTTTAGGTCTAGGGGAGAGTAAAAGCGGTTTTACCTTCCTGATCCTCCACTCCTCTGGTGGACTGTCCCTCAACCTTATGTCCAATACAGAGCTGTGGACTATACATTGGTCTTGGTGAAATTAGGACCTTAGACCACTAGAACTGAGGGAAGACGATACTGCAGGGACCAGTCTAACAGTGCAGAGGATTGGGTACATAAGTTAACCTTAAAAGCGGTTGTATAGTCAAATTTTTTACTTTTACCTACAGGTAAGCCTATAAAAAAGGCTTACCTGTAGGTAAAAAGAATATCTCCTAAACCTGTATGGTTTAGGAGATATTCCCCTTGCAATGCGCCGCTGACTGCAGCGGCGCATGTGCACAGGGGATTCTCGGCTGAGGGCCCGGCAGACCTTGCCGGAAAGAAGTCTCCCGCGTGCAGTGGCGGAACTACCGCCATAGCGACACACACGGCCGCTATGGGGCCCGCAACCGCGAGGGGCCCGTGGGCCGGTTTCAGTTGCAGTGCTCCCTGTCCCCTCTCTCCTGCTCCTGTGCATTACGGAGCTGGCTGTGTGTGTTAGGCGGCGGGCGGCACTGTAACGCGGTTCCGCCCCCCCCCCTAGACTGGCTCGTGTGATAGTAGATAGGCTGAACACTCATTCTATCACACAAGCCAGTCTAGGAGGGGCGGGACCGCATTACAGTGCCGCCCGCCGCCGAACACACACAGACTCAGCCAGCTCTGAGGAGATGCCCGCCGTACAGCCCGCCCTATGTGCCTGCACTGCCTGGATAGGAGGATCGGATTCGGCAGGGGGGCCGCATATAGAGGAATTGAGCTTTCTACTGTCCTCCATGCAGCCGCTGAATGCTTGCAGGAGGGAGAGGAGGAGAATCAAGCATTCCGCGGCTGTATGGAGGACAATAGAAATCTCAATTCCTCTATATGTAGCCGTCCTGCTTCTCCTCCTATCCAACTTCTTTTGCTGCCCCCCCCAGTGCTCACACCCCCCCACCACAGTTCTCTCCACCCCTGTTCTTGCTGCCCCCAGTGCTTTCAAGCTCTCCCCATCCTTCTCCAGCCACCATCCCAGTGCTCTCCGCCCCTGTCCCCCCCCGTGCTCTCCACCCCTGTCCCCCCCCCAGTGCTCTCCGCCCCTGTCCCCCCCCCAGTGCTCTCCGCCCCTGTCCCCCCCCCAGTGCTCTCCACCCCTGTCCCCCCCCAGTGCTCTCCACCCCTGTCCCCCCCCGTGCTCTCCACCCCCGTTCTTTTTGGCTCCCCCTCCATTGCTCTCAAGCTCCCCCCCAGCACTCTCCACTCCCCACTCCCCCCTGCATTTTGCCCCCACCCACATGCTCTCCAACCCCCGCCAGTGCTCTCTCCGCTCCCCCCTGCATTTTGCCCCACCCATGTGCTCTCCAACCCCGCCAGTGCTCTCCGCCCACCATAGTGCTCTCCAGCCCCCCGTACTTTCCACCTTTTTTTTCTGGCCCCCACTGGTGCTCTCAAGCTCCCCCCAGTGCTTTCCACTCCCCCCTGCTCTTTGTACCCCCAGTGCTCTCCAGCCCCTGTGCTCTCCACCCCTGTTCTTTCTGCCCCCCCAGTGCTCTCAAGATCCCCCCCAGTGATCTTTACCCCCCACACTCTTAGGCCCCTTCAGTGCTCTCCAGCCCCCTCTCTCAGCCTCCCATGCTCTCCACCCCTGTTCTTTTTGGCTCCCCCCCAGCGATCTCCGCTCCCAAATCCTGTGATCTCCACTCCCCCTGCTCTTTGCCCCCACCCTTGTGCTCTCCAACCCCACCAGTGCTCTCCACTCCCCCTTCTTTCCAGCTCCCACCCAGTGCTCTCACTTCCCCAGGACCAGAGGACAGGCTGTCTGGGGGCAGAAAATGAGGACAGCTGAAGGTGCAGGTGGCCAGGGACCACTCCATCTCACAGCAAACAGATCCTCTGGAAGGAGCACTGTCCCCATCCAAAACTAGAACAGACCCTGCCTGCTGATGGCGATCATGGATAATATCCTGCTGGCATAGAAGGTACCGTACCGAGCATCAACAACACACCTTCCCACAGACAGGGACTGCAGACTGGGACATGGGGCATAGGAGGGGCTGCAATGATGGGCACAGTGAGGCTGAATTTGTGGGTGAAGTGAGACTGCATTCATGGGCACAGTGAGGCTGCAATGATGGGCACAGTGAGGCTGCAATGATGGGCACAGTGAGGCTGCAATGATGGGCACAGTGAGGCTACAATGATGGGCACAGTGAGGCTACAATGATGGGCACAGTGAGGCTGCATTGATGGGCACAGTGAGGCTGCATTGATGGGCACAGTGAGGCTGCATTGATGGGCACAGTGAGGCTGCATTGATGGGCACAGTGAGGCTGCATTGATGGGCACAGTGAGGCTGCATTGATGGGCACAGTGAGGCTGCATTGATGGGCACTGGTGAGGTTGCATTGAGTTCTTGTGTCTGCAGCCTCTAACTATCTCCTGTATCATGTCTGCAGTCTCTGAGGGAGTCTGGAGAGGAGTCAAGAGTGGGAGCACTGCCGGGATGGGGGTCATGGGAGAAGTCAGATGTGTGTGGACTGTAGAGACTATATAGGATAAAACCAGAGCCACCGAGCTGGAGCCAACTGACTGAGCCATGCACGGTGCACCTGAGAGAGGGTCAGTGATGTAAGGGGGGAGTGAATACGATAATGTAAGGGGGGACTTGATGATTGACCACTTTTAACTGGAATTTGCATTCATATACATGAAGCCCTATGTGTTTTCATATCTATATATAAATAAATATAATGTTACACTCTTCAAATGTGCTTTAAAAATGTATGGTTTTCCCTTTCATGAACAAGAAAATAATGACGGTATGCTGTTACGCTGGTATTAAAATGCTGTGGGGCTGGTAGGAAATTTTTTCCAGGGCTGGATTTTATTCCCAGCCCAGCCCTGTCCGTGGGGAAGAGGAGGAATGCATACTGCCGGGGGGTGACGGTCCCCCAGCCAGGGGAAGTAACGAGAGGAAGAGGCGAGCTGTCCTTACAAGCAGAGAGCTGTTATAGCTTTCATCTGAATGTCCCTTGTCATGTGTTCCCGGGGCTCACCGTCACATAGCCCCACCTCTTGGCCCGGCGCCTTTGATAGACAGAACGCCGGTCCAATGCAGGACATGTGACGTCATCAAAGGCGCCGGGCCAAGAGGTGGGGCTATGTGACGGTGAGCCCCGGGAACACAGGACATTCAAATGAAAGCTATAACAGCTCTCTGCTTGTACGCACAGCGTGCCTCTTCCTCTCCTCACTTCCCCTGGCTGGGGGACCATGCGGGCGGTGCTCGCCCCCCCACTCTGAGGCAGCCCCATGCTCGCCAATAGCCATTTGAGGGCTGCAGTATGCATTCCTCATCCTTCCCGGTAGTTCCACCACTGGCTCGCCTCTTCCACTGCACAGGTGAGGCTACATTGGGCACGGGTCATGCTGCATTGGGCACGGGCCACGCTGCATTGGGCACAGGCCACGCTGCATTGGGCACAGGTGAGCACAGGTGAGGCAGTATTGGGCACGGGCAGACCACGCTGCATTGGGCACAGGTGAGGATTATTGAAGCGCTAACACCACGTGTTTGGAGTATCTTTATCTGTTGATTAAACTTTCTGGAATACATATATTGCTATTGTGGTGTAGGATCTGGGTTCTCTCTCTTTCTCTTTCATCTCAGACTCGAACCACACGCCCTTTAAACCACGCCCACTATTTAATTTAAGTCCGCCATTTTTTGTGGGGGGGGCCCCATACAACATTTTGCTATAGGGCCCTGTGATTTCTAGTTACGCCCCTGCCCGCGTGCATGCACGGGAGTGACGACATTGCGGCTCCAGCCACTCACAGCGCTGGAGCCGCGACACCCGGAAGACACGGCGAGGCAACATGTCATCTCCCTCGGCGTGGACCAGGTGAGTTACCGACACCTCGTTCTAAGTTAAGTATTTCATAATGAGCTAGTATGCCGTGCATACTAGCTCATTATGCCTTTTGCCTTACAGGTAGCAAAAAATAAATCTGTCAGCGGGTATACAACCCCCTTTAACAAGTCCCCTAGACCAAAACAAGCAATGAACCCTCAGAGCACATCGGCTTGTTCCTACAGCAGCCCCTCCTGAGCGGTCAGGTTTTTTTTGTGCCACTAGAAGAGGAAGATATCTGAAGTCCAGCCTGGGTGAAGACCATGACTCCCTGAATCCCTCCAGAAATACACTGAAGGCGTGAGTATAGCCACAGGTGGAGGATTGCAGCTTTACAAAGTGGGAGGGAAAAAAAAAAAACCGCACAAACGCACGCACACACACACACACACGATCTAAAGACTGGTAATAGGTTTTGGATACACATTACAAACGTGATGATTTTCTAGAACTTTGCTGTTACAAATGTGACTAAATAACTCCCATCCTCCTATAAAGTTGTTGTACAAAGCATATTGCACTATGGGAAGCGGTGGAGAAGGGTCAGACCTGGAGTTTCAGACTAACAACCAAGAGTGCATTGGGCAGGTCACAGAACAGTTGTGCACTTTAAAGCTACATTTTCTGTTTACATGGGCCAATGATTTACACAGTGCATCTGTTTCACTGCCCAAAGCTGGAACAGAATAAACACGCCAATGAACTTTGACCTCCTGAATATTTAAATGCACCTTAGTGTCATGCTCTCCAGACTAACAGCAATAAATCAACATTGGGTGCTACTGTTTACCTATACAGCATGTTCAAACATGTCCGTCTCTTTGTTATACCTGCTAATGTACCAGTATTTTTTTTTTCCCCTTAGGCAGCCGGCTTTCAGATACGGTCCTTGCAGCAGATTCGCCCGGGAACCATCCAGTGTTGGCAGTGTTTTTCCATAGAGATAAGCCATGGTAAACTGGCCAACACTCATCTCTATGCCCTTGGAGGACCGGAGCAACGCCATGACGTCACTTCCAGTTCTCGTGCCATGTAAACATGTTTTTTTCATTAAAAAAAATATATATCTTTTGCTTTCAAGGGAGAGATTTGGCATCCAAGAGACCCCAGATCTCTTCACGAAGAGGACCTGTCATGCTGTATTGTTAATCACAAGGGATGTTTACATTTCTTGCGAAAGCAAAAAGTTTAAATTTAAAAGCACCCCCATCCCCGCGTGCAATAGTTGAACGCATACATAGGCAACATCCACATATGTAAACCATGTTTGCACCACACATGTGAGGTATCGCCACAAACGTTGAGAAAAAGCAATAATTCAAGCACTAGACTTCCTCCAACTCTAAACTGGTACCCTGTAGAACATTTTAAAGCATAGTCTATGCTTAAGCCCCAGGTTCACACTGGGCTGCGGGAATGAAGCCGTGCGAGTTCAGCTGAACTCGCACGATTTCACTCCCGCTTGTCAGTCGCGATTTTGACCGCCATCACAGGAGACATCTGTGCAGGTTTCTGCACAGATGTCAATGTAAATCGCAGCCCAAAATGGCAAAAGGTAGTACAGAAACTACTTTTTGAAATCGATTAGGATGGTGCCATTGCCGGAAAATGCTGCCGATTTGACATGTCAAATCACATTTCAAAATGTACCAGTGTGAACCAGGGCACAAGGCCGCATTCACACTTTAGTGTTTTGAATCGCGGCCAGATTTTGCCACGATTCTGCAAGTGATTTGAAAGCGCAGATGTGTGAATGACAAATTGCAGGACTCACATTTGAGATGCCATTTAATTGAATGACACCTAAAATCGTGGTTCGGGTCTGCCCCGATAAATCATGCTGCAAACACGCATTGCATGAAGCAGGTCGCCCAAAAGTTGCTCCAAAACTTGTTTTGGAGCGACATGGGTTGCAGCGATTGCAGCGCGATTTATGGTGCGGGAGATCCACACTGTGATTTTAGGTGTCAAATGAAAAAGGGATCTCAAAATGCAAGTCCCGCGATTTGTCATTCACACATCGGCGCTTTCAAATCGCTGCAAATCTGCCCACGATTTAAAATGCATCCTGGCATGATATTGCAGATCGTTAAACGGAGGAAGAAAATATAGGATACGTTTTAGAAGTTAACCAGCTGCTCTAGGATGAGCCCGGCTTCCCCCCACCCCCCCCGCTGAGAGAAGATCCAGTGGGATGCCAAGCGCCATGAATTAGCATGCTCAGATGTGACAGGTGCTCTGTGCAGGTGACTCTGATCTCCCCAAGTGTAGCAGAACATTAGGAATTACAATTACTACAGCGATTGTCACCATGGTACTTCACTTCATAATGGATAGGAAAGACAAAATTGTTTAACTCTGTATGTAGGTACAGGTCTGAAGAAAAGGTAACCAGTTACACTTGCCGGTGGCGGTGTTTCTGGGAAGTCTTCCAGGACGGCACAATGAGAGATGACTGGCTCCACCTGACAGGAAACACAATCAATTCAAAGAGGTTAAAGCACCCGCCCCTCCCCGTGCTCCTCAGTTATGAAAAAGTACAGACCCACACCAGTGCACGAGAGAGAAAACACACACCCAAATAACTCTATACAAACCAATGTATCAACCAAAGCGGTGGGAAGTAGGCCTGCCGTCCTGGAAGACTTCCCAGAAACACCGCCACCGGCAAGTGTAACTGGTTACCTTCTCAAGTCGTCTTCCAGGACGGCACAATGAGAGAGAAGCAAGTAGCTTCAGGCCTACCTTAGGGTGGGACGACTGCTTGCAGGACCTACCAAAGGACAGGTCCTGAGGTGACAGCAACTCCACTCTGTAATGCCTTAGGAATGTATTCTGGCTTGACCAAGTCGCCGCTTTACAGATCTGTTCCACCGAAGCTCCGGCTCTTTCTGCCCAGGAGGTTGCCAAAGAGCGAGTAGAATGAGCTTTAACTTTCGGGGCTGTCTTACCAGCCTGGTCATAAGCTATGGAGATTGTCTGTCTGATCCATCTAGATATGGATGCTCTAGATGCCTGTTGGCCCTTTTTCTGTCCAAAAAAATTAATTAGTAAATGGCTGGATTTCCTAAATTCACCCACTCTATCCAGATAAGCTAGCAGACACCGTCTGACATCCAGACAATGAAAGGAGGCCTCTCTTTCATTTTGTGGATTTTAACAAAAGGAAGGAAGAATAATTTCTTGTGATCTATGAAACTTTGACACTACCTTAGGGAGGTACAGGGGGTCCTGCCTAAGAATAACTCTGTCCTTGAATAAACTAAAGAAAGGCTCTTTAATCGTCAGAGCCTGCATGTCGCCTATTCTTCTGGCTGTAGTAATTGCCAGAAGAAAAGCAAACTTAAATGTCAGTAATTTAACTGAAATATCTTCTAGTGGCTCAAACGGAGCCTTAGTTAATTGTTCCAAAACTAACGTAAGGTCCCAGGGTGGGACTCTAGAGATCCGCACCGGGGACAATCTATCCCTGGCCATTAGAAATCTTTTAACTAGAGGGTCCAGTGATAACTTTTTGTCCAAAAAATACGATAAGGCTGCTACCTGTACTCTTAGAGTCTTGGTAGCGAGACCTAAGTCGGCGCCATCCTGGAGAAAGTCCAGGATGACCGAGGTTTCTTGCTGGGATACCTTTCTCACTAGACACCAGTGAGAGAAGACTCCCCACACCTTCCTGTAGATACGTCTGGTGACTTCTTTTCTACTTGAGAGGAGAGTGTTAATCACTCTCGGAACATCCCCTCTCCCGCAGGTTCTGCCTCTCAAGCACCAGGCCGTCAGCTTGAAGAAGCTGGGATCTGGGTGAAAGACTGGTCCCTGCCGAAGAAGGTCCACCCGAACTGGTAGATGGAGGGGAGGTGCTACGGACCCGTTCTGTAGAGCGGGAAACCAGGCTCTCTTGGGCCACCAAGGAGCAATTAGAATGAGTCTGGTCTCTGAAAGACCTAGTTTTTGTAGGACTCTTGGAATGAGACTCAGAGGGGGAAAAGCATAAGCCAGGTGAAAACTCCATACCTGAGCCAGTGCATCCACCCCCCCTGAGCCCCACTCCCGGGACAGGGAAAAGAATCTTCTTACTGTCCTGTTCTCCTTGCGGGCAAAGAGGTCTATTTCTGGCCTTCCAAAATGCTGGCACACCAGGTTGAACACCTCTGGGTTCAGCTCCCATTCCCCCTGGAGAATCCGATGACGGCTTAGATAGTCCGCCTCCATGTTGTACCTTCCCTTTATGTGTACTGCCGTAATAGAGGCAATCCGAAGCTCTGCCCAGCCCAGAATCCCTAGAGACAAGGTCAGCAGGGAGGGAGACCTGGCTCCCCCCTGATGATTTATGAAGGCCACCGTGGTCGCATTGTCGGAGAGGATCTGGACCTCCCGGTCTCGGATCCTTTCCTCGAACGCTTTTAGGGCCTCCCCGACCGCCAATAATTCCCGGAAGTTTGAGGAGGCGTGTCTCTGATCCTGATTCCAGGAACCCTGGGCTCGGAGTTCGCCTAAGTGGGCCCCCCAACCCCAGGAGCTTGCGTCCGTCGTTATCCTGAGGGGGTCTGTCTGAGTCCATAGATGACCCACCTGCAACTTCTGAGGAAGAAGCCACCAGCTCAGAGAGTCCTTTACTACCTCTGGGATGGAGATTCTGTGGTCTAATGTTCCTCTTGTTCCGTCCCAGGAGGATAAGAGGAATTGTTGGAGGGGTCTGGAGTGGAGCTGAGCCCACAGAACCGCAGGTATACAAGAGGTCATTAGACCCAGTACCCTCATGATGCCTCTGAAAGAGGACTCCCTTACCTCCAACAGAGACCTGACCGCTGTTATGAGGCCCTGGACCTTCTCCTGGGGTAAACAAAGCTTCCTTTGTAAGGAGTCTATCAGGAAACCCAGGTAAATCTTTCTTTGGTCCGGGATCATCGAGGACTTCTCTCGGTTGATGATCCAACCCAGGGATTCCAAGGTACTCACAACCTTGGCCAGGTCTGCGAGGAGGAGATCTCGACTCTGGTTGTAAAGTAAAAGGTCGTCGAGATAAGGGACTATCGTTATACCCTCTAGGTGTAGGAAGGCAACCACCTCTGCTACGATTTTTGTAAATACCCTTGGGCTGGAAGCCAGTCCAAAGGGGAGGGCAGCAAACTGCCAGTGTTGAATCCACTGAGGAGACCCGATTGCGAATCTGAGGAAGGCTTGATGTCCTGAAAAGATCGGGACGTGAAGGTAGGCGTCCTTTAAGTCGATCGTTACAATGTATACCTCCTTCAGAAGGAGTCTTCTGAGGGTGTATATGCTTTCCATGCGAAATTTCTTGTGACGCAAGGAGGTATTCAGGGGTCTCAGGTTTATTATCAACCGGTACTTGCCTGACGGCTTTGGGACAACGAAGATGTGGGAGTAGACCCCCAGTTCGTGTTGTCCCGCAGGTACCGGGACTACAACTCCCTGTTCTGCTAGTTCTGAAATGTTTTGCAGAAGACCTGCTGTCTTGAGGGGGTCCCTGGGGAGATGCGTTACTAGGAACTTTGAGGGGGGGGGGGGGGGGGATGAAGAAACTCCAGCCTGTAGCCCTCCTTTATAATGTTGAGAATATGAGGGCTCTGGGTAATACGCTCCCACCTGGAAAGGAATTGGGAAAGTCTTCCCCCTACCCTTACGTCACTTAAAGTCTTTTTCATTTGACTTTTGGTTGGAAAAGGATACCTCCTTTTTGCTTATCCTTTCCAACGCCCCACTTCCTATTACCGGCAGGCTTCTTGCTCGAGAAACGATTTCTACCCTGGGGGCCTCGAAAAAATCTTTTTTGGTCCCTTTTAGGTTTAGTGGGGAACTTTTTGCCCTTTTCGGTAGATCTTGATAGGGCTTGGTCCAGCCCTGTACCAAAAAGGAGTGAGCCCTCAAATGGGAGTCCACATAAGCGGGTCTTGGATGCGTTATTCCCATCCCATGTTTTGACCCATACGGCTCTGCGAGCCGAGTTTACGAGGGCACCCGTTTTTGCGGTGGTTCGCACGGTCTCAACTGCAGCATCTGCTAGGTATGCCACTGCGCTACCTATTACCTGTAGAGAGTCTAGGACTTCCCTGGACTTGGACACACGGGAAACATGTTCTATTAGTTTGGTTATCCATGTATCCGCGTTCCTAGCTATACAAGCTGAAGCCAGCGCGGGGCTCATTGCTGCCGCATTGGCTTCCCAGGCTCTACGCAAGGTCGTCTCAGTACGGCGATCCATAGGATCCTTGATATTACCTGCGTCCTCAAAGGAGAGGTCGGATTGCTTTGACACCTGTGCCAAAGAGGCGTCCAATTTGGGAATCTTAAAGAGTTTCTCCTCATCCTCCCCCTTAAAAGGGCACCTACGCTTCCAAGTTTTATATTTCAGAAGCTTCCTCTCAGGTTCCTTCCACTCTCTAAGAATCACATCATGGAGAGCCTGGTGAACCGGGATGGTTCTGGGTTGGGCCCTTACCAAGCCTCGGTACAATCTATCCTGTGCGGATACCTGTTCCGTCGGCTCCTGAATTTCTTCAGAGGTGTAGATTGCACCAAGGAGGCCTTCCATGTCGTCAGCTGAGAAGATGTGTCTTCCTGACCTAGAGCCTTCTTCCTCCTCCTCAGCCTGACCATCTATCAGGCCCTCATCGGATAGTCCCTGATCAGGGATCTCCGAATCCTCCTCTGCCTCTGAGTCCTGAGACAGGAGGGATCTCAGGGATTCTGGGTGTCCTCTCCTGGTTGAGGAGAAAAACTCCTGTGAGGAAGGGCCCTCCCTGCTTGTCTGGGGCTCTGGTTCCTTAGCTTTAAGGGAGGCTTGAAAATCCTTAAGGGTGGCAAGCATCTGGGTTTGGACAGAGAGAAAGTCTCTCATCACCTGAGATGTTTCGTTCCCAGCCAGCTTCTGGATACATTTGAAACAGAAGGGCTTGGAATGGGTTGAGGGTAATTTCTCGTTACAGTAACCGCATCTTTTGGAGCGGGCAGGGGTTCTAGAGGAACGACTGGCAACCCCCTGGGCAGTGACGTCCTCTCCTGCAATGTAAGAGTACACAGGAATACATTAACAACCAAAAAGAACCCTGTGACAGGCAAGGGGAAAGAGCCGGGGTACCATCCCCCATCATGACCCCTGCTGGCTGGGTTGACTCACCCCCTGTGGTCTCCTCTGTAGCCGCGGCCGTAGTCGGCCTCTCCTCATGCTCCATGTAGGCGAGATGCTCTGCTCCCGATCGCAGTTCCACTGGAGGAGAAAAAAGGGCGCCTCCTTCCTGGCATCCCTCCGTTTTTTGAATGCGGTAACAGACGCCGGCCGCCGCCATTTTGCCGGAGACCGGAAATGACGCGGCACGCGATGGCGTCATCCTTGACGCTAGAGGACGAATGTCCTAGACGCCGGGAAAATGGCGCCGCAATGCTATGCACCTGCATAGAGTGGCACCCTAAGCAAACAGACCGCGCGAGCGGACGGAGGAACCTGCCAGCCCCCCCCTCCAGGATGGACACCCAAACAGGTAGGAGGGAGGAAGGAGGATATCTGGCCCCTGAAGTCCCGGGTACAGCCCCGCACCTAGGGAGCTTCAGTGCTCAGGGAGGCTCTTCAACTGCCCTCCCTGAGAAGGAATGGGATACCCCCCAGGATGGACAAATAGAGTCCTGCTAGGCCCAGAGGCTTCCCAGGCATTCGGCTCAGCTCCCGGGGGGGGGGGGGGCACTTCCAGCCCCAGGCCTTCAGTCTGTGGAAAAAAATAAAATAAACGGTTTCACTGTGGGGAAACACAATCAAGAACTGAGGAGCACGGGGAGGGGCGGGTGCTTTAACCTCTTTGAATTGATTGTGTTTCCTGTCAGGTGGAGCCAGTCATCTCTCATTGTGCCGTCCTGGAAGACGACTTGAGAAATAACGTTTTAAAAAAAAAAAAAAAAAAAAAAAACACACACAACACGAAAGAAATGCGCACTAGCCTAGTGCATCATCCAATGTATTTATTGAAACAATAGTGATAAAAAAAAAAAAAACACAACACAGATGTCTAATCTCAAACATTGCAATAATAAAAGCTCATCAGGCCACACGGTGGCTATTCACTCATAGAGGACCACGACCTCCAGCCAAGGGAAGGGGGCCCTAACTAGGACCCAATTGGTCAACGTGTTTCAAATGACCAACCTTTTTCTTCAGTCTACTTTTGGGAAAAAAATAAAAATAAAAATGGTACACTTTCCACCATTTATACCTTACAGGCACGTCCACAATCTGGGATGGGAGTCATGGCCCCACCTCCTGATATGAAAAAATGGGATGGGGAGATGAGGCCAATTGTGAGCCTGCATGCAATCATGAGGACACTGGAGCATTAGGGAGCCATATTGGCATGTCCAGAATAAAAATTATATTATGTACTGCAACCCAATTCCCCGAAAAACACACACAATTGAGTAACTTGGTCTGAGAGCATTTTGCAAGACAAGCAAAGTTTGACTTGATATACAAGTGATGTCTTGATATAAAAGAGTAGAGTCATGTCACAACGGAGTATAAAAAAAAGAAGAGGAGAGGTGCCTCCAAGTGTAGCAATATGGTTACATATAAATGTAGGTACAACATTTAGCAACTCACATAGTTGATGATTAAAACAGGCACATCTAAGTATGCAGGCATCCGGGGTAAAGCTGTCCACATAGACCATCCCCCGCACTGCCATTTGACATTGTCCCTTCCATGCTGCGCTCCACGAGCGGTTCAAGCCTCGCTTTCAGATCGCTCTACTGCAGGGTAGTCTTCCCATTCACGATTGCAGACTGACAGAGGTGAGAGAAGGTGGTGTGGGGGACGGTCTATGTGGACAGCTTTACCCCGGATGCCTGCATACTTAGATGTGCCTGTTTTAATCATCAACCTTGCGAGTTGCCAAATGTTGTACCTTCATTAAATGTAACCATATTGCTACACTTATGGGCGCCTCTCTTTTTTTATACTCTGTAGCTCCTGCTGGTGTGTGCGTGTAAATCAAAAAACAAACAAGTTAAGATGTAAAGGGCACAGCAAAGACCACTAGATGTACAGAGTGTAAAAGGAAGGTACGGTAATTATCAGTGGTATACTCAGTATGTAACAAGCATATAAATACACGTAGCTCAATTGAGTCAAATGGAGTTGTGTGCTGCATAATGAATCACTGCCAAGTTAGCCCATACAGTGTAGGAAAGCATAGTACACACTAGTGGTGCAACGGATCGGTGGTGATCCGAACGGGTCACCCTGTTCGGATCGGATCACCACGCGATCAGCGGAGCGCTCCGGAGCCTCGGCCGTAGGAAAGGCCGCGGCTTCGGCCTAGCTGCGGAGCGGAGGCCATCTTGGTACACCCGGCGGCAGCCGCTGTAGTGACGTTTCGCCGCCATCTTGCTCCACCCCACACTCCTGCACAGTAATGATAGAGAAGGGGCCAAGCGGACATCTTGTTACACCCAACAGAGTTTTAGGATTTCAACACAAAAACAGAGCTCATCAGCTTAAATACATTATTTGGAAATCCATCGGACTGTTTAAATTTTAAAAGCAGCAGCAAACCTTACATGATTGCTAATGTGACGGAACACCTCTGATTTTCACATTTAGGCCTCATGCCCACTGGCGTTTTTACAGCTGCGTTTTTTGCAGCTTAAAAACGCCTGTCCATGTTACTGTAAATTTTTTATTTTTTTTTGAAAAAACCTCGGAGCTAAAAACACGACCGCGCGTTAGTGCGCGTTTTTGACGCTCGCGTTTTTTCCTGCCTAATTCTGACGCTGAGGAACGCACTGGTCCTGGGTTTTTTTTACAGCTTACAAACGCCTATGCTCTTTACAGCTCAAAAACGCCTAGGTGGGCATGAAGCTATAGACTAACATGGACAGGCGTTTTTAAGCTGTAAAAAATGCTCAAAAACGCGGCTGAAAAAACGCCCGTGGGCATGAGGCCTTAACATTTAGTTAAATGTGAAATTCAGAGGTGTTCTGTCACATTAGCAATCATGTAAGGTTTGCTGCTGCTTTTAAAATTTAAAATGTAAAGAGTCCGTTGGATTTACAAATGCTGCATTTAAGCAAATAAGCTCCGTTTTGTGTTGAAAATAACTGAAATCGAAAACTCCGGTAAGTGTAACATTTTTTTTTTTTTTTTTTTGCCGATCCGAAAATGATCCGTGGCTCTGATTCGAGGATCAATCCGATCCGTGAGTTTTTTGATCCAGTGCATCCCTAGTACACACGCCTTTCTCAGTGGCATAATAGGGGCAGAGATGCATTCTAACCGGCATTTCCGGCCGGTATACGTGACACTTCCCTTCAGATGGCCCTCTGGTCCCTTTTTCTGGAAAGGAAAGAGATTAATAGAGTATGGGGGGGGGGGGGGGTCTGGGGCTACATGGCTCTCGCCCTATGTGTAAAAAGTGCTAGCACGAGACCATTCCATGATGGAAAATAAAACAAATAAAATATGGAGTGGGAGTGTCTCTGCAGAAGCAAATCTATGCCTAGAATAAATAAAAATAAAAAAAAAGTAAGTATTTAAAATACACTTACTGGGATTATTTTTTTAATTATTTTTTTAAGCCAAAAGACATGTAGCAGAATACATTTTGGCCTACATTTAATGACAAAGTCAGATTTTTTTATATTTTTTTAACAAATGCAGAACTGCACACTGAATGCAGGGATTGTGGTATAAGTGAGCCCTAAAAGAAAGGCTGCTTGCATTTCTAACCCATGTCATTCCTCCTGTCCCACCTTTACTCCTGATCCACAAAGCTCCCTCATTAGATGAAAGATACTTAATTTAACCACTAGAGGCCCGCGCTATAGTGAAATGATGGCTACAGCACGGACCTGAAAATCCGGGAGGCCGTCAATAGACGTCCTCCCCTTTGCACGTGCAGTGTGCATGCAGTGATCACCGAATCACTGAGACTCGGGAGATCACAGATCCATGTAAGGGGCCGGTCCCGGCCCCTTACCATGTGATCAGCTGATCACATAATGTAAACAAAGGATCTGTAATCGTTTTTTTCTCCTCACGCTGACAGCGTGAGGAGGAAAAAAAAAAAGCCGATCACTGGCTTGTGTACCAGGGACCTCGGTCCCAAAGAGGAAGAGGCAATTCTGCCTCATGTGTGCCAATCAGTACCCCCTGCCAGTGCCACCTATCAATGCCCACAAGTGCTACCCAACAATGCCCACCAGTGGTGCCAATCAGTACCTCATCAGTGCCACCTAGTAATGCTGCCTATCAGTGCTCATTATTGCCACCCATCAGTGCAGCCTCATCAGCGTACATCAATGAAGGAGAAAAATTGCCTGTTTGCAAAATTTTATAACAAAATATAAAAATATATATAATTTATTATTTTTTTTTAAATCTGTCTTTTTAATTTATTTATTTTTTAAACAAAAAATTTAATCCCCAGAGGTGATCAAATACCACCAAATAAAAGCTCTATTTATGGGCGCAATTGTCATTCAAAGTGCATCAGTGCTGAAAGCTGAAATTGGTCTGGGCAGGAGGGAGGGGTGTTTAAGTGCCCAGTAAGCAAGTGGTTAAGTGGAATGATCACATCATCCTTCCCCTGCTAAGGATAGGCCAGAAATTCTGCCGTACAGCAAGGAAGTGCTAAACAGGAGCAACGAGGTGGAATATGAGAAAGGTTAACTGCAAAGTTTGGCTCCAATCATAAATTCCTCCCTCTACTGTTCCAACATAGTACTACAACTGAATAAAGCTGGCTATATACACACACACTTAGATTTTTCATTTGAGCGTTCATAGAAAAATCGTTAGTCAGAACATTTTATTCTTGCTATTAAATGGTGTTCAAAAGCCAATATATATTTTGTCCAGACCTGCCATTCGAATTGATTCCCAGATGTAATAAATTAGGTATCATTATATGTATGATTTTTCCTGAAAAGAAAACCAGTCACAGTTTAAACTTCATTTCAGAAAAAAAAATTTTTTTAGCCAGGTCCTTTGAATTTGCTTGTCACAAAACAGTTGAAAACAAATGTTGATTAACCATTAACAGTTAGGAAATGGTCCAATTTTTTTTATTCTACTAGTGTAGGCCAGCTTTAAACCTGTCTGACAATGTGGCTGCTCTGGATTCTGGACACAGGGAAAAAAACAAACACACACGCACGCACACGCACGCACCTCCCCATTAAAAACACAGCAAAAACGTGTGGTAAGTTTGATACCTTTGAGTCACATGGCCTATGAAAAACACACCATAAGTAATATCTCGTCAAAAATTACACGCATTACCCATGCCATTAATTGCCACCTTTTTCTTTAAATGGCAAAATGCCGAAAACAGCTTTTTCAGCTGATATGCTTCGGCCGCCAAAATTTTGGTTTATTATATACTTTGCCAAGTTAGATGCAGCCCGATTTGTGTCAAAGGTTATAGCTGAGCTGCTTGATAAAAAAGTATTCTTTACATTATTTACCGTATCAATATGGTAAAGTTTTCATTAGATAAGTATTCATGGAGAGCTGCCGCAAAATATCAGATGAATTGCAGTACTTAGACCTGACAGACCAGTCCTCAGGTTCGATTATGGTCATATGGAGGAAGGAAGCGAGAACGTCAACCCCGTGTAAGCTCCCACACCATCCAACACAGAGCTTACACAGTAAGACGCCAGGGCATAATCTGCGGGAATGGTCAGCCTCGCATTGCCTTCAATGGGGCTACCCTCCCACAACCAATCGCTGGGAGCCCCTGCAGAGTCTCCCCGCATGTAAGCGGTAATATTACCATTTGCAAGAGTCAACGGGGCCTTACAGAGAAATACAGTCAGGATAGAATCTGCAGCAAAAATAAACATGAGGTGCTGTACGTCTAGTTCTAGTGGAGTAAGAACCATCTGATTTGTGTGTCAGGATTAGACATGTGCACTGCTGAAAAATTTGTTTGTTTTAGTTTTATTCGTTTTTAAATGTCATTAGTTATTAAATCGCAATTCGAAAATCCGAAAGAATAAAATTAATAACTATTAAATTATAGGCATTGGAATTTATTTTCAAATGTGGCTCTTGGTGAACAGAACGAATATATCTGAAGTTACCAACAATCCGAAATAACGAATGCTGCATCTAAATGAATGGAACGGAATGAATAAATAATTAATAAAAACATTTTATGTTCCATTCGTTCAGATGCAGCATTCGTTATTTTGGATAATTCGTAACTTCGAAAAAAAATTGTATTCGTTACGTTCACCAACATCCAAATTGGAAAGTAAATTCTAATAACTATAACAAACTATTAAATTATAGCCAAGTTATTAGTTAGCCATTATTGCTTTACGAATTTCAGGATTTCAGATTTTCGCCTTTACGAATTTGTTGAAATTCTTAAAAAAAAAAAAAGAGGAATTTGTAACGAAACAAAAATTGCACCTGTCTAGTCAGGATATGCTGCAGTTTCACTGTGACCTTTAGTTTTTCCACATTTTGTTATGTTACAGCCTTATTCCAAAATTGATTAAATTCATTATTTTCCTCAAAACTCTACAAACAATACCCCATAATGACAACGTGAAAGAAGTTTAAAATCTTAGCAAATATATTATATTCTTATTATAATAATAATAATAACAACAATATCACATGTACACACACCCCCTTTGCTCAATACTTTGTTGAAGCGCCTTTGGCACCAATTACAGCCTCAAGTCTTTGAGTATGATGCTACAAGCTTGGTACAACTATTTTTGGGAAGTTTCTCCCATTCTTCTTTGCAGGACCTCTCAAGCTCCATCAGGTTGGATGGGGAGTGTTGGTGCGCAACCATTTTTAGATCTCTCCAGAGATGTTCAAGTCTGGGCTCTGGCTGGGCCACTCAAGAACATTCACAGAGTTGTCCCGTAGCCACTCCTTTGTTATCTTGGCTGTGTGCTTAGGGTTGTTGTCCTGTTGGAAGATGAACCTTCACCCCAGTCTGAGGTCCAGAGCACTCTGGAGCAGGTTTTCATCAGGGATGTCTCTGTACATTGCTGCATTCATCTTTCCCTCGATCCTGACTAGTCTCCCAGTTCCTGCCACTGAAAAACATCCCCACAGAATGATGCTGGCACCACCATGCTTCACTGTAGGGATGGTATTGGCCAGATGAGCAGTGCTCGGTTTCCTCCAGACAGGATGCTTGCCATTCTTGGTTACATTAGACCAGAGAATTTTGTTTCTCATGGTCTGAAAGTCCTTAAAAAGCCTTTTGGCAAAATTCCAGGCGGGCTGTCATGTGCCTTTTAATAAGGCGTGGCTTCCATCTGGCCACTACCATACAGGCCTGATTGGTGGAGTGCTGCAGAGATGGTTGTTCTGGAAGATTCTCCTCTCTCCACAGAGAAATGCTGGAGCTCTGTCAGAGTGACCATCGGGTTCTTGGTCACCTCCCCGACTAAGGCCCTTCTCCCCCGATTGCTCAGTTTGGCCGGGTGGCCCGCTCTAGGAAGCGTCCTGGTGGTTCCAAACTTTTTCCATTTTACGAATGATGGAGGCCACTATGCTCATTGGGACCTTCAATGCTGCAGATATTTTTCTGTACCCTTATGCCTCAATACAATTTTGTCTCGGAGGTCTACAGAGAATTCCTTGGACTTCATGGCTTGGTTTGTGCTCTGACATGCATTGTTACCTGTGGGACCTTTATATAGACAGGCGTGTGCCTTTCCAAATTATGTCCAATCAACTGAATTTACCAGAGATGGACTCCAATCAGGTTGTAGAAACATCAAGGATGATCAGTGGAAACAGGATACACCCGAGCTCAATTTTGAGTGTCATGGCAAAAGGCTGTGATTTTTTTTTTTACTTATCCAAAGATTTCAAAAAACGTTTCATGTGGTTATTATGTGGTATGGTCTGTAAAATTTTGAGGAAACGATAAAGGTAATTCATTTTGGAATAAGGCGGCTTTAACATAACAAATAGGAGGGAGAAACGATGTTAAAGAGTGACTATAAGACACTCTAAAATACCAAACATGGTATACTTACCTGCTCTGTGAAATGGATTTGCAGAACAGCCCCAATCTGCCGGCGATCTGGATACATCTAGTAGCTATGGGGGCACTCTTAAAGGCTTGTGCCCGAGCTGGCCCTGTGTGTCCATCGATGCGCAAAAAGCATAACAGCCCCGCCCCCTCCTCACTGGCTGTGACTAACAGGAGCCAAATGGCTCCTGCCCCTCTGTCCAATGAGCAGAAAGAGAACTGACAAAGCTGCTGCTCTCGTGCACATCGCTGGATCAAGATCAGGCTCAGTGTTGGGGGAGGGTGAGAGAAGCAAGCTGCATGCAGAAGGTTTTTTTTTTTTTAACCATGCTGTCAATAAGTTTTTCTTATCTGCTCCCTATTGGTCTGTTAAATATAATTGAATGCATTATTATTATTATTATTATTATTATTATTATTATATCTGTTGGACAAGTGCAAAAAAGGCGTGTTATGGAGAAGATGGGTGAGGTGGTCTGTAATTCTAACATATTCCCTATCCCTAGGACAGGGAGTTAACAGAAATTCCAGGTTAAAAAAAAAAACTTGAAAGAAAAAAAAAAAAGTGTGAAAATTGATAAACGAATGCAGTCACCACATCCAAGGACCAGTAAGCTGCAAAACATTGAATTTTTGCTCTTGGATTTAGATCCACCAACTGGTTTGTCCAGTTTCTGAGCGCAGAAAGTCTGTCTGGATAATGCAGCCAATAGCAGCATCCTGCAGAACAGTGTCCAGGCTCAGTCCTGAATAGAACTCACATTTAAAAGAAGAAGAGCAACCTTAGAAGTCAGGACAGTCAATGACTAGAAATTGCTGATTGGTGCTTTATGAAGCCGACAAGAAACTGCTGACACTTTATACTGGCGTCTATGGAGGGAATTGTGATACATGAGGTGTCATCAACTTTATCCCCTGGGCAGAAGAAAGGTCACAAAAAGATACAAGTAATGAAGACTTCAAAATTCCAGCATAAAAAGATGGCAAACATTTACCATGCATTTAGTTTGCAGTAAAGCTTGAAGCAGCACTTCCAACTTAAAGCAGCCATTTTTTTTTTTTTATATATAAAAAGGGAGGAGCTATATATAAAATATTGCAGATTACCTGTCCTTAGATTCGATTACTACATTAGTATCCTCATTTAATGTGGTTTTTATTTTCATCTGGTGATCCTGCCAGTAACACTTCCTGTCCTAGGATGACAACTCACAGCACTAGATCTACTGTACCCAGGAGCAGAACCGTCACCCTAGGATAGGACTACAGAACAAGCCCCCCCCCCCCCCCCCCCTCATCACCATAGGGTTGAAGTACACATAGATAGCTGGGGACAATGTTAGCCGATAACACGGCAGTGCTGGCAGAGAGCACAGGGAGTTCCAATAAATAACAAAATAATAATTGTAGATTTACTAGACGCAAAAGAAAGCAAATCTGTTCCATTGTTGAGGTTTACATATACACTATATTGTCAAAAGTATTGGGACACCTGCCTTTACACACACATGAACTTTAACTACTTGGAGCCCGGGCCATTGACAAATGACAGCCACAAGGTGGCTCTTCAGGTCCGGGAGGCAGTCTATTGACAACCTCGGCCCCTCTAGCCACTGGGGGGGGGGGGGGCGCGCGAGTGCTGCCGCGTCACTGAGGTGCCGATGTGTGTGCCCGGCGGCCGCGATGTCCGCCAGGTACATGCGATTGCCAGTCACACAGCCAAGGACGTGGATCTCTGTCAGAGATCCACGTCCTGTCATGGAGGAGACCGATGCTGTGTCCCTTGTACATAGGGACACAGATCAGTCACCTCCCCCCACAGTAAGAATCACTCCTAGGGAACACATTTAACGCCTTCCCTGCCAGTAACATGTATACAGTAATCAGATTTATAGCACTGTTTGCAAAAATGTGTCAAAAGTGTCCGATGTGTCCGCCGCAATATTGCAGTCCTGACAAAAAAAAAAAAAATGCAGATAACCGCTATTACTAGTAAAAAAATAAATAATAATAATAATTATTATTATTAAAAAAGTGATAATTCTATCCCTTATTTTGCAGGCGCTATAACTTTTGAGCAAACCAATCACTATACGCTTATTGCGTTTTTTTTTTTTACCAAAAATATGTAGAATACGTATCGGTCTAAACCGAGAAAACAAATAGTTAAAAAGAAATAAAAAAATTGGGATATTTATTATAGCAAAAAGTAAAAAAAAAAAAAAAAAAAAAAAGTGTTTTTTTTTTCAAAACTTGCTCTTTTTGTTTTTAGCGCAAAAAATAAAAAAAAATGGCAGAGGTGATCAAATACCAAAAAAAAAAGCTCATCAATTTTGTTTGGGAGCCACGTCGCACGACCGCGCAATTTTTATTCAAAGCGTGACAGCGCTGAAAGCTGAAATTTCGCCTGGGCAGGAAGGGGGTATATGTGCCCAGTAAGCAAGTGGTTAATGGCATCCCACTCTTAGTCTGTAGGGTTCAATATTGAGTTGGCGCACCCTTTACAGCTTCAACTCTTCTGGGAAGGCTGTCCACAAGGTTTGTCTATGGGAATGTTTGACTATTCTTCCAGAAGCGCATTTGTGAGGTCAGGCACTGATGTTGGACGAGAAGGCCTGGCTCGCAGTCTCCACTCTAATTCATCCCAAAAGGTGTTCTATCAGGTTGAGGTCAGGGCTCTGTGCAGGCCAGTCAAGTTTCTCCACCCCAAACTCGCTCATCCATGTCTTTATGAACCTTGCTTTGTGCAGTGGTCCAAATCATTTGGAGGGGAGATTATGGTGTGGGGTTGTTTTTCAGGGGTTGGGTATGGCCCCTTAGTTCCAGTGAAGAGAACCCTTAAGGCATCGGCATACCAAGACATTTTGGACAATTTCATGTTCCCAACTTTGTGGGAACAGTTTGGGGATGGCCCCTTTCTGTTCCAACATGGCTGCCCACCAGTGCACAAAGCAAGGTCCATAAAAGACATTGATGAGCGAGTTTGGGGTGGAGAGACTTGACTGGGCTGCAGAGTACAGACCTCAACCCAATAGAACACCATTGGGATGAATAGTGGAGACTGTGAGCCAGGCCTTCTCGTCCACATCAGTGCCTGACCCCACAAAATGTGCTTCAGGAAGAATGGTCAAACATTCCCATAGAGACTCCTAAACCTTGTGGACAGCCTTCCCAGAAGAGTTGAAGCTGTTGTAGCTGTAAAGGGTGGGCCAACTCAATATTGAACCCTACAGACTAAGACTGGGATGCCATTAACCACTTGGCGCCCGCGCTATAGCCGAATGACGGCTACAGCGCAGACTCCAAATGCCGGGAGGCCGTCAATAGACATCCTCACCTTTTCACACGCAATGCACGCCCCTTGCAGGGCGCGCGCTATGATCACCAAGTCACTGAGACTCGGACGATCACAGATCCGTGTAAGGGGGCGGTCCCAACCCCTTACCACGTGATCAGCAGTCAGCCAATGACCGCTGATCACGTGATGTAAACAAAGGATCAGTAATCGCTCTTTTTTCTCCTCACACTGACAGCGCGAGGAGAGAAAAAAAAGCTGATCACCGGCTTGTGCACAAGGGACATCGGTCCCAAAGAGGTAGGAGGCACGACAGCCTCATCAGTGCCCATAAATACCGCCTGCCAGTGCCCACAGTGCCACCTATCAATGCCCACCAGTGATGCCAATCAGTGCCTCATCAATGCTGCCCATCAGTGCAACCTACCAGTGCCCATCACTGTCACCCATCAGTGCCACCTCATCAGTGTACATCAATGAAGGAGAAAAAAAATTACCTGTTTGCAAAATTTTATAACACAATTAAAAAAAATTAAAAAATGTTTTTTATATCGGTCTTTTAAAAAAAAATTTAACAAAAAATAAAAACCGCAGAGGTGATCAAATGCCACCAAAAGAAATCTATTTGTGGGGGGAAAAAAAAAAAAAAAGATAAAAAAAATGTAATTGGGTACAGTGTTGTATGACCACGAAAGTGTCATTCAAAATGCATCAGCGTTGAAAGCTGAAAATTGGTCTGGGCAGGAGGGGTGTTTAAGTGCCCAGTAAGCAAGTGGTTAAAGCGGAGCTCCGCCCAAAAAAAAAAATTATATATATATATATATATATATATTAAAAGCCAGCAGCTACAAATACTGCAGCTGCTGACTTTTAATATTAGGGCACTTACCTGTCCTGGAGTCCAGCGATGTCGGCAGCAGAGGACGAGCAATCGCTCATCACTCTGCTGCCCCCACCGCCATCCTCTGTAAGGGAACCAGGAAGTAAAGCCTTGCGGCTTCACTGCCTGGTTCCCTATGGCGCATGCGCGAGTCGCGCTGCGCCGTTCTGACTGGTCCTCCTGTGTTCTGGGAGCCGAGGGTCTCCCAGAACACTACGGGTACTCTGCGGAAAGTGACATACTACCCGCAGAGAGGACTCCCGGAAGTGGGTGCAAATACCTCTTAGACAGGTACCTGCACCCCCCTCCCCCCTGAAAAGGTGTCAATTGTGACACCGGAGGGGGGGTTACGATCAGCAGAAGTTCCACTTTAGGGTGGAGCTCCGCTTTAAAGTTCATGTGTGTCTAAACACTTTTGACAATATAGTGTACTTTAAATTGACACAAATGCCAGCATAAGGGTTTAGGCATTTCATGAAGGACAGGACAAGAAGTTAGATGGCAATGTTTTTAAACTGGTGTCCAGCCCCCCCCCCCCCCCCCCCATCTGCTTTTGTAACCAGCATAAATCTTTTTTTTTTTTTTCTCGTTTAACCAGTGGAGTGGACTTAAAGGAGTAGTAAAGTTACATGTTTTTTCACCTTAATGCATCCTATGCATTAAGGTGAAAAAACATTCGACAATACCGCCCCCCCCCCCCCGAGCCCCCGTTTTTCTTACCTGGCCCCTCGAAAGTCCCATGCTCGTCCCCGTCATCCTCTTCGTTTTTCTGCCTGGCCGCCGATTGGCTACACTGGATAGATTGAAAGCAGCGCAGCCATTGGCTGGCGCTGCTGTCAATCACATCCAATGATGCGGCACGCCGGGGGGCGGGGCCGAGTGATACAGTCGGCGGCTATGGCCGCCGCTGTATCACGGGAGCGCGCCCGCAATCACTCCACACCATGCGAGCTCACTCGCATTAAGGTGTGGAGTCCTTGCGGGGAGGAGCCAAGACAGCCGCCGAGGGACCCCAGAAGACCAGGATCGGGGCCACTGTGTGCAAAACGAGCTGCACAGTGGAGGTAAGTATAACATGTTTGTTATTTTTAAGCAAAAAAAAAAAAAAAAAAGGTTTAGTGCTCCTTTAAGAAAACTGACCCCCGATCCACACATTTAAAAAGGTGGATGGGGGAATCCAACCTGCTGAGCTATGACGATGCATGGACAAGATAAATGGAAGAAGAAAACCAAAAACATGCATGCAGATATGCATCTGGACAGCGTTTTCGTGGTGTGAACTGTGTGTGTGTGTGTGTGTGTGTGTGTGTGTGTGTGTGTGTGTGTGTGTGTGTGTGTGTGTGTGTGTGTGTGTGTGTGTGTGTGTGTGTGTGTGTGTGTGTGTGTGTGTGTGTGTGTGTGTGTGTGTGGCATTGGGGCTGCCGGTTACATCGGGGTCGTATTCCTCACACCATGCAATGTTACCAATCACCAAAAGACAACTTTTACCATCTGCAAAAGGATTTCATGCAAACAGAGCAATCTACATGAAAGCACAGCACCCAATACACACAATTACCAGGGGGCTTGTTTTCCAGTCTTCAGGCTTGTCACAAATATCTGAATATATGAATAAAAGTTAACAGAAAAAAGTAACATTAAAATATCCCATAAAATAAAAAAACTGCACATAAAGCATGACTTATTAATATACACAGGTATAGAAATGGTCTGATTGATGTCCTCTGCATGTCAATGTCTACCAAATCCCAACTCCTTTAGATGCTAAAAGAGGGTGCTTGGTGTGCATGCCAAGCACCCACAAACTCTGGGTAGGAAAGAGGTGAGCAGCTCATGCAAGGCCCCGTTCACACCAGTACATGGACCAGTACCTCGGTGCAGTTTGTACTTCTGAGAGTGACATGTTCTGTGCAGACAGGCTATAAAAGACGCAGCAGCTGTACAGATCTTCCCACACAGGTCAGGGTTTACATCCAGGCAAGGACTGGCACAGATTACTTGAACAAGGCCCAAGTCGGGCATTACCACACTCATCTAAACGTTGTATATATTAGGTGCCTAGGCAATCCTTTCAATGGCTTTTTTTGGACAGGAGGGGGCGACACCAGCACACCAGCACAGCCAGAACCAAGACGCTGGATTTTCTTTGCACCTGCCATCTTTAGAAGAACCCGTGTCAGTGGGTTGTGGGTCTGTATTGATGGAATCACTTTGGTATTAGTTTGAGATGCTTCAGAATCCAGTGACAGCTGACCTCTTTCTGACCTTCATCAAGCAGTTTTTTTAGTACCACCGACGTGCAAGACAATGCAAAAACTAATCAAATAATTCCAGGATATTTTTATATAGGTCCAGCTTGGAGCAATTTAACTACATACCATACCTGGCCCATGCCCCAGGAAGTTGGAAATCACTGTAGTAAACAACACTACTCCAGTGATCTCCATTAGCTTCTGGGTCCCACACTGAGCAGCTGCCAGGCTGCATTGTGAACACAGGTGGTCAGTCGTTCATCCTTGGTGCCATTCAGAGAATGCTTTGCAATTTCTCAACGAATGCAAAGCATTCTCTGATTGGAGGAGGCAAAGCATTCTGTGAATGGTGTCTGTGCTGACCTCCTGTTTTCACAATGCAGCAGGACAGGCATTCGGCGCAGGACCTTGAAGCTAGTGGAGATCCTCGGGGTAGCGTGGTCTACTTCAGCGATTTTCAGCTTCTAAGGATATGCCAGGTATGGTATATACAGTTCCACTGATACAAACTGGACCAATGTGACCCGTGTATAAAATTATCCATACCTGGAATTCCTCTAATGTTGTGATTACATTTGTATTTGCCAATAAACCTTAATCTCCATAAACAAACGCACATGCACAGTTTCAGAACAGGGCACAGTGTAGTTAGGCACTCACTAATCACATATAGTAGTAACTTTATATTAAAGTGGTTGTAAATCTCCCCCCCCCCCAAAAAAAAAACAAAACAAACCAACACACACACCAACCCACACATTTTACCCCCCTGTTTTCGTGAAAGATGATGTTATGCCGAGTAAATAGATATTCAACATGTCACACTAGTGAAATTGCAACAAACTACGATACTTCAAAATTTCCATAGGCAACATTTTAATTTTTTTTACAGGTTACCAGTTTAGAGTTACAGAGATCTAGTGCTAGAATTATTGCTCTCGCTCCAAGGTTCGCAGCAATACCTCACATATGTAAACTGCATTCAACACATGCGGATGCGACCTACGTATGTGTTCGCTTCTGTGTGCAAGCACGCGGGGATGGGGGAAGCTTTCAATTTTTAGGCTCAATTTTTTTTCGTTTTTTGGTCACTTTTATTCCTATTAAAAAGGAATTAGAGATGCACGATTCTAGATAAAAATGGAGAATCACAATTTTTTTGCTTAGAATAAAGATCACAATTCTCTCACGATTCTTGCGGCGTAACATCTTTCACATTATACAAAAAATAAATAAAAAATTATGGGCTAACTTTACTGTTAAATTTTTTTGAAAGACTGCTGCGCAAATACAGTGCGACATAAAATATTGCAACGACCACCATTTTATTCTCTAGGGTCACTGCTAAAAAAAAAAAAAAAAAAAAAAAAAATGTATGCATGCATGCATGCATGCATGTTCCAACTAATTTTCTAGAAAAAAAACCCAAAAAAATAAAATTAAAACAAAACACAGGATTTTAAAGCGGAGCTCCACCCTAAAGTGGAACTTCCCCTCATGGGAACCCTCCCCCCCTCCGGTGCCACATTTGGCACCTTTCAGGGGGGGGGGGTGCAGATACCTGTCCAGTCCACTCTGCGGGTAGTACGTCACTTCCCGCAGAATACCCGTTGTGTTCTGGGAAACACACGGCCCCCAGAAAACAACGGGGACCAGTGAGAACGGCGCAGCGCCGTAGGGAACCGGGCAGTGAAGCCGCAAGGTTCCCTCACCGAGGGTGGAGGCAGCAGAGTGACGAGCAATCGATCGTCTTCTGCTGCCGACGTCGCTGGACTCCAAGACATATATGTGTGTGTGTGTGTGTGTGTGTGTGTGTGTGTGTGTGTGTGTGTGTGTGTGTGTGTGTGTGTGTGTGTGTGTGTGTGTGTGTGTGTGAGATATACACACACACACCTGCCAGAGACGGAAGTGACGTCATGACATTGCTTTCGGCCTTCGAGGGTCATAGAGATGGCTGGGAAACATCGGGTCCACAGCCAGCTCTATGGTAAACCGCCACAGGCAAATTCATTCTCCCGCATTTACTTTACAGGAAATCACTGCAGGCATCATTCAGATGCCACCACTCAAAGTCCAGGACGTCATATGATGGCCTATGGGTGGCAAGTGGCTAAACCTGCGGGCGGGGGGGGGCGTATGTACCATTCCTCCCCCCCCCCCTTTTGTTAACTTTGCCACCGCTTTAAGATGAAGAGCGAGCAGAGTAACAGAAAGGTGAACTCTGGCTGCCGCTTCTCTTTTGATTGTCCAATCATAGACAAGACCTGTAAATGTTAATTGCATCAGAACTAAAAAAAAAAAATCAGGTCTTCCGCCTTGGCAGACAGGACTATGCCATGTTGCAGGCATGTGTAAAGCTCAGGAGGGAGAGAAATATAAATCTTTGGATGGTAAAACAGCTCCCGTATAATACAGTACGTGTTTTACAGTATTTTTATTCAGCTTTCATTTACTGAAAATGTAACATATACCATAACTCTCTCTCTCAATTGGTTTGTCTCATCTCTGCAACTTCTACATCTGCAGGAGAGCTTGTTCTTTTGGCTGGAACACCAGGTGAAAATAAAATGGGAGGCCTAAAAAAGAAAAAACAAATACAGCCATCAAATCTAATTGGCAAGCTGCAAAACAACATGTCAATCACAGCCGAGGAGGAACCGATTCCCATACTGTGTGTCTTATGGGCACAGGGTGTTGCTCAGGAGCGAGAACCCCCATAGCAAGCGGCTTAAGCAAACAGAGAAGAGGAGCTAGGAGTGCCGGCAGGGGACCCAAGAAGAGGACCGGCGTTACTCTGTGCTATACCCATTACACAGAGCAGGCAAGTATAACAGGTTTGATATTTTGAAAAAAAATGTACCTTTAATATTACTTTTACATGGGAAGACAGAGCCCCTAATGCATGTACATTGTGATAGGCCACGATTCTGGAGCATTCCCCTCTAGCCCAGTAGTGTGTTAGGGGGGCATTCAAAATGGTTTTTGAACCCATCAGACACAAGCATTGAATTCTCAGCCCTATCCTTATCAAGGATAAATAAAATCAGCCCTTTCCAAATGACTATGAAAGAAAGGCATTATGAAATATGAATGGTATCTGTGGAATTCATCGGACACACCTTAAACTAGGCCGACTCATGCAGCTGTCACTTTCACACCATTTCACACATATGACAGCAATGGGAACCACAACACTTATGGCTGGAGGCGACACGACTCCCCTCCCCCTACCACACACAGTCATTTTTCAGGTTTTCTTTGGGGATAGCATGTCTAAAGCCTCGTACACACGTCGGACTTCCATCGGACTTTTCCGTGTTTTTTTTGTCCGAATGGAGTTGGTTGGGAACACCCATAGCATACACACCACAGGACTTTTCTGCAAACTTTCTTAAAAACTTCTTACAACATCGCGTGTTTTTTCTGCTCTTTTCTGCCACCCTTTGGTCAACTTCTGCTATTGTTGGTTGATTTTAACATTATTTGTTTTGTCCATCGGACTAAAGTCCGATGGTTTTCTGTACACACGGTCGGACTTTGCTCCATCGGACTTTTGTTGGGCAAAAGTTTGTCCGTTTGCAGACCCAACTTTTGTCCGATGAAATCCAAAACCAAAACGAAAAAAGTTTGTCCGATGGAGCGTACACACGGTCGGATTGTTGGTCCAACTTGCTCAAAACGAAGTTTTTTGGGCAAAAGTCTGACCGTGTGTACGGGGCTTTACTTTGTTTTATATTTTTTTAAACCACTTGCCGACCAGGCTTTTATTGGTACTTTTTGTTTAAAAGTTTAAAATCACAATTTTTTTTTTTTGCTAGAAAACTACTTAAAACCCCAGACATTACACATTTTTTAGCAGAGACCCTAGGAATTTAAAATGGTAGATTTTTTTTTTTTTTTAGGTCACACAGTATTTGTGCAGCGTTTTTTTAAATGCAGTTTTGGGGGATTTTTTTATTTTATTTATTTTTTTAAATACACTTCTTCACGCAAAAAAAACACAATACATAATCCATTTTTCTGTAAAATATAAAAGATGTCACGCCGAGTAAATAGATACCAAACATGTCAAACCTTAAAATTGTGCACACCCACACAACGGCGACAAACTAAGTAAATTCTACCATCCATAGGTGATGCTTTAAAATCCTTTACAGCCTCAAACTGGCGGCCCACCAGCTGTTGCAAAACTACAAGTCCCATGAGGCATTGCAAGGCTAACAGTTACAAGCATGACTCCCACAGGCAGAGGCATGATGGGACTTTTAGTTTTGCAACCGCTGGAGGACCGCCAGTTTGAGACCCCTGCTTTACAGGTTACCACTTTAGGTGTACAAAAGGAGTGCTATGGTGCTAGAATTGCTGCCCATGATTTGCCGTTTACGGCGATACCTCACGCGTGGGACGATCGCGGTTTGCATGCATTTAGGACCGACACAGTCGCCCTTGTGACAGCAATAGGCACATGTCATGACGTCACTTCAGGGTTACTACATCCGTGACCCGATCAAAGCAAATCACCCGCTTTCTTCTGGTCTCCGGCCAGCCAGTGAGCTAGGTGAGCCCAGGCAAGCAGCGGAAGGTGGTGGGGGGGGGGGGGAATAGTCCCCTTCTGCTGCTTGTGATAACAATCGAATGGCTGCTTAGCCGACTGTAAGCTCTAAAGAGCCGTACCGGGGTGTTCTGGCACAACCACTTGAATGTCAAAGGACGTACAGGTACGTGATTTGGCGGCAAGTGATTAAAGAACTGCGCCAAAGTAGGAGAGGCTCCATTTAAAAAAAAAAAAAAAAAGTGTTATAAAAGTGAAAAATCAACAAGATGAGGACTGGGCTCTACATTTTAATGGTGTGCTGGATAAAGGACGGCTGGACTAGCATTAGTCACTAGACAACACAGACTGTTCTTTCTTGGGTTACATCAGAGCTAGCAGTTTTCAACAATGCCATCATTTGTAAAAACATCCCATCGCTTCCAGGAAAAAAAACTGTCATTTGCAAAACATGGGGTCTGACATCTTCTGAAAATGCCTGCTGCCTGGCTGCCTCTGGCTTTCCATTTTCTTTTAACCACTTGTCCACCAAGGACGTCATATGACGTTGCTGACTTTGAGGGGGGGGATATCTGAATGATACCTGCAGCTACAGGCATCATTCAGATATTCTTTTTTGCCAGCAATTATGCGCACCATAAGAATGATCATAGTGGCAGTTCCGCCGCTTGATCGTTCTTATAGGCGGCGGGAGGGGAGATCCCCCCCCCTCCCGCCGCCATCCGGTGCTTTTCCGGGCTCTCCCGTGCCATCGGGGGGCCCAGAGAACGAATCGGCCGGCGCACGACGATAGAGATTTCCGGTAAACAGATGGTCACCAGTCATCTCTATGACCGTCGGAGTCCCGGGCGCGACGTTGACGTCACGCCCGGTACCCGGAAGTAAACAAAGCCGCAATTGCGGCTGTCAGCATGAGATCTGTGAATTTTTTTTCACCGATCTCATGCTTTCCAGCCTGGAGGAGAGATGTGGGGTCTTATTGACCCTGCATCTCTCCATAAAGAGGACCTGTCACAATGATTCCTATTACAAGGGATGTTTACATTCCTTGTAATAGGAATAAAAGTGATCAAAAAAAAAAAAAAAAAAAAAAAAAAGTAAAAACGCCCCTGTCCCCGGTAGCTCACGCTCAGAAGCGAACACGCATGCAAGTCCCGCCCACATATGTAAACGCCGGTCAAACCCCACATGTGAGGTATTGCCACGTGCGGTAGAGTGCGAGCAACAATTCTAGCACTAGACCTCCTCTGTAACTTGAAAATAGTAACCTGTAAAAAAAAAAAAAAAAAAAAAAAAAAAAGACGTTGCCTATGGAGATTTTTAAGTACCGAAGTTTGGCGCCATTCCATGAGTGTGCACAATTTTAAAGCGTGACATGTTAGGTATCTATTTACTCAGCATAACAACATATTTCACATTATACAAAAAAAATTTGGGCTAACTTTACTGTTTTGTTATTTTTTTAAATTGTGAAACCGTCTTTTTCCCCCCCAAAAAAGGCGTTTGAAAAATTATTGCGCAAATACCGTGCAAGATAAAAAGTTGCAAAAACCGCCAATTTCCTATGGTGTCTGCTAAAAAAAATATATATATATATATATATTATATATATATATATATATATATATATATATATATATATATATAATGTTTGGGGGTTTTGATTAATTTTCTAGCAAAAAAGTTATGATTTTTACATGAAGGAGAGAAGTGCCAGAATAGGCCCGGTGGAGAAGTGGTTAAACATACTTAAAAGCAAACTTGCAGCAAGCAAAGTCAGAATTACTGATCTGCATTGACTGAGAAAGTAATAAAGTAATACACCTACTGGGTCAGTATAAGAGGCAACTAGAATGTACAGAATCAGCAGTCACCAAAGAATGGCAGCCTATGGGCCTCTCATTCAGTTTTACACACTGTCCAATATACAGATGTCCACTAGAGGGAGCACCTAAAGATCTGTATATAAATAACACCATAAGGACTATAGTCACTAGAACTAATGCTTACAAAAGATTGCTCAGGTTTGTACAGCACTGCAAGCAAGATAATACTGCAATACATTTTAGCTACAGATATATAATGTTCTCCTTACTGTCTACATACACATCCCATAGACTCCTTGAATAAAACTTCCTGCAGATGTGTGGGCTAGCTGTCCAATATGAGCCAAATGTCATAGTCTTGCTGCGGTGACTAGAGCAGAATGCGCCCCTGCACGGTTTATTGACACTGATGTTTATAGTCCAAACCAGGAGTGTGAAGAAAAAGGGGACAATGCTGGAGAAGAACTGCATTGTCACTTTAGGATGATATAAAAAGAAAAAAAAAAAAAAATCCACAGATACAGGATTGAATGGCATATTTAATTTAAGAAAAAAAAAAAAAAAAAAAAAGAACTTTGTGACATGAAATATTACAGCATACTTGTTTTTATGGGTCTCTAAACACTTTTCCCATTTTGCAGAAAAAATTTCAATTGCAAATCGGCTGAAATGCTGCTCCAGAATAATAAAATTAAATCCCCCCAACTCTAACCTCTTTACAAAAAAAAAAAAAGTGAATAAAAAATAAACAAACAATAGCTGAAAAAAATAAAAAATAAAAAAAAGAAGCTGTGTTTAGAGGCATTTCAAGCACCAAAACGCAGCTAAACTCGGTAACTCGCGTTTAGTTTAGATGTTTTTAATTTTAACCCCCAAAAAAATAAATATAAATATAAATATATATATATATATATATATATATATATATATATATATATATATATATATATATATTTTTTTTTTTAACTCTTCTAAAAACACAAAACGCGGCATGTAAACGCGGCTAAACGGCCGTTTTTAGACACTGGTTTCTAGCTGTCAAGTTATTTCATTCAGGAGAGGTTGAACAACGTCCCATGTACATGAAGCCTAAGGCCCCTTTCACACTGGGGCGGGCAGGTGCGGTGGCGGTATAGCGGCGCAATTTTCAGCGCCGCTATACCGTCGTTATTACCGCGGTATGCGGCCGCTAGCGGGGTGAATTTAACCCCCGCTAGCGGCCGAAAAAGGGTTAATACCGCCCGCAAACCGCAGCTATTGCCCCGGTGTCCCATTGATTTCCTTTTGGCAGCTGCGGTAAAGGATTCACCGCTGTAAAGATGCGGCTATCAGGACTTTTGGAGCGGTCCTGCTAGCGCACCACTTCAATGTGAAAGCCCTCGGGCTTTCACACTGAAGACTGCAGGGCACGATTTTTTCAGGCGGTATAACAGCGCTATTATTAGCGCTAAACCGCCTGAAAAACGTGCCAGTGTGAAAGGGGCCTTAATCTTTGGAATGTTAGGAGAAAATGATTGTATAGACCAGGACATGTCCACACAGGTACAGTGAACCCTGGGGGCTCCATGTACAGAAAACTGTACACTCACACAGCAAAATAAACAGTTGGCTTACACACTGTATGTGAAAAAGTTTGTTTTTGGCAAAGTCTTGTGATCCATAACAGATTTTCATTTTCAATATATCAAGACTGTAGATCAGTTAAGTTTTGTGGCGTGCGGTGAGGCTACTCTCTGGAAAACGGGGAACCCCTGGACCCAGAACTGTCACATTGAAAGTCGGCGCAGCGTCAGTCATTCACAGAGATCTGTGAATGAGTAAACTACAAGTCCCATCTTCCACCACAGCAGATGGCTTGTAGTTCTAAATAGACTACAAGTGCGCTGATCAGTGGACTCTTCCTTCCTTCTTGGGGGGGGGTGGTAGAAGCTGTTCCCACGAGGAGAAGACAGCGATTATGGCTAGCAGCTATAGCAGCCGCTTGAGATAATCGCAAGCAAATCTGGCAGGCTGGTTGTGCCCAAGTTGATCAATCAACTTGGTATATTCAGCCTGCCCATTAATGGTTCGAATCTCGGGCAGTTTCTGCTGAACCGGCCAAGATCATTTTGACAAAATGGCATCTTGATCACAAATTGGATTGTAGCCATCAATGCCAAATCATAGGAGGTGCAGATAGCTGCTGGTGCACCCGTTTTGCGTGAATAAAATACTGCCCTCAAAAGAGAGCCTGTACCAATTGGATTGGACAGGCTGCTTGCAAATACTCTGATCAATATTCCAAATCGCACACGTTCCTGGTAAAATGGCTCATACAAAATGGTGGGTACCAGCTGGGTCCTGGAGACAAACAATAGAACATATTCGCCAGCACACCAAGGATCATCCAATTACGTCCAAAAAGGTCTTATTGCAAAAAAAAAAAAACACATCAAAAAGGTGCACCTTTGATGTGTGATTTTTTTTTGCAATAAAACCTTTTTTTTGGACGTAATTGGACGATCCTTGGTGTGCTGGCGAATATGTTGGATTGCTCTCTAATACTGACCTCCCCTGGCTGTCATACTGATCCAATGTTTTTTCAGCCCACAGATCAGTTCAGATTTCAAATGCTACGTGGGTTTTGAGTCACCGTCTCAAAAACAAAATTAATTAGTTGGCCAGGGAACTAGCATTTTCAGTTTGTGGTCAGCAATAGACTGCATCTTTCTCTAGCCACAGATTTCCTTAAAAGAGAAGCTCTTATTGAAATACTTACCCACCTTCAATCCAAAGTGGTCCCTCACAGTACTTTTTTCAGACACAAGATGTCCAGTCTGGATGGAATGCCACCCAGCATCATTCTATCTGAAAGACTGAGGACACCTTGTAAGTACAGGTCATCATTGGCCCGCTTCTAGTGGGACATCGCCACAGAGTGTGCTGCTGAGCTCATCATGTCAACACTGCTCTCCGAATCATTGAAGACTGCCCAGCACCTGGAAAACCGAGAAGAAAGGTGACCCTGCACAACATGTGGCTGGCCTGACATCTGGAAAAAGTAAATATTAAGGGGGACAAAGGAAGGCTGCTGGTACACTGGTCCCCCAACATCTGCTGGTAACCTTATACTACACAAAGCCCCTCACCATTTGTTATGGCATCAGCAGGTAAATGAACCCGGTAATAGAAATGTGATCACTTCACGTGATCGTTGTTTCTGGAGGATACCATTATGTTTAGATAAAGAAAATGTAAAGCATCTCAGAGGTCACAAATAGTTTAGAAATGCTGAACAAAGCAGTTCTAAAGACCAAACAAACAATCTCACATTCCTATTCACAGAATTAGTTTGCCATTTAAAGTACACCTTTCATGTCAGCAACCAAGGCCGTCATTGCTGACTTCTCCTTGTAAATGCTTCCCGCCGGTCATTCTGATCCTCGGTCTTCAATACTGACCCAAGACAAAGGCTTTCGACTTTCCATATCTGCATAATAGTTTCAGGTCCACGACTCTGAACATATTGAAGCCAGTGGCTCAGCATTACACAAAGACAATTAGCATATACAAGTGGAGGTCAGCAATGGTTAGCCCATCATTTGTCTTGTGACAGACGGTTCACATCCGTCCCCAATCACAGGTAATCGCCCCATTCGTGATTACATTAGAACAGCTGCCGACAGGAGTCACCCTGCCATTGGTTTGTACAGGCTTCCTGACCGTGGCCGATTGGAAAACACCCAGTTGTACCCACCACAGTAATACAGCGATCTGGGGGTATACGGCCCTGATCGGCTGTGTGCACAAGCCCTTAAACCACCCTAGGGCTGCAACTAACGATTATTTTCATAATCGATTAATAACCTTAAAAAAAAAAAAAAAGTCAGTTTGCGACGATTTGCATTTTTACATTTTGTTTTCGTCAATTTAAAAAAAAAAAAACACACAAATTGCCGCAAAAACGCATTATTACATGCTTTTCTGCAGCCTCTCTATTGAAGTATATTGAACCAAAAAAATAACAAAATGGCACCGTTTTGCGTTAAAAAAAAAGTCCTTACCCTTTCCAAATACTCAGTGGCTGAAAAAATCATGGATGTGAACGTGTCCCGTAGGAAACCATGTAAATGAACTGTAGTGCGTTTCTGCAAAAAGCACCAAAAAACAGAGGTGTGACCCAGGCCTGAGATGTTTAGTAACATAATGGGGTTAAAAAAAAAAAAAAATTAGTACAAAAAGAGAAAATAATCGCTACTGTAAGGGGTTAATTTTTTACTGTGCGACACGACTTTGTGAGGCGACTTCAGCGTGAACCACAGCGCCACCCACAGCGCGACTTGAAGTCACCTCCAGGGCAGGAGACTTTGCCAGTGGCCAATCAAAGAGTAATCAGCTCTGTGGGAGGGGTTTTCTGAGAAAACTATTTTTATTTCCTGTAAAGTTGCTTCAGTTAAGACAGGGGATCCGACTTCCATTGAAATCAATGGGTACAAGTCGCCTAGAAGTCGGATTGAAGTCGTACAGGAACCTTTTCTGAAGTCGGAGCGACTTCAGTAGTGTACATTAAGACGGCTCCATTCACGTCAATTGATTTCCTCAACCGCGCGACTTGGGGCGACTTCAAGACGGATCTCAGGACGCCCCTGTGTGAACCGGCTCTAAAAGTAATATTTTACAGTAGGGATTTGCTCTTTTTTGTACTATAAAGGGCTAATTTTAGCTTTTTTTTAACCCAATTATGTTACTGGCCGATTAATCGATTATGAAATTAATCGATTACTATTTTCATAATCGATTGGTGGTTTAGGGCCGAAACAACTAATCTGGCCACTAACAAATCAGACTGAGAAATAACTGAATTTATGTGGTCACACTGCAAATTTTGCAGACACCCCCCTAATTGACCAACCTCTGGGAAAGAAACCAAAATTATCCAAGATGGACCTTCCCAGATAAGAGACATGGTTCCCCAAGAGGTGACCAGCCTCCCCTTGATGGTTTGGATGGTTCCCCAAGAGGCGACCAGTGCCATCAATATGCATTTGCAGCGAAAAAAATGATTGTGTAGGTTTTTGGAAAGATTTATTAGTGGCTAAATCTTTTGGTTACCATGGGATCTTAGTAATGGATGGTAACAAAGTTTATTAACCCTCCCCCCACCCCCAAAAAAAAAAGAAGGGGAATTAGATAAACAGTCCCTTACTTTTTAAGGCATATCATGATAACTTGCAACTTCCTATTCACTTAGAAATATCTCACACACACACACACACACACACACACAATGTTCCCTATGGGGGACGCTGTCAGCACCCTCCCACTCAACATCCTTTGAATGGAAATCAAAAGGAATCAGGCAGAAAGCTGCCAGCCAACCAGAACATGCATCCAATCAAATGCAGGCATTGTTCAAGTAGAACTATAGGCAAAACTTTTTCCCCCCTCCCATTTTGGATAGAGTAAGGGGAGGATTATAACTCTGCCAGAATTTTTTCGCCATCTGTGTCCCATTGAGATTTCCCTTCACTTCCTGTCCCATAGCCAAACAGGAAGTGAGTAAATCCCTGCAAATTAAGGGAATTCCTTGGGCACCCCCAGGTCACCAGAGCTAGTGTCCCCATTGGAAGATATCCCCTCCATTACATTCCTGGGGAAAACCCAAAATTTGGGATATTCTTTTATTTTCACTGTCAATGATAATGGTAAACAGGACAAATAGAGAGGGTGAGTCTCCTCAAAAGGAGCACAGAGAACAATAAAAACCTGACGGGTACTAATCCCTCTCCACTCTATCTCCCTAAAACAGAAAAATCTGTGTGACTTCAAGTCCCATAAATAGCACAGGATTTTCTTTTCCCCATATGCACTCTGACTGGTCTGATACATGCGCATGGTGAAAGGGTTAATGAAACATTGCAATATTCTTCAAAGTTGGAATGTCCTCTTTTCAGCCAAGCTTCAGCTAAATCAGCTCTTGTACATTGTGTTGTTTTGTGATGCACTGAACCACACAACTCTATTACTGCCACTTTACTGAGCTCACTTTTCAGGCCGACAATTTCCAGCCACTTCCTCACTGCAATGAATGGACATGCTGGGAAAGCTCTGAAATATAATATAGATGGAATATACCGTATTTTGATGGTGGTATAAAGTTCCTCATAGCACCCATCTATTTATTCCTCTAAAAGCCAAAGTAAATTTTTATTTTATTTTTTAATTAACCCAAAACGATGGTACTTCCATTCAATGAGTACTGTCCCTTGTCCTAGTTTAAGGCTGGGTTCACAAGTAGTGCGAATTGGATGTTGGTCTCTCTGCATCCAATTCCCATGACAGGAATTTGTGACCGGCTCTCTAAGGAGCCGGTGTTCTATAGAGAAATGCCCTCCGTCGAAAAATGCCTCTGATTGGTCTGCGCATGCGCAGTATGCAATGTCACTCCAGCTGATTCGTTGATCAGCTGGCGTGACATCAACACTGTGCACGTGCAGATCGTTGGAGGCAGTATCTGACGATCTGCTAAGCGCCAAGGGAGAATTTAATTGTCAGATGCTGCCTCGCTATTGCGGGGCGGGTTGTGGGCGTGTTGAAGGGTGGATTGTGTGTGCATTTTAACACGCCGTTTAATACACTCATGCCGCCGTGCAGACAGAAAACACGCCGTTCAATAAAGCCAAAACCGGTCCCGCAACAGTGAGGCAGAATCTGACCATTTCATTCTCTCTCGGCACTTAGATCATCAGATACTGCCTCTGATGATCTGCGCATGCGCCGTGTTGACGTCACGCCAGCTGATCAACATATCAGCTGGAGCGACATTGCATACTGTGCATGGGCAGACCCATCAGAGGCATTTTTCGATGCATGGCATTTCTTGATAAAACACAGATTCCCACATCTCCGTTGTAGCTACGGAGCGGCTTGCACAGAGGTCCTGTGCGTCTGTCTCCGTTTCAGGGGCGAATTCAGGCAAAAATTCAGCCCCGATTCGTCCCTGAAATGGAGAACAGGGATGCACCGAACCCCCTGCTGCGAGCCAAATCCAATGGCATTGTGAACCGAGCCTAAATCTGAAGCCCTCTGCCCCCCACCCCTTCAGCAGTAATCTTCCAGTGCTACGGGGAATCAAAGCCACTGGATCGGTCATGGGCACACATCAAGAGTGCCGACTTTATCCATGGCCATTCTATAAGAGATATCGCCTCCCTCGCCCCCTTTGAATGCCTTTTTGTGGAAGATGATCCGCTCCCCCACCTGGTCTCTGAAATGTACCCGCCTGTTGGGCTCTACCACCCTAGATCCTAAACCTGCACATGTGCGGGTCTGGGAGAGACAAACCTTCAATTCTCCGAAACGCAGCTGACCCACCTATACCGGCTCACTCACTCCAATTCTGTGGAGTCTAAAACTCAAGAAACAAATTATAAAATTTTGTCGCGCTGGTATAGGGTGCCAGCTGATTTGGCACGTATTTATCCCTCTGTGTCGGACCAGTGCTGGCAAGCATGCGGACATAGAGGCACGCTTATGCACATATGGTGGGACTGCCCCCGGATCAAGCCATTTTGGGAAGACATTAAGCTCCAAATAAAAAGGAGTAGATCTTAGACTTGGACATCCCCCTCACTCCGGCTCACTACCTCCTCCACGTTCCTCAAATCCCAATTAGTAGATACAGGAAAAGCACGTTACCTCATCTTCTTAATGCAGCTAGACGTTTGCTCCCCATCTACTGGAAACAACCTCGAATTCCGACAAGGGAGGAATGGGTAGCAAAGGTAAATGATATTAGAGAGGCTGAACACTGGATAGCAACCTGTAAGGATACTCTAGACCGCTTCAACACTGTATGGGCACCTTGGGTGGCCCATGTGACTGACCCTGGGGGGGGGTATCCTCTAGCCTAGACTTAGCGCTATTAGAACTGGCTGAACCAACCCTTAGATCCCAGGTGGAAAGGGGCGCTCCGACGCCCTGAAGACAGAGGTGGCTCGATCTTGGATGCGGTCCGCTCGGTGCAGACTTAAAGACTTCTACCCAACTCACAGGTATGCTCCGATCCCTCCCTCCCCTCTTTCTACCACTATCCTTTCCCCCTCCTTTCTCTCTCTCTCTCTCTCTCTCTCTCTCTCTCTCCTAGTTTCTTCTCATCCATGTACAGCCTAGTGGCTACATGGTTTAGGAAGCTGTTTAAGTGTTTTCTCTCATTGGACCTATGGTTAGAATATCTTGCTGTTGTGAGGGGAGCCCACATAGTGAGGTGGGCATCCTTTTCCCCTCCTGGCATCGAGCATTTGTCATGAGGGGTTGCCTGTTGAGAGAGGCACCGGGGGAGGTCTGAGAGGCAGATTTAGCCTCCCTCTACTGGCGTCGTTGCCGGCGAGTTGCCTCTTACCCTTTAGAGGGAGTTGACTACCGTACAATGTGTCATATTAGGTCTAAGTAAACGCTGAAGTGCCTACCATGCTCTACTGCCAATTTGCAACTTGTATTGTCGTTTTTTGTCATGCATTGGTCTCTCAAATAAAATACAGATTATATAAGAGTGCCGACTTTGCCTGCCTTTTCCACCCCTCTTCCATTCATAGAAGCTTCACTTTTGGATGGAGGGTGGTGATCTTTCATTCATAGAGTGCTTTTTATTGCTAGAAGCTATGGTATGGCTTCTATGAATGGAGAAGGGGGCGAAAGGGTGGGCATAGCTGGCACTCTTGATGATCATCTACGACAGATCCATTGGCTTTATTAAACCTTGCAGCACCAGAGCATTACAGCTGAAAGTGTGCAGAGATGTGCTTTTTTCCCCTGTACCTGTCCCTGCAAGGTCACAAAGAAAACAATTGTTCTCTGTGTGGCCTTGCAGAACCCTACCTTAGAGAAACGCATGTCTCTTCACATGGTTCTGGTTTGAACTGGCCTTTATTCATGAATAAAACCCCCTTTTATTTGTGTATAGCAAAACCATTGTACCACTCAGCTGTAGGAATCTTCTTCCCTTCCGGCATCAAACATTGGAACCATCTAATTCCAGAACCTTATGGGTCAGAATTATCCTCTATGGTGGTCAAATACTTTAGTAGCATGCTTACCCCCTTTCTTTTAACATGAACGCATCAATCTACTCCAGCCTATGTGATCCCTTCCTACAAGGATTGGAAACTTGGAATGCCCAAAAGTGTGCCAACAATGACTGCTAGAGTCACTGTGCCTTGTACGTGCCATGAGACAGGTCATCATCAAGCCAGTTTATTTAAATGCTAATGTAAGCACCAGCCCTTATGTAAATTATAATTTTATTTTTTTAAAACCAAAAAAAGAAAAAAAAAAAAAAAAAATTTAAAAACCTGCAAAGCTCAAAAAGATACTTGAGCTTCTCTGCAAAGTTTGGCCTGCCCTATACACGAGGAAGCACATATCTATGATGTGCTTCAACAGTGTGAATGACAGCTAGATTTGTTTTCTTATTACAGGTGTTATTATCTCCTTATAAAGTTATGGCAGATGAATATCAGTTTTGCGTGGACTGAACTTTAGAAGTTAACAGGTGTGGCGAGTTATATTGCTGCTCATATTTTAGGTGGATTTCAGCAGACTGAATCCCCTGACAGAATCTCAGTGTCAATCTTCCTTCACCATAACAATGAATTTCCTTCTTCAGCTGGGTTTTACATTCTGGGGCAGATTAAAGAGGACTTCCACCTTTTGCAAAATAAAAATGTACCCATATTGTAACAAAAAAAAAACAACACAATATGCATTAATTCTTATGCATTTGAGCCAGCAAAGCATTGCAACCACGGTCAGCGAGATGCAGGTGCAGGGCTCTGGCTCCTGCAGACTATTCCTCCAGCTAGGGGGGGGGAAGACCTTCAGTTATGGAGCTGGAGGAAGTAGCAGTGGACTACTCTTGGGCTCCATGGAGAACTGCATGTCCCTTTGCTGCTGTGTAGTTTTTTTTTCCATCCACAACTCTGAATGAATGACATAGCTGTGCTGGCGGAGCATCACACAAATGCGCACAACCCAAATCAGACAGGAGTCAGCGAGGGATGGGGGAGAACCCCCCAGATTCCATATGTGGAAGGGTTGGTTTGGGGGTGTGGAGCTGTGGACTGTGACCATGATTCATGTTACACACCCTCAATATGAGAAAAGTTGACTGAGCTTTTAAACCTCCCTGCCCTAGAAAAAAAATAATAAAAGTCAGCAGCTATAAATACTGTACAGTAGCTTCTGACTGCTATTAGGACACTTATGGTTTGAGAATAGTCCCAATGTCTTCTGGGATCTGCGACGTGTCCCAGAAGGGTGCAGGCAAACATGGAGGTGAACTTCTGCTCCGATCACCTAGGTCCTAGGCAATACAAGCAGAAGTGGGAATGAGTACCTATCAAAACTAGCTACCCTGCACAATTAATCGTTCACAATAGAAACTGCGATTCTACTCCCCCTCCCGATCTTAAAACAGCATTTCCTGATTCTATTTAACAAGTGCAGAAAGGTCTCTGCTCACTTCTGGCAGCCTGCCAAGTTTATCTCAACATCACCGATAACTATAAACAAAGTAACATTTCAAGGAAGAGAAAAGTTGTCATGACCGCACCGTGGTCCGACCAAGCACATGGGATTATTGAAGAGTTTAATATTAGAGGGGAGGTATTTATGTGTACAAATAAGCGATTTATACGGGAGAACAGCTTGTGGGGGTGAGAGTAGTGTGTAAATTGTCTCCTTATAGGGTTTCGTTCACGCCCCGTCGCTGCAATGACTGGGTTCGGGCAAGTAAAAGGGGGGGGGCTATCAGGGGCGCAACTAGAAATCACAGGGCCCCATAGCAAAATGTTGTATGGGCCCCCCCGCACAAAAAAAAATGGCGGACTTAAATTAAATAGTGGGCATGGTTTAAAGGGCAATGCAGCCTCACTCTGCCCACCAAATGCAGCCTCACTCTGCCCACCAAATGCAGCCTCACTCTGCCCACCAAATGCAGCCTCACTCTGCCCACCAAATGCAGCCTCACTCTGCCCATCAAACGCAGCTTTACTGTGCCCATGAATGCAGTCTCACTTTACCCACAAATTCAGCCTCACTGTGCCCATCATTGCAGCCCCTCCTATGCCCCATGTCCCAGTCTGCAGTCCCTGTCTGTGGGTAGGTGTGTTGTTGATGCTCGGTACAGTACCTTCTATGCCAGCAGGATATCCATGATCGCCATCAGCAGGCAGGGTCTGTTCTAGTTTTGGATGGGGACAGTGCTCCTTCCAGAGGATCTGTTTGCTGTGAGATGGAGTGGTCCCTGGCCACCTGCACCTTCAGCTGTCCTCATTTTCTATTCACCAGACAGCCTGTCCTCTGGTCCTGGGGAGGAGAGAGCACTGGGTGGGAGCTGAAGAGAAGGGGGAGCAGAGAGCACTGGCGGGGTTGGAGAGCACATGGGTGGGGGCAAAGAGCAGGGGGAGTGGAGATCGCTGGGAGGGGGGCTTGAGAGCACTGGGGGGGGGGGCCAAAAAGAACAGGGGTGGAGAGCATGGGAGGCTGAGAGAGGGGGCTGGAGAGCACTAAAATGGCTAAGAGTGTGGGGGGTAAAGATCACTGGGGGGGGGGGATCTTGAGAGCACTGGGGGGGGGCAGAAAGAACAGGGGTGGAGAGCACAGGGGCTGGTACAAAGAGCAGGGGGGAGTGGAAAGCACTGGGGGGGTGGAGAGCACTGGGGGGAGCTTGAGAGCCCCAGTGGGGGCCAGAAAAAAAAGGGGTGGAAAGTATGGGGGGCTGGAGAGCACTATGGTGGGCGGAGAGCACTGGCAGGGTTGGAGAGCACATGGGTGGGGCAAAATGCAGGGGGAGCGGAGAGAGCACTGGCGGGGGTTGGAGAGCATGTGGGTGGGGGCAAAATGCAGGGGGGAGTGAAGAGTAGTACAGGAGTGGGGAGCGGAGAGTGCTGGGGGGGAGCTTGAGAGCAATGGAGGGGGAGCCAAAAAGAACGGGGGTGGAGAGCACGGGGGGGCTGGGGAGCGAAGGGTGGAGCTTGAGAGCACTGGGGGGGGGAGAACAGGGGTGGAGAGCACTGGGTGGGGGGGGGAACAGGGGTGGAGAGCACGGGGGGGACAGGGGTGGAGAGCACGGGGGGGGACAGGGGTGGAGAGCACGGGGGGGACAGGGGTGGAGAGCACGGGGGGGGGGAACAGGGGTGGAGAGCAGGGGGGGGGGGGGAACAGGGGTGGAGAGCACGGGGGGGGGGGGAACAGGGGTGGAGAGCACGGGGGGGGGGGGGAACAGGGGTGGAGAGCACGGGGGGGGGGGGAACAGGGGTGGAGAGCACGGGGGGGGGGGGGGAACAGGGGTGGAGAGCACGGGGGGGGGGGGGAACAGGGGTGGAGAGCACGGGGGGGGGGGGGGAACAGGGGTGGAGAGCACGGGGGGGGGGGGGGAACAGGGGTGGAGAGCACGGGGGGGGGGGGGAACAGGGGTGGAGAGCACGGGGGGGGGGGGGGGGGAACAGGGGTGGAGAGCACGGGGGGGGGGGGAACAGGGGTGGAGAGCACGGGGGGGGGGGAACAGGGGTGGAGAGCACGGGGGGGGGGGGAACAGGGGTGGAGAGCACGGGGGGGGGGGGGGAACAGGGGTGGAGAGCACGGGGGGGGGGGGGGAACAGGGGTGGAGAGCACGGGGGGGGGGGGGGAACAGGGGTGGAGAGCACGGGGGGGGGGGAACAGGGGTGGAGAGCACGGGGGGGGGGGGGGGGGGGAACAGGGGTGGAGAGCACAGTCTGGAGGGAGTGGAGAGCACAGGGATGGTGGCTGGAGAAGGATGGGGAGAGCTTGAGAGCAGGGGGGGGCAGGCAGCAAAAGAAGTTAGATAGGAGGAGAAGCAAGGCGGCTACATATAGAGGAATTGAGCTATTGTACTCCACACAGCCCCGGAACGCTTGATTCTCCTCCTCTCCCTCCTGCAAGCATTCAGCGGCTGCATGGAGGACAGTAGAAAGCTCAATTCCTCTATATGTGGCCACCCTGCCGAATCCGATCCTCCTATCCAGGCAGTGCAGACACATAGGGCGGCCTGTACGGCGGGCATCTCCTCAGAGATGGAGGAGTCTGTGTGTGTTCGGCGGCGGGCGGCACTGTAACGCGGTCCCGCCCCCCCTAGACCAGCTTGTGTGATAGGCTGAACACTGATTCTATCTACTATCACACGAGCCAGTCTAGGGGGGGGCGGGACCGCGTTACAGTGCCGCCCGCCGCCGAACACACACACAGACCCAGCCAGCTCTGTAACGCACAGGAGCAGGAGAGAGGGGACAGGGAGGAGCACTGCAGCAACTGAAACCAGCCCCTAGCCCACGGGCCCCTCTTGGTTGCGGGCCCCATAGCGGCCGCGTGTGTCGCTATGGCGGTAGTTCCGCCACTGGGGGCTATGGGGGGCAGCTGCATCACAGGAGGTTTTTCAACCCCTTTAAGACCCACTATAAAGTGGGGAACGGTATAGAAGGTAGTACTATATCCATAGTGATGGGTACCAACCCGGGATCCCTACGTTTGTACCCAACAATAGCTAAAGCTTTTCTGATCCTCAGCAGTCCTGTTCTTTGTACTCCCCCCATGGCTGGACGAGGGCTGACCTCAGAAAAAGCAGTTACTACAAGCATATTAACACAGGCGTAATCCGTGTCTGCCGCCAGATCCTCGGCATCAACGGCCTTTGAGATACTTAGGCAACACCAAGACTGGCTTATGCAATTGTCCAGAATAGGCCAGAAGTGAACAAATCCAAAGGTGATGCACAGAATGGTAATAAATAAGAAGATTACATTTTACACTGAAGCTGAACAAACAATATACAGTCACCCGATCATCAATTCAGACAGATAACAAGTAGATGAAAGGTGACTGTCCAGCTACAGCAAATATTCATGTCACTGTGCTATAAACTGCCGTCACCTTTCCTGGTGGAAGAATAACTAGTAGGAATGTCTGCAAAATGATCCTGGGATGGATGACTCTGCATCTGTGCTACCGAGTGCAATGTCACTGCAGAGCCACACACACACAAAGTGTGTGTAATATATACACACACACACACACACACACACAATGGCCCAGGAAAGGCCTGCTGCCACATCTGGATCACAGCTTAATGCTACCGGCTCTCCTACACAGCAGGGAGGTGCAAACTTCAAACATCTGCTTCTCCTAAGACTCCTCCTCAGCCCCCTCCATACTGACACGTGAACATGGGATGGGGAGCCACATGGGAAGGATTTCCCCTATACCTGAGGACACGGCCATCCAATTCATTCTCTGCTTCCAGCCGCCTGAAAACTGCATTCATAGTGCAGGAATCCTCCATGGAGGAGGAAAGATTAGTCATTGCTGAAACGCTGGATGACTGCAATTTAGCCACCTGGGCTAATTGTCATCCCCATAATTGTATGTGGCAGCAACGTATATAATTACTAGGTACAAATGCACACAACAATTCGGATTTTAGGCCTGCCTGGAGCTACAAGAACCCATTCATTTTTATTAATATCTATATGCAATGTGTTATATTGTATGGGCACATTCATGGTACAAATCTTAGGATCCCCTGACTACAATTGCACACAGTAAAATAACCCCCCCCCCCCTTTAAAAAAAAAAACAAAAAAAAAAAAAAACTGCGATATGTATTAGGTGCAGCACCACTCATTCCTATAGGATGCATGTCTGCATGTAAAGGAAGAATACAGGGAGAGAATACGTCTGTTCATGCTCAATTCCTGAAAATACCAGCTGCCTGGCTGATTCAAAGGACTCTTGCTTGCTGAAACACTGACCTGAACACATGTGCAGATCAGGAGTGCCGACCGCCCCGACTTCCCCATCGGCATGGCTGTTCTAGCTCAGTGATGCAGCATGCAGAAGCCAGACATTCCTAAAGGGGAACTCCTGGAATTATATTTTCTGCATACCAACACTGGCCCAGCTTGGCTTGGTGTAAGTATCCATATCCGATATCCAGAGGGCTGCTGGGGGCAACGTAAATCACCATATTAGCCCATGCTACATACAGCGATCGCCATAATCTTCTGAGGGAGCTGTGCATGGTAGCCAACCAGCTTGTAACTTCAGCTTGTTCAATTAAAGTGTTTCTAAACTAAAAGGCTGAAGGTTTTTTAACTTTGTGCATTCTATGGGGGGGGGGGGGGGGGCAGGACCACCGGAGGGGAGGATAATATACAAAACCATTGTACAGAGCAGACAAGAATAAGGCTACTTACACACTGAAGCACTGACGATAAAACGCCGCTATTTTTAGCGGCGTTTTACCGTCGTGTTCGCAGCGATTTGCGGGCGCTAGCGGTGTGATTTTAACCCCCTGGCTAGCGGCCGAAAAAGGGTTAAACTCACCCGCAAAAATTATGATTTGCGGGCAATACCCCATTGATTTCGATGGGTAGGGGCGTTATAGGAGCGGTATTTTTACCACTCCTACTGTGCCTCAAAGATGCGGCTGGCAGGAGTTTTTTTACCCTTCTGCCAGCGCACCGCTCCAGTGTGAATGCCCTCGGGCTTTCACACTGGATCCAAAGTAAGGGCTCTTTCAGGGCACATTGCAATAGCGTCTCAGTGTAAAACCAGCCTAACATGTTTGTTAAAAACAAAAACACCACCCACACACACACCCCTTTAAAGTGCTACTAAAGTCTAAATCCCCCCATTTAAAAATAACAATGTTATATCTACCTGCTCTGTGTAATGGTTTTGCACAGAGAAGCCCAGAGCCTCCTCTTTTCGGGTCCCTGACCGGCGCTCCTGGCCCCTCCCTCCTGCCAAGTGCCCCCACAGCAAGCAGCTTGCTATGGGAGCACCCAAGCCGAGCCGCTGCTCTGTGTCTATTCAGACACAGAGCTGTGGTTTGGTCGGTCTCTCTCTATCTCTCTCTCCTTACTGACTTTGATAGATAGCAGCGGGAGCCACTGGCACCTGCTGCTGTCTCAGCCAATGAGGAGAGGATGCCCTGGGCAGCCAAGGCTTTCGTGCAACATTGCTGGATCGAGATGGGCTCCGGTAAGGGCTGCTGCACACTTAAAGTGGTTGTAAACCCTTTACAACCCCTTTTTCCTACAGGTAAGCCCAGATTAAGGCTTACTTGTAGGTGCTCGAAATATCACATAAACATCTACGCTTTAGGAGATATTTACAAAAGAGACGAGCGCCGATGTCAACGGCGCAGGCGCACTTTAGAAAAGGCGATCGTGCCGTTTCTAAAAGAGATCGTGCCGTGACTGGACAACATTGCGGCTCTGGCCAATCACAGCGCCGGAGCCGCGATACCCGGAAGGAAGAGGGTGAAAGATGGATGCTTCATGGAACAGGGGACAGCGGTGACATTGCAGGATTCGGTTTCAGGCAAGTGACACATACTAGCCCATTATGCATTACCTTTGCAGGGAAACAAAGAGAAAGTAAAATCCATCAGGGTTTACTTCCTCTTGAAGGTTTTTATCTTAATGCTTTAAACTTTCTGACTTTAGAATCAGTTTAAAGTGGTTGTAAACTATTAAAGGCTGTTTAATTCTGTTAAAATGCTTGTAAACACCATTTGATATTCATAGTGCATGCAGCCAAAAAGGGACCTTCAGAGCCCGCGTGGGAAACGGCGGCCCGCGGGAGTGATGTCCTCACGCCCCTGGCCACTCATGTATCCGGAGGCCGCGAACCCGGAAGGAAGACCGGGTGAAGATGCAAGTTTCTCATAATGTGCTAGTATGCGATGCATACAAGCACATTATGACATTGCCTTGCAGGATTATTTTTTTTCTAGTGCTAGTGGTTTAAAACCGATTTAAAGTGGAGCTCCACCCTAAATAGCAACTTTTGCTATTTGGAACCCTCCCCCCCTCCGGTGTCACAATTGACACCTTTCAGGGGGGAGGGGGGTGAAGATACCTGTCTAAGACAGGTATTTTCACCCACATCCGGGAGTCCTGTCTCCGGGAATCTGCGGGAGTTACGTCACTTCCCGCAGACTTCCCTTGGTGTTCTGGGAGACACTCGGCTCCCAGAACACAGGAGCACCAATCAGAACGGCGCAGCGTGACTCGCGCATGCGCCGTAGGGAACCGGGCATGAAGCCGCAGGGCTTCACTTCCTGGTTCCCTCAGCGAGGATGGTGGAGGGAGCAGCAGAGCGACGAGCAGTCGCTCGTCCTCTGCTGCGGACGTCGCTGGACTCCAGGGCAGGTAAGTGTCCAAATATTAAAAGCCAGCAGCTGCTGTAGCTGCTGGCTTTTAATATTTTTTTTTCCGGCGGAGCTCCGCTTTAAGAATAAAACCTGGAAGCCGATTGGTTTCTATGCAGAGGTGCACCAGATTTTTCACTCTCTAGTGTTAGATAATCAACGCCCAAGTATTTTTTTCAATGAATACAAGGCGGTTTCCACTTTGACAAGGTGGAGATTGTGAAATAACCACCCCTTTTCTCCACCTCATCCAATTGGAGAACACTTTGTACGCATTGAAAAATAAATACATACATGGCTTTCTGTGAATGGCAGATGTGCCAAGCGAGCAACCCCCTGTGGTCAGTGTGCAGAGGGGTAGCTACTCACACAGAACCTAGAAGATTGCAGCCACCACCATCTGTGCCGCCAACTACTACAGTGATTGGCAGCTTCTCCAGTGGTCCTTCGGATTTCAGATATGCAACTTACATCAAGCCAAGCTTGTCCAATAGAGATATGGAAAATGATAATACCTGGGAGTTCAGCTTTAACCACTTCCCTACCCGCCCATAGTAATATGACGTCCACAGATGGGATCTCCCATCCTGGGTGGACGTCATATGACGTCCTCGGCTTTGTGGGGGGGAATATCTGAATGATGCCTGCAGCTAGAGGCATCATTCAGATATCCTTCTATTCTGCCGGCGATTCTGTGCACCATAAGAATGATCATAGCGGCAGTTCCGCTTGATTGTTCTTATAGGCGGCGGGAGGGGACACCCCCCCCCCCCCTCCATCCGGTGCTTCTTCGGGCTCTCCCGTGCCATCGGGGGCCGGAGAATGAATCTTCCGGTGCCGGATAGGAAGCATAGAGATGACTGGTGACCAGATGGTCACCAGTCATCTCTATGACTGTCGGAGACCCGGGCGCGATGTGATGACGTCACGCCCAGGTTCTCAGAAGTAAACAAAGCTGGCATTGCGGCTAGTAAGCATGAGATCTGTGAATTTTTTTTTCACGATCGCATGCTTTCCAGCCTGGAGAAGAGATGTGGGGGTCTTATTGACCCCGCATCTCTCAATAAAAGGAGGACCTGTCACACACATTCCTATTACAAGGGTGTTTACATTCCTTGTAATAGGAATAAAAGTGATAAACTTTTCTTTTTTTTTTTTTAAGAGAAGAAGTGTAAAAAGAAAATAATAATAATAATAATAATAATAATAATAATAATAAAAATTCAAAAACGCCCGTCGCCGGTAGCTTGCGTTCAGAAGCGAACTCACACGCAAGTCCCGCCCACATGTGAAAAACGCTGTTCAAACCACACACGTGAGATATCGCCACGTGCGTTAGAGTGTGTGCAACAATTCTAGCACTAGAGCTTCTCTGTAACACTTTACGGTTTTGTTATTTTTTAATTCATGAAACCATTTTTTTTCCCAAAAAAATAAATAAAAAGGCGTTTGAAAAATGATTGCGCAAATACCGTGCAAGAAAAAAAAAGTCGCAATGACCGTCATTTTATTCCCTAGGGTGTCTGCTAAAAAAACATATATAATGTTTGGGGGTTCTGAGTAATTTTCTAGCAAAAGAATGATAATTTGTACATGTAGGAGAGAAGTGCCAGAATAGGCCCGGTATGGAAGTGGTAAAAAAAAGCCCGGTATGGAAGTGGTTAAGCTCACATACCTCTAGGGGCAGGATTTACCTGAACAGCAGCATGCTAACCCTGACATAGGCAATGCATGAAAGAGCATGTGTGTGATTGTACCACTGACAGATCGCTGCAGATCCCACCATCCACTACTATCTGGGAGCACACATGTAGATCACCCGTCATTTCCATCACTTCACACAACCTAGGAATACCTGCACAACACTCAGGAATCAGTCCAAACTTTCTAAGTGACCAGATTGTTCTAGTACACCATACAGATCATTCATACAACCTCTATGATGGGTCCAGTCTATAGACTTTTCACCTTTGACCACACTGGGGGCAATGTACTAAACCTGGAGCAGCTGTGCATAGGAACCAATCAGCTTCCAGCTTCAGCTTGTTCTGTTAAACTTTGAAAATGAAAGCTAGACGCTGATTGGCGTAAATCTGGTGTCCTGGGTGAAATCAGATTGGAGCCATCATCTCCTAATGAAGGGGAACTTCCAGCAGTCAGCAATGGATGGGTGTGCACCATAGAGGAATGCCCTGGTCCTGTGCCCACTGACAGGTCAGCAGGAAGGGTGCCCTGATCCCCCATTCATTCATTCCTACACTCAGCGCACAACTACAACTCCCATGATGCCCCAGCAGCCTGTGCCTGGCTGGGCATGCTGGGATGTGTAGTTCTCAAGCAGACACAGAGGAATGGGAAATGACAGGCAGGACTCACTCGGACCTCTCTTTCCTCCTCTTGGGGTCCCCCCGTGTTTCTTGGGGCCGCTGGTCGGTTTCATGTCTGCAGTGTGCTGGTTGCGTGCAGGAAATTCTCTGCTGTAGTCACTGTCCTCGGATCGGCTCCTTAACCACGAATTATTGGCTGTACCGAGGCACGCTTGGTTACGTGATCACCCTTCTCCACCCCCCCGTTCCCTGATTTTCTCAAGCCACGCCCTGGTTCACCCATTGACAGCAGGCGGCAGCCAATCGCAAGTGATCTTGGGCCGGCCTATCTCCGGGGCCACGCCCCGAAAAGCCGAACACTCCCTGGCCTGTGATCCCAGTCATGCACAATAGTGGGCGTGGCCTGAGCCGGCTCTCGGATTTCACGTCTGAATCCACGCTACGTTCGGGAATCTTTGAACGTGGCAACATGGAAGCGGGGCGGGTCTCGCGAGATTTCCTGGGCTGGCGCTGTGCTGATAGGCGGCTGAGCTGGGAGATGAAGATGCGTCGTGTGTTATATAATGTTGGCGCCCAATGTACGCCCCGAAGAGGGAGGGAATGTCGTCCCTTAGTCGGGCATGAGGCTATGCTGGGACTCCAGGACTCGGTTGGGATGCAGAAGACTCTTCTATAGAGGGCTGTGTGTGGGAATACATTCCCATGGTGATATGTGGGGGAATGTCATCAGGCATGGGAAGTCCCCTCATTATCACTTTCCTCTCAGACCTGTATGTGGTAGTATGGGATGTACCTCTTATATATTGTACACTGAATTGCACCCCAGCACTATGACCAGCGTGACCACATTTCCAAACTACCACTATGACCAGGTGACCACATTTCCAAACTACCATTCAGAGACACCCTCCCTTCCCAAAAATCAGCTTGTGCTGTAACGAATCACAGCACAGTGATTGGACACAAGAGGCGGGATTTATGATTCCTCCAATCACAAGCAGGGGGCGGGGATTGTGCTCCTCCAGGCCTTCCCGGCCAGGACAAGTACCGTCAGTGAGTAAAGCAGTGATGTGGCGCCCTTTTTTGGGGGCATCAGATTGGCCGGGGGGGGGGGGGGGGTAGCTGTGTCAGTTTCATTCCGGGACACTATTGTCCTGGAATGAATGTGCCCGGGACAGACCTGAAAAATGCAGGACTGTCCTGGGCAATCAAGGACATGTGGTCACCCTACCAGCGACAGGTCCTGGCAACTGATTATCAAGAGCCAATAGGGTGGACTCTATGACAGCCAATCACATTAGGCTCCTTTAAAAGCAGTAAGGCTTCTTTGGCCATACTTCTCTTCTGGGTCACATGAGTGCACTTGTGCTCTCCCGTGACCCTGAATAATCCAACAGCAGGCTAAAGCACACTGTCAGTTGTCATCACCGAGCCACTCCAGCCTCTGGATGTATCCTGACAATAGTGTCGGGATCCACCCAGATGCCTTATCGTCAGAACACCAAGGATCATCAATTTCGTCCAAACATTTTTTTTGTTCAAGAAAGATCACATCACAAAGCAGTGTAGTGCAACGTTTTGGAGCCACACAGGGCCTGTTAATCATCAAATGCCTGAGGCTGGGTTCACACTTGTCCGACAAACGCTCCGACATTGGGAGCTCATGACATGTGAAAAATCAATGCTTTCCTTTGAGAGCTGTCTTAACTGGTCCGACACATGTCGGTCCGACTTTAAAAAAGCTCCCTGCACTACTTTGGTCCGACTTTAATCCTACTTCAGCCCATTGAATATCACTGAAGTAGGATCCTTCTCCTAACCATCCGACTTGTGACATCCGACATGGTGATTACATCAGAAGTAAAAGAAATTTATGTCACACTGGGATTGTTTTGATTGGTCAAAGGACAAGTCAGACTAGCACAAAGTCGGATCAAAGTAGTATCCTGTTCATTCAAGTCGGATGCATGTAGGACTGATGTTGCAGTTCAAAGTAGAATAAAAGTCGTATGACTGTTATGTAGTATCAATGTATTTTTTACCAAAAAAGTGCACTTGTAAGACCGCTGCGCAAATACGGTGTGACAGAAAGTATTGCAACGACCGCCATTTTATTCTCTAGGGTGTTAGAATAAAAAATATATATAATGTTTGGGGGTTCTAATTAGAGGGAAGGAGATGGCAGTGAAAACACAGGGGAAGCTCCATTAGTCTGGTCATGCCAACGGCCACCACAAGATGGTGCCAGATCACAGAAGGAAGCATAGGCATGCAGAAGGCTGCAAAGCCGGCGCGGCCCGACGCAATTGCACGGTGGGGGCGCACGGAGACACAGGATGGGGTATTTTGTGTCTCCGTGCTCCCCCGCTGTGCAATCGTGTCGGGCCGCGCCGGCAATCGAGGCCGCGGCCTTCTGCAGGCCTATGCTTCCTTCCCCAGGCGTCAGGTCGCTAATTCTAGTCACAATTGCGACCTGGCGCCCGGATTTCGTCGAACCCTGCACAAGTGCATCTCATTAAAATCAAACTCAGCTGTTGCAACTACAAACCCAACAAAATCTCCTGTTCAGAAAATTGTTTAAAAACAAGAAACACAAAAAAAGAGATTCTATTCCATATAGCAACCTTCAAAGAGTGGAGGAGAAAAAAGAAAAATTACATACTCTCTCTCCCCCCCCCCCCCCCCGATCTTTAAAAAGGTTACACGCTACTCACAAAAGTGGATGAGATGCCAGATACACAGAAAAGACTGAAAACATGACCAGCAGAGAAAAAAATTACCAGCAAAGAAAAAAATGTATATAAAATAAAGGGGGATAATCATTAAAGGAGAAATAATGATAAGTAATACATTGCGTATGTCAATCATAAAGAAAAAAAAAATTGACCAGCAGAAAAAAAAAGAAAAATGAGGATTATCACTAAAGGAAAAATAATGAGAAGTTATACATTCCATACGTCAATCATAAAAATGGGTTAAATCCCACTCAAAGTTTAACCCCTGGGGAATTCTGGTACTAAGAAAATATCCAGAATACTTCCCGCTTACACAGGATTCTGAACTTATCTCCTCCCCTACTAGGCATAGTTATCTTCTCTATGCCCTGTATTTGTAGCAGACTAGTGTCCCCATCATGAAAATTATTTAAATGTCGGGCTACATTGGTGGCTAATTTCCTGTCAATGTTCCCAATGTGGTCATTTAAACGATCTCTCAGTCTTCTCGTAGTGCGGCCCACATATTGAACCATGCAAGCCTTACATGTGATCAAATAGATCACATATCTTGTGTTGCAATTAATAAAACTTTTGATGTTATAAATTCTATTGTTAGAGGTAGATTGAAATTTATCTTCTTTTACAACACGAGGACAGCACGGCAATTATTGGAGCCACATTTGTAGACCCTAGTAGTGGAACCTGATCTGAACTCACTAGGTGACAGTGAGTTACTTAAAGAAGGGGCCCGACGGTATATCATCCTCAAAGAGAATAGGAATATGGCATGTCAAAATATTTCTGATTTTCTTAAACTCAGGGCTAAAGGGGGTTGAGAAAACTGGTACATTAACATTACCTCATCTAGGCTTTTTGTCACACAAGAGTTTCTCCCTCTCTGTGCCCTCTGCAATATTAATAGCTCTATGAAGCATGTTCTCACCGTAGCCTCTCTTCAAAAATCTTTTACTCATACTACTGTAGCACCCTGCTCCTATTGGGTAGGTGCTAGTGTAAATTTAGTTGTCTGAGCTGTCGTTTAGCTCAGAATGATTGTACCAAATTATTGGTCTCTGTTCCAGGTTAGCTGGGCTGCATGTTTTCCACCTGAATGTAGGTGTCGTTGTCACCACAGGTCAAGGTTGGAAATGCAGCAGGCTGGATGTATTGGGTACCTCTTGCCCAGAAGCAGCTCAGTGGGATTGGTCACCCCGCTGTGCATTCTGGGACAGGGTACTTAAAGCGGAGGTTCCGCGGCCAATCTTTTTTTTTTTTGTCTGCATTCAATGTGGTTTTATATCCCAACTTAGTACTCACTTGTTAGATGCCTGAAACCATCCCCGTCCATTTTCTTTGAAAAGAGAAACTTATAAAATCCGATGTAGACATTTGCCATTTTGCTTGTGGGCATTGTGAAGCCCAAAAGCACTGACTTCCTGGAAGCGGTGAATGCTCGTCTCCTGGCATTCACCGCTCTTTCACACGCATGTGCAGTGTGCAGGTGCCTAATGGCAATATTCACCTGCATGCCCTTATTTAACATGGCGGAATTAGATCCGCCCCCGTAAAATGTGACCGGCGTGACAAGAGATTTCGCTGAACGGCGTTCCGTATTGTCTCCTGGGAAGCATGACACTGTGCTCCCCGGAGACATTGCGTTGAGCTCCCAGTAAACACTGCGGCACCAAAGAAAAGAGTGGAGACGCCTACTCCCACGGGAGGATAAACCGGACGTGCAACTTTACACAGCTAATTCAAGGTATTCCAATGACCTAAAAAAAAAAATATTTTGCCATAGGTATATGTTTGTGATGCGATGATCAGCACTATATAATGTTGTTGTTTAGGGTGAACCTCCACTTTAAGGAGCAGACACCGTTTTTGCGGGGTCTTCCGATCCTGACCTGATGGCCCTCCTGGCCTCAGGGATGTGTTAGCTGTTTTCTGCCTTGGGGCCTGCAGATCCTGATGCTCCGTTGCTGAGAGTAGGCCCAGGAGTTTCTGGGGCCTACTGATCCAAGAATGGTCCTGTGTCGCCTTGCCTGCGGGGAGGGACCGAGCAATTGAGGACTCAATTGGAGGATGCATCTGGATGGAAATCTACCTCACAGTGCTGTCGGCCTGGCTGAAAGATCCTGGTACTGTGTGCTATGTACAAATAAAATAGTGCAGCGCTAAATAACTTAGTAATTTCTAAACAAGTCCAAAAAGAATCAAGAAAAAAATTGTCCCAAAATTCAGTATGAACAATAACAAATGAAAGGAAAAAAGTTGCTAGATGTAGAAAATCCTCAAAAGTGATCAGAGTGCTTGAAAACAATATATCAATAGTGCTTCAATACATGTGTTCCCGTCACCAACTTCACAGGCCGCTCACCTCAAAGATTGGGTCTCTGAGCTAACAGAAGACCAAGATAAACATTCCCCTTGGAGGGGTATAATTATAGATGAATCCTGTCTTCAGATGATCATTAACAAATGGCGATGCTCCTCCAAACATTAATTCTCAGCAGTATTCATGTAAGACATAAAGACAACCATAGTGCTCTCTGTTTCATTTAAAAACGATCACATTTATTTAAAAAAATCTCACTTACATAAAAAGCACTGAGCCCAGTGCTAGGAACATGAGCCTCCTGTTTTATAGACACAGCGTCTTTCGGTTGCAAGCTTCTGGGTATTGCTGGATGGAATGTCACATAATGGTCCCCTCCGCACGCGTATCGTTCCTCGGTGGAACTTCCTCAGCGTATTATGGGGACCCTGTATGGACAATCCTTTAAATACCCTTTCCTTCCATCTGTTATAAGCCACACCCCCAGTGGTCACATGATCACAATGAGGAGAATCACCATCACATGACTCACCATAACCTATCAGTGGTCAGCATGACATACGGCCTCCTTCAAGAGCTAATACCACACCCCCTATTTATTTTTTTGATGTTTAATCAATAGATCAAAAATCCCTGAGAGTGAAATATATTTCAACAATCTGTACCTCATCCTGAAAGAACTTACACTCCGATAAGTCTAATGTACCCCACATACGTGTTCGAAGGTGACCCGCAGTCATCCACGGTTGCGATCATGTAAAAACATGACCGCAAACACCCTCCCCCCGGGCCATCCTGAGGCGCAAATCGGACACACCCCTTGGAGCGCGTCCTTCTCTATTGGTCGGCGCTGCATTTAACATGACGGCGTCATACGTGATCACGTGACGCACGCCAGCCATACGCAATCACGTGACATGCGTCGGCCAATCAGTGTGTCTCTGTGCCAGACTCGTCGCCATAGCGACGCTGACGCCTTAATGCCGGAACTGCACTGAGCACCGTTGCGGCCAAATAGCATCAAGGCCCCACATAAGCGTTCAGTGCAACCTACGGCTACAAGGAAACCGAGCTACCAACTCCCCAAGATGTGTTCTTATTGGCAAGCTATTCAATTTAGCAGTGTCACATAACTGATGGCCCACACTATTTCTACCGCAATGTCATCATAAGTGATCGCATGGTGTGCGTACACCAATCCGTGTACGCACAGCATGAACCAATTGGCTGTCATAACAACCCCAACGCCATAAAACCGAAAATATTAATATAACAGCAATATATATTATATAATACCGTATTACTATCCATAATATTAATTGATAATTACACTCGGGACCTTAATATAATAACACAAGAGGTGTGGCTAAATTTAATATCCATTTTGATATCTAAAATAAAAATAACAAAATGTATGCATCTTTAATTGGTGAACTATATGGGAAGGTTGGTCCAATCCAATGGACCCAATCAAATTAGGGCATCACTACCCATATAGAAATTATTTTTACAACCAACTAGATAATTATAAACAACTGCATACAGTAAGATTCTCACGACCAGAGTAAATATTCCAGATATTAACGGACTCTAATCGTCAGATAACCCCCTACACAGTAATAGATACCGACATCACATCCATCAGCACCCAAAACCCTGCAACCGTATTAAAACAATACATAATAAAATAATGCTAAATAACATGGAACCATCCAATCCGCTTATCGATCAGAGATGAAGCAGTTGAGGTCAAACTCAACATTAAGCCCCGAAGGGACCCCCACCTTTGTCTCATACACCCAGAATGATTCCCGTTTACTAAGCTGTCTTATAAAATTTCCTCCTCTCCAATGCTTGGTAACTTTCTCAATCCCCCAAAATTTTAATTTTGCGGGGCTCCGATTGTGAAACAATCGGAAATGCTTGGAGACATTATGTGTAATGAGGCCTTTTTTGATATTCGTCACGTGTTCCCCTATCCTCACATGGAGGGGCCTGGAAGTTCTTCCCACATATTGCAACCCGCATCCACACTCCAACATATATACCACACCTTCTGTGTTGCATGTTATTAATTGCTTAATTTGGTATTTCTTATTGGTGGCAGATGCGGTGAATTCTTTTCTCTTCTTAACGTTACACTTGGCCTGCCTACATGGAGGGCATTTCCCACAGGAATAAAATCCTGTAAGGAAATTAAAAATTCTATTTTCAAACAGAACAGGAGGGTCAATCACCCCTGGAGCCAACTTGTCTCGTAGTGAGGGCGCCTTTTTATACACAAATTGGGGGCGTTCAGGCAATGCTGGACCCAAAACCTTGTCCTGTTTAAGGATCGGCCAGTGTTTTTGTATAATTTTCTCAAACTTCCTGAATTGGACGTTAAATTCAAGAAACATTCTCATACCCGTGCTGGTATTTGAATTAGGCTTGGGAATATTGGCAACCAAGCTTTTTCTATCTATTTTCCGTACACTTTCCATTTCTTTTTGTAAAGTATTTTCATCATACCCCTTCTGTAAAAAACGGGTAGATAGAACTTTAGATTGAGATATGAAATCGTTTTCATACGTGCAATTCCGTCTAAGGCGTATAAACTGCCCCTTGGGAATGTTGCACAGCCATTTGCTATGGTGGCAACTGTCTATCGGAATAAACGCATTTCTATCGGTGGCTTTGAAGTGGTTGATCATTTTTACATGGTCTCCATCCTTAGATATATTCAAATCAAGGAAAACCATATGCTCTGTGCTGACATTCCAAGTCAGAGCTATATTTTGGTTATTAGCATCTAACTTCCTCATGAACCTATCCAAGGACGGCCTGTCGCCATCCCAAACCATTACGATATCATCAATATAGCGCTGGTAACATACCAGTTCCGATGGTCTATTCTTAAATACAGTCGTTTCCTCCCAATGAGCCATAAAGAGATTAGCTACACTGGGAGCAAATCGGGCTCCCATAGCCACTCCTCTCGTTTGGCTATAAAATTGCTTGTTATACCAAAAATAATTCTTGGCTAAGCAGAATCTCAAACTGTCTGTCAAGAAGTTTTTATGCCGTCTTGAAAGATTAAAGGATTTAAAGGCCCAGGTTACCGATGCAATGGCATCCTCATGACTAATAATAGTATAAAGGGAACTTACATCTGCTGTAATTAGAAAAGTAGACGGGGATATTATCAGGGATTCCAAGATCTGAATTGCATGTTTGGTGTCTTTCAAAAATGCATCAGTTTCTCGGACTAAAGGCTGTAAGAACGTATCGATATATTGACCTAACCTGGAGGTAACGGAATCTATCCCGTTAGCATCAATCCACCTGGAAGGCCAATAGTTAACGGGATAGATTCCGTTACCTCCAGGTTAGGTCAATATATCGATACGTTCTTACAGCCTTTAGTCCGAGAAACTGATGCATTTTTGAAAGACACCAAACATGCAATTCAGATCTTGGAATCCCTGATAATATCCCCGTCTACTTTTCTAATTACAGCAGATGTAAGTTCCCTTTATACTATTATTAGTCATGAGGATGCCATTGCATCGGTAACCTGGGCCTTTAAATCCTTTAATCTTTCAAGACGGCATAAAAACTTCTTGACAGACAGTTTGAGATTCTGCTTAGCCAAGAATTATTTTTGGTATAACAAGCAATTTTATAGCCAAACGAGAGGAGTGGCTATGGGAGCCCGATTTGCTCCCAGTGTAGCTAATCTCTTTATGGCTCATTGGGAGGAAACGACTGTATTTAAGAATAGACCATCGGAACTGGTATGTTACCAGCGCTATATTGATGATATCGTAATGGTTTGGGATGGCGACAGGCCGTCCTTGGATAGGTTCATGAGGAAGTTAGATGCTAATAACCAAAATATAGCTCTGACTTGGAATGTCAGCACAGAGCATATGGTTTTCCTTGATTTGAATATATCTAAGGATGGAGACCATGTAAAAATGATCAACCACTTCAAAGCCACCGATAGAAATGCGTTTATTCCGATAGACAGTTGCCACCATAGCAAATGGCTGTGCAACATTCCCAAGGGGCAGTTTATACGCCTTAGACGGAATTGCACGTATGAAAACGATTTCATATCTCAATCTAAAGTTCTATCTACCCGTTTTTTACAGAAGGGGTATGATGAAAATACTTTACAAAAATAAATGGAAAGTGTACGGAAAATAGATAGAAAAAGCTTGGTTGCCAATATTCCCAAGCCTAATTCAAATACCAGCACGGGTATGAGAATGTTTCTTGAATTTAACGTCCAATTCAGGAAGTTTGAGAAAATTATACAAAAACACTGGCCGATCCTTAAACAGGACAAGGTTTTGGGTCCAGCATTGCCTGAACGCCCCCAATTTGTGTATAAAAAGGCGCCCTCACTACGAGACAAGTTGGCTCCAGGGGTGATTGACCCTCCTGTTCTGTTTGAAAATAGAATTTTTAATTTCCTTACAGGATTTTATTCCTGTGGGAAATGCCCTCCATGTAGGCAGGCCAAGTGTAACGTTAAGAAGAGAAAAGAATTCACCGCATCTGCCACCAATAAGAAATACCAAATTAAGCAATTAATAACATGCAACACAGAAGGTGTGGTATATATGTTGGAGTGTGGATGCGGGTTGCAATATGTGGGAAGAACTTCCAGGCCCCTCCATGTGAGGATAGGGGAACACGTGACGAATATCAAAAAAGGCCTCATTACACATAATGTCTCCAAGCATTTCCGATTGTTTCACAATCGGAGCCCCGCAAAATTAAAATTTTGGGGGATTGAGAAAGTTACCAAGCATTGGAGAGGAGGAAATTTTATAAGACAGCTTAGTAAACGGGAATCATTCTGGGTGTATGAGACAAAGGTGGGGGTCCCTTCGGGGCTTAATGTTGAGTTTGACCTCAACTGCTTCATCTCTGATCGATAAGCGGATTGGATGGTTCCATGTTATTTAGCATTATTTTATTATGTATTGTTTTAATACGGTTGCAGGGTTTTGGGTGCTGATGGATGTGATGTCGGTATCTATTACTGTGTAGGGGGTTATCTGACGATTAGAGTCCGTTAATATCTGGAATATTTACTCTGGTCGTGAGAATCTTACTGTATGCAGTTGTTTATAATTATCTAGTTGGTTGTAAAAATAATTTCTATATGGGTAGTGATGCCCTAATTTGATTGGGTCCATTGGATTGGACCAACCTTCCCATATAGTTCACCAATTAAAGATGCATACATTTTGTTATTTTTATTTTAGATATCAAAATGGATATTAAATTTAGCCACACCTTGTGTTATTATATTAAGGTCCCGAGTGTAATTATCAATTAATATTATGGATAGTAATACGGTATTATATAATATATATTGCTGTTATATTAATATTTTCGGTTTTATGGCGTTGGGGTTGTTATGACAGCCAATTGGTTCATGCTGTGCGTACACGGATTGGTGTACGCACACCATGCGATCACTTATGATGACATTGCGGTAGAAATAGTGTGGGCCATCAGTTATGTGACACTGCTAAATTGAATAGCTTGCCAATAAGAACACATCTTGGGGAGTTGGTAGCTCGGTTTCCTTGTAGCCGTAGGTTGCACTGAACGCTTATGTGGGGCCTTGATGCTATTTGGCCGCAACGGTGCTCAGTGCAGTTCCGGCATTAAGGCGTCAGCGTCGCTATGGCGACGAGTCTGGCACAGAGACACACTGATTGGCCGACGCATGTCACGTGATTGCGTATGGCTGGCGTGCGTCACGTGATCACGTATGACGCCGTCATGTTAAATGCAGCGCCGACCAATAGAGAAGGACGTGCTCCAAGGGGTGTGTCCGATTTGCGCCTCAGGATGGCCCGGGGGGAGGGTGTTTGCGGTCATGTTTTTACATGATCGCAACCGTGGATGACTGCGGGTCACCTTCGAACACGTATGTGGGGTACATTAGACTTATCGGAGTGTAAGTTCTTTCAGGATGAGGTACAGATTGTTGAAATATATTTCACTCTCAGGGATTTTTGATCTATTGATTAAACATCAAAAAAATAAATAGGGGGTGTGGTATTAGCTCTTGAAGGAGGCCGTATGTCATGCTGACCACTGATAGGTTATGGTGAGTCATGTGATGGTGATTCTCCTCATTGTGATCATGTGACCACTGGGGGTGTGGCTTATAACAGATGGAAGGAAAGGGTATTTAAAGGATTGTCCATACAGGGTCCCCATAATACGCTGAGGAAGTTCCACCCTGAGGAACGATACGCGTGCGGAGGGGACCATTATGTGACATTCCATCCAGCAATACCCAGAAGCTTGCAACCGAAAGACGCTGTGTCTATAAAACAGGAGGCTCATGTTCCTAGCACTGGGCTCAGTGCTTTTTATGTAAGTGAGATTTTTTTAAATAAATGTGATCGTTTTTAAATGAAACAGAGAGCACTATGGTTGTCTTTATGTCTTACATGAATACTGCTGAGAATTAATGTTTGGAGGAGCATCGCCATTTGTTAATGATCATCTGAAGACAGGATTCATCTATAATTATACCCCTCCAAGGGGAATGTTTATCTTGGTCTTCTGTTAGCTCAGAGACCCAATCTTTGAGGTGAGCGGCCTGTGAAGTTGGTGACGGGAACACATGTATTGAAGCACTATTGATATATTGTTTTCAAGCACTCTGATCACTTTTGAGGATTTTCTACATCTAGCAACTTTTTTCCTTTCATTTGTTATTGTTCATACTGAATTTTGGGACAATTTTTTTCTTGATTCTTTTTGGACTTGTTTAGAAATTACTAAGTTATTTAGCGCTGCACTATTTTATTTGTACATGTTATTTGCAAGGAGTGTGATATATTGACCTTGAGTGCACAGCGGCTTTAGGGAACCTCTTCTGGGGTTCCATATTTTCACAGTTTTTTTCTTTTGCGCTGACTAAACCCACCATTTTTTCAGTACTGTGTGCTATGTGTTCAGAATTTTACCAAGTGTGTGGTTACCCAAGTCTGTAGCAGAGACTTTTGAACAAGCTCCAGTTGTGGCTGTATCCAGTGTGGAAGCTGTTTGTCCTCTGGATTAGGAAAATACCCGTGATCCGCAAGCAAGGTACCTGAATCTCCCCTAACCCTCCATCCCTCTGACTGGAAGTTCTTTAATAAAACCCTTGAGAAAAGGAGACTAAGTGTTTTGTGCAGACATTTGTGAAACAACTCTTCAAGGAAGACCCCTAGGATGGACGTGGTGAAACAGTAAGGTAACGGCAGATCCAAATCTTAAAGCGGAGTGTCACCCAAAATCACATCTATATACGAGCACACTCCTTACACTACTAACATGTCCAGTAGCCACATCTTTTTTTTTTTCTGTTGTACATACCGTATTATGGCTATGTCAATTTCGGCTTCCGGGTACTCACTCCCGCGGGAGTAGGCGTTTCTATTCTGAGGCGCAATGTAATCTGGGAGTTCGCCCAGATGTGTCATGTCCTGGCGAAAAAGTTCCCCTGGTGGATAAGGACTCCCTGTACTGCGCAGGTGCGGCACGAACCTCAACAGAGTTTCCGAAAATAGCCCAACATGTAGAACTACGAGTCAGCTCTACACGGCGCCTGCGCAATCAGCTCTACACGGCTCTTAGTCATTGCGCAGGCGCCGTGTAGAGCTAACTCGCAGCTCTACATGTTCGGCTACTTTCGGAAACTCCTTTGAGGTTCGTGCCGCGCCTGCGCAGTACAGGGGGGTCCTTTTCCGCCGGGGGGACCTTCTTCGGCAGAACACCGTCCACCGCTTCCAGGAAGTCAGTGCTTGTGGGCTTCACAATGCCCACAAGCAAAATGGAAAATTTCTATAGCTGATTTTAAAAGTTCATCTTTTGCCCGAAAACAGACAGGAGAGGTTTGAAGTCACCAAACACGTGAGTACTAATTGGTGATCTAAAAATACATTGAATGCAACCAAAAACAAAAAAATTATTTGCCGCGGAACCTCCGCTTTAAACCAGCGGCCCCTGCGGGGGTATTGCTACACTACTCATTTCAGAAGGAGCTTGTGAATGATCTCAAGGCAGTTGGGACCACCATCACCAAACAAACCGTTGGTAACACAATATGCCGCCATGAATTGAAATCCTGCAGCACCCGAAAGGTCCCCCTCCTCAAGAAGGCACGTGTGCAGGCCTGTCTTGTTTGTAGAATTTTGAGGAAAATAATGAATTTAATCGATTTTGAAATAAGGCTGTAACAACAAAATGTGGAAAAAATGAAGAGCTGTGAATACTTTCCGGATGCACTGTAAATAGAAGCCTGTTATCGGCACTCCTTTCCTCATGCTGACAGCATGAGAGAAGAAGAGAGCCGATAACCAGCTACTCTAAAAGGAACATGTGCATTGATTATCAGTGCAGTCCCAAAGGATCCCACCAGTGCTGCCAATAAGTGTCGCCTATCAGTGCACATCAGTGAAGGAGAAAAGTTTCCTGTTTGCAAAATTTTATAACAAGCTATGAAATATTTTTTTTTACTTTCAAAATGTTTGGTTTTTATTTGTTTATTTATCAAAAAATAAATAAAAATAAAGCAGTGGTGATTAAATACCACCAAAAGAAAGCTCTATTTGTGTGAAAAAAATTATACAAATTTCATCTGGGTACAGTGTTGCATGACCGCGCAATTGTCATTCACAGTGTGAAAGTGCTGAAAGCTGAAAATTGGCCTGGGCAGGAAGGGGGTAAAAGTGTCCAGTGGGCAAGTAGTTAAATCCCCTTTTAAAACAACCCATTTAGTTTAAAATAGATATGAAAAGCAAAACATTTGTGTATTAATATAAAAAAATATATATAAATACCCTTTTTTTTTGTAATCACATTCCCTCTGTTTTCATCTGCATAGGAGCTGGGGGAGGAGAAAGAGCAGAACACAGCTTCCCAGTGCATGGCTGTGTAATGGGGGCATGTCAGGACAAGTCTAATCATTGGACGAGAATATACTGAGTTCCCAGAATAGCTGGAGAACTGACTACGGTGTGCTCTCCTGCTTAGTGTGGTCAGTTTTTAATAGGAAACCCGAGGGACTAGTAGAATCACCAGGGCTTTCACACAGAGGAAGCAATACAAAGAGAACAAGATACTTTCTCGTACATGGTACAACGGGCACATACAGTTGCGAAAATAATTATTTGATCTGCTGATTTTGTAAGTTTGCCCACTTAAAAAGAGATTAAGGGTCTATCATTTTTATTATAGGTGTATTTTAAATTATAGAGATAGAATATCAACCAAAATCCAGAAAAAACACATGATACAAATATTATTATACCAGATTTATATAGGAGTAGCAAAAGCTGAGCGGTTTGTAAGGTGGATGAGTCTGGCAGCAGTATTCATGACGGACTGAAGAGGGGATAGCCTATGTAAAGGTAAGCCAATGAGGAGAGAGTTGTAGTAGTTGAGGCGAGAGATAACCATGGAGTGAATCAGGAGCTTTGTGGTTTCATTGTTTAAGAAGAGACATATTTTGGAGATGTGGGGGTTGAGGCTGCAAGCCTTGGAAAGTGATTGGACGTGGGGCTGACAGGAGAGTCAGAGTCCAGGATAACACCTAGCACCCTGGCATGTGGGGATGGGTGGATGGTTGTACCATTGCTCTTGACAGAGAATTCAGGGGGAGAAAATATTTTGAGCACGGTTTTGAGTTTGAGGAAGTGGTGTGACATCCAGACAGATATGTCTGTTAGTAAGTTAGTGATGCGTGAGGAGACCGATGGAGTGAGATTTGAGTGTCATTAGCGTAGAAATTATATTGAAAGCCACTGAAGGCTATCAGCTGACCCAGGGAAGAGATGTAGATTGAAAATAGGAGAGGTCCAAGAACAGAACCTTGGGGGACCCCGACAGAGAAAGGAGTTGGAGAGGAGGAAGTAGAATTGTAAGTGACACTGAAGGTGCGGTGGGATAGGTAGGATGACAGCAAGTGAAGAGCAGTCACAGAGACCAAAGGAGTAAAGTTTTTTGAAGAGGAGGGGGTGGTCAACCATATCAAAGGCAGCCGAAAGGTCCAGAAGCAGGAGTACAGAATAGTGTCCATTGCTTTTTGCTGTTAGTAAGTCATTTGTGAGTTCTAAAAAATCAGTTTCAGTGGAGTGTTAAAGGGCGAAATCCAGACTGAAGGGGATCAAGTAGGTTATTTTTAATGAGGTAGTCACTCAGTTGTTTGTAGAACAGGCATTCAAGGAGTTTAGCGGCAAAGGGGAGCAAGGAGATAGGGCGTAGATTGTTAAGATAGATAGGGTCCAAGGATGGCTTTTTAACTATGGGGTTGACCAGTGCATGTTTCTGGCAAAGGAAAGCACAGATCCCTGCAGGTAGGGAGGTTAGGAGGCCTCTAACTCATTGTGAACTTACTGTAGCTGAGGTAGGTTGCAGGAGGAGGCTATTGCATTCTTTTGGTGGACCTGGATGGCGGTATATGCCTCTGTCAGGTTTCTCGCTGCCCCTATGAATTACGGGGGACACCAGCGTCACTTCCTGTCTGGGTGTCTGACATCGAGCCTTTATGGATAATTTGAAACATGAAATGGTGCTTACTTTTCAATCCTTTAGAACCCTCATAGAACAGTCTGTTCAAAATGATGCAATGCCTAGTACTTCTGGTTCAGGAATGTCAGCAGCTGCATGGGCACCCTCCACAACGAAACCGAAGAGCTGTTAAAAGTGATTCACAATATGCTGGATTTTAAGGAACAGCAAAAGGTACTTTCACTGAATGATCAGTTACATGCAGAATTGCAGAAGTCAGCAAATGCCTACATTTTCATTCCATTCTACCATCAAAGAAACTATAATGAGGGAATGGCAGGAACCAGAGAAATGTTTTTCTGCCAAATAGCCGTAAAAGGACATTTCCGTTTAAAGAATAAGACTCTGAGCTTTGGGAAAAGTGTCTTATGCCATGTACACACGACCGTTTTTAATGTCATTGAAAAAAACTGCATTTTTCTCGACGTGATTTTTCGTTTCCTCTCAAGTCTGCCTTGCCTACACACTATCGTGGAAAAAAATGTTCGAGTAAAGCGCAGTGACGTACAACACGTACAACGGCACTATAAAGGGGAAGTTCCATTCGGATGGCGCCACCCTTCATGTTAGTAAAGTTTGTTGAGCGACGATTCACGCTTTTCAGCCTCGTGCTTTTCAGTCCGTTACAGCGTGACGAATGTGCTATCTCCATTACGAACGCTAGTTTTACCAGAACGAGCGCTCCCGTCTCATACTTGATTCTGAGCATGCGCATTTTTTTTTCACGTCGTTAAAGCCCACACACGGCTGTTTTTCATGACGAGAAAAACGACGATGTAAAAAACGACGTGAAAAATTTGAGCATGTTCCAATTTTTTCATGCCCGTTTTTCACGTCGTGAAAAATGCTCTGAAGCCCATACACGATCATTTTTAATGACCATTTTAAAAAATTTAATTTTTCTCGTCATTAAAAACGGTCGTGTGTACGCGGCATTAGGCTGAATGCCGGCAAATGTCTCCAGGAAAACAGATTTCTCTTTTGAGAATGCGGGAGCCCTCAAGGACCCTATGGATCGCAAGGCAGAAGGCTAGATCTGTGGTTAGACCAACTATGGGTTCACTTAGTGAAAGGCACCGCAACAGATCAAATTCTAAAATCTCTTCCAGTCCTCAGCAAAGCAGTGGCTGTTATCGGATGCTTCAGCGTAGGCAATTACATTTTTAGCCAGAGCCACGGCCCCTCTTAATACAGCCAGGAGGGCCATGTGGCTGAAAACCTGGCAGGGAGATCAGGCATTAAAATCCAAACTGTGCAGTCTACCTTTTAACCACTTAAGGACCGCCGCACGTCGATATACGTTGACAGAATGGCACAGACAGGCACAAGGGCGTACAGGTACATCTCCTTTAAGAACCCATCCATGACCGCTCCCGTGGGACCCGCGGACCCGATCACCGCCAGTGTCCCGCGATCAGGTCACAGAGCTGAAGAACGGGGAGAGGTAAGTGTAAACAAACCTTTCCCTGTTCTTCCTAGTGGCATGTCAGTGATCGTCTGTTCCCTGTCATAGGGAACGACGATCAGTGACGTCACACGCCAAGCCACGCCCCCCTACAGTAAAAATCACTCATTAGGTCACACTTAACCCCTACAGCGCCACCTAGAGCTTAACCCCTTCACTGCCAGTGTCATTTGCACAGTAATCAGTGCATATTTATAGCACTAATCGCTGTAAAAATGACAATGGTCCCAAAAATGTGTCAAAAGTGTCTGCCATAATGTTGCAGTCACGATAAAAATCGCTGATCGCCGCCATTACTAGTAAAAAAAAAAAAATATTAATAAAAATGCCATAAAACAGTCCCCTATTTTGTAGAAGCTATAACTTTTGCGCAAACCAATCAATAAACGCTTATTGCGATTTTTTTTTTATTTTTTTTACCAAAAATATGTAGAAGAATACGTATCGGCCTAAACTGAGGACATTTTGGTCCTTTAGCAACAAAATGGTCCGGGGCTTAAGTGGTTAAAGGAGGCCTTTTGTTTGGTTCTCTCTTTGGTGCTTTGTGTCTTCACCAAAGTTTTGTGTCTACAACAAGAGATACTGAAGAATCTAAGGTTGTGGCGATACCTCACATGTGTGGTGCAAACACCGTTTACATATGCGTGCTAGACTTGCGTTCGCTTCTGTGAAAGAGCATGGAGGGAGGGGGCGCTTTAAAAAAATTTTTTTTAACCTATTACAAGTGTAGCGCCTGTCCCCTCACTCTCCCTCTCGGTTTCTTCTCGTTTGAGTGGCTGGTGTCTAGGGGTACCTGGGAGACGAGAGTACAGGAATACTACGCCAAACTCTCCCCTCGTATGTGTATGAGGGTTGAGCAAGTTAGTTGAATTACCTCCGGGTCTGTTCACTGCATACGAAACCTCAGTTGTCCCATGGAGATGTGTCTGCCAATAATAGAGTCCCACACCAATCAAAAGTCCAACACTCCTTTATTTCTCTGTTTTCAGGTTGAACACAATCAGTTGAACTTTTAGTAGCAGACAAAAAGGGGTGTGGGTACGAGTAGGTCCAGGCACAAATGAACTCTCCTATTCCTTTGCTAGCGAATAGGCCTGGCGCACGGTCTCTGCCGCCGACCGTGAGTTTTGGTCGCTGCCACCGACCGGATGAACTGTTGAGGCCCCTGCCACAGGCCTAATAGAAGGTCTCTGCCACTGACCTGAGTTGAATAGTTGGACCGCTGCCACCGGTCATAGAATGTGAACTACCTTCCTCTCTGAACTTGGCCCCTGTTCGGAAAAGATATCCCTCCGGGTGGTCTCCAGAGGTTCACCCGGCACTGGCAATATGCTGCACCAGATCTTCGGATGAGTCCCTCCTCCTGTCCCTTACGCCTCTGGATTCGGGTGCCCCACTCCCGGGACCCTCTAGGACAATCCCTCCCTCGCGGGACCCAGCGGAAGGTACTGGGCCCCAGGCCTCCTGCTGAGCACCTCACCCCAGACTGAAGGTGTCTGGGATGGAACACAAACTCCAAGTGTCCAGGCCTAGGCCGCCTGGACACCGACCGCGGACAGCAGCCCTCAGGCTGAAGGTGCCTGGGACTCGAAACTCGTGGCGAAGATGTCCGGCCCCTTTATACCCTCCCCCAGCAAGCACAGCGGGTTCTCCGCCCCGCCGTACAACTGCTGCGAGAGGTCACAAAGGGTACGGCACTGCAGCGATGGTTCAACCCCGGCCCAAAGTGACAGCGCCACCTGCTGGGCCGCAGGGAACTATACATCACTGATGTCTTTACCAGATTTAAAAGTATATGCCCGCTACACAAGGAATATAAACATCCTTTTGTAATAGAAATAAGGATGACAGGTCCCCTTTATTAAGAAATCTGGGGTCATAAAGACCCCCGGTCTCTTCTTTACCTTTTAAAACAAAAGATCAAAAGCATGCACCTGACCTGCATGCTTTGGCCAATCACAGCACGATGTGGTTTGAGAGCCATAATTGGCCAAAGGCAGGGATTTTTATAGCCAGGCTCCAACTATATTCAACCTGCCATCCATACAAGCCACTTTAGGCTGTATAAGGTAAACTATAACATTAGATCTACCATTCATAATCATTCTTGAATCATCTTCATCTCACACCTTTTTCACCAGCCTCAGCACACTGCTGATCTCCTTTAACATTCTTACATAATTTTCACCCTTCTCTCACATGCTTCATTAGCTGTTGACATGCATTTCATTCATTCATTGTATATATTCACATCACCAACACTTTTTACGATCTTACAGCCCTCTATGGGCAGCTATACCTATCACCAGGCAGTTTGTGCGATTTTTACTCTTGTCTCACATGCTTCATTAGCTGTTGACCTGCATTTCATTCATACACAGCATATATTCACATTACCAACACTTTCTACTATCCTACAGCCCTTTATGGGCAGCTTGACCTACCACCATGCAGTTTGTGCGATTTTTATCACTTCACTGACGCTCACTTAATAATTTTTTACTTTTAGTCCATTCACTTCCCATTCTTTCACACATGATTCAAGTATCATTATCACTTAATTTACTTTGACCTACCATATTATTGTAACCCTAGGACACCTTGATGCTTATACATTTATAGATAAGATCGCGGCTAGTCCATATACTTAATATATATAATTCCCATTTAGCCAAGAGCTAACTTACCCTATCTCTTTATTCAATATATGGTCATTAATTTGGGAACTTGTTGCAGGTGCTGTTTCTCCTTTCTTCTCCTGCCTTCTAGCATGCGTCACCGGTGTGGCTTCTTGTAAGCCCAAAGGATCGGGCTCCTTCCCCCTGTGTGTGGGTGGGTGGCGGGCGACTACATGACCCTCCGGATTGCTCCACGGTTTCCTGACATTCCTGGCCATGCAACTGTCTACTCCATTTTTAAGCGGTAACCATATCGCCATACCATACTTGTACTGTGATGTATGATTATATATTTTTCAAATATTTTAAGTTATTTTATATGTCTCTTAGAGTCAACGATCCCCCTGAAGATGACCACCGAATGGTCGAAACGCATCGGGGATTTACACCCACATACATTTGTTATGCAATCTTATTTCACATTTTGCATGTATGGTAATATTGGAATATGCAGGAATTTATCTGGCCAGACCGTTTTACGTGTTTCATTCATTGTAACCTAACTGTGTCTTTTGACAACTTTCAAATAAATATGTTTTATGCTTTTATTCGACATACAATTTTTCGATCACATATATATTGCTGTCCAAAGCCCCATTGGGGAAAAACGTCCATTATCAGTTCATTGAGGGAACCATGAATGCTAACATGTACTGTGACATACTGAAGCAGAACATGATCCCCTCCCTTCGGAGACTGGTCAACAAGGCAGTATTCCAAAATGATAAAGACACCAAACACACCTTTAAGGAAGACCACTGCCTTGCTGAGGGTTAAGGTGATGGACTGGCCAAGCATGCCTCCAGACCAAAACCCTATTGAGCATCTGTGGGGCATCCTCAAATGGAAGGCGGAGGAGCGCAAGGTCTCCAACATCCACCAGCTCTGTGATGTCATCATGGAGGAGAGGAAGAGGACTCCAGTGCAACCTGTGAAGCTCTGGTGAATTTCATGCCCAAGAGGGTTAAGGCAGTGCTGGAAAATAATGGTGGGCCACACAAAATATTGACACTTTGGGCCAAATTTGGAAATTTTCACTTAGGGGTGTACTCACTTTTGTTGCCAGCGGTTTAGACATTAATGGCTGTGTGTTGAGTTATTTTGAGGGGAGTAGGGTTGCCGATACCGAGTATTTGCATGAGAACTTGTACTCAGGAAAATCCTCTGATGCTTGACCCCATACCTGGGCAGTCAGGGATGATTGGTGCGGTGCTGGGTGGGGGGGGGGGAGTTACAAGCAACGATCTCCCTGTATAGATCAATAAACCATCTGACAGCCGCTTCTCCTTCTCCCCCCCCCACCCCCGCGGCTGTCAGATGCTTTATTGAAATGTATACAGGGAGATCGGTGATTGTAATGCCCCCCCAGCGCCGCACCGATCATCCCTGACTGTCCCCTATATCCTCCTCCAGTCCCCCTCCATGCTGTGATCCCCTCCATGCTCCGGTCCCCCTCCATGCTGCGGTCCCCCTCCATGCTGCGATCCCCCTCCATGCTGCGATCCCCCTCCATGCTCCATTCCTCCTCTATGCTGCAATCCCCCTCCATGCTCCGAACCCCCCTCCATGCTCCGAACCTCCTCCATGCTCCGACAGGAAATCCGCCTGAACATTGTGGGCTCCGGGAACGAAAACTGGCAAGATATTGGCCAGATTCTTCTGGGCCCATGGCCATGACATGATAGGCTCAACCCGAGATGCGGCACCCTGGAATGCAGAAGCACTCCAGGCATCATGAGAGGTCGAAACTAGAGCCAGGGAAGAAAAAGGGTGGAAGGTGGACAGCACAACACAGATAAGACATAAACCCGCTGCCATTGAGGGAATTTCGATGAAGACTCCAGACCTTGCCAGCCCGCTGCACCACGCTGGACGTCCCCTCCTGGGCATACGCAGGCTGCCCCCCACCACTGGGACATTGGTGCCTGAAGCCACTCTCCTGCCCATGGCTGGGCCCTGGGCTTTTACACCGCTTGATTGGTATGCCCGACTCCGGCCCGCTCAGGGCTTATTCATCCTGACTAGACGTCATGTGAAGTGCATACGCTGTAGGTCCAATGAGGAGGACAAAAAAGGAACACAGTTCCTGGCTGTGAGCTCAAACCTATGGGAATGGGGTCCTATGGCATTGGAGAGGAGGTGGGGTTCAGGAAATGTTTTTTTTCTAAATGTTTTAGTCTTTTTTCATTTGTTTAGCAAAAAATAAAAAACCCAGTAGTAATTAAATACCACCCAAAAAAAAGCTCTATCTGTCAAAAAAAACATAAAAATTTTGTTTGGGTACAGTGTTGCATGACCGCACAATTGCCATTCAAAGTGTGACAGTGTTGAAAGGTGAAAATTGGCCTGGGCAGAAAGGGGGTGAAAGTGCACGGTATTGAAGTTGTTAATATATGGTTTTGCATTTTGACCATAGATACACTTTAAGGCTGAGTTCACACTGGAGATCGCAGCGGCTCACAACATTCTGGCACGTCTCCATTCACTGTTTCAGGTCTAATTTCAGCCTGAATTTTGGGATGAATTTGGACCTGAAACAGACCAAAAGACTCCTGTGCAATTCACACCAGAGCAGATGCGGAGATGTGTGAACTGGCTCCAGAGAGAGCCAGTCACAATCTCCCACTATGCGAATTGGATGTGGGAAAGCCGCATCCAATTCACAATAGTGTGAATCCAGCCTAAAAGTGGATACATTATATATACATTTTACTTGTAATTACAGGTTTGTTAATACTTTTATTTGCGCATAAGTACTAAATGATGAATAAACACTGAAATAACACAAATTACATTGTAGAGTTCATCTCCTTTTGGCCCGTGTGTATGTCAGAAAAGGAAAAAAGAGCTGCGCTAAAACATTAATTGCAATCAACAATACAGGTTTAACATGATGAAAATACAATTGTGATTATTATATTCAGAAATAAAAGTCCAAGTGAGTGTTCTTGACGAAAACACCACCAACAAAATGTGAACCTCCACCACATAGACTGTGCGCTTACCAGAAGGCAAGCTTATATAAGCCTGAAATTATTGTATCCAATCGGGGGCCTTTATCCAGAAGTAGTGGAACAACAGCTCTCAAGGTAGAATTGAATTTGAGGCATAAACCATAAGGCAGGCAACCAGAAGACTTAGATCGTCAGGCAATCGGAAATGTGCATCAAATGTTTACTCAAAATGAGAGAAGCTCACCATAGTTACGAAATAGAAATAGCTTAAAAGCATCAATTAGTTTGCCGGCCGGCTTGCAATCACCCGTCCACTGGGGAAACACTGCGATGACGTCAGCACGTCAACATCCCGACGTACATTTCGTCACAATCTGACGTCGTCTTGGGGAACGGGCGACGCACTGACTCATCGTGCTAAATAGTGTAGACACAGAACCACGCATCGGTATGGATCCTAGGCAGCGGAACCAGGACTAAAAATTAACTATTACTGAAAAGTGTATATAACATTTCAGAGGATCAAAACGCTATACGAAGGAGGATAGTTATTAAACAAATATCAATCTTTTTAAAAAGACATTAGATTAAACCATAATTATGTCTATGGGGTTAATCCCCAATTAGAGAAGGTGCGCAAAACTGTCAGGTTGATTGGGACAGAAGCAAAAAATAGGACAGCAGCCCCATCTAGACCATTTGATTAATTAAGCCAACTGAACTATATATTGGGCTGCCTAGGCTCATCTCAGCCACAGACATCGCAACTAAGCCATCATCCGAGGGCCCGGACAACCGGAAGTATATAAAAAATTGGCACAACGGAGACACCAAAAGTTATTTTCTCAACCGTGCCTCTAATGGTAGATAGATATTGCATCTTATGCCCCGTACACACGATCGTTTTTCATGCCGTTAAAAATGCCATTTTAAAAAATGGCCATTAAAAATGATCGTGTGTAGGCTCCAGAGCATTTTTAACGACGTGAAAAACGGCCATTAAAAATTCCGGACATGCTCTATTTTTTCACGTCGTTTTTCATGTCGTTTTTTTTAACGACGTGAAAAACGATAGTGTGTATGCTTTCACGACGTGAAAAAAAAACGCGCATGCTCAGAATCAAGTATGAGACGGGAGCGCTCGTTCTGGTAAAACTAGCGTTCGTAATGGAGATAGCACATTCATTACACAGTAACGGACTGAAAAGCGCGAATCGTCGCTCAACAAACTTTACTAACATGAAGGGTGGCGCCATTCGAACGGAACTTCCCCTTTATAGTGCCGTCGTACGTGTTGAACGTCACTGCGCTTTGCTTGATCTTTTTTTTAATGATGGTGTGTACGCAAGGCAGGCTTGAGAGGAAACATAAAAAAAAACGAGGAGAAAAACGTCGGTTTAAAAAATGACATTAAAAACGATCGTGTGTACGGGGCATTAAAGTTTTCAACCACAAAAAGAGGAGGAGGGAAAAAGTGAGTTGATGTTATTTCAAATAAACCCAAAAGGGGGGGACAACTAAGGTGCCAAACACCAAAGTCCCCCAAAAAAAAACACAGAATTTTTTCATGGAATTTTTTATTATTAAAATAAAAATTTAAAAATATAAAAAACATTATTTTTAAAAAGGTATTGCTACCGAGGACTCACACCAAGTTCACAATACATGATTATATTACATCCAATTAATTATGAGTTGACAATAATTGCATTTAGATCAAGTTCACATTACGGCCCCTTTCACACTGGGGCGGTTTGCAGGCGCTATTTAGCTAAAAATAGCGCCTGCAAACCGAGCCTAAACAGCGGCTCCTTTCTCTCCAATGTGAAAGCCCTGAGGGCTTTCACACTGGAGCGGTGCGCTAGCAGGACGGTAAAAAAAGTCCTGCTAGCCGCATCTTTGGAGCGGTGAGAGGAGCGGTGTGTTTACCGCTCCTACACCACTCCTTCCCATTGAAATGCATGGGATACCGCGGCAATACTGCCCGCAAACCGCGGCTGTAGCCGCGGTTTGCGGGTAGTATTAACCCTTTATTGGCCGCTAGCGGGGGTTAAAACCGCACCGCTAGCGGCCGAATAGCTCAACAATACCGACGTTATAGCGCCGCTAAAAATAGCGGCGCTATACCGCCACCGCCCCCGCCGCCCCAGTGTGAAACCAGCCTACATGATTATATTGCATTCAATTAATTATGAATTATCAATAAATGCATTTAGATCCACATCAACATTTAACCCAAAAGGGACATAGCTCTTAATCCTGTATATCCAGGACATCTCAAGTCTGGATATATTCCGTACCAGAGAGCTCCCTCTCCAATGTGGGGTGTACTTGTTTATCCCCAAAAAATCGTTTTTGAGTGATTTTTGTTATGGGCTAACAAATAGTGTTTGGAGACTGAGTGTTTTGGAGAAACCACTCTTTATATTAGTTATGTGCTCATTTAGTCTTACCGCGAGGGGGCGTTTGGTCCTGCCCACGTATTGAAGCCCGCAAGGGCATTGGAGCAGGTAAACAACCCGCTCAGTAGCACATGTAATAAAAGGCTTAATCTCATATTCTATAGAAGTACTGAACAATGTAAATTTGTGGGTTCTTCTATGCGTGCATTCATTTAGAGAGCACACCTGTCAGGAAAGACGTTTCCATACTCTGCCTGGCAACAGTGTTGCCAGGAGAACACCTGTGCGCGGAAGAACCATCCGGCGCATGCGCGTGCGCGATAGCGCAATCGGCGCGCGCAGGCGCGCACGGTGACAGCGTTTGGCGCCAGAAATGGCATTTTAACTACTCTGACATTCTGCTCCTTGCTGTCTGGTCTACAGCGTTCCTGAGACCCCTGCTATTTGACTTCTGATCCTGAATACCAGTTATCTGACGCGGCTTGCCTATGTTACCTCCGATTGCTGCCTGCCCTGACCTCGGCTTGTCTTGACTACTCTTCCGGTCTCCCCTGAACCTAGTCGCTGCTGGCCTGATAAACTGGCCTGGCCTGAACCTGCTTACCTGCACCTCCCTGCTGTTACAGTACTATCCGGACTACAGTGCACCTCCCTGCTGTTGCAGTACAACCCGGACTACGGTGCACCTCCCTGCTGTTGCAGTTCTACCCGGACTACAGTGCACCTCCCTGCTGTTGCAGTTTTACTCGGACTACAGTGCACCTCCTTGCTGTGGCAGATCAACCTGGATTACAAGTACCTTCCCTACTGTTGCAGTTCAGCCCGGACTACAGCACACCTCCTTGTTGTTACAGATCAGTTCTGGACTCTAATACTCCAACCTGCTGTTGTATCCAGTTTAGCTTCACTGTGCACCTCCCAGCTGCCGTAGGCCTGCTCCAGTTCGCTGTGCACCACCTGCCGCTGTATCTGCCTTCTACCCTGCTCTCCAACCAGGCACTTGTGCCCTCTGTCCTCCGGAGCCCCTGTCTGCTCTATCAGGGGCTCTCGAGCCAAGGGATTATGAGAGGTCACTCCCTGCACATTGGGCTCCCTCACCAGGTACGTGACAACACCCTACATCTCCTACACTGATAAAAGCCGGTGAGATCCTGGAAGAAACCTCTCTTAATTGACGGAGGGTTAAGAATATTTGGTGCCACTCTATCTCTAAAGCCCTGTACACACGATCGGATTTCCTATGGTTTTTTAACCGATGGATTTCTCCATCGGAAAACCGATGAAGCTGACTTTCATCAGTCTTGCCTACACACCATCAGTCAAAAAACCGACCGTTCCAAACGCTGTGACGTAAAACACTCCGATGAGCTGAGAAAAATTAAGTTTAATGCTTCTGAGCATGCGTCGACTTGATTCTGAGCATGCGTGGGTTTTTTATCTGATGGAGTTCCCCACAGACGATAGTAATTTGCTATCGGTTTTTTAACCATCGGATAAATTTAAAACATGTTCTATATTTAAACACTGATGAAAAAAAGACCGATGGGGCCCATACACGATCGGTTTGTCCGATGAAAAAAGTCCATCGGACTGTTTTCATCGGTTAAACCTATCGTGTGTACAGGGCTTAAGAGAGGGTGCCCCCTTGTAGATGACCTGAGGTTTCTCAGGAAGAACTGCATTTAAAATGTGATCGTCACTCAAAATGTGCCAATGTTTTTTTATGAGTTTTTTTATACTCATATGCTGCACAGAATAGGTAGCAATAAAAGGGACTGAGGGCACTCTATCACCATGTAGTGGTCTTTCTTTTAATAGGTCCCCTCTTTCTATGGATATAATTTCATCCAAAGTATTTTTTAGAGAGACGTTTGCATAGCCTTTCTCTTCAAAACGCCTGGTTAAAGTGTTAGCCTGTACCAAAAAATCTTCCATATCTGAACATTTATGCTTTAGCCGCATATATTGGCTTTTCGGCACAGATCTAAGCCATGACTCGTGATGGCAGCTATCGACAGGAATGTATGAATTCCTGTCGGTACGCTTAAAAAACGTGGAAGTATTGAACTAGTATGCCAGTCTGTCCGACAGAAGCCGGATGAATGGCCAGCTTCTGTCGGACATGCATGCTGTAAAACCAGCAGCCGACCGACTCCTGGTCAGCGCTCTCTGCCAATAGCAGAGAACGCTGATTGGAGTGTTCTGGCGGGGGGAGATGGCTGAACAAACCTTGCATGGTTAGTACAGCAGCCTTGACTAAAGCGGTCAGTTTTTTTGGGGGGTTTTCGCGCAACCGGCAGGGTTTGCACGAAAAGAAAAACTGTAGTGTGTACCCGACTTAAGACACATTCACACTGTAACTATGGCCAGCACCGTAAAAAAAACAGGACTGTGTTTGGAATTTATTCACTTTTACATTATAAAATTGTCAAACTTGGCTTTTTCAACCGCACAGAGCTTAGTTTCTTGGATTACCAGGTGATACATCACACCACAATTCACACTTTGCCTCCATTTCCACCTGGAGCCCTTTATTGGTTACACAGGAGCTTCCATCTGCTCTTTTGTCACATTATGGTCTGCACCGAGGTTGCTGCATACTCCTTGGACACGCTTACCCTATTTTCGCACCCTACTCTGTGAGTACCCCACATGGGATTACCCATAGCAATGGTGGAAACCAAGCAAAGGGAGCCACTGCTCTTTATGAGGCAGGATTTAGAGATCACACAAACTCATTATTCTTACAGTTAAAACTCTTAAAATTCAAGGACATGGTGCAAGTACAGACTGCACAAATAATATTAAAAGCAAAAAAAAAATGTATTAACAGAAATTAATTATTGTAAGGGAGGGGAGTTATATTTAATTTAAATTTTTTTTTTTTTTTATATTTAATTTTAAGACTCTGACTGCGCGGACAACTAGGAAAAGCTTCTGTATTTCTATTTGTGGAGTAAAACTGTGGAACAGTTTCAATGTGGAGCTTTAAGAAATGTCTACGCATAAACCTGTTTAGAAAGAGGTATAAAAAGATCATTTTTACAAGGTATAAGAATGAAGGTGTTCGAACTATTATTATGTGTTTTATTGTTTGTTTATGATTGTTATTGATTTTATTTAAAATTTCTGTTAGTTTTGTTTGGGTGTGTATGTACTGTTTGTATGCATATACAGTATGTGTATGATTGTGTAGTTAAATTATTGGTAATTAGTATATTATATTTGAATTATTAATTATTGTGTGACTTTATAGCGATGGGACTCTGAATAGTTTATTATTAATTATGGAGAAGGGGTGGGATTAAATAAGTTTCCCACTCCTTTTTGTATATGTAAACTAAATTATTTTCTATAGTTCTTTGTCTTCTCTTATAACTGGTTGTTTTGTGATTGTCTACTACTGAATGATTACTTCTTAAATTTTTTTATGTTTTATCACATGTTCGAAATAAACTAAAACTAACTGCAAAAGCTCAGGCGAAAAATTGAAGGCCCACTCAGCACTCTGCATCATAGGGAGAAGACTTCCCTTGCATCAGAGCAGGACCCAATGTTAACACCGGTCTATGGATCCGATTCTAGCTCTCAGGAATGCCGCCTATCTGACTAAGTTGGCCATACATGAGCCATTTTTTTTTTCATTCAACCAGCAGGTTGAATGAAAAAAAAAGATGACTTCATTCCCCCATCCACACATTCTATGTGGATGGAGGAATCCCTCCTGCTAAGCCAGGGGTGCTCAACCTTTTGAAGAGAGATGGCCACCTAAGTGATTTGTAACCAGTCGCTTTTTTATTTTATTTTGAAAAGCATAATGAACATTTTCTCCTGCAGCCGCTGAATGTCAATGATAAGGAGAGTAAGCGAAGCAAATTTCCAGCAGTTGCAGGAGGAAAATGGAGAGGATAGGTCCCAGTATATACCACCCCCGCTGCCCCTCCAGTCCAATTGTAAAACAGGAGGTGACAGGAAGGCTGCACTAGGCCCCCTGGAGCATGGGGCCGGGTTGCCATTGCGACCCATGACGCTACACCAGTGGTTGGGGGTGTATGGTAAAAACATGACTGAACTATGGGGTTTTATTGTCCCCCCCAAACTGCAAATGTAAACAAGCCCCTACTGTCCTAAGCCCCCTATAAGGTTGCTTTCACACTGATGTACTGAAGTTTACCTGCAGCGCAGTGCACCTGTGGCTTTCCTGCCAGTAAGCTGTGCTTTGCCATAGACTTCTATTATATCTTGTGGGTGTGGTGCACTTTCTGATAGTGCACCAAAACTTCCTGTAAGAGAAACCCGGATAACAAGCATGCAGTGGTGCGCAGATGTGCACTTTCCAAGAAATGCACAAGAAAGGACATGTACTGGCGCATGCGTGCGCGCGTTGGTGCCTGTCTGCCTATTTAAACCTGCCAGTGAAATGCACACTTTGCTGAGTAGTCTTTCAGCTAGTGCCTGATTTACCTGATTTGTACCAGTTTCCTGTAAACCCTGCTTGCCTGAACCTTCCTCTTCACCTCCACCTGCCTACTTGTGATCCCAGCGTGTGCTTGACTCCGCTTCTGCCTGATGTTCCTGTGCCTCATTGCCCGACCGTGTACCGAACCTGGCCTGTGTCCTGTCTTTGCCTCTGCCTCACGTCTCGGTACCTGCTCTGTCCGGCTGTTGATGACCCACCGGCTTACGTCCCGGCTACGCTTCCAGCTGCTGATCCAGCGACACGGAGCTCCTGTTCTCAGTTCCAGCCCAGCGCTCTCCAGCTACCTGGTTCCTGCCAAGTCCCAGCCAGAGCCATCTGCTACATCTGCCCTCGTGCCACTCTGTGTCCTCCACTCCCTGTCACCACTATCAGGGGTGTTGGACAGGAGGTGCAAGAGAAGCCCCCTCTACAGCTCGATCTCCACCAGGTACGTGACACTTCCGCATTCAGGATCAGTCGGAAAGCAGCCCTAAAGTTGTTAAGCCTTTTATAGGTGTTAATATGCCCATTGCAAAAGCTCAGTGTGTGTGTTGTTTAATACACTGACATTCTTTCCCTCTTCCATCTTATGCTGGCATTGCTCTAGAGCAGAGTTTCTCATCCAGGGTTCCTTCAGAGGTTGCTAGGGGTTCTTTGAGCAATAAGCAATTTCTGCCTCTCAGATAAGTTCCCTCTTACACCAATGAGCTTTTAAACTATCTGCAAGGAGTAATTCTTCTCAATGACCACAAGCGTAAGGAGCATGCTTCTCACTGAAAATCACATCAAAATATCATGGGTTGTAGATATAGTAATTATTAGCAGGGGTTCCCTGAGACCAGAAAGTTATTTCAAGAGTTCACCTGTGTTGAAAAGGTTGAGAAAGGCTGCTCTAGAGCATGGATATGCAATTAGCGGACCTCCAGCTGTTGCAAAACTACAAGTCCCATCATGCCTCTGCCTCTGGGTGTCATGCTTGCTGCTGTCAGTCTCGCTATGCCTCATGGGACTTGTAGTTTGGCAACAGCTGGAGGTCCGCTAATTGCATATCCCTGCTCTAGAGGCTTGCTAGAAATGACCCAGGAGAAGTGCACTTGGTATTACTCCTAATGGGACAGGAGCCTGTGTTACAAAAGAGGCATCGGATTACGCAGCTCCTGCTCCCTCCACAGCCACCTGCTCCCTGCGCGACCGCCTGCTTCCTCCACAGCCGGCACTTGCTCGATACACTCTGATGCTTTGGGATGACGACTGGGTTGGCAAGCCCAGATCGTGATCAACGAGTTGCCGACCCCGTGCTTCCCTGGTTTGAGGTCACGGACCACATCTATTCTGACAGTGAAAAGACTTCCTCGCTGTCAGAATACACTGATCAGCACCGTTGGCTATAGCAAAACTTGGTAATCAGCTGAACTGGTTGAATTTCAGTCCATGTTTGGCTGGCTTAAGGCAGATATTTCTGCAAATTTGTCACAATTCCTTGGAAAAAAAATGGATTTTATACAGCCATCACGGTCCAGGGCTTAAACACACTAGGCTTCTTCTAAAAAATGTAATTTAAATTTAAGTTAACCGTATGTATTTTTGTTAATTCACTCATCCTCTTCTTTTAAAATGATTATTATTTGTATTGTGTGTACTTTTTTTTTCATTTCGGTTAACTTTGTAAGCGCTAAATTAAAGAGGTTGAGAGGGGGATACAGGGGGTTCATTTTGCTTTCCTCCCATTGAGCACAACACTTTTGAACCAGATCTAGTGATGTCAGGAAGATGGCTGTCTTTGGTCATCAAGCAACAAGGAGGAACTTGAAGAATGTTCACTGCACCATACACAAGATAAAAGGAGAAATTCCCCAGTACTAAGTAAAGGGCACTTCACTGGACAGAGTGCTGTTAGTTCAGAGAAGTGAATCAGAAAACTGATAACAGGAAATCCTCCTAGGTACAGTATAGTTTGTGGTATAACAGTATTTCTTTATGCAAACACTAGGTGTCACACTAACAATATGGCTGAGTAATTCTTTGGTTTAAATTAATTCTCTATTTCTTTTTTTTTTCATTATTTTCCCTTGTTCAGTGGATTGTAGGTAAAGACATCAGATGTGCAACATCAAATAAAAATTTGGCCCTAACTGAAAAAGGAAGGCAAGGAAAACGTTCTGATTTCCAAAAACGATGCAACAGCCAGCAGTTTTACATTAATTTACCCTTTTTTTAAGAAGAAGACTTTTTTTTGTTTTTTGTTTTCTCAAATTAAGCACAGTGCAGAAGTCCATCTGCAATTTGACAGGATGACAGGGCAGAGGGATGTTATTTTTTATTTTATTTGTTTCTTCTTTTTTTTTGGACAAATCAGCATTACGTAACACAGCTTGGCCTTGCAATTATTATCATATGAAAGACAAACTTTGATCTCTGTGACCATTGCTGTTAATAAGCCTGATTGCAGAAAGTGTACAGTGCTCATAACATGCTCTATATTCATATGCAAAGTGCTGCGTGTGCTTCTAACATCATGCACCTGTGCTGAAAAGAATAATTAAACATTAGCATGTGTAGCGGGTATTTAAATTTGGGGGGGAGCATCTGGATCATTTAACCCAGATATACTAATTGTTAGGGAATCTGAGAGTCCCTTTTGTGGTTCTTGGAGGACTCTGGTGGTGCAAGGTTCCCTGTGGCCTGCAGGTGGCGTTGTCGCCCTGGGTTGGAGTTGAACCTGCACCGCAAGACTGTTCCTTTTTGTCCTTTCCTGGCACCAGTACAGCGGGGCGGGGAACCCGCTGTGACGCAAAGGGAGAGGAGATAAAAGGGGCGGACGCCCTGACCTCGGGGTTCAGAGTTGGAGGACGCGGCCGCACCCAGGCACCTTCGGCCTGGGTGCTGGCGTTCCGGACTTCCGGGCCCAGGTGCCCTTGACCTGGCCGGAGCGAGGGATGGAGTCCATCCCAGGCACCTTAAGCCTGGGGTGAGGTACTACGGCTGAGGCCTGGAGCCCAGTAACTTCGACTGGGTTCCGCAAGGGTGGAGGAGTCCGAGGGGCCCTAAGGTGTTGGGACCCGTATCTGAGGCGAGGAGGCCGGGGAGTGTAACCCTTCCGGATAGTCCGGTACAGCATTAATCCGGTGACGGCGGCGCCTCCGGTAACACCCTAGACCGAAGCCAAAGTAACCGCTAAAGAAGAGAGAGAGGGTGAGGCCGCTACACGTGGGGGCTCGTAAGTCCGGGATGTGTGCTTCGTGTATGGAGCTGGGAACGTCTGTGTTTGAACTTTGCTGCCTGGTGGAGTTCCGAGTAGGTCGGCCATGTTGGCAGGCATGCCACGAGGCACACCATAGCTGTGCAGTTCGTGGGCGGGGAGAAGGGAAAGCCCGCGAAGAAGAGCAGACTAAGGGGGGAGTCTGGCCATGTGGAAGTAGTCACGTGGGGATTCTGGCACGTGTTGGTCAGTGCGCAATGGAGCAGCAGACAGTCGGGATGACCTCAAGTACCCCGTGGATTTCGGTTCCTTACCCCACGAAGATGACTTCCTTTGCTGCTTCCATAACAGATACAGGAATAAGACTCAGGTCCCGAGGACGTTTGGCTCTGTATGTATGCAGAGACATAGAGGCCCTCGGTGTGATCTGTCCCGGCTGCTCGGGACTGGTGGTCAGCTTAAAGCCATTCGGGCGATGTGAGGCCTGCAAGGAGTTTCTTTTTGAGGTGGAACCATTCACAGAAAGGCCCCGAGCCTTCCACCTCAACTGCCTCACAGGTACCGCCACTCCGGAAGGGGAGATCCAGGCCTTTGCGGAGATTTCTGTGCGCGCTGACCAGGGCAAAGAGAGTGCCCAACCAGAGACTGAGACTGAAAAATCTGAGGATGCTGCTTCGGTCCCCACAAGCTCCCTGCTCCCACCTCCGAAGAGGAAAGTCGGCCTGGTACAGGCATCCTATGGTCGTGGAAGAGCTTCGCCCCGCTGCTTGCCTGGCCTAGATGGATCCGGAGGGAAGAGCCCTGGACATCCCTGTTCTTCTGAAGGCCCAGGTGAGCCAGGGGTTGGGACTGTGAGTGTGGTTGGAGGTGTCGGGAGTCCATTGTCGGTGGAGCCCGTAAGGGAGGGTGATTCTACATCTCCTGGGAATTACCTGCCCGCGGAAATGTACGACACCTCCGACCTAGAGTCGCTGTCAGATGATGGCGAGATTGACGAGGTCTTTCACCGCAAGGGTTGGGACAAGATGTCATTACCCGCGCTCCGTGCGCCAAGGGATCTGCCCATGTCTACAGGGGATAGTACACCCCGGGTGGAGGTCCCGGAGCCCGGGGAGAAATCTGGTCTCCTGCCTACCCTCCCATCCTGGGAATCACCTACTGTTTCATCCGTTCCGGTGACGGGAACGCAACGTTCATTACTGCGGGCTCCTAGGTCCAAGCCAACGGAGGTAGTTAAAGTACCTCGGCATCCGGAGTCCATTGTACAGCCTGGAGAAGGAGACCGTGCCACAATGCCACCTCTGGCCCGGCTACAGCGGCTCTTCTGTCAGAGAGTTGCCTGTGAATATGGGTGGGAGTACCCATACCTACCCCGGGACTTGCTTTTTGAAGTGGAGGTCCTGCGGCAGCGATGGTATGATGAGTTTGTCTGGGAAAAGCTCAAAGTGCCCCATGCTCGCCGATACCTTTCGTGCTCATCCCCCGTGTCCAAGAAGTTCAAGGACTGTAAAGCGGAGTGGATGTTGGGTCGGCACATCCATGCGGACAAGGTGCTTATTTGTCGCAAAGATGGAGAGAACATTGAGTATAATGTGGAGACTTTCGATAAGCACTTGAAGCCCCTGTTCCTGCCGCACCCAAAGTTCTACCTTTAGGAGGAAAAGACTCCTATATGCTCTGATTATTGTTCATTGCTGAACTTGCTGGAACACAAGGACTGTGCCCTAGTTTTTTTTTATTTGGGCGTTTTGCTCTTTGGAGAAATGGGAGCTGTTACTGTTTGTTCTCCCTCTTTCTCCCTGCACTGCAAAGAAGATAAGCCTGAGGGCTTTCACACTGGAGCAGTGCGCTAGCAGGACGGTAAGGCCCCTTTCACACTGGGGCGGTGGCGGATTTTTAGCGGCGCTTTACGGCTAATTTCGCTGCGGTATTCGGCCGCTAGCGGGACGGTTTTACCCCCCACTAGCGGCCGAAAAAGGGTCAAAAACCACGCAAAGCGCCTCTGCAGAGGCGCTATGCCGGCGGTATAGCCGTGGTGTCCCATTGCTTTCAATGGGCAGGAGCGGTGGAGGAGCGGTATACACTCCAAAGATGCGGCTAGCAAGACTTTTTTTACCATCCTGCTAGCGCACCGCTCCAGTGTGAAAGCCCTCGGGCTTTCCCACTGGAGAAACAGCAGCCGCTGTTTCAGGTCGGTTTGCAGGCGCTATTTTTAGCGCAATAGCGCCTGCAAACCGCCCCAGTGTGAAAGGGGTCTTAAAAAAGTCCTGCTAGCCGCATCTTTGGAGTGGTGAAGTTGCTATGTGTATACCGCTCCTCCACCGCTCCTGCCCATTGAAAGCAATGGGACACCGTGGCTATACAGCTGGCATAGCGACTCTGCACACACAGATCCCTGTTCTTTCAGGGGAGAAATGGCTGATCGTGTGTTCATACAAAGTATAAACAGCGATCTGTCATTTCCCCTAGTAAGTCCCATCCCCCTTCAGTTAGAACACAGAGGGAACACAGTTAACCCCATGATCGCCCCCTAGTGTTAACCCCTTCACTGCCAGTGACATTTTACAGTAAACAGTGCATTTTTATTGCACTGATCGATGTAAATCTGTCAATGGTCCCAAAAATGTGTCAAAAGTGTCCGATCTGTCCGCCAAAAATCGCAGATCGCCGTCATTACTAGTAAACAAAATAAAAATAATGAAAATGCCATAATTCTATCCCCTATTTTGTAGACGCTATAACTTTTGCACAAACCAATTAATTGGTTTATTAATCGCTTATTGCGATTTTTTTTTTACCAAAAATATGTCCAAGAATACATATTGGCCTAAACTGAGGAAATTATTATTTTTTTTTTTTAAAGTGGGATATTTATTATAGCAAAAACTAAAAGATAGTGTTTTTTTTTTCAAAATTGTTTGGGTACAGCATCGCATGACCACGCAATTGTCAGTTAAAACGACGCAGTGCCAAATTGCAAAAAGTGCTCTGGTCAAGAAGGGGGTAAAATCATCCGGGGCTGAAGCGGTTAACAGATGAAAAAAAATATGTTACAGGTGGGAGAAAAACAAAAACTGCTGTGCCAATGGCAGACTGCATCATATACGTCATTTTTTATTTTGCCCATGCTTACAACAATGGCTTGACTTTCCTGACTTCTCTTGCTGAACACTGACATATGGATGGAATTGAAAAAGCAGTATGCAAAAAGGACTGGCAACAGTCTGTATGTTACAGTCTGGTTGTTCACTACCTGGTAGTGTGAGGGCTTACCTGCCTGGATACATATTCAAAATCCTCAAAACCTTCCTCTAATCTGCACTTTTCACAATGTCCAAGGCTGTTTCATACCTTCATAAGCTTGTGCAGGGGGTGTGCCTGGGAACACCCTAATCACCCCATGCGGTGCAGATTCCCCCTGCTGATATTTCACCAAAGCCCCCAACAGGGCTCCTATTTTTTTTTTTAAATAATACAAAAATAAAATTGTAAAAAATTAAATAAAAATAAAAAAACTACTGACAAGTCCACTGCTTTACTGACACAGTCCATGTTTTAATACATTTTAAAATGTACATTTACATTTATTTTTAAGGGTGTGAGTGTATATATACATATACTGTATATATATATATATATATAGTATATATACAGTATATATATATATATATATATATATATGTAGCGCCCCTCTACTTTGAGGGGTGCTATGTGCCTAAATTTAGGGGTTGGTCTGAGCTAGTAGCCAGGCTCGGACCGCTTTTATTGATAGGTTCTGTTACGTTGTTTCTTCAGGTGTTGTACTGGTGTGCAGTTCCCTGTGGCCTGTAGGTGGCACTGCCATGACAAGTCAGGGTTGAACCACTGGTGACAGTGCTGTGCCTTAGGGTGTCCTCTCTCGGCAGTAGTACAGTGGGCGTTGTCAATCTGCTGTGCATGCCGGGAGAGGATACATAAGGGGCAGACGCCGCCTGGAGCGAGGTTCCAGAGTTCTGGAGTTCCGGAGTTCGGGTCGCGTGACCTGGCCTTCCAGGCCAGGGGTGCACGCTGCATCAGTCCCAGGCACCTTTAGCCTGGGGCTGCAACTTTGCCATTGGGCCCAGCACCTTAAGCTGGGGCTCATCTCTAAAAGGAGGAATCCCAGGGTGCCCCTGAGAGGGGACCCGCTCTAAGAAGAGGAGCCGGGGGAAGGACCTTTTTGATGGACCGGTGAGAGAGTTTCACAGAGGAAGAGAGGCCCGGTAAACTTCTGGAGGGATTCCACTATTCATCTAAGGCCTTGTAATGTGCAGCAACTTGCACCTGTTCTTTAATTACAAGAGCTGAGAGGTTCGGGGCTCAGAGATTCTGTGGCAGAGGATCTCCCGATCGTATCTCCAAGGAGAACTTAAGTGAAGTAAAGTTCGTGCATCACTCCGGCTGCTAGGACCGTGAGAGGGGACTATCCGGGTGAGCAGAGTTCACTTGTGATTGAGTGGTGATATTAAGTGCCTGAACCTGCCTCCCTGTTCCTTTATTCTTCAACTCCAACTTTCCTATCCAGTTTTCAGCATAAAGAAAATAAACCTTCCTTCATTAAGGTTTAATCTTGTCTGGACATTGGCCTTATTGGTGCAACTACAACAGACTCTTCCCTACACTCTAGGGGTGAGAACCAGCCGAGGGAAGGTAACTCGCTGCGGGACCCAACAATTTCTGAACACCGCTCACCCTCTTATTCAAGAAGAAACCTGGGCATTGTGGTACGGTGTGTCCCGCCTTGAGGAGGTAAGACCAGGGATCCGTGTGCTACATATATATACACACAAACACACACACACACACACGTGTTGAGCTTTGGGGTGCACATCCTAATGCAATAGGCTGACCACACCTATGCATACCTTCTTCAAGTCCCTGTTGGCTAGTACAATCATTCATTATAATGATGGGTCAAAGGCGAGTTCAACAAGGGATATGCTGTTTTCAAAACTTTTAGGGAGTGTCAAGACTTTTAGATTAGGGCACTAATCAAGCAACCACTCCAGCGCTCAAAGGACTGTCACCAGATCAAGAAACTGTGTGGAGTTTATGCTTCTAGTGCAATGATTCAACGATGCAGCCCTCCTCAGACGGGGAAATCCAAAATAAAACTACAAGAAAACACACACAGGAGGATGCAAATGCCTAGTACATTAAGATTTATTAGTACTATTCCTATGGACTAAGAATCACGACACAAATGTCTCTTTTAGACTTTTTCGTTATTGCATAATGCTGTTACCCCACACCCAGATTCTCTAATGCTAAAGGCAAAGCTTGTATAAACGTTACAGTATTTTCAGTTCAAGCTGTATAAAAAAAAAGAAGAAAAGATTAGTACAAAGAAAATGCCAAATGGATATTCACAGAAGAGGGAAGTAACAAGCATGACAACAAACCAATCATCAGCCAGTACAGCATCGAGTGACCTGACTAGTACATAACAGTGATAGCAAGTTGACACGTTTTGGGGACGCACCCCCTTCCTCAGAGCTGCGTCAGCTGCCACAGCTCTGTACCAGTTAGGTCACCAGCCAGGTGACCCACTTCTAATTGGACAATGTAGAAAAAAAGGGGGGGATCGGGACTTTGAATGAGGTATGCATGAGAAGACTCAAAGATAAGACAGTGTAATATGGATGCGTTTATTTATCTAAAACACATAGCAGAGCATGCGATTTCGAATGTGTACATAGTAGTAAACATACATGGCAATGAGCATATAAAAAGCATGATGCAAAAACCATAAACATTGTATAACAACTTATTCCTCGCATTAAAAAAAAAAAATCCTCATAAAATAGAATCATTAAACTAGTGATGAGCCGAACACCCCCGGGTTCGGTTCGCACCAGAACCCGCGAACGGACCGAAAGTTCGCGCGAACATTAGAACCCTATTAAATACAATGGATGCGAACGTTTGGATTCTAAAGTGCTAATTATAACGACTATTATCCATGTTATTGTCCAAAACAGAGTTTGGGAACCCGGGTTCTGCACCAGGGGACATGTATCAATGCAAAAAGAAGTTTTAAAAACGGACGTTTTCCGGGAGCAGTCATTTTGTGAAAAAGTGAAAGTGAAAAAAAAGTGAAAAAAAAAAAGTCAAATATTCCTTTAAATATTGTACCTGGGGGGTGTCTAAAGTATGCCTGTGAAGTGCCACGTGTTTCCCGTGTTTAGAACTGTCCCTGCACAAAATAACATTTCTAAAGGAAAAAAAGCCATTTAAAACTGCTTGCGGCTTTAATGCAATGTCTTGTCCCGGTAATATGGATGAAAATCTTTAGGAAAAATGGCATAGCTACCCCATCAACCCCCCCCCCCCCCCACCCCAGCCCATTACCAGCCCCTTTGGGTCTTGTATGGATATTAAGGGGAACCCCGCACACAAAATAAAAAAGCCCCTATATACTCTGAACAGCCGTATACAGGCGGTGCATACAAGACAGGGACTGTAGGTTTGTTCTTATGTAGAATCTGTTTGTAATTTTGAACAGCTGCATTGTTTAAGTGTAGCTCCATGCCAAATTCCTTTTTTTTAGCTTTTTGGAAAACATAGGGAACGGTTATCACCCCTGTCACATTTTTTTTGCTGTCTGTGCCCCTGTTCAGAACATTTCACCTCACTTTGCGTCCCAATGACAACTGTTTTTGAAATGTGGTGTTTGTATTGAAACAAGGATTGGTGATAAAGCATCAGTAGAGAGGAGACACCTTTCTCCCATATTAATTCTTACAGGAGAGAATTTTCCTTCCAAGGGGTAGATTTCCTCTCACTTCCTGTTGTCTTCTTCCGTTTGCAAGTAGTAGTAGTTTGTAAGTTGGATGTTTGAAAGTAGGGACCTTCCGTATATACTCTGCAGAAATTGGCCCCTTAGGTGTTGGTGTTGGCACAACACTGAAAGCACTCACAGTTATTCGTGGTGGGTGCTGGAACGCCCTGCTGTCAAGTATAATATCAGGAATTGTAATAACATATAATTGTTGATCAGTGGTAGTAAAAATTGGGCCTTTGATGGTGGTGCTGGTGCCACAACACTGTAAGGCCTGACAGTTACTCTTGGTGGGCGCAGCAATGGTCCCTGCTGTGAATTATTAGATCAATAATTATAATTGCATGCCCCTGTTGAACAGGGGCTGAAAAACTGGGCCTTTGGTGGTGGTGGTGGTGGTGATGGTGGCACAACACTGTAAGGCCTGACAGTTACTCTTGGTGGGCGCAGCAATGGGCCCTGCTGTGAATTATTAGATCAATAATTATAATTGCATGCCCCTGTTGAACAGGGGCTGAAAAATTGGGCCTTAGGCACTGGTGGCACAACACTGCAACCCCTCACAGATACTGTACTTGGAGCACAGCAATGAGGCCTGTTGCAAAGTATTGCATCAAAAATTTTAATTACACGCCCCTGTTAAACAGGGGCTGAAAAATTGGGCCTTAGCCACTGGTGGCATCACCCATAAACCAAAATGATCTTCCAAGCTATCATCGTTAATCGTATCATTGAGGAGGAGGAGGAGGATAGCCAGACAACATAACAGCACAGGCACTCAGCATCAGCATCAGTCTTGAAGGGATGTGACATTTTAAAATCAATTAGTCTGTTATATCAGCATCTGGTGTGTGGTAGCTGGTGGTGATCCAAGACTGGTTCATCTTGATGAAAGTCAGTCGATCAACCGAGTCGGTGGACAGGCGCACCCTGTGATCCGTGACAAATCCTCTAGCAGCACTGAATGTGCGTTCTGAAAGAACGCTGGATGCAGGACAGGCCAGTAGCTCAATTGCATACTGTGCAAGCTCTGGCCAGTGATCCATCCTCAAGACCCAGTAAGCCAGAGGATTTTCGGTGGGGAAGGTGTCCAAGTCTGACCTTGCCCCTAGGTATTCCTGCACCATGTATATCAGACGCTGGCGATGGTTGCTGGAACCGATCATACTTTGGGGCTGCGGACTAAAGAATTGTCTGAACGCATCGGTCAGACGGCCACCTTCCCCACCGCTCCTTCTTTGACTGCCCGAAGCCTCAGCAACTCGTTGTCCAGGACCAGGAGTTTGTAACCTCCCAGTCTCTGGGAACGCGTTGCACAGACCTTTCTGCAAGGCCTCCCGGAGTTGTCTCATCCTCTGCTCCCTCTGCGACGGTACGATAAGGTCCGCAACCTTACCCTTGTACCGTGGATCAAGGAGAGTGGCCAGCCAGTAATGGTCCCTCTCCTTGATCCGAAGAATACGAGGATCCTTCCGCAGACTTTGCAGGATCAGGGAGGCCATGCAGCGTAGGTTAGCTGAGGCATTCAGTCCGGAGTCCTCTAGGTCACTAAGGACGACATGATCCGCAGCCACCTCCTCCCTGCCACGTACAAGTCCACTGGTTTCTTGGGACTGTAAATCATCCCTAAAAGACTGCTGCTGATGATGCTGAGTGCCAGCCTCCACCTCCATGCTGACACAATCCTCCTCCTCCTCCTCCTCCTCCTCCTCTTCCTGTGTGATGGGTGGGACAGAAGGAACACTGTCTGGGTAAAGGGGGCCTTGAGAGGCAAGGAAGTCCTCCTCTTCCTGCCTCTGTTCTGCCTCAAGTGCCCTGTCCATTATTCCACGCAGCGTGTGCTCCAACAGGTGGACAAGAGGTACAGTGTCACTGATGCATGCACTGTCACTGCTCACCATCCTCGTGGCCTCCTCAAATGGTGCCAGGACAGTGCATGCATCCCTGATCATGCCCCACTGGCGTGGTGAAAAAAACCCGAGCTCCCCTGACCCTGTCCTGGTGCCGTAGTCGCACAAGTACTCATTGATGGCCCTCTGCTGCGTGTGCAGCCGCTGCAGCATGGCCAACGTTGAGTTCCACCTGGTGGGCATGTCACATATAAGGCGGTTCTTGGGCAGGTTCAACTCCTTTTGAAGCTCAGCCAGGCGAGCACTGGCATTATAAGATCTGCGGAAATGCACACAGACTTTCCTGGCCTGCCTCAGGACATCCTGTAAGCCCGGGTACCTGCCCAAGAACCGCTGCACCACCAGGTTAAGGACGTGAGCCATACAGGGCACATGGGTCAGTTGCTCCTGTCGGAGGGCGGAGAGGAGGTTGGTGCCATTGTCGCGAACCACCATTCCTGGCTTAAGCTGGCATGGCGTCAACCACCTCTCGGCCTGCCCCTGCAGAGCAGACAGAACCTCTGCCCCAGTGTGGCTCCTGTCCCCCAAACACACCAGCGCCGGCATGGCATCTTTTTGCCTGCGTACTTGCGTAGCCCCTTGAACGCCTACGGAGCACCGCTGGTTCCGAGGACAAACCACAGGAAGAGGCCATGGAGGAAGAAGAAGAGAAGGGGGTGGAGGAGAGAGGTGTGTCACAACCAGTAGTAGCATTTTGGAGGCGTGGGGGTGGAACAACCTCCAACACTACTGCACCTTGTCCTGCATCCTTCCCAGCTGCCAAAAGAGTGACCCAATGGGCCGTGAAAGAAAGGTAACGTCCCTGTCCATGCCTGCTGGACCATGAGTCAGCGGTAATATGCACCTTACCGCTGACCGCCCTGTCCAGCGAGGCCAAGACATTGCCTTCCACATGCCTGTAGAGAGCCGGAATAGCCTTCCGTGCGAAAAAGTGTCGTTTGGGAACCTGCCACTGAGGAACCGCACATTGCACAAACTCACGGAAGGGGGCCGAGTCTACCAACTGAAAAGGCAGCAGTTGAAGCGCTAGCAATTTAGCCAAGCTAGCATTCAACCGCTGGGCATGTGGATGGCTGGGAGTGAACTTCTTTCGACGGTCCAGCAGCTGGGGCAGGGAAATTTGCCTGCTAGAATCGGACGTTGGTGTACTGCTAGCAGAGTGCCCGCAAGTACTTGCCTGTGACACACCTAATTCTACACCTTCATTCCTCTCAGAGCAGGTTTCAGAGAGGAGTGAAGGTATAGTGGGGTTGGAGATCCCAGCTGATGCGGTGCAAGAAGATGTCAGCTTTGTTCTTTGGTGTGGGTCTTTAAGGTAGGCTTGCCAACGAGCTGCATGGCAGGTCAACATATGTCTGATCAAGCATGTGGTGCCCAAGCGGCTGATGTTTTGGCCACGCGATATACGCTTGAGACATATGTTGCAAACAGCAGCTGTGCGATCTGATGCACTCGCCTCAAAAAAGGCCCACACCAAAGAACTTTTTGAATGACGGGCAGAGGCAGCGCCCTGCACAGGCGGAGCTCTGCGGTGTGATTCCGTCGGTGTGCTGCCCATACGCTGGCCACTCAAGGGCATCCTGCCTCGTTGGAGATGTGCCTCCTCCTCATCCTCCTCCTCCTCCTCTCTCCTATTAGGCACCCACGTGGAGTCAGTGACCTCATCATCCCCTCCCTCCTCATCACTGGAGCCAATCTGGCAGTATGCTGCAGCTGCTGGAACATGACTGCCAGATTGGTGTCCTTCTTGAGCATCCCCTCTCTCTGCTCTCACGCTGCTGCCTTCCTCTAGCTGGGTATCATCATCAGATCCTTCCAAACGCTGGGCATCCTCCTGGAGCATGTACCCAACACTGTGCTCAAACAGTTCGGGGGACTCCTCAGGAGGAGGGCATGGTGGGTCTAGGGAAGGATTGACTAATGAAGATAATGATACCAGAGAAGAGGACGCTTTGGCAGCTGCTTTGCCACTACCCTGAGCCTGGGTGAGAGAGGATGAGGTGGGCTTGGTCATCCACTCTACCAAGTCTTCGGCATGATGTGGCTCAACATGTCCAGCTGCCGAAAACAAGGACAAGCGTGTCCCATGGCCATGTGCTGATGACAATGCACCGCGTACACGACCAGCACTGTTGCCCCCAGACACAGGGCCTGCTTGCCCTCTTTTTTTGCCTCCTGACTGTCTGCCTCTCCTTGGTTGCCTTCCAGACATTTTAATGGAGATGGGAAAAACAGCAATAAGGGCTACCTTCAGGTGTATATTGTGCAGGAGGCTTAGCAACAATGACACTGACACTGTCCCCTGCCTATCCTTCTCTGTCCCTAAACACAAGGATTGAAAATATGGTTCAGCAAAAAAGTTTTAGAACAGAATAGCACACTGACACTTTCCCTCACTGTCCTACTCTGTCCCTCCCTACAAACAAGATTTAGCACAGAATAGCACACTGATAATTTCTACGAGTGTCCTTCTCTGTCCCTCAACTCAGGGATTGAAAATATGGAACAGCAAAATAGTTTTAGAACAGAATAGCACACTGTCAGTTTCCCTCACTGTACCTCTCTGTCCCTCAACTCAAGGATTGAAAATATGGAACAGCAAAATTGATTTAGAACAGAATAGCACACTGTCAGTTTCACTCACTGTAGCTCTCTGTCCCTCAACTCAAGGATTGAAAATATGGTTCAGCAAAATAGTTTTAGAACACAATAGCACACTGACACTTTCCCTCACTGTAGCTCTCTGTCCCTCAACTCAAGGATTGAAAATATGGTTCAGCAAAATAGTTTTAGAACAGAATAGCACACTGTCAGTTTCCCTCACTGTAGCTCTCTGTCCCTCAACTCAAGGATTGAAAATATGGAACAGCAAAATTGATTTAGAACAGAATAGCACACTGTCAGTTTCACTCACTGTAGCTCTCTGTCCCTCAACTCAAGGATTGAAAATATGGTTCAGCAAAATAGTTTTAGAACACAATAGCACACTGACACTTTCCCTCACTGTAGCTCCCTGTCCCTCAACTCAAGGATTGAAAATATGGTTCAGCAAAATAGTTTTAGAACAGAATAGCACACTGTCAGTTTCCCTCACTGTAGCTCTCTGTCCCTCAACTCAAGGATTGAAAATATGGAACAGCAAAATTGACTTAGAACAGAATAGCACACTGTCAGTTTCACTCACTGTAGCTCTCTGTCCCTCAACTCAAGGATTGAAAACATGGTTCAGCAAAATAGTTTTAGAACACAATAGCACACTGACACTTTCCCTCACTGTACCTCTCTGTCCCTCAACTCAAGGATTGAAAATATGGTTCAGCAAAATAGTTTTATAACACAATAGCACACTGACACTTTCCCTCACTGTAGCTCTCTGTCCCTCAACTCAAGGATTGAAAATATGGAACAGCAAAATTGATTTAGAACAGAATAGCACACTGTCAGTTTCACTCACTGTAGCTCTCTGTCCCTCAACTCAAGGATTGAAAATATGGTTCAGCAAAATAGTTTTAGAACACAATAGCACACTGACACTTTCCCTCACTGTAGCTCTCTGTCCCTCAACTCAAGGATTGAAAATATGGTTCAGCAAAATAGTTTTAGAACACAATAGCACACTGACACTTTCCCTCACTGTAGCTCTCTGTCCCTCAACTCAAGGATTGAAAATATGGTTCAGCAAAATAGTTTTAGAACACAATAGCACACTGACACTTTCCCTCACTGTAGCTCTCTGTCCCTCAACTCAAGGATTGAAAATATGGTTCAGCAAAATAGTTTTAGAACAGAATAGCACACTGTCAGTTTCCCTCACTGTAGCTCTTTGTCCCTACAAACAAGGATTAGCACAGAATAGCACACTGTCACTGACACTCTCCCTACCTATCCTTATTTGTCCCTAAACACAAGGAATCCAGGATTAGTAAAGGAAAAAAAATTACACTGTCCCTGCCTATGCTTCTCTTTCCCTGCTCCGGAACACACTACACAAGGCCGCCGCGCTGGCGGCCTTTTATAGTGTGGGGCGTGTACTAAACCCCATCAGCAATAATTGGCCACAGGCATCCTGCCTGTGGCCAATCATTGCTCTCCTCGCTGCCGGCGCTGTGATTGGCCAAGCATGCGGGGTCACAGTGCATGCTTGGCCAATCACAGAGCCTGGATGACACTGCGATGGCGTAGTGCATTGTGGGCCGTTCGCGTCACTCGAATTTGGCGCGAACGGCCCAAATCGTTCGATCTTCATCGAACGATCGAACAGCCGATGTTCGAGTCGAACGTATGTTCGACTCGAACACGAAGCTCATCCCTACATTAAACCAAAGGTTGGTCCTAAAACTGAAACATGTAGCATCTGTGTAAGCCCGAGACGCCTTTCATGGCATTATTGCCAATCTTCAGGGGCGGATGCGTGGTTGAGTAAGATTAATTTCCAGCATGTGAGGATGTGCAAACTGAAACGCATGGGCCGCTAAAGGTTGTCTGCAACCGGGAACTGAGGTAGGGCCAGTGGGAAAACCGAGAGCATACGTACACATTCGAAATCGCATGCTCTGCTATGTGTTTTAGATAAATAAAAGCATTCATATTATACTGTCTTATCTTTGAGTCTTCTCATGCATACCTCATTCAAAGTCCCAATCCCCCTCTTTTTTTCTACATATAACAGGGATGGAGATATATGTTCACATATTCCTCATTTAAAATCCCCCAAAAAAACTTTTTTTTCTAATTGGACAATGGTCTGGTCAAAGCACCTGACCATCAGGCCTGCTCTCTGCAGCACAACTCCCCTGGAGAGGGAGAAACTCACTGACTAGCCTGATATCCTTCTGCGAGTCAACACCCACCTGACAATCAGTCTCACACCAGGCCAGTCACACTTTCACAGCTAACCAGTTATTAGATAATCTGTTTGCCACATTAGTACCAACCAGATTTGCTAAGATGGTGCCCCAACTATCCATTAAGCTGCTTGTGAGGCTGTTCCTCACCAGAAACATTCCTTTACATATGGTAGGAATGTCCAAGGTTTAACAGGTTTTGGACCAATCTACCAAGTAATATAAATAATACTTGGACAAGTAATTATTAATACTTAAAGGGTAACTAAATCTTTGTCCAATCCCCCTGGTCGACCCATTGTATCGGGATGTCAAAGTCTCACAGAACACGCAAGTGCTCTGGTGGACCGTTATCTTTATCCACATGTGACATCATTGACTTCTTTCATTAAGGACACAATCGACCTACTTCAAACAATTGAGGGTACATGTGTTCCCCCCAACACTTGGTTAGTGGCAATTGATATAGAAAGTCTCTACAACACAATCCCCCATACCAAGGGGATTGAGGTTGTGGAACACCTTCTGAAAGACAGAGGTCACTCTGCACATGCATACAATGCATTTATTTTGGATCTTTTAAAATTGCCATGGGAACCAAGTGTGCTCCCTCCTATGCCAACCTGTACCTGGGGGGGTGGGAGAGGGAGCTTTTTGGATGTGATGACATATCGATGTGCCTGTCCCACGTCATTTCGTGGTACAGGTACATCGACGATGTCCTGCTTCTCTGGTCTGGTACCAAGACTGAATTGACACAATTCATGACCATTTTGGCCACAAACACGTACAACCGTAAATTTACTATGGAATGCAGTCAGAACCAAATTAATTTTCTCGATTTAACAATTTCTATAGATAAAGATGGCCTTCTATACTCTTCCCTGTATCGCAAGCCATCATCTGGTAACACCATTTTACATGCATCAAGTGGACACCCCCAGTCTTTAGTTAGAAGCATTCCTTATAGCCAATACGTCAGATTAAAAAGAAACTGTGCTCACAACGATGATTTTGAAAAGGCAGCAAAAAATGTATATTATAGACTTAAAGATAGAGGCTACAGCCACAGAACTTTAAAACATGCATATAATAGAGCCTCCAAATGCAATCGCAACGAGCTACTGTTTTCTACTCTAACCAAATCCTCTTTACAACCAATCAGACTAATTACGCAATATTCCAAACATCATGCATTTTTTAGAAACATCTTGACACAATATTGGCCCTTACTATTAGCTGATAGTTCCGCTGCTAAACACATTAATAACTATCCTGACATTACCTATAGACGTGCTCCCTCTTTGAGGGACAAACTAGTTCGTAGCCACTTTGACCCCATAGATCCTAGATGTAATATACAGACTGGTACTTTTCCCTGTAACAAATGTGACACATGTCCATTTATCCTAACTGGCCAAACTGTGATCCTTCCCAACGGCCTTACACACTCCATCTGTTATCGAGTATCTTGTCAAACTATCGGTGTTGTCTATTTAGCCAAATGTCTCTGTGGCTGCTTCTATGTGGGGAAAACAAAAAGACCCTTTTTCAAACGTATTAAGGACCACATTGGCCCCATTCGCAAACGACGTATGACCACTGCCATTAGCCGGCATGTAGGTAGCGAACATAACTTTGAAGTAAATATGATTACTTTTTCAGCTTTGGAACATGTACCCACTCATGCAAGAGGAGGCGGCATCGACCGCAAACTCCTGCAACTTGAAACCAAATGGATTCACCAATTAAAAGCCACACGTTACCCTGGCTTAAATGAGTTCATTAGTTTCAAGTCCTTCCTATAAAATACCAATACATAAATCATTGTTCAATAATATTGTTTTGTAACTGCACTTGGTTACCTTCCATATTCACACTACTTCATCCGTGTTTCCTACCCCTATGTTTCTCGTAGGGGCATATATCATGCTCTCTCCGTGTTCTACAATTTTCTCAATTCCCCACACTTCTTTTCCCCTCTTCCCTTTTTTTTTTCCCCTCCCCCCCCCTCCCTTTCTTCCTTTTTGATTGCTGACCCCATAAATAATCTTTTGAATAATCATGATACTCTAGAAATGTACAAAAAAAACACATGTGACTATGTATTTAAATTTACTTATATTATAATTTGTTCAAACTGTTGTCAGCTTTAATCTGTTTGTATGTGTATTCTCCGCATCACTGTTTTATGATCCAGCTATGTGAGCCCACATTCCATTCCTCTGTCCGGCGCTGAATGTCGCGCATGCAACTTTTTGTTTTCCCCCCTTCTTTCTGGATGTGGTTCTCCCCTGCTGCCATACCGCGCTTTGGGGCTATACTGTTCTAGCCGCATGGACACCCAAGGGCTTCTGCCTTTTAGAAGCCCGCCCCTGTGCCATTCCTATGCTATAGAGGCTACCATTTCTATGGACCAGCTCTTTTCTTCTCCCCGGCCTCCTCCCCTTTGGGTTGTCATGTATCCGCCTTAGTGCCGCCCATCAGCTCCGGTTAACATCAATGACACTGGCATACACTATTCTCGCCGCCATCACCACGGCGCATGCGCGTGCCACGGAGCATTTTGGGAATTGTAGTCAGAGGCTGGCTTCATCTCCTATGCATAGGGACAGGCACGCAATTTGTCCTCTCTCGCTCAGTGACGTTAGCACGCCTGAGCGAGTGGGGGGTTTAAAATGCCAGCACAATCGCCTTTCCACTCCAGGCGGTTGTATGGAGGCGATCTCACTTGAACCTCTCCAGACTCAGGTAAATTTCAAAATTGTATACCACTCTCCCAGGCTACTATATGCCGGTATACTGCATCCTTATGATGATATGCAAACTAGCAGCCTAATAAATGCATCTGCATGTGTTTCTACTTTAACACATGCAGCCGCACACTATGCTTCTATACACAATTTGGTTATCTATCTACATGTATGTATATCACATATATTACCAGGTTATACTATCTATGCCTGGAACAATATTCTCTTTAGAATCTTATTACTATCTTCTATCATATTTTAGGTGTTACTACACTACTAGATAGATCCTTCCGATATCCCTTTGAGTCATAGTATGGATACTGTTCTCTTGGTCGCCTCCGCCAGCATATCTCTCTTCAATATATATTGAACACAAGTAAGTAGTTTATTTCTTTCTCCTGAGCCCGCTGGCCCTTTATACATTTTTTATATAAACTATATACTTATTTAAAATAATCAATATATTGGAAGGAATCAGTCATTAGGACCTGTCTTCCTTCCCAGCTAGGTCCTCTTAACCCCCTACGGCTGAACTTAGCCCCCTTCGTGGTCTGGAGGGTGTACTATCTACATCCTATGCGGGATTCGCATGCGTGGCTTTCTCTGCCTAGGTCGAGTGAGGGCTGGGCTCCATATCTGGTAACTATAGTGATGTGGATCATAATGATGTAACAGCATAAAAAGTTAGGATATTCAGTTATTTGTTTATTGTATATGTATTGACTTTGTTTTTGATTTTTTGTCAGAGCTGGATGATTTTTTGTCAGAGCTGGGTATACACAAAAACTTTGGGCGGCTACAGTGTACTCCCCTGAAGAAGCCAAACCTGGCGAAATATATAGGGACATAACATCGTACCTGACCCCCGCCATACTGTACCTGGGTAAACCAGCAGCCCCAAAAAAAAGAATTTCAATTGTTCAAGTTGTGATTTTATCATTTTTGCTCTTTCATATATTTTGTATAATATCTATGAGATATTTTAATAAAAATTGTAAATTTATTTTGTTTATGTGACATTTTCTTACAAAGCACCGCTATAGTCCCACTTTTCTCATTCCTTGATATGGTTACTAAACCCTTGTTTTTTTTTTAAACTAACAAACATGTCATACTTACCTCCACTGTGCAGTTGGTATTGCACAGAGTGGCCCCGATCCTCCTCATCAGGTAGCCCTCAGTGGCACTCGCGGCTCCTCCTTTTCTTGAGTGCCCCGTCAGAGAAGCGCTCTCCTTTCGGGACACCCGTGCAGGCGCGCTCCAGAGTCCTGCTTCTGCTTCTATTGACACAGACAGCAGGTCTTGGCCCCGCCCCCTGGTGCCCGCGTCATTGGATTTGATTGACAGCAGCAGGAGCCAATGGCTGCGCTGCTATCATTCCATCCAATCAGGACACAAGACACCGGCTAGAGCTGGTGTGCTCGTCCCCGGGGCAAGAAAGACCAGGTTCAGGTAAGTAAAATGGGGGGTCTGAGGGGCAGCTGCACGACAGAAGGTTTTTTACTTTAATGCATAGAATGCATTAAGGTGAAAAACCACAAGGGTTTACAACCCCTTTAAGTGGCGGATTAGGTGACACTATGGTATCTGGCACCTCATCCCTATTGAATTGAGAATAGCAGCAAACAAATACAATTTTGTATAAAAAAGAAAGTTTATTCATAAAATAAAATAACAACAAATATTGGGTTCAATAAAAGTTTGAGTGTGATACAAATCACATTAATGGTCCCTCGTATCCAAATATAGAGGGTGATCAGTACTTGATGTTATTTCCCAATATGTTTCGCCAACATTGGCTTCTTCAGGGTCTTTCTAAGGATCACCACTTTTCAGAGAGCTCTAATAAGGATAAGATCATATACATAATCAATACTTATTCATAAAATTGCAACAAATTTAATATTTACAGATTATGGTTCATTCTGTCCATTCCCCTATCGACCTCACCCAGAGAGACATCAAAGAAAATCACCAAGTCCACAGAAATGTGGAGGGGAGGAATGGACAGAATAAACCATAATATGTGAATATTAAATTTGTTGCAATTGTATAAATAATTATTGATTATGTATATGATCTTATCCTTATTAGAGCTCTATGAAAATTGGTGGTCCTTAGAAATCCCCTGAAGAAGCCAATGTTGGCGAAACATGTTGGAATATAACATCAAGTACTGATCACCCTCTATGTGTGGATACCAGTGACTAGGGATGAGCCGAACACCCCTTGGTTCGGTTCGCAGCAGAACATGCGAACAGGCAAAAATTTTCTTTGAACACGCGAACACTGTTAAAGTCTATGGGACACAAACGTGAAAAATCAAAAGTGCTAAGAGCATTGATTTTAATAATGCTTAAAGTGAAGCAATAAAAATGAAATATTCCTTTAAATTTTGTGCCTGGGGGGTGTCTATAGTATGCCTGTAAAGTGGCGCATTTTTCCCGTGTTTAGAACAGTCTCGCAGCAAAATGACACTTCTAAAGGAAAAAAAGTCATTTAAAACTGATCGCGGCTGTAACGAATTGTCGGGTCTCGGCAATACAGATAAATCTCATTGAAAAAAACGGCATGGGTTCCCCCCCAGTCCATTACCAGGCCCTTTGGGTCTGAATATTAAGGGGAACCCCGCACCCAAATAAAAAAATAAAAGGCGTGTGGGTCCCCCAGGCACTATATACTCTAAACAGCAGTTTATATACTATACGGCCTGCCCTATATACTCTGCAGAAAATTGGGCCTTAGGTGTTGGTGGTACCAGAACACTGTAACCCCTCACATATACTTTTGTTGAGCGCAGGAACGAGCCCTGCTGTGAAATATTAGATCAAGAATTGTAATTGCATGCCCCTGTTAAACAGGGGCAGAAATGATGGGCCTTAGGTGTTGGTGGCACCAGAACACTGTAAGTCCTCATAGTTACTCTTGTTGGGTGCAGGAACGGGCCCTGCTGTGAAATATTATACCAAGAATTGTAATTACATGCCCCTGTTAAACAGGGGCAGAAAAATTGGGCCTTTGGTGGTGGTGGTGGTGCCACAACACTGTAAACCCTTTACAGTTACTCTTGATGGGCGCATGAACGGGCCCTGCTGTGAAATATTAGATCAAGAATTGTAATTACATGCCCCTGTTAAACAGGGGAAGAAAAATTGGGCCTTTGGTGATGATGGTGGTGATGGTGGTGGAGGTGCCACAACACTGTAAACCCTCACAGTTACTCTTGATGGGCGCAGGAATGGGCCCTGCTGTGAACAATTTGATCAAGAATTGTAATTACATGCCCCTGTTAAACAGGGGAAGAAAATTTGGGCCTTTGGTGGTGGTGGTGCCACAACACTATAACCCCTCACAGATACTCTTGTTGAGCGCAGGAATGGGCCCTGCTGTGAATATTAGATAAAAAAATTGTAATTACATGCCCCTGTTAAACAGGGGCAGAAAAATATGGGCCTTAGGTGTTGGTGGCGCCAGAACACTGTAAGTCCTCATAGTTACTCTTGTTGGGTGCAGGAACGGGCCCTGCTGTAAAATATTATACCAAGAATTGTAATTACATGCCCCTGTTAAACAGGGGCAGAAAAATTGGGCCTTAGGCAGTGGTGGTGGTGCCCTAAACCAAATATATTCTTAGAAGCTAGCATCATCAAGTATGAGGAGGAATAGGGTAGTCACTCAGCATAATAGGATAGTCACTCAGCAGTAGTGATGAGCCGAACACCCCCGGGTTCGGTTCGCACCAGAACCCGCGAACGGACCGAAAGTTCGTACGAACATTAGAACCCTATTAAATACAATGGATGCGAACGTTCGAATTCTAAAGTGCTAATTATAACGACTATTATGCATGTTATTGTCCTAAAAAGGGTTTGGGAACCCGGGTTCTGCACCAGGGGACATGTATCAATGCAAAAAGAAGTTTTAAAAACGGTCGTTTTTCGGGAGCAGTCATTTTAATGATGCATAAAGTGAAAAAAAAAAAGTCAAATATTCCTTTAAATATCGTACCTGGGGGGTGTCTAAAGTATGCCTGTGAAGTGCCACGTGTTTCCCGTGTTTAGAACTGTCCCTGCACAAAATGACACTTCTAAAGGAAAAAAAAGCCATTTAAAACTGCTTGCGGCTTTAATGTAATGTCTGGTCCCGGTAATATGGATGAAAATCTTTAAGAAAAATGGCATAGCTACCCCATGACCCCCCCCCCCCCCCACCCCAGCCCATTACCAGCCCCTTTGGGTCTTGTATGGATATTAAGGGGAACCCCGCACATAAAATAAAAAAGGCCCTATATACTCTGAACAGCCGTATACAGGCGGTGCATACAAGACAGGGACTGTAGGTTTGTTCTTATGTAGAATGTGTTTGTAATTTTGAACAGGTACATTGTTTAAGTGTAGCTCCAGCCCAAAAATCTATTTTTAAACTTTTTGGAAAACATAGGTAAGGGTTATCACCCCTGTAACATTTGTTTTGCTGTCTGTGCCCCTGTTCAGAACATTTCACCTCACTTTCCATCCCAATGACAACTGTTTTTGAAATGTGGTGTTTTTCTTGAAACAAGGATTGGTGATAAAGCATCAGTACAGAGGAGACACCTTTCTCCCATATTAATTCTTACAGGAGAGAATTTTCCTTCCTAGGGGTAGATTTCCTCTCACTTCCTGTTGTCTTCTTGCGTTTGCAAGTAGGAGTCGTTTGTAAGTTGGATGTTTGAAAGTAGGGACCTGCCGTATATATTCTGCAGAAATAGGCCCCTTAGTTGTTGGTGTTGGCACAACACTGTAAGCACTCACAGTTACTCTTGGTTGGTGCTGGAACGCCCTGCTGTCAACTATTATATCAGGAATTGTAATTACATATAATTGTTGAACAGTGGTAGTAAAAATTGGGCCTTTGATGGTGGTGCTGGTGCCACAACACTGTAAGCCCTGACAGTTACTCTTGGTGGGTGCAGCAATGGGCCCTGCTGTGAATTATTAGATCAAGAATTGTAATTGCATGCCCCTGTTGAACAGGGGTTGAAAAATTGGGCCTTTCGTGGTGGTGGTGGTGGTGTTGCCACAACACTGTAAGCCCTCAGAGTTACTCTTGGTGGGTGCAGGAATGGGCCCTGCTGTGAATTATTAGATCAAGAATTGTAATTACATGCCCCTGTTGAACAGGGGCTGAAAAATTGGGCCTTAGGCACTGGTGGCACAACACTGCAACCCCTCACAGATACTGTACTTGGAGCACAGCAATGAGCCCTGTTGCAAAGTATTGCTTCAAAAATTGTAATGACACGCCCCTGTTAAACAGGGGCTGAAAAATTGGGCCTTAGGCACTGGTGGCACAACACTGCAACCCCTCACAGATACTGTACTTGGAGCACAGCAATGAGCCCTGTTGCAAAGTATTGCTTCAAAAATTGTAATGACACGCCCCTGTTAAACAGGGACTGAAAAATTGGGCCTTAGGCACTGGTGGCACAACACTCCAACCCCTCACAGATACTGTACTTGGAGCACAGCAATGAGCCCTGTTGCAAAGTATTGCTTCAAAAATTGTAATGACACGCCCCTGTTAAACAGGGGCTGAAAAATTGGGCCTTAGGCACTGGTGGCACAACACTCCAACCCCTCACAGATACTGTACTTGAAGCACAGCAATGAGCCCTGTTGCAAAGTATTGCTTCAAAAATTTTAATTACACGCCCCTGTTAAACAGGGGCTGAAAAATTGGGCCTTAGCCACTGGTGGCGGCACCCATAAACAAAAATGATCTTCCAAGCTATCATCATCATCAATCGTATCATTGAGGACTCGGAGGAGGAGGATAGCCAGTCAACATAACAGCACAGGCACTCAGCATCAGCATCAATCTTGAAGGGATGTGACATGTTAAAATCAATTAGTCTGTTATATCAGCATCAGGTGTGTGGTAGCTGGTGGTGATCCAAGACTGGTTCATCTTGATGAAAGTCAGTCGATCAACCGAGTCGGTGGACAGGCGCACCCTGTGATCCGTGACAAATCCTCCAGCAGCACTGAATGTGCGTTCCGAAAGAACGCTGGATGCAGGACAGGCCAGTAGCTCAATTGCATACTGTGCAAGCTCTGGCCAGTGATCCATCCTCAAGACCCAGTAAGCCAGAGGATTTTCGGTGGGGAAGGTGTCCAAGTCTGACCTTGCCCCTAGATATTCCTGCACCATGTTTATCAGACGCTGGCGATGGTTGCTGGAACCGATCATACTTTGGGGCTGCGGACTAAAGAATTGTCTGAACGCATCGGTCAGACAGCCACCTTCCCCACCGCTCCTTCTTTGACTGGCCGAAGCCTCAGCAACTCGTTGTCCAGGACCAGGAGTTTGTAACCTCCCAGTCTCTGGGAACGCGTTGCACAGACCTTTCTGCAAGGCCTCCCGGAGTTGTCTCATCCTCTGCTCCCTCTGCGACGGTAACATAAGGTCCGCAACCTTACCCTTGTACCGTGGATCAAGGAGAGTGGCCAGCCAGTAATGGTCCCTCTCCTTGATCCGAAGAATACGAGGATCCTTCCGCAGACTTTGCAGGATCAGGGAGGCCATGCAGCGTAGGTTAGCTGAGGCATTCGGTCCGGAGTCCTCTGGGTCACTAAGGACGACATGATCCGCAGCCACCTCCTCCCAGCCACGTACAAGTCCACTGGTTTCTTGGGACTGTAAATCATCCCTAAAAGACTGCTGCTGATGATGCTGAGTGCCAGCCTCCACCTCCATGCTGACACAATCCTCCTCCTCCTCCTCCTCTTCCTCTTCCTGTGCGATGGGTGGGACAGAAGGAACACTGTCTGGGTAAAGGGGGCCTTGAGAGGCAAGGAAGTCCTCCTGTTCCTGCCTCTGTTCTTCCTCAAGTGTCCTGTCCATTATTCCACGCAGCGTGTGCTCCAACAGGTTGACAAGAGGTACAGTGTCACTGATGCATGCACTGTCACTGCTCACCATCCTCGTGGCCTCCTCAAATGGTGACCCTGTCCTGGTGCCGTAGTCGCACAGGTACTCATTGATGGCCCTCTGCTGCGTGTGCAGCCGCTGCAGCATGGCCAACGTTGAGTTCCACCTGGTGGGCATGTCACATATAAGGCGGTTCTTGGGCAGGTTCAACTCCTTTTGCAGCTCAGCCAGGCGAGCACTGGCATTATAAGATCTGCGGAAATGCACACAGACTTTCCTGGCCTGCCTCAGGACATCCTGTAAGCCCGGGTACCTGCCCAAGAACCGCTGCACCACCAGGTTAAGGACGTGAGCCACACAGGGCACATGGGTCAGTTGTCCCTGTCGGAGGGCGGAGAGGAGGTTGGTGCCATTGTCGCAAACCACCATTCCTGGCTTAAGCTGGCGTGGCGTCAACCACCTCTCGGCCTGGCCCTGCAGAGCAGACAGGACCTCTGCCCCAGTGTGGCTTCTGTCCCCCAAACACACCAGCGCAAGCACGGCATGGCATCTTTTTGCCTGCGTACTTGCGTAGCCCCTTGAATGGCTACGGAGCACCGCTGGTTCAGAGGACAAAGCACAGGAAGAGGCCATGGAGGAAGAAGAAGAGGAGGGGGTGGAGGAGAGAGGTGTGTCACAACCAGTAGTAGCATTTTGGAGGCGTGGCGGTGGAACAACCTCCAACACTACTGCACCTTGTCCTGCATCCTTCCCAGCTGCCAAAAGAGTGACCCAATGGGCCGTGAAAGAAAGGTAACGTCCCTGTCCATGCCTGCTGGACCATGAGTCAGCGGTAATATGCACCTTACCGCTGACCGCCCTGTCCAGCGAGGCCAAGACATTGCCTTCCACATGCCGGTAGAGAGCCGGAATAGCCTTCCGTGAGAAAAAGTGGCGTTTGGGAACCTGCCACTGAGGAACCGCACATTGCACAAACTCACGGAAGGGGGCCGAGTCTACCAACTGAAAAGGCAGCAGTTGAAGCGCTAGCAATTTAGCCAAGCTAGCATTCAACCGCTGGGCATGTGGATGGCTGGGAGTGAACTTCTTTCGACGGTCCAGCAGCTGGGGCAGGGAAATTTGCCTGCTAGAATCGGACGTCGGTGTACTGCTAGCAGAGTGGCCGCAAGTACTTGGCTGTGACACACCTAATTCTACACCTTCATTCCTCTCAGTGCATGTTTCAGAGAGGACTGAAGTTATAGTGGGGTTGGAGATCCCAGCTGATGCGGTGCAAGGAGAGGTCCGCTTTGTTCTTTGGTGTGGGTCTTTGAGGTAGGCTTGCCAACGAGCTGCATGGCAGGTCAACATATGTCTGGTCAGGCATGTGGTACCCAAGCGCCTGATGTTTTGGCCACGCGATATACGCTTGAGACATATGTTGCAAACAGCAGCTGTGCGATCTGATGCACTAGCCTCAAAAAAGGCCCACACCAAAGAACTTTTTGAATGACGGGCAGAGGCAGCGCCCTGCACAGGCGGAGCTCTGCGGTGTGATTCCGTCGGTGTACTGCCCTTACGCTGGCCACCAAAGGGCATCCTGCCTCGTTGGAGATGTGCCTCCTCCTCATCCTCCTCCTCCTCCTCTCTCCTATTAGGCACCCACGTGGAGTCAGTGACCTCATCATCCCCTCCCTCCTCATCACTGGAGCCAATCTGGCAGTATGCTGCAGCTGCTGGAACATGACTGCCAGATTGGTGTCCTTCTTGAGCATCCCCTCTGTCTGCTCTCACGCTACTGCCTTCCTCTAGCTGGGTTTCATCATCAGACCCTTCGAAATGCTGGGCATCCTCCTGGAGCATGTACCCAACACTGTGCTCAAACAGTTCGGGGGACTCCTCAGGAGGAGGACATGGTGGGTCTAGGGAAGGAGTGACTGATGATGAGTCTGACATTGATACCAGGGAAGAGGACGCTTTGGCAGCTGCTTTGCCAGTACCCTGAGCCTGGGTGAGAGAGGATGGAGGAGGAGGAGGAGGGCTTGGTCATCCACTCTACCAAGTCTTCGGCATGATGTAGCTCAACATGTCCAGCTGCCAAAAAGAAGGACAAGCGTGTCCCATGGCCATGTGCTGATGACAATGCACCGCGTCCACGACCAGCACTGTTGCCCCCAGACACAGAGCCTGCTTGCCCTCTTTTATTGCCTCCTGACTGTCTGACTCTCCTTGTTTGCCTTCCAGACATTCTAATGGATGGCCTGCAGGGAGATGGGAAAAAAGCAATAAGGGCTACCTTCAGGTGTCCTTCTCTGTCCCTTTACTTAAAGCGGAGGTTCACCCAAATTCACAACTATACTGTAACACAACCGCTGTAATATGTATATCATCAAAGGACAAAACATTTTTTTTTTCCCATATATAAATACCTTGTATTTGCCTTTTCATAAAGCGACTTCCGGGATTCCCTCCCGCGGGAGTAGGCGTTTCTCCGGCGCCGCAATGCAATGTGGGACTTGGCTGCAGGGACTTGGTATGCAGTGCTGCGAAATCTCGAGAGATTTCACATACGACGTGACGCATGACGCCAGTCACGTGACGCATGACGCCAGTCACGTGACAAGGGCGTCTCTATTTAGATTGTGCATTTCATCACAACGGGGCGTGAACTTTCAATGACGCGGCCCCGTTGTGATGGCAACCTTTGAGTTTACGGCGCTACTCCAGGAAATGATTGCTTGTGGGCTTCACAATGCCCACAAGCAAAATGGAAACACAGAGAAACGTATTTTATAACTCCTTCTTTACGAGGAAAACGGACAGCGGATACTAGCAAAAACGAAACAAGTAAGTGTACTTTATTATTGGGAAACCCCATTGAATGCAGGAAAAAAAAAAAAAAAGTTTTGCCGCGGAACCTCCGCTTTAAGGATTTCTAAATATGGTTGAGGATGATTGCTTTCGCACAGAATAGCACAATGACAATTTCCCTGACTGTCCAAAAAACAAGGATTTCAAAGATGGTTGATGAGGAATGCTTTAGCACAGTATAGCACAATGAGAATTTCCCTCACTGTCCTTCCCTGTCCCTACAAACAAGGATTAGCACAGTAAAACACACTGACACTCTCCCTACCTGTCACGGATGCCTATCACGGCATCCAGCACAGGGTACGCAGATCAGTGGGCTGCACTAAAGGAACTAGGCACAAGGTAAGTAAATATATATATATGAGTTTATTGAAAGGATAATTCCTAAAACAATAAAGGCAACCAGCAAACAACCACAGTGACACACAAAACAACTCCCTACACCAACGTGAATACAGTTTAGAGATTAAAGCGTAAATGTAATCAAGCCAGGGTCATACACGAGAGATCAGTCCGATTGAACAGGGAGCCGGAAGGGACAACAGGAGGAAGGGATGAGTCTGAAAGACAGGGGTCCAGGGATGGATGCAGGGTTCAGGAACACAGGATACAAGGTAACAGATAACAGGTCACAAGGTTCAGGTTCAGGTTCAGGCATACAGGTCTGGGTTCCAAGACAATACCAGAGCAAATGCTTTAGTGTCTGCTGGGTATTTATACACACCTCCTGCAATCAGTCTCAGGTGACGCCTGATTGCAGGAGATGATTTCGGCTCCAGACAAATGGGAGACACCCGCTGGTGGCCACCAGAACTGCACCCTTTGGTGCTGAAAGCAATAGCACCACCAGCAGGTGACCCAGGCAATGACACTGATCATGACAGTTCCCCCTCCCAAGGAGTGGCCTCCGGACGCTCCATTCTGCCCTTGATCTGGCAGTGCTGGTAGGTGCGGAAAGGTCCCAAAAAGTCTCCCCTGTGTCTGCGGACTACTTGTGCTCCTCCGGCCAGAGTCCTTAAACTTACTGGGAGGCGCGGCACCTGAGTCCGGCAATGGAACACGCACCCCACCACCAGGGTCTGGAAGTTGGGATCTGGAAATGAAAACAGGCAGGGCAATGTGCATGAACCTAACGGAGGCGAACAACACAAGGGCATCACAGTCAGGCTGGGAATCAAGCAGGGCAAAATCAGCGGCAAGCCAGGCATCGAGAACTGGTTTAGCAGGCACCATGTCAGCGGGCTGGGCAAATGGCGCTGGGTCTTCAAGCTGGCCACCGGGCAGAAGTTCAGCAAGCCAGATGGCAGGCACTGGTTCAGCGGGCTGAAAGACGGGCACCAAAACGTCAGGCTGGGTGACGGGCACCGAAAATCCAGGCTGGAACAGGTTGGCTGGTGTGGAAACAGGCTGGAACAGGTTGGCTGGTGTGGAAACAGGCTGGAACAGGTTGGCTGGTGTGGAAACAGGCTGGAACAGGTTGGCTGGTGTGGAAACAGGCTGGAACAGGTGGGCTGGTGTGGAAACAGGCTGGAACAGGTGGGCTGGTGTGGAAACAGGCTGCAACAGGTCGCTTGGTTTGGAAACAGGCTGCAACAGGTCGCTTGGTTTGGAAACAGGCTGCAACAGGTCGCTTGGTTTGGAAACAGGCTGCAACAGGTCGCTTGGTTTGGAAACAGGCTGCAACAGGTCGCTTGGTTTGGAAACAGGCTGCAACAGGTCGCTTGGTTTGGAAACAGGCTGCAACAGGTCGCTTGGTTTGGAAACAGGCTGCAACAGGTCGCTTGGTTTGGAAACAGGCTGCAACAGGTCGCTTGGTTTGGAAACAGGCTGCAACAGGTCGCTTGGTTTGGAAACAGGCTGCAACAGGTCGCTTGGTTTGGAAACAGGCTGCTTGGTTTGGAAACAAGCTGCAACAGGTCGGCTGGTGCGGAGACAGGCTGCAACAGGTCGGCTGGTGCGGAGACAGGCTGCAACAGGTCGGCTGGTGCGGAGACAGGCTGCAACAGGTCGGCTGGTGCGGAGACAGGCTGCAACAGGTCGGCTGGTGCGGAGACAGGCTGCAACACGTCGGCTGGTGCGGAGACAGGCTGCAACACGTCGGCTGGTGCGGAGACAGGCTGCAACACGTCGGCTGGTGCGGAGACAGGCTGCAACACGTCGGCTGGTGCGGAGACAGGCTGCAACACGTCGGCTGGTGCGGAGACAGGCTGCAACACGTCGGCTGGTGCGGAGACAGGCTGCAACACGTCGGCTGGTGCGGAGACAGGCTGCAACACGTCGGCTGGTGCGGAGACAGGCTGCAACACGTCGGCTGGTGCGGAGACAGGCTGCAACACGTCGGCTGGTGCGGAGACAGGCTGCAACACGTCGGCTGGTGCGGAGACAGGCTGCAACACGTCGGCTGGTGCGGAGACAGGCTGCAACAGGTCGGCTGGTGCGGAGACAGGCTGCAACAGGTCGGCTGGTGCGGAGACAGGCTGCAACAGGTCGGCTGGTGCGGAGACAGGCTGCAACAGGTCGGCTGGTGCGGAGACAGGCTGCAACGGGTCGGCTGGTGCGGAGACAGGCTGCAACGGGTCGGCTGGTGCGGAGACAGGCTGCAACGGGTCAGCTGGTGCGGAGACAGGCTGCAACGGGTCGGCTGGTGCGGAGACAGGCTGCAACAGGTCAGCTGGTGCGGAGACAGGCTGCAACAGGTCGGCTGGTGCGGAGACAGGCTGCAACGGGTCGGCTGGTGCGGAGACAGGCTGCAACGGGTCGGCTGGTGCGGAGACAGGCTGCAACAGGTCGGCTGGTGCGGAGACAGGCTGCAACAGGTCGGCTGGTGCGGAGACAGGCTGCAACAGGTCGGCTGGTGTGGAAACAGGCTGGGTTACTGGCAGGATCGTGTGAGTTGGAAAGAACTTCCGTTTTTTCTTTGGTTTAGCCACCGAAGATTTGTATATGTATACAGGGCTGTAGGTGGTGGATGCAGCTGGTAGAGGCGATGAGCGGAAGGATGGTGAAGCAGAGGGTGCGGATTTTGAAGGGGGTCTTAGGGGAACTGATGGAGGCAGCCGAGACGAAGCAGGAGGGTTAAAGGCAGGGTAAGTGCAGCAGGGGGAAACAGGGTACTGGTACTTCATTGGTAGGAGGGTGTATTGGTTGGCCACTGTGGTAGTTGGGAGTAAAGGAGACGCAGACATCCCAGCAGGCTGGTGTCTAGACACAGGAATGGGTGGCAGGGAACCGACAGGGGCTGAGTACAATAAACTTGACCAGGCCTGTAGTAATAATTGCACAAAGTTAGGTTTGCATACTGCTTGTCTGACCAGAGACTGCACTGACTCAATACATGCTGCAAGCACCTGTGTAGGACAAGTTGAGTACTGCTCAAGGAAAAAGACTGAGTCATCTTCCAACAGCCACACCAAGGACTCTACCTGAGCTGCACTAAAAGGGGGTGTATAGTCATCGTCTCCACTGGAGGCATCAGACAGGGCCAACTCTGTACAGATACAGATCAGATCTTGCACATCCTCAAACACAAAACTGCCCAGATCCACAAAAACATGGGCTATGCGGATGCATTCCAACAACTGCTCTCTAGTGTGTTCACTTAATGTTTGAGAACAAAACTCCCTGTCCTCTGTTGCTAGTAGCGAAAAATACAGAATATCGTCAAGCTGCATTTTTAAAGCAATAGCAGTGCCCAGACCCAATTCCCAAGTGCAGCCGATCTGCTTGAATGGCTCTGGTATTCTGTCACGGATGCCTAACACGGCATCCAGCACAGGGTACGCAGATCAGTGGGCTGCACTAAAGGAACTAGGCACAAGGTAAGTAAATATATATATGAGTTTATTGAAAGGATAATTCCTAAAACAATAAAGGCAACCAGCAAACAACCACAGTGACACACAAAACAACTCCCTACACCAACGTGAATACAGTTTAGAGATTAAAGCGTAAATGTAATCAAGCCAGGGTCATACACGAGAGATCAGTCCGATTGAACAGGGAGCCGGAAGGGACAACAGGAGGAAGGGATGAGTCTGCAAGACAGGGGTCCAGGGATGGATGCAGGGTTCAGGAACACAGGATACAAGGTAACAGATAACAGGTCACAAGGTTCAGGTTCAGGTTCAGGTTCAGGTTCAGGTTCAGGTTCAGGTTCAGGTTCAGGTTCAGGTTCAGGTTCAGGCATACAGGTCTGGGTTCCAAGACAATACCAGAGCAAATGCTTTAGTGTCTGCTGGGTATTTATACACACCTCCTGCAATCAGTCTCAGGTGACGCCTGATTGCAGGAGATGATTTCGGCTCCAGACAAATGGGAGACACCCGCTGGTGGCCACCAGAACTGCACCCTTTGGTGCTGAAAGCAATAGCACCACCAGCAGGTGACCCAGGCAATGACACTGATCATGACACTACCTATAGTTTTCTGTCCCTATAAAAAATGTTTTTTTAAAGATGGTTGATGATGAATGCTTTAGCACAGTATAGCACAATGAGAATTTCCCTCACTGTCCTTCCCTGTCCCTACAAACAAGGATTAGCACAGTAAAACACACTGACACTCTCCCTACCTATAGTTTTCTGTCCCTATAAAAAATGTTTTTTTAAAGATGGTTGATGATGAATGCTTTAGCACAGTATAGCACAATGAGAATTTCCCTCTCTGTCCTTCCCTGTCCCTACAAACAAGGTTTAGTACAGTAAAACACACTGACACTCTCCCTACCTATAGTTTTCTGTCCCTATAAAAAAAGTTTTTTTAAAGATGGTTGATGATGAATGCTTTAGCACAGTATAGCACAATGAGAATTTCCCTCACTGTCCTTCCCTGTCCCTACAAACAAGGTTTAGCACAGTAAAACACACTGACACTCTCCCTACCTATAGTTTTCTGTCCCTATAATTTTTTTTTTTAAAGATGGTTGATGATGAATGCTTTAGCACAGTATAGCACAATGAGAATTTCCCTCACTGTCCTTCCCTGTCCCTACAAACAAGGATTAGCACAGTAAAACACACTGACACTCTCCCTACCTATAGTTTTCTGTCCCTATAAAAAATGTTTTTTTAAAGATGGTTGATGATGAATGCTTTAGCACAGTATAGCACAATGAGAATTTCCCTCACTGTCCTTCCCTGTCCCTACAAACAAGGTTTAGCACAGTAAAACACACTGACACTCTCCCTACCTATAGTTTTCTGTCCCTATAAATTTTTTTTTAAAGATGGTTGATGATGAATGCTTTAGCACAGTATAGCACAATGAGAATTTCCCTCACTGTCCTTCCCTGTCCCTACAAACAAGGATTAGCACAGTAAAACACACTGACACTCTCCCTACCTATAGTTTTCTGTCCCTATAAAAAATGTTTTTTTAAAGATGGTTGATGATGAATGCTTTAGCACAGTATAGCACAATGAGAATTTCCCTCACTGTCCTTCCCTGTCCCTACAAACAAGGATTAGCACAGTAAAACACACTGGCACTCTCCCTACCTATAGTTTTCTGTCCCTATAAAAAAATGTTTTTTTAAAGATGGTTGATGATGAATGCTTTAGCACAGTATAGCACAATGAGAATTTCCCTCACTGTCCTTCCCTGTCCCTACAAACAAGGTTTAGCACAGTAAAACAGACTGACACTCTCCCTACCTATCCTTCTCTTTCCCTAAACTAAAGGAATCCAGGTTAAGCAAGAAAAAAAATGTCACTGTCCCTGCCTATGCTTCTCTTTCCCTGCTCCGGAACACACTACACTAGGCCGCCGTGCTGGCGGCCTTTTATAGTGTGGGGCGTGTACTAAACACCCTCAGCAATAATTGGCCACAGGCATCCTGCCTGTGGCCAATCATTGCTCTCCTCGCTGCCGGCGCTGTGATTGGCCAAGCATGCGGGGTCACAGTGCATGCTTGGCCAATCACAGCGCCTGGATGACACTGCGATGGCGTAGTGCATTGTGGGCCGCGAATTAGGCGCGAACGGCCCAAATCGTTCGTTGTTCGGCGAACGATCGAACAGCCGATGTTCGAGTCGAACGTATGTTCGACTCGAACACCGAGCTCATCCCTACTCAGCAGCATAGGCAGTCTTCAAGGGATCCCACATCCATAGAAAATTCAATCGGTTACATCAGCATCAGGTGCTTGGTAGCTGCTGATCCAAGACTGATTCATTTTTTTTTTCCATTCATTTTTTATTGTATAACAAAATAGCATACATTGAATATGTATTAACAATATCACATTTACAAAACCGTAATTTTTATAAATGTGAGCCTATCAATGGAGTCTGTGGACAGGCGCACTCTGTGATCCATTACAGACCCTCCAGCAGCACTGAATGTGCGTTCAGAAAGAACGCTGGATACAGGACAGGCCAGTAGCTCAATTGCATATTGAGCAAGCTCTGGCCAGTGGTCCATCCTCAAGACCCAGTAACCCAGTGGATGCTCTGTTGGAAAGGTCTCCAGGTCTGCTCTTGCCCCTAGATATTCCTGCACCATGTAATGCAGACACTTGCGATGGTTGCTTGAACCGATCAGACCTTGGCGCTGAGGACTGAAAAATTGTCTGAAGGCATCGGTCAGCCGGCCACCTTCTACACCTCTCTTTCTCTGACTGAATGAAGCCTCAGCAACACGTTGTCGAGCACCAACATTGCACAAACTTTTCTTCAAGGCCTCCTGAAGATGTTTCATCCTCTGCTCTCTCTGCGAAGGCATGATGAGTTCTGCAACCTTACCCTTGTAGCGTGGATCAAGAAGGGTTGCCAGCCAGTAATGGTCCCTCTCCTTGATACCACGAATCCTAGGGTCCTTTTGCAGGCTTTGCAGAATCAGAGAGGCCATGCAGCGTAAGTTTGAAGAGGCATTCGATTCTGAGTCCTCTGGGTCACTAAGGATCACATGATACGCAACTACTGTACCTCCTCCCAGCCACGCACAACTCCTTGGGTTTCTGGGGACTGAAAATGATCCCTTGAAGACTGCTGCTGAGTGTTATTCTCCACGTCCATACTGACACAATCCTCCTCCTCCTCCTCCTCCTCTTCTTCCTGTGTGTTTGGCGGGCCCGCAGGAATACTATCTGGATAAAGGGGGCCTTGAGAGGTAAGGAAGTCCTCCTTTTCCTCCCTCTGTTCTGCCTCAAGTGCCCTTTCCATTATTCCATGAAGCGCGTGCTCCAACAGGAAGACAAGAGGGACAGTATCACTGGTGCATGCATTGTCACTCCTCACCATCCTCGTGGCCTCCTCAAATGGTGACAGAACAGTGCATGCATCCTTAATCAGTAGCCACTGGCGTGACGAAAAAAAGACAAGCTCCCCTGACCCTGTTCTGGTGCCACACAGGTACTCATTGATGGCCCTCTGCTGCATGTGCAGCCACTGCAGCATTGCCGACATTGAGTTTCACCTGGTGGGCATGTCACAAATGGTTGGTGGGCAGGTTGCATTCCAAGGTCAAGACATTGCTTTCTACATGCCGGTAGAGAGCCAGAATGGCCTTCCCTGAAAAGAAATGGCGTTTGGGAACCTGCCACTGAGGTACCTGAAAGGGGGCAGAGTCTACCAGCTGAAAAGGCAGCAGTTGCAGTGCTAGCAATTTGGCCAAGCTAGCATTCAGACGATGAGCATGTGGATGGCTGGGACCGAATTTCTTTCTACGGTTTAGCAACTTGGGTAGGGAAATTTGCCTGTTAAAATCAGATGGTGGTGTACCGCTAGCAGATTGGCCGCAAGTACTTGGTGTCAGGGTCACCTGTGGCCAGGTGACAGATGCACACCGTAGGGGGACAGGAGTGCACCGCGAGGTAGTGAACCCTATGGCTGGCTTCTGTGGGTAGGAAACTGGGTGGTTGTGGAAAGCGGGACCAGAGGAGCACAACCGGGATCCCAACGGAAGCGAGAGCCAAGATTCCCCAGGGCGCGGAGTCTAAGACCCAGCTGGTCTTCTCCAGGGCCTCTAGTGGTGAGGATGTTACGCTGCAGGCTGGGACCAGGTCGCGGCCCCTGGAGTTTCCTAGCTCACGCCCCGTAGGATAAGGGGAAGCAGCGGCACACGATAGAGAGAACCGAATAACAAGCCGAAGGTCAGGGGCCACAAGCAGACAAGGATAACGAAGAACGAGCCGAAGGTCAAGGGTCACGAGCAGACAGGGATGGTCGGGGACAAGCCAATAACGTAACAGAGAGACAGACGTAGCACACGGCAGGCAGGAACCCAAACACACAATGCCTAACAAACACGTTGATCAGCAAAGCAGGCTTGCAGTGCACAGGTTAATATAGTGTTCAGTGATAGGGCCTGGGGTGGAGTCAGGCTGGGAGGAGATTATAAAGGAAGCCAGGTGAAGGAGGTCTGGTCTCTAGATGAACACATGAGGAGGAAGGTAAGATGGCAGACAGACATTAATGCATATCCATGACAGTACCCTCCCTCTTACGAGGCCTCCCCCTTCCCCGCCTGGGCCCAGGTTTAGAGGGAAACTTCAGATGAAACTCCTTTAACAGACGAGGTGCAAAGACCTCAGATGCAGTGATCCAAGACCTCTCCTCAGGACCAAACCCTTTCCAATGAACGAGGTACTGAAGAACGCCTTTACAGAGTCGGGAGTCCAGAATTTGACTGATCTCGTACTCCTGATTATCCTCCGAGACAGGCGCCACGGTAGGAAGAGGACGAGAGAATTTATTGAGGACTAAAGGCTTTAGAAGAGCAACATGAAAGGAGTTAGTGATTTTAAGGCTCTTAGGAATCTGGAGTTTGAAACAAACCGGATTCAGTTTAGCAGTTACCGTGTATGGACCGATGAATCGTGGAGCAAACTTCAGAGAAGGAACTCGGAGCTTGATGTTCCTGGTAGAGAGCCAGACTTTGTCCCCTGGCTGAAGAGAAGGCGGTTTACGCCTGCGGCGGTCTGCAAAGCCTTTGAATTTTTCAGCAGCTGCCCGGAGGGAATCATGAACGTGACCCCAAACGGAATTGAGAGACTCCTGAACCGAAGCCAAAGCTGGAATGTCTGGAGAACAGATCATAGGAAGAGGAAGTTGAGGGTGTTTTCCATAAACTGTGAAAAAGGGTGTCTTCTGCGAACTGGTATTCACATGATTGTTATGGGAGAATTCTGCCCACGGGAGTAGAGAGGACCAATCGTCATGGTGAGAAGACACAAAGGTGCGAAGAAAGACCTCTAACTCCTGATTAACCCTCTCAGTCTGTCCATTGGATTGGGGATGGTAAGAAGAAGAAAAATCCAAGACAATATTGAGGGATTTGCAAAAGGCTCTCCAAAAACGAGACGTGAATTGGACTCCCCTGTCGGAAACAATATGAGAAGGGACCCCATGTAGGCGGAGAATTTCTCGAATGAAAATGGGAACCAAGGCAGGGGCAGAAGGAAGACCAGGAAGAGGAACAAAATGAGCCATCTTGGAGAATCGATCGATTACCACCCAAATGACTGTATTATTCTCAGACAGTGGGAGATCGGTGATAAAATCCATGGCAATATGGGCCCAGGGTTCCTTAGGAATAGGCAAGGGCATGAGGAGACCAGCAGGAGCTTGTGTGGAGGATTTGGACTGAGCACAGACATGACAAGCTTTAACGTAGTCTTTGACGTCTGAGCGGAGATTAGGCCACCAGTAGTGACGACTGATGAGTAGGAAGGATCGGAGGAATCCAGAATGCCCTGCCACCTTGGAATCATGTCCCCAACGAAGGATCTTAGCTCTTAGCTCAGTGGGGACAAAGGTCTTACCAGGCGGAATTTTAGACTTCAGGGTGGTAGAGTGGGCAACAATGCATGAGGTGGGAATGATCGGCTCAGGTTCAGGGGCGGACTCCTCGTCCAAAGTGTCAAATGACCTAGAGAGCGCATCAGCCCGACCGTTGCAGGAACCAGGTTTGTAGGTAATCGTGAAATTAAAACGGGCAAAGAAGAGACTCCACCTGGCCTGTCTAGGATTCAGACGTTTAGCATTCTGTAGATACTGTAAATTCTTGTGATCGGTAAAGATCGTTATGGAGTGAGGGGAACCCTCCAAGAGATGACGCCACTCCTCTAACGCCAATTTAATAGCGAGAAGTTCCCGATCACCGATGGCATAATTCCTCTCTGCCTGAGAAAATTTTTTGGAGAAGAACGCACATGGTTGGCGTCTCTTCTCAAAGATTTGAAGAAGCACAGCTCCCACCCCCATTGAGGAAGCGTCCACTTCAATAAAAAATGCATTCCCAGGATTTGGTCTCCTCAAGAGGGGGCCAGAAACAAAGGCCTGTTTCAGGTTGTGAAATGCAGAGACAGCTTCGGGAGGCCAGTCTCTGGCATTCACACCCTTCTTGGTCAAAGCGATAATAGGCGCGGCAATGGAAGAGTAATTCCTTATGAACTGCCTATAATAATTAGTGAAGCCAAGAAAGCGCTGTGTGGCCTTGAGGCTAGCAGGAAGAGGCCAGTTGGTGATAGCCAAGACCTTCCCAGGGTCCATACGAAGCCCCGAACATGAGACAAAGCACCCCAAAAACAGGACCTCAGAACATTCAAAGGAACATTTCTCCAGCTTGGCATAGAGATTGTTCTCTCTAAGACGTTGAAGTACAGTGCGGACATGGTTTCTGTGGACGAGCAGATTTTCAGAAAAGATCAGAATGTCATCCAGATAGATGACAACAAACTGGTACAGCAGATCTCTGAAGATTTCATTGACAAAGTTTTGAAACACGGCTGGAGCATTACACAGACCAAAAGGCATCACCAGATATTCGTAATGCCCGTCTCTAGTGTTAAATGCAGTCTTCCATTCGTCACCCTCCCGTATTCGAATGAGATTGTACGCGCCTCTGAGATCCAACTTGGTGAAAATGGAGGCACCCTTCAACCTATCGAATAGCTCAGATATTAAGGGTAAGGGGTATCGATTTTTAATAGTAACCGCATTTAAACCCCGATAATCGATGCAGGGTCTTAAGGTACCATCCTTTTTGGCAACAAAAAAGAACCCTGCCCCTGCAGGCGATGAGGATTTCCGGATGAACCCTCTCTCCAGATTCTCTGCTACATACTCCGACATGGCCTGGGTCTCTGGGATGGACAGAGGGTAGGTACGACCCCTGGGTAGAGTTGCTCCGGGGACAAGATCAATAGCACAGTCAAAAGACCTGTGGGGAGGAAGCACCTCAGCTGATTTTTTACAGAACACATCCCGGTAATCGCTGTATGCGGTGGGAAGATCAGAAGAAACAGAAGTGGCAGCAACCGGAAGACTCTCCTTGGGGGTCACCTTGAGAAGACACGACGAGAAACATGAGGAACCCCAGGCCAGGATCTGCCCAGAGACCCAGTCCACATGTGGAGAGTGGAGCTGTAGCCAAGGGAGGCCCAATACAACTGGGGTAGAGGCCTTGGGTAGAATAAGAAAGGATATCCACTCCTGGTGGAGAATCCCTACCGACATCCTAATGGGTAGCGTCTGGAAGCGAATAGGGCCCCCTGGGAGAACAGTGCCATCAATTGCCGAGACTACCAATGGGGTAGTGAGAGGTGAAAGGGTAAGCTTCATAGAAGAAGCAGTTCTCCAATCCATGAAATTGCCGGCAGCCCCGGAATCCAGGTATGCAAGGGTTGACTGAGGAGAAGTGCCTACATGAAGGGACACCGGCAAGAGCAGGCGAGAAGGTGATGTTTCTGGGTCCAATACTCCACCTTCCAAATGTATTAGACCCGAGCGTTTCCCGGACGAAGCGAGCAGGAGTCACGAAAATGACCCTTGCCCCCACAATAGAGGCACAAGCCCAGAGTTCTGCGCCTAGCACGTTCTTCGGGGGTTAGTCTGGTCCGGCCCAGCTGCATAGGTTCTTCAGCAGGTAGAGGATGCTCCACGGAATGAAGGGAGGGGAGCTCAGACTGGCTAGGACCCAGAGAGTGCTGGCGTCTTTTTTCTAAGGACCTCTCTTGAAAACGAATGTCGATCTGGTTGCATAATGAAATTACATCGTCCAGACCGACGGGAATGGCTCTTCCCGCTAATTCGTCTTTCACTCGGTCAGAGAGGCCATGTAAAAAGGTAGCGACCAGGGCCTCATTATTCCAGCTCAATTCAGCTGTGTGGATACGGAACTGAAGAGCATATTGCCCCACTGAACTAGATTCTTGGCGAAGACGTAAGACAGCACTAGCCGCTGAAGAAGCCCGAGCCGGCTCTTCGAAGATATTACGAAAGAGCTTCAAGAATTCGGACAGACTGGAAACCACCGGATCGTTCCTCTCCCACAGGGGGGCAGCCCAGGCCAAAGCTTCACCGGAGAGGAGGGAAATGATATAGGCTACCTTAGCCCGGTCAGATAGGAAGCTTTGAGGCTGAAGCTCAAAATGAATAGTGCATTGGCTGAGAAACCCCCTGCAGGCCTTGGAGTCCCCAGAGAAACGGAACGGAGCTGGCAATCTTAGTGAGTGTGAGGCTGCGACTGGTGCGATAGGTACAGCCGCTGGTTGTACTTGGGGTTGCGGATTCGGGGTTCCCAAGGAGACCTGAAGCTGCTCGAATCGAGAAGCCAGATCCTGGAGGAATCGCATCACCTGGGTCTGATTTGATTCCTGGGTCTCAAGTCTGCGAACTATGCCCTGCAATGGATCATCCGCGGGAAGCGGGATGTCAGCCGGGTTCATGGCTGATCAAACTGTCAGGGTCACCTGTGGCCAGGTGACAGATGCACACCGTAGGGGGACAGGAGTGCACCGAGAGGTAGTGAACCCTATGGCTGGCTTCTGTGGGTAGGAAACTGGGTGGTTGTGGAAAGCGGGACCAGAGGAGCACAACCGGGATCCCAACGGAAGCGAGAGCCAAGATTCCCCAGGGCGCGGAGTCTAAGACCCAGCTGGTCTTCTCCAGGGCCTCTAGTGGTGAGGATGTTACGCTGCAGGCTGGGACCAGGTCGCGGCCCCTGGAGTTTCCTAGCTCACGCCCCGTAGGATAAGGGGAAGCAGCGGCACACGATAGAGAGAACCGAATAACAAGCCGAAGGTCAGGGGCCACAAGCAGACAAGGATAACGAAGAACGAGCCGAAGGTCAAGGGTCACGAGCAGACAGGGATGGTCGGGGACAAGCCAATAACGTAACAGAGAGACAGACGTAGCACACGGCAGGCAGGAACCCAAACACACAATGCCTAACAAACACGTTGATCAGCAAAGCAGGCTTGCAGTGCACAGGTTAATATAGTGTTCAGTGATAGGGCCTGGGGTGGAGTCAGGCTGGGAGGAGATTATAAAGGAAGCCAGGTGAAGGAGGTCTGGTCTCTAGATGAACACATGAGGAGGAAGGTAAGATGGCAGACAGACATTAATGCATATCCATGACACTTGGGACACCTATTGCTATACCTTCATTCCTCTCAGTGCAGGTTTCTGAGAGGACTGGAGGTATAGTGGGGTTGAAGATCCCAGATGAGGAGCAAGTCCGCCTTGTTCTTTGATGTGGGTCTTTCAAGTGCTGTTGCCAACGGACTGCATGGGAGGTCGTCATATGTCTGGTCAAGCATGTGGTGCCCAAGCGGCTGCTGTTTTGGCCACGCTTGATCCGCTTCAGACATAGGTTGCAAACAGCAAAGGTGCGATCTGCTGCACACGTGTCAAAAAAGGCCCACACCAAAGAACTTTTCAAAATCAGCTGCGAGTCAGCAGCGCCCTGCACCTGCTTAGCTCTACAGTGTGATGCAATGGGGTGGCTGCCCTTAAGCTGCCCCCTGGAGGGCATCCTGCCTTGTTGGAGATGTGCCTCCTCCTCCTCCTCCTCTCTTCTATCAAGCACCCAAGTAGAGTCAGTGACTTCATCAACCTCTCCCTGCTCGTCACTGGAGCAAACTTGGCAGTATGCTGCAGCTGGGGCAACATGACTGCCAGTTTCTTGTCCTTCTTGGGCACCCCCTCTCTCTAGGCTCACGTTACTCCCTTCCTCAACCTGGGTATCAACATCGGAGCCTTTAAATCGCTGCTGTCAGGAAAGGGTTCACCCATTGGTGGTCTCTTGGACCGCAGTACCGGTGTCCACCAGTGGGTGTCTTCCAACACTCTGGATCTGTAGTGGAGGGATTCACCTGCTGGTGGCACTGTTGGATCCTTTGGCTGTAGTACCGGTGTCCACCAGCGGGTGTTTCCCGACAGTGTGGAGAAGACAGCACCTCCTGCGTTCAGGTGTCACTTGAGGCTAATTACAGGCATTTGATCTGTTAGCCTGTATTCTGTATCCTGTGACCTGCACCTGTACCTGAGACCGTACCGATCCTATCCTGATCCTGTTCCTATTGTGTTCCTGTTCCCTTGTAGCCTGATCCCATCCACCTTCTCCCTCTCCTGTCCTGCCCTTGTTCATCTGCTGTGTATGACCCTGGCCTGACTAACGTTTGTGATTACGGAACTGCCCTTTGTTATCTGCTGATCTTCTGTGTATGACCTTGGCCTGGCTAACGGGTATGATTTTGGTACTTTCCTTTGGCTGTATGTAATTATCTGTTGTCTGTGGGTTTCTGTTGGTTGAGCACTATTTGTATATGGGGTGTTTACTTATTTACCACTTATCTTTAATAAACTTTATATTATTCACCTTACATGCGTTTTGGTTTCCTCTTTGAAATCCACACAGTCTGGTCACACCTGGTTTATGACAGTTGCACATCCTCCAGCAGCATCTACCCGACACTGTGGTCGAATAGTTCGGGGGACTCCTCCGTGCATGATGGTGGGGCTACGGAAGGAGTGACTGTGGACAAGGAGCCAGTGGAATAGGCCGCTTTGGCAGCTGCATTGGAAGGCAAACTACTCTGAGCCTGGGTAACAGAGGATAAGAAGGATGAGGACGGCTTTGTTATCCACTCCACCAACTCTTCTGCATGTTGTGGCTCAATAACACGGCCAGCTGCAGAAAAATAGGGAAAGCGTGCCCCACGGCCACGTGCAGAGGATGCACCATGTCCTAGACTAGCACTGTTGAATGAAGACTCAGAGCCTGCTTGCCCTCTTCTAGTGGCCTGTGAGCATCTGCCTTTCCTTGGTGGCCTTCCGGACATGATGTAAATTTTGTTTTGCAACACCACACTACACTGTATTAGATACTGTGTACACCACCAGAAAAGTAGTAGCAACTGCACTACGGCTGCACTGTATTGTGTACTGTGTACACCACCAGAAAAGTAGTAGCAACTACACCATGGCTGCACTGTATCGTGTACTGTGTACACCACCAGAAAATTAGTAGCAACTGCACTACATTGTGTACTGTGTACACCACCAGAAAAGTTGTAGCAAATGCACTATGGGTGCACTGTATTGTGTACACCACCAGAAGTGTAGTAGCAAGTGCACTACGGCTGCACTGTATTGTGTACTGTGTACACCACCAGAAAAGTAGTAGTAACTGCACTACGGGTGCACTGTATTGTGTACACCACCAGAAGTGTAGTAGGAAGTGCATTAAGGCTGCAATGTATTGTGTACTGTGTACACCACCAGAAAAGTAGTAACAACTTCACTTCAGGTGCATTGTATTGTGTATACTACCAGAAGTGTAGTAGCAAGTGCACCACGGGTGCACTGTATTGTGTACTGTGTACACCACCAGAAGTGTAGTAGAAAAAGTACACCAGGAATGCACTGCAGTCAGATATAGGCTACACTGGATGCAGAGTATGTATATATATTGTGACAGCAGGAAGGTAAAGTCACCTGGTTGCATCCAGGGGGGTAGATATATTTCGCCCAGATTCAGGCTTTACGCCGACTTATACAACTAGGTGGAGAGTTGTATAAGCCCAGCTGAGGCTAGTGGGCTCATGGATGACTCATACCTCTAGGGAGAGTGTGGGGCGTCGTGCAGACAGGGAGTTGATGAGACCAGCTGAAGCTTGTCAGCTCATTTAGGCCTCTATAAGAACTCCCAGATTCATTAGGTGTTTGCTCATGCCTGGAACCAGACCTGTGTGGACTGTCTAGGGAGAGTGAACCCCTGTGCGGTGAGACAAAGCCTGTGTGGCTATTTGCTTGGACATTTAAAACCAGGGACTTAGGGACTAGGACAGCACTAGGCTGATCCCAGTTGTTAGTTAGGAAACCTGTATGTTTAGTCAGAGGTCAAGTTGACCAGGATTTATTTTATTTATGTTTCTTTTGCTTTGCTGTGTTTTGTCACTGTAAATAGAAAATAAACCGCACCTTTTTGATTTTGAAAACCACAACCTCCGTTTGCTGGGCCTGTTTTTGTGTGGGGAGCCCATCCCGGGGGTCACACACACCCGCTGCCGAGCTAACCCCCTCACAGTTGGTGGAGAACCAGTGGCAGTTTTTTTTAAGCCAGCATGGAGGAGATACTGAAACAGCTGGCTCTAGCAAATGCCAATCAACAGCAGACAAATGCAGGTTTGCAAAGGAGCCTTGCAGCCCAGCAGCAAGCTCATCAACAGAGCCTTGCAGCCCAGCAGCAAGCTCACCAACAGAGTCTGGAAGCTCAGCAACAAGCCCAGCAGCAATCTGAGGCCCGCTTCATAGACCTGTTACAGAAGCAAGAGCAGAGACTACAACAAATGGAAGCAGTAATGCAGCAACGTCCGCAGACCAGTGAGGAAAGCCGTCCCACTAATACCGCGTCCTTTGGGTGAGTCGTTTATTGACAAAAATTACTGGAGAGGATGATCCAGAGGTATTTTTGACCACATTTGAAAGGACCGCTGAAAGAGAAAAGTGGCCTGAGGAGCAGTGGGCTGGACTGGTGGCTCCTCTGTTAACTGGTGAATCGCAGAAAGCTTACTATGACCTAGAGCCTAACCAAGCAAAAGACTATGTGATGCTAAAAGCTGAAATTTTGGCAAGGCTGGGTGTCACCCAGGCTGTCCGGGCTCAGCGTGTGCATAACTGGACTTTCCAGCTTGGAAAACCCCCCAGGTCTCAAATGTATGATCTCATTCACCTGAGCAGAAAGTGGCTACAGCCAGAGACTTTGTCCGCACCAAAGATTGTGGAACGTGTTGTAATGGATCGGTTTTTGAGAGCTCTTCCTACTGCCATCCAAAAGTGGGTAAGCCATGGAGACCCAGAGACGGCCGATGGTCTTGTGGATCGTGTGGAGAAATACTTGGCTACAGAGAACCTGACGGCCTCTTCCAGAGACACTCGGACTTTCCACCCTAAGACCAGACCATCCCCAGGGGCGGATAAGAGGATTCCAAGGGGTGAGGGTGGAGAGAGTGAGAGGGTGGGAGCTCTACCCCAAGTTTGGCGAGAACAGCCTGGGAAATCAGCGGCTCAAGAGGCGGCAAGAAGGATCGTTTGCTACCGCTGCCGGCAAGCGGGACATATTGCAGCCAATTGCCCGGTTGTGGAGGAACCCATGCAGTGTGACTTTCTGACGGGCAGACGTCAGTCGCTGTGTGCGACAGTCGCATGCACTGCCATTCGAGGAACTGAGAAACATTTATGCAAAATGTGTGTTAATGGTAGAAATGTTGTGGTATTGCTGGATTCAGGTAGCCTTGTGACCCTGATAAAGGCTGAGTTAGTTAAAACAGAGGTCTTTGGGAATAGCAAGGTAGCTGTTATTTGTGTGCATGGGGACACCCGAGAGTATCCAGTGACTACAGTGTGTTTCGAGACCCCCAAAGGTACCCTCTCTCATCCAGTGGGCTTAGTATCTCAGTTACCGCATGACGCCATTGTGGGAAGGGATTTTCCGAAGTTCTGGGAACTGTGGGATGATCCTGAGCCCCCCACTGGTGCCCCTATGTACCAGGAATGTGATAGCCAGAACTCCCCTGAGAGTGGTGAGGACTCTCCGGAATTTCCCTTATCAGTATTGGCAGGGGAGACTCAAGAAACTGGAGAGGAGCCCACCTCCTCAGACGAAAACCTACCGTCTGTGGAGTTTTCTGATCTTGAGGTTCACAGGGAAAATTTTGCCACAGAACAGTTAAAAGACCCCGCCCTAATAAAGGCACGGGAAAACGTAGTGGAAATAGATGGCGAGTTAGTGAACCCAGATAATACCTGCACTTACCCATACTTCAGCGTAGAGAAGGACCTACTGTATCGGGTGGCAAAAAGGGCAGAAGAAACCGTTGAGCAGCTTGTGGTGCCCAAACCTTACAGGAAGTTGGTGTTGGAGTTGGCCCATGGGCACATTCTTGGAGGTCATCTGGGGACAGAGAAAACCCGAGAGAGGGTATTACAGAGATTCTATTGGCCGGGGGTGATGAAGGACATAGAAAATTATTGTTCCTCCTGCCCTGTGTGTCAGAGATCGGCCCCGATGCCACATTTCCGTAGCCCGCTGGTCCCTCTACCCATCATTGAGGTCCCGTTTGAGAGGATCGCCATGGATTTGGTAGGGCCTATAATCAAGTCCGCTAGGGGGCACCAGTACATATTAGTTATAATGGACTATGCCACCCGTTATCCAGAAGCGATCCCTCTCCGAAATACCTCGGCCAAAACCATAGCCAAAGAGCTATCTCTTGTGTTTAGCCGGGTGGGTATTTGTAAAGAACTGCTTACGGACCAAGGTACACCCTTTATGTCCCGGGTTATGAAGGAGCTGTGTAAATTGTTCAAAGTGACGCAATTACGTACATCTGTGTATCACCCCCAAACCGATGGGCTGGTTGAAAGATTCAACAAAACCCTAAAACAAATGTTGAAGAAAGTGGTGGATAGAGATGGAAAGGATTGGGACTGTCTACTTCCTTATCTGATGTTTGCTATTAGGGAGGTGCCCCAATCCTCTACGGGATTCTCCCCCTTTGAGTTACTGTATGGGAGACACCCAAGAGGGCTGTTGGATATTGCCAAGGAAACTTGGGAAAGTGAGAGTTCTCCCCACAGGAGTGTGATTGAGCATGTCGCCCTGATGCAAGACCGAATTGCACAGGTAATGCCCATCGTGAAGGAACATTTGGCCCAAGCGCAGTTAGCACAGCAGAGAGTGTACAACCGTGGAGCCAAGACCCGTACCTTTTCCCCGGGGGATAGGATACTGGTACTTGTCCCTACGGTTGAAAGTAAATTCCTTGCCAAATGGCAAGGCCCCTATGAGATAATGGAAAAAGTGAGCGAAGTGAATTACAAGGTCAGACAACCAGGAAGGCGAAAGCCCGAACAGATCTATCACGTTAATCTGTTGAAAGCCTGGAGGGATAGAGAGTCCCTAGTCGCAGACACTTGGTCACCAGCTCAAACTGGTTGCGTGATTCCTGAGGTTGGAATAGCAGCCACCTTGTCACAACCCCAACAACAGGAGGTTAAGGAGTTTGTGCTTCGCAACAAGGAGGTATTCTCTGAGCTGCCGGGACAAACATCTGGGGTAGAGCATGACATCATTACCCCGCCCGGTGAAAGGGTGAAGTTAAAACCCTATCGGATCCCAGAGGCCCGACGGGAGGCAATACGGGAGGAAGTACAGAAAATGCTGAACTTAGGGGTGATAGAGGAGTCCCAAAGTGATTGGTCTAGTCCCATTGTGTTGGTGCCTAAACCGGATGGGAGCTGGCGATTTTGTAACGATTTTCGTCAGTTGAACAAAGTTACAAAATTTGACACCTACCCCATGCCACGTATAGATGAGTTGATCGACCGGCTGGGAACAGCCCGATACATGACGACTCTTGACCTCACAAAAGGGTATTGGCAAATCCCCCTGGCCAAGTCGGCCAAAGAGAAAACCGCATTTGTAACCCCAGACGGGGCGTTCCAATATAAAAGAATGCCGTTCGGGTTACAGAATGCGCCGGCCACATTCCAGCGGAAAATGGACCAGATGCTGAGGCCCCATCGGAAGTATGCTGCGGCTTACCTGGATGACGTAATTGTCCATAGCACAGATTGGGCCTCACATCTGCCAAAAGTACAAGCAGTCCTGGACTCTGTTCGGGAAGCGGGGTTTACGGCTAACCCCAAGAAGTGTACCATTGGGCAGGAGGAGGCCAAATATCTTGGGTACACCATTGGGAGGGGAGTAATAAAACCCCAACTCAACAAAGTCGAGGCCATCCAGAGTTGGCCACGTCCCAACAGCAAGAAGCAGGTACGAGCCTTTCTGGGAATCGCTGGGTATTATCGGCGATTCATTCCCCACTTTGCTTCTAAGGCTGTGCCCCTAACCAACCTGACGAAGGGGAAAGGGTCGGTCATGATTAAATGGACCCCCGAGGCTGAGGCAGCATTCCAATTCTTGAAACAAGCCTTATGTAGCCAGCCAGTGTTGTACTCACCCGACTTCTCTAAAGACTTTGTCGTACAAAGTGATGCGTCAGATGTGGGGTTAGGAGCAGTATTGTCCCAGGTCTGGAACGGGGAAGAGCACCCAGTCATTTACCTCAGCAGGAAGTTGAAGTCCCATGAGGTAAATTACGCCACCGTTGAAAAGGAGTGTTTAGCGGTGAAGTGGGCTCTAGATTCCCTTCGGTACTACCTGCTAGGTAGGCACTTTGACATGGTTACGGATCACGCTCCGTTAAAGTGGATGGCTCAAAACAAGGAAACAAATAGAAGAGTGAATAGGTGGTTCCTGGCCCTCCAGGAATTCAACTTCACAGTAAAGCATCGCCCTGGCGTTCAAATGGGGAATGTGGATGCTTTGTCTCGAGTACATGAATGCCTGATTGCTGGTGTTCCAACCCCGAGGTTAAAACAAGAGGGGGGGGTATGTGACAGCAGGAAGGTAAAGTCACCTGGTTGCATCCAGGGGGGTAGATATATTTCGCCCAGATTCAGGCTTTACGCCGACTTATACAACTAGGTGGAGAGTTGTATAAGCCCAGCTGAGGCTAGTGGGCTCATGGATGACTCATACCTCTAGGGAGAGTGTGGGGCGTCGTGCAGACAGGGAGTTGATGAGACCAGCTGAAGCTTGTCAGCTCATTTAGGCCTCTATAAGAACTCCCAGATTCATTAGGTGTTTGCTCATGCCTGGAACCAGACCTGTGTGGACTGTCTAGGGAGAGTGAACCCCTGTGCGGTGAGACAAAGCCTGTGTGGCTATTTGCTTGGACATTTAAAACCAGGGACTTAGGGACTAGGACAGCACTAGGCTGATCCCAGTTGTTAGTTAGGAAACCTGTATGTTTAGTCAGAGGTCAAGTTGACCAGGATTTATTTTATTTATGTTTCTTTTGCTTTGCTGTGTTTTGTCACTGTAAATAGAAAATAAACCGCACCTTTTTAATTTTGAAAACCACAACCTCCGTTTGCTGGGCCTGTTTTTGTGTGGGGAGCCCATCCCGGGGGTCACACACCCGCTGCCGAGCTAACCCCCTCACAATATATATATATATATATATATATATATATATATATATATATATTATAACGGTGCGACTCTGTGCGACCTTAAAGAGTGTTGGTTTACACCAGAGTTTGTACAGAAAGACATGCTGATTGAACAGCTGTATCTTTGGCTTTTTAGTCCTGCCCTGACTATGGATCAGGGCCCCACCCAACAGACAGGAAGTCTGTGCTTGGAGAGTCAGGTGGACTCTCCTATCCCTCTGAGTGGAGTCAGGGGCTATCTATGCTGCATGGGTGCAGCCAGAATAGGCATGTCTGCAGGAGGCAGACATCGTTGGTGATTCAGCAACAAAGGTGCTGACCAGGGGTAAGCGAGGAGACAGCTTAACTCTTGGAAACTGTTTGGGCTTGAGGAGCAGACCTAAGGCCTAGGCTAAAGGGCTGAAACAGCCGGATAGCAAGAAGGTAAAGCTAGGAGGCTAAACTGTTGAGTATGCAAGATACAGGAATGGTGGAACCCCCCTGTGAATGCTACGGATGTATTTCTGAACTTTTGTGCTTTTAAATAAAAATGGGCTACCATGCCCTTAAACAGAGTTCCTGACTGGCCTGAATCACTTAAAAAACGCATCCACCATGAGAGCTAACAACCCCTAATCTTACAATATATATATATGTAGCGCTACCCCCAGTTAAGAGAGCCGCTGATATTGATTTGGGCCCTGTAGTGCACTGCTGTCAACCCCTGGCAATCGGCTCTAACCTCCCGTGGCACAGCTGGTGATAGAGGGATAGGACCGCGTGACCGCAACTGTTGGTGACACAGTCCTATAACAAACATACACAGAATATACTTTAAAACTCCTATTAAAGTAAGCGGAACTGACACCAAATGTACTTTACCCAGATATTTTACTGAGGCTAATGGGCAAGTAATAAACAACAGTATAACAAGTTGCAGATCCCTGCAATAAACAGTAATAAAGATAAACAGAGTAATCAGAATAATAAAGTATTGCTATGCAACTCTAGCGCTGCCCTTTTACAGCTACTTCCCCTCATGGGTAGACTAACACCCAGCAATGTCTACCTATGCAGTCAGGCCTGACTGATCTAAATGGAAGTTCAGTGAAACAATATTCGCTAGCAATCTTTTCGGTGGTGCACTTGAAGAACAACTTTGTAATCCCAACGAATAGTAAAGATAAAGGTATCTGTCTTTAAACAGCTCTCACCACCCGGGCAAGTCAAAGTCCGTTTCCTCCATCGATTCGTCTAGGAACAGGAATCCACCGACATCCAAGTCTTCAATCCTTCTGGTGTACTGCAGCAAGGAGGATTAGATGTCTCTAAGGCTCTGCTAGGCTGGCAGAGGGCTCTTTGGAAAGGAGCACACGGCCCAGGCTTCAGGCCTTGTGCACACAGCAGTTCAGCACAGACATCCTCTTGCTAGGAGAGGGGTGTCCAAAAAGACCGACCAAAACTCCGCCTCCCCTTTATAAAGTCTCCCCCAGCAGTCTCTGTTCTGGAGCAATGCACCCTGGGTGCTGCAAGATGTACTGGGAGATGTAGTCTCTCTCTCCTCTGCTTTCACTTCCATAATGTCTCTTTACTTCCTCCCGACTCACCTCTCACCTGGAACTTCTTGTCTCTCTGCATTAAAGGGGAACACCCCGCTACATATATATGTAGCGACCTCACCTCTCACTCCCTCTTTCTCTGTCAATGTCAATGGCTCCTGTCTAGGGGGATAAGAGAGGAGAGTGTGACGCACCACCAGCTCGTGTCCTCTAGTGTGTAGAGGGGTGAGCTATAACCAATTACCTTCGGGTCTGTGCCGCTGTCCGAAACCAAAGCTCCCCTTGAGGATGATCCTCACACTCCCAGAAAGCCAAGTTCCACACCATTGAAAGTCCAACACTTATTTATTCTGTTTGAGCAATAAATAGTCGTTTTAGAGCAGACTGGTTAGACATAGAACAGATAGGGTGGTGAGGAAGGTCCAGGCACAAACACAAACTTGTTACTCTCCTGTTCCGGTATGCGCAAACAGGCTTGGCGCCCGATCGCTGCCGCCGACCGTGAGGGTGGTCGCTGCCACCGACCGGGTGAATTAGAACGAGGTCTCTGCCACCGACCTGGGTTTTATTTGGATCGCTGCCACCTACCATGAGAACGTGAACTACCTTCTTGAGAAATGGCCCCTGTCAGGGGAGTCATCCATCCCGGACGGTCACCAGAGGCCTCCGCCGTCACCAGCCAATGCTGCGCTGGATATTCGGGGAGGTCACCTCCCTGGTCCCCCTCGCCCAAGATTCGGGTGTCCAATACCGGAGGACACCTTAAGAATCCTCCATCCCATGTGGGACCCAGTCGAAGGTACTGGGCCCCAGGCCTCCAGAGAGTACCTCACCCCAGACCTAAGGTGTCTGGGGTGGAATCACAGCTCCATCTCCGGGCCGAGGGCGCCCGGAGACCACCAGCACGCACACCCAGGCTGAAGGTGCCTGGGCGTGGACCCCGAGCGGAAGATGTCCGCCCCTTTTTATACCCTCTCCCAGCATGCACAACAGGTTTCCCGCCCCGCTGTACTACTGCTGCGAGAGGACAAAAAGGGTACAGACTTACAGCGCCACCTATAGGCCACCTATAGGCCGCAGGGAACTGAACACCCTGAAGTCCTCCACTGGCATGAATTGGTCCATGAACTCTAATAATTACTGCATCTGAGCCATTTATCACTCACATGCCTCCCCTAAATGTAACCACCCGCTACATATATATATATTAATACACTGCCTGTAGTGTATTAGAAAAAGTACACCAGGAATGCACTGCAGTCAGATATAGGCTACACTGGATGCAGAGTATATGATGTATTAATGTGATTTGTATCACACTCAAACTTTTATTGAACCCAATATTTGTTGTTATTTTATCTTCTAAATAAACTTTCTATTTTTATACAAAATAACATTTTTCTAATTGTGGGCATCTCTATAATCCCAGTAACAGTGCATTTTTTTTTAGCACCGATCACTGTATTGGTGTCACTGGTCCCCAAAAAGTGTCAGGTTTGTCTGCCGCAATGTCACAGTCCCACTAAAAATCGCTGATCACCGCCATTACCAGTAAAAACAATAAAAAAAATGTAAAAGTCCATTAATCTATTCCATAGTTTGTAGACACACTAACTGTACAAATCAATCTATTGGGATTTTTTTATACCAAGAATACATATTGGCCTAAATTGATGAAGAAACTCGATTTTTTTCAATGATTTTTTTTGGATATGCATTATAGCAGAAAGTAAAAAATATTGGTTTTTTTTCACAAAATTGTCTGTCTTTTTTTGTTTATAGCGCAAAAAATAAAAACCGCAGAGGTGATCAAATACCACCAAAAGAAAGCTCTATTTGTGGGGAAAAATGAATATTTGGGTACGGCGTCGCATAACCGCGCAATTGTCAGTTAAAGTAATGCAGTGCCGTATCACAAAAAATGGCCTGGTCATTAAGGGGGTAAAACTTTCCAGGGCACTTACCCTCTGGAGTATCTTTTTCATTTTTTACACAAGGTAAAATCTGCACTACATAATAAAAAGATGAAAGTTGTTTTTTTGGGATTTGCGATGTGATATTTAATTTGATCATATATTGTAGATTTGATAAACACAAACCTATAAATCACAAAGTGCACGCAAACACAATTTAATCTCCAATACTGTTGTACAAAATAAATGATGAGTTAATGTAAAATATACTGTATAAATACCAAACGTGTCATGCCTCAAAACTGTATGGTCCTGTTAAGCAAAAAATTAAAGGTACTCAAACTTATAGCGAAGACTTAAATAAACAAACACATTTTATGTTTTTCCTCTCTCTTGACAAGCACTACACAACATCCAACACCATTGGGCCCCTCAGTTGTATTATGGGGGTTATCTCGTCAATGACTTTATATCTGAATTAGTTCATATTTATGGTCACTGACTACATGGATATGTTAACTAAAATTGTTTGTACTACCACTTAATGACTTTAGTATGTCATCCTCCTAATGTTGGGAGGTCTTGTGTTCTGCTTCATTTTTGTAATTTATATTTCTGAAAAATGAATAAACATACTGAAATCTAAATGTCTTCACAGCTCATCAGAGTAAACTGTAAACGATGGTCTTGAATTATTGCTCTCACTCCAACATTCACAGCAATATAAAACATGTGTAGTACAATCACTGTTTACACACACGTGAACACCTTGTGCTGTGTTTGCATTTGCAGGTGTGCGCAGGGTGACGGAGTTGCGTTTACGTTTTTTAAGCAATTTTTATTTAAATTTATTATAATTGTATTTTTTTTTTAAACATTTTCATTTTTTTTAACTGCATTGCTATCCCAAGGGGGCTAACAAGTCCCTATATGATAGCATTGAACAAGTGACAGGCAATCTTTATGGACACATCAGGGGTCTTTTGGACCCCTAATGTCTTTTCTGCCATCTGCTCCAGCTGACCAAGCACAGGAGTGTAGTCAATCAGCTGTACACAGATTTCTAGCCAGGATTTTGACAGCTCTGAACTGGAAGTGCTCAGAGCTGAGCACTCCAGTTCACGCTGCTGCAGAGGAGATCAGGAAATGCATGTTCCCTGATTTCTTCCAGCTTGCAATCCTGACAGTAGCAGTTGTGGCCCTGGGCTCCCGCGAGGAGCAGAAGAGCCATTGGGGAAGAGAGTGGGGGCACAGACTGTAGAGTAGCGCGCACCAGTCACATGAATGTGATTGGGTGGCTCCACAGCTGCCCAAATTCCTAGATCACTTTCATATTAAAGCCAGGAGCCTCCAGATAATCATTAAAACAAGCCTACAGCTGCTACTGTAGTTGTAAAACTGCTTTAACCTGTTCACTCTTTGGACGTATCAGACACGTCCTAAGAGGCAAACTAGTTAAGGGGAGTGGGAAGGATGCCAGTAGAAAGGTAGAGATTGAAGGTGTATGTTAGAGAGTGTAGGATAGAAGAGGATGGCCATAGTAGTTTTGAGGGAATGGGTTTTAGCAACCTTCTCTGTGGTAACAGGGCAAAAGAGGAGAGTATTGAATGTGGTAGCAAACATGGTATGGTAGGTGGGGAAGATATCTGTACAGTGGAGATCCCATCATGAATTGCATCAATCTTTTGTTTGAAATTATTGCAAATCTTTTGGGCAGTAAGTAAGTTAGTGTGTGGAGGTAGTGGGGGAGTTAAAGGTAGAAAGGGTTGACAAGCACTGGATGAGAGGGGTGATGATAAGAGTGACAAAATAGGTCTTTTTGTCAGCAGGCAGGAATTGTTTTTTAGGAGAGCATTTTTTTTAGGGTGAAGTCCTGCAGGGATTTAGTGTTACGCCACAGTTGCTCAAGGGCACAATTTTGTCTTTGGAGAATTCTGGTGTCATCTGTTTGCCAAGGTTGTAGCTTTTGGGACTTAAAGTGACATTAAGGCCTCATGCACACTGGACATTAAAATAACGTTATAAAAACGCCAGTAGCTTTGCAGTGAGTTTTTCAACTTTTTTCCACGTTTTTGCAATAGCGTTTTTTATCGTGTATTAGAGTATTTTAGCAATTTTCGAGTTAGCGTTTTCTATCATTTTTTTTTTCAAGAATTTTTTTTTTTTCAATGGATCAAAAACGTTAAAAAACGCTGGTGAGCGACGTTTTTGATCGTTTATCTGCGTTTATCAGCGTTAGAACGTTTTTACAGCTGAAAAACGTCTCTCAGAGCCCACTAGTTTTTTTTTTTTTTTTTTTATTGCTCAAAAACGCCACTGCCCAAAACTGCTGATAACAGCCTATGTGTGCATGGACATGATGGAGAGTTTGATGACTGTAGAAAAAAATGTCTACAGCCAAAAACAGCTGCTGTAAAAATGACAAAATACGTCCAGTGTGCATGAGGCCTCAAGGTTCGAATGATTTCACCACAGCTCCTGTACATTTTTCATTCTACAATTTAACAAGTTCTACAATTTAACAAGTAAAAGGCGCAATGCTCAGATACCTCAATATTGCTTGTATGTGGTTCATAATAGTTCAAATAGGCAGGTATCAGGGTAGCAAGATTAGTTGAGTCTGTCAGGGCTGCCACCAGCTGGCATTATAGTGACGTCATCATCCTGTGCCACGCCGCTTGCGATCCAAGCCTCGTTTTGGCTCCAGTACTGCATGGCTCCAATACTGCATGGCCGTCCTCCATCTTTTGCAGTGACCAGACAAGAGACAAGAGGTCCGACGCTACAGCGGTGATATTCTGCAAGGACCTGATGACGTCCCTGGGATTTAATGTGCTGTTTCCTGCCAGCAAAAAGGACCTTCTGCTATCTGTAGTTCCTCCCGTTCATCCCAGTGATGCACCGAAAGTCATTTACTTCCAATTGAGTGGATATTATTTTTTATAATAAAGTGTTTTGATATATTCTCAGAGGCGCCCCTCTCCAGGTAGTCGTCCCTAAAGACCTCCCTGGAGTCTCAAGTTAACAACCAAAAAACTGAAATATGCAACAACCAGTCAATTAACCACTTAAGCCCCGGACCATTTGGTAGCTAAAGGACCAGAGGTGAATTCAGAATTTTGCACTGCGCTGCTTTAACTGTAAATTGTGCGGACATGCAATGTTGTACCCAAACGAAATTTGCGTCCTTTTCTTCCCACAAATAGAGCTTTCTTTTAATGGTATTTGATTGCCTCTACGATTTTTATTTTTTGCGATATAAACGGAAAAAGACCGAAAATTTTGAAAAAAAATGATATTTTCTACTTTTTGTTATAAGAAAAATCGAATAAACTCAATTTTAGTCATACATTTAGGCCAAAATGTATTCAGCCACATGTCTTTAGTAAAAAAAATGTCAATAAGCGTATATTTATCGGTTTGCGCAAAAGTTATAGCGTTTACAAACTAGGGTACATTTTCTGGAATTTACACAGCTTTTAATTTATGACTGCCTATCTCATTTCTTGAGGTGCTAAAATGACAGGGCAGTACAAAACCCCCCCAAATGACCCCATTTTAGAAAGTAGACACCCCAAGGAAATTGCTGAGAGGCATGTTGAGCCCATTGAATATTTTTTTTTTGTCCCAAGTGATTGAATAATGACAAAAAAAAAAATTACAAAAAGTTGTCACTAAATTATATATTGCTCACACATGCCATGGTTATATGTGGAATTGCACCCCAAAATACATTCTGCTGCTTCTCCTGAGTACGGGGATACCACATGTGTGGGACTTTTTAGGAGCCTAGCCACGTACGGGACCCCGGAAACCAAGCACCGCCTTCAGGATTTCTAAGGGCGCAAATTTTTGATTTCACTCCTCACTACCTATCACAGTTTTGAAGGCCATAAAATGCCAAAATAGCACAAAACCCCCCCAAATGACCCCATTTTAGAAAGTAGACACCCCAAGGAAATTGCTGAGAGGCCTGTTGAGCCCATTGAATATTTTTTTTTTTGTCCCAAGTGATTGAATAATGACAAAAAAAAATAAAAATAAAAATTACAAAAAGTTGTCACTAAATGATATATTGCTCACACATGCCATGGTTATATGTGAAATTGCACCCCAAAATACATTCTGCTGCTTCTCCTGAGTACGGGGATACCACATGTGTGGGACTTTTTAGGAGCCTAGCCACGTACGGGACCCCGGAATCCAAGCACCGCCTCCAGGATTTCTAAGGGCGCAAATTTTTGATTTCACTCCTCACTACCTATCACAGTTTTGAAGGCCATAAAATGCCAAAATAGCACAAAACCCCCCCAAATGACCCCATTTTGGAAAGTAGACACCCCAAGCTGTTTGCTGAGAGGCATGGTGAGTATTTTACAGCTCTCATTTGTTTTTGAAAATGAAGAAAGAACATTTTTTTTTTTCTTTTTTTTTTCAATTTTCAAAACTTTGTGACAAAAAGCGAGATCTGCAAAATACTCACAATACCTCTCAGCAAATAGCTTGGGGTGTCTACTTTCCAAAATGGGGTCATTTGGGGGGGTTTTGTGCCATCTGGGCATTCCATGGCCTCCGAAACTGTGATAGGCAGTGAGAAGTGAAATCAAAAATTGACACCCTTAGAAAGCCTGAAGGCGGTGCTTGATTTTTGGGGTCCCGTACGCGGCTAGGCTCCCAAAAAGTCTCACACATGTGGTATTCCCGTACTCAGGAGAAGCAACAGAATGTATTTTGGGGTGTAATTCCACATATGCCCATGGCATGTTTGAGCAATATATCATTTAGTGACAACTTTGTGCAAAAAAAAAAAAAAAAATTTCCGCAACTTGTGTCAACATATAAAATATTCCATGGACTCGACATGCCTCTCAGTATATAGCTTGGGGTGTCTACTTTCCAAAATGGGGTCATTTGGGGGGGGGGTTTTGAACTGTTCTGGCATTTTATACACAACATTAGGAAGCTTACATCCACTCTTCTAACCACTTGAAGACAAAGCCCTTTTTGACACTTTTTGTTTACATGAAAATATATTTTTTTTTGCAAGAAAATTATGTTGAACCCCCAAACATTCTATATATTTTTAAAGCAAAGGCCCTACAGAATAAAATGGTGGGTGTTGCATTTTTTTTTTCTACACAGTATTTGCGCAGCGATTTTTCAAACGCATTTTTTTGGGAAAAAATACACTTTTTTAATTTTAATGCACTAAAACACACTATATTGCCCAAATGTTTGATGAAATAAAAAAGATGATCTTAGGCCGAGTACATAGATACCAAACACGACATGCTTTAAAATTTCACACAAACGCACATTGGCGACAAACTACATACATTTTTAAAAGCCTTTAAAAGCATTTACAGGTTACCCCGTTAGATTTACAGAGGAGGTCTACTGCTAAAATTACTGCCCTCGATCTGACCTTCGCGGTGATACCTCACATGCATGGTGCAATTGCTGTTTACATATGACGCCAGACCGACGCTTGTGTTCGCCATTGGGCAAGAGCAGGGCAGGACAGGGGTGCTTTTTTTTTTTTTATTATTAATTTTGCTTTTTTATTTTATTTTTAAACTGTTGCTTCCATATTTATTTATTTTTATCACTTTTATTGTTATCTCAGGGAATGTAAATATCCCCTATGATAGCAATAGGTAGTGACAGGTACTCTTTTTTGAAAAAACTGGGGTCTATTGGACCCTAGATCTTTCCTCTGCCCTCAAAGCATCTGACCACACCAAGATCGGTGTGATAAAATGCTTTCCCAATTTCCCAATGGCGCTTTTTATATCCGGGGGAGGGACATTCCCTCCCACTGCTTGTAAAAGCAGTCCAGAGGCTAATTAGCCACTAGGATTGCTTTTACATGAAAGCCGGCCGCTGGCTGAAAAGAATGATACCAAGATGATACCTAAACCCGCAGGCATCATTCTGGTATAAACATTCAAAGTCCAGCAACATACCAGTACGTTGCTGGTCCTTGTTGGACATGTATTGTAATCTTTTTTTTCATGCAGCCTGTTGGCTGAACGAAAAAAAAAAGATTGATCGGTGGGTATGCCCACCATTAGAATACCGCCCTTCATCCACCCACTTCTAATGATGGGCATACATGCACCATTTATATATGCCGAAGCATGGGGGCATCTTCTCGCAAAAGTTATGCCGAGCAAAATCGCTCCTCCGCCCCTGCTGCCCCAATGCTTCGGCATATATGCTTTTTTTTTTTAACTGTGGTGGTGAAATCACCTCCTACAGCACTGGAGTCGCAGGGATCAGTCCTGTCTCTGCGAACGCTGCAGTTATGTGTGTTGTGTTTTGCAAGTGACAGTGATCGATCGATACTGCACTTCGGTGGCCTGGGCTGGACAGAGGGGCAAAACGCAGGTGCTAGCAGGTATCTGGGCTGATCCCACTAACAGTGCGTTTTTGGGAACCCTAAACTGCTGGGGACGCTAGTATAGATCTGATCAGATCAGATATTGAGCTGATCAGATACTATACCACTAAGGGAGGTGTATGCTTCACGTGTGGGTGTTAGCGCTACTGGCACTAACCTGACGCTGCCTGGGGTGTGACGCAGACCCTCTCTGACGCTAAAACCTAACTGATATCACCCGCCGGGCGATCAGGGGGTTAAACCTTTATTGGGTTATATACGGCGGGTGCCCTGACACTATAAAAAGCAAACTAACTAACCAGCGTCACCCGTAACACTTATATGATGATCACTGGTGAAAGGGTTAACTAGGGGCAATTAGGGGGTTAAAACCTTTATTAGATAATATATGGGGGTACCTGACGCTATATAAAAACCTGACGGCGAACCTAAAAAAAAATTACTGGCTACCTATCGGCATCACCGACACTAAGACAACGATCATAAAAACGATTGCTTAGCGACAGTGGTGATAGGGGGTGAAAGGGTTACCTGGGGGGCGATCAGGGGGTTAAACCTTTATTAGATAATATATGGGGGTACCTGACGCTATAAAAACCTGCGGCGAACCTAAAAAAAATTACTGGCTACCGATCAGCATCACCGACGCTAAGACATCGATCAGAAAAATGATCGCATAGTGACGGCGGTGCTAGGGGGTGAAAGGGTTACCTGGGGGTGATCAAGGGGGTTACACCTTTATTAGGTAATATATGGGGGTACCCGACGCTATAAAAACCTGCGGCGAACCTAAAAAAAATTACTGGCTACCGATCAGCATCGCCGACGCTAAGACATCGATCAGAAAAATTATCGCTTAGTGACAGTGGTGATAGGGGGTGAAAGGGTTACCTGGGGGGGCGATCAAGGGGGTTAAACCTTTATTAGGTAATATATGGGGGTACGCGACGCTATAAAAACCTGCGGCGAACCTAAAAAAAGTTACTGGCTACCGATCAGCATCACCGACGCTAAGACATCGATCAGAAAAATGATCGCATAGCGACGGCGGTGCTAGGGGGTGAAAGGGTTACCTGGGGGGTGATCAAGGGGGTTAAACCTTTATTAGGTAATATATGGGGGTACCCAACGCTATAAAAACCTGCAGCGAACCTAAAAAAAATTACTGGCTACCGATCAGCATCGCAGACGCTAAGACATCGATCAGAAAAATTATAACTTAGTGACAGTGGTGATAGGGGGTGAAAGGGTTACCTGGGGGGCAATCAAGGGGGTTAAACCTTCATTAGGTAATATGTGGGGGTACCCGACGCTATAAAAACCTGCGGCGAACCTAAAAAAAATTACTGGCTACCGATCAGCATCACCGACGCTAAGACATCGATCAGAAAAATGATTGCTTAGTGACGGCGGTGCTAGGGGGTGAAACCTTTATTAGGGGGGGTTAGGGGGCTACACTGGACCTAAAACTAAATGTAGTGACACTTTTACAGTCACAAATGTCACTGATTGCAGTGATCACTAAATAAATGGTCACTGCAATCAGTGACACTGTGACTGGGGGCTGGGGGGGGGCTGGGGGGTGATCTGGGGGTGTCTGGGGGGGCCTGGGGGGGCGATTTATGTGCCTATGTGTCCTAGTGTCAGTGTGCTGTTTTGTGTACTAACCTGCATCTTCTCCTGTACGGCGCTCGGTATATGTGTGCGCCCCAGGAGAGATGACATCACTTCCTCCTTCCTGGCAGGCAGGGGAAGCTCTCTCATTCGCCGGGAGCGATCGAGAGGGGGTGGCCGGAATCGAACGGCCGTCCCCTCATGCCGGATCGCTCCCGAAGGTAAAACGACCACCCACTGTAAAGAAGGGGGGTCCGATCGGACCCCCCAACTATACAAAGGCAATCACGTATATGTACGTGATTCTGCCTGTCGGTGCCATTCTGCTGACGTATATTTACAGTGGGCGGTCGTTAAGTGGTTAAATTGGCACTGCAAATTTTGACGGGTAATCATAAAAGTCAAAGCAAGAGAGCATACAAAACCTCTACGCTAAATTGAGAGTCACCCCAAGACCTGGTTACTGCACAACCAAACAATAAAGATTTTCTTTGCCCCTGAGTTTCAGGATCCTTTTTCTATCTCTTCCTCTCTTTCTCTTTCTTCCTCTCCCTCTTTTTCCCTTGCTCTCCTCTCTCTCTCATTAAATCTATTTTTCTGTAAGTACATTATAGACATAAGTAATTACAGCAGGCTCTGATTCTGTCTCTTTAGTACTGGCCAGCATGCAAATTATCGTTTATTTGAAATAAGGACATTTTAGCACATAATTCATTTAATAACAGTGGGTTACTTGGATGATCCTAATGATCCTTATTTTCACTGTCCACAGCTGTTTTTTTTTTTTCTTTAACTGGCTGCCACCAAAGAAAATAGACATAATCGAAATGACCTTCTTCATTATAGCTAGCTGTGCTGGGATTAAAATGAATACAAATAAAATTCATGCATTCAGGAAGCAAGAGTAAGGTGCGCTATGTCGCTTTAGTCAGCTCACAGAGAAAAAAAAGATTGAATTACTAAAGGCAAATAGGTCATTCACTTTGAAAAGGAAGTTGCCCCAGAGTTTATTGAATGTGGTGAAATTTTACTTTGCAAAGAATACCAAATCATATGCAAGGAAAAAAAAAAAAAAGCTGCATTTTTTGCTTGCATATGATTGGATGATGTAAGTTAGCAGAGTTACCTATACCATGTTCACTAAGCTCTGGGGCAAATTCTTTTGCAAAGTGCAACTTTCTTTGGAATTTATACAGCCTACTTGCCCTTAGTAAATCAATCCCACAACCCCCTTGAGTTGAATCCAGCAAAGCGCTATTCACAATTAAGCCCTTTTTTATTATACAGTACACCACCCAGAAATGTAATATTTCAGGGTAGCAGTCCCCCTTTAATATACTATCTTTCTAGATATAGAGTGTATCACCCTGGTGTTAGACAGGGTTATTAACAAATTTTGTTTGCTCGGCGGTAGCCAGCCTGGTTGATTGTTAGGCAGATCCACTGATCTTTTCCTAAATCTGGGTTTGATGCACCTCTCTCTTCTGTCACTAGGTGGCATGGTTACCTGTGGCATTAGATTGACAAGGGCTTAGTAAATCCGGACTAGGAGTGGATGGGTTGTCGTCTCAGCCAATTGGCAGGGATTTCTTTGCCCTTGACCTGCTGGAAGAGCCTATTTATTCGGGAGGGGTCAGGTAATCGGTGTTCGGTGCCACCTGGACGGCTGTCTGGGTGGACGTGTTTTTAAAAGGTCCCGGCTGCTAGGCCAAAAGCCTGAGGCCTATCTGGGAGTACCTGGCTGCAAGGCGGTCTGAGGCCTATCCAGGTTGGAAGCAAGCAGCACGGGGTTGGGGCTTCAGGCTTGGAACCCAACCAAGTTGCAGGTGGTTCTGCCAGCTGGAGAACCATGTAGTTGCCACAGGTGAAGGAAAGCACCTCCTGTCGCCAGAGGCAAGCGAGAACCAGAATCAGAGGTAAAGGGGACACAGTTGTCAGCAAGTAGTCCATCATCATTTATTCTTCTTAAGTAAATCGGTTGCTGCCACGAAGGGGTACTGCAGGCCCCGGCCTACAAAAGGTCATCAAGTAAATTCACTGGGACTTATTCAGAGTGAGGCCAGTCATGTTCTGATGGAGTGACAGGATTACTAAGACTGGGACAGAAAGTAGTGTGCTGGAGGAAGAAGTGTTCTGAGGTAAAAAGACTGTCAAGTTTAGGGTCAGCCATCTTGTCCTTTTTGAGAAGTGTGACGCAGTTACTATATTCTTCAAAGTACCAATTTATCCTATGGGCATCCCATGTCCCTTTTCCCCAACCAAGTTCAACCCCCTAATAAAATAACAAAAACAAGCAAGAGACTGTTTATTGACTAAAGGAGTGTGTCTAATGGATGTCTGGCAGCAGGGTGGAATGTGTGGATGTTGTAACTCGTAGCAACCCAACCCCTACATTGCTAAGTTTAGAAAACACATTTGGAAGCTGATTGGATGTTTTGGGCAGCAAGACATTTTCTTCATTAGCACACTTTTTATACAAAAGCCCGTAAAAGAAAGATAGATTTCACACAGTTTATTATTCAGATTGCAATTGTTTGGCAGTGATGTAGCAGGGTCATCTTGTTTCTAGCTTTAAAGATGAAACACCTAGTATAAAGAATATCTAAACCCAAAAACAAAAATGTAATATATTGCAGCTTATCAATCCTTGGATGTAGCGGCTCCATTAGGTTTAATTAATTTTAAGGCTAATGCCGCGTACACACGGTCGGAATTTTCCGTCGGAAAAACCTTGGATGGTGCAGTGAGCGGCCGTTAAGTGTTCGGGAGCGATCAGGCATGAGGGGGCGGCCGCTCGATTCCGCCCCCCCCTCGCGATCGCTCCCGGCCAATGAAAATGCTTCCTCCGCCATGTGATGTAAACACAGGCTGGAGGAAGTGATGTCATCTCCCTCGCCGCGGTCTTTTCGTTCCCGGCGCCGAGGAGAGAAGACAGAGGTTAGTGCTCCAACAGTCCACTGACACGTAGGTACACATAGGCACACAAATCACCCCCCAGTCACCCCCAGATCACCCCCCAGGTCACCCCAAAGCCCCCAATCACAGTGTCACTGATTGCAGTGATCATTTATTTTACTGATCACTGCATTTAGTGTCATCTGTGATTGTAAAAAGTTGCAGGGCAGTTAGGATTAGGCCCCTTTAGGTCCAGGGTAGCCCCCTAACCCCCCCTAATAAAGGTTTAACCCCTTGATCACCCCCCAGGTAACCCTTTCACCCCCTAACTTCAGCGTCACTAAGCGATTGTTTTTCCGATCGCTGTATTCGTGTCGCTGGTGTTTTAGATAGGCAGTTATTTTTTTTTAGGTTCGCCGCAGGTTTTTATTAGTATCAGGTACCCCCATATATTATTTTAACCCCCTGATTGCCCCTAGAGTTAACCCTTTCACCAGTGATCGCCGTATAAGCGTCACTGGTGTCACTGGTTAGCCAGTAAGTTATTTAGGTTACCCGTCAGGTTTTTATATAGCGTCGGGTACCCCCATATTTAACCTAATAAAGGTTTTAACCCCCTGATTGCCCCTAGTTAACCCTTTCACCAGTGATCACCATATAAAGGTTACGGGTGACGCTGGTTGATTAGTTTGCTTTTTATAGCATCAGGGCACCCGCCGTATATAACCCAATAAAGGTTTAACCCCCCTGATCGCCCGGCGGGTGAGATCAATTAGGTTTTAGCGCCAGAGAGGGTCTTCGTCGCCCCAGGCAGTGTTAGGTTAGTGCCAGTAACGCTAACACCCACGCGCAAAGCATACACCCCCCTTAGTGGTATAGTATCTGATCAGATCTATACTAGCATCCCCAGCGGTTTAGGGTTCCCAAAAACGCAGTGTTAGCGGGATCAGCCCAGATACCTGCTAGCGCCTGCGTTTAGCCCCTCCGCCCAGCCCAGCCCAGCCCAGCCCACCCAAGTGCAGTATCGATCGATCACTGTCACTTACCAAACACAACACACATAACTGCAGCGTTCGCAGAGACAGGCCTGATCCCTGCGATCGCTAACAGTTTTTTTGTAGCGTTTGATATATTTGCTGACGACAGTCAGGTGCTTTTTTTCCTGTGAATCTTACTAGTGTACCCCTAAATTTAGAGCCCAAAATGGCAAGACGAAGGTACACTAGTAAAGAGGCCTACGAGATTCTGAACATGGCAGATAGTGAAGAGGAGGTCACGTATCTGTCAGATTCAGGCTCAGAATATCTTCCCGTAGAAGACAGTGACGTCAGCGGCCCCACGTCAGATAGCTCTGACGACGAAGTTGAGGTCCCTGCTAAGGTCAGGTGTACCCGATCCCGATCTTCTGAGGTTGTTGAGGAGCAAGAACCGCAGGTCTCTCGTATCATGGAGCAGAGTAGTACTAGCGCCGCTATTCCTTCTGGTGAACTGGCAAGCACCAGCGGCCTAGTACAGCCTGGACGTACATCCAGCACTGCAGTAACACTTGGTGACGTGGCGAGTCCCATAAGTGCAGTTCAAGCTGGCGAGGTGGCAAGCACAAGTAGTGTCCCGCTGCCACCAAGAAGACAAAGGCAGGCCCGTCGTGCCCATACTGCCCTTCCTGCAGAATTCGCCTATCCTGATTGGGTCCCCACCACTTCTGCAGAACCCGTACTTCCCCCATTCACTGCCCAACCCGGTATTCAGGTGGAAACAGCTGATTTTATTCCAATTGATTTTTATTCGCTGTTTTTCACGGAAGATCTCTATAGATCTATTGTGGACCAGAGTAATTTATATGCTGGTCAATTTATCGCCGCTAACCCTCAGTTGCCTAAAATTGCCAGAAATTGGAAACCAATTACGGTTTCCGAATTTAAGACCTTTCTGGGCCTTTCCCTCAACATGGGCACACATAAATTTCCGTCATTGCGTGCTTATTGGTCCACGCACCCAGTTGACCACATGCCCGTGTTCTCTGCCTCCATGTCCAGGGCACGATACGAGCATATTTTGCGGTTCATGCACTTCAACGACAATGAACTTTGTCGTCCACGTGGGGACCCTGAATACGACAGGCTCTATAAAATTCGGCCCCTCATAAACCACTTCAACGAACGTTTTGCAGCCTTGTTTACTCCCGATCAAGTTGTCTGCGTTGATGAGTCCCTGATTAAATTTTCTGGCCGCTTGTCTTTCAAGCAGTACCTTCCCAGCAAGCGTGCCAGATACGGGGTCAAGCTCTACAAGTTCTGTGACAGGGCAACAGGCTATGTAGTGAACTTTACGGTTTATGAGGGAAAAGATAGTCAGATTGAGTCGGTCAACTGCCCGGATTACATAGGGAGCGCTGGCAAGATAGTGTGGAACTTGGTGTCACCCTTATTCGGAAAGGGGTACCACTTGTATGTGGACAATTATTACACGAGCGTGCCACTGTTTAGTCACTTGTTTGATCATCAGATTGGAGCATGTGGCACCGTGCGACCTAATCGCCGGGGCTTTCCCCAGCGGCTTGTAGATGCCCGTCTTAGGCTGGGGGAGAGAGCCTGCTTGAAGTGTAATAACTTGCTCGCTATGAAGTGGAGGGACAATAAGAATGTTTTCCTTCTTACCTCCCTTCATGCAGACACGACAGTCCAAATTCGTACGGCGACTGGTGTTGTGGAGAAACCCCTCTGTGTCCACGAATATAACCAAAATATGGGAGGGGTGGACCTCAACGACCAGTTGATGGCGCCGTATCTAATTGACCGTAAGGCGAGACGCTGGTACAAAAAAGTGTCTCTATCATTATTCCAATTGGCTTTGCTGAACGCTCATGTGCTATACAGAGCTTCAGGCGGGACGTTATCTCTTCTAAAATTCCAGAATGAGATAGTCACAGAACTCCTGTATCCAGGCGGTTCTGCACCTCACCATCCCCAACCAAATGCAGTAAGCCGGCTGCATGAGAGGCATTATTCGTATGTCCTCCCGAGTACCCCTACCCAAAGCCACCCCCAAAAAAGATGTCGTGTCTGTAGCAAGCGCGGATTTAGGCGTGACACCCGTAGTTTTTGTCCACTCTGTCCTGACAAGCCTGGTCTTTGCCAAGGTGAATGTTTTGAACGCTACCACTCAAAAGTGAAGTTTTAGCGTAGGGTACAGCATTTCACAGACAAGGACACACTTACACAGGGTCTCCCAAGATGCCATTACATTTTGAGAGACCCGAACCATTACAGTTGTAAAGTTACAAAAAAAAGTGTAAAAAAGAAAAAAAAAAACGTAAAAAACAAAACACAAAAAAAATATAAAATAAAAAAACCAAAAATAGTTGTCGTTTTATTGTTCTCTCTCTCTCTATTTTCTCTCTATTGTTCTGCTCTTTTTTACTGTATTCTATTCTGCAATGTTTTATCATGCTTGCTTTTCAGGTATGTAATTTTTTGTTTTCAGGTGCGCCATTCAACTGCAGCGCGGAATTATTTATCTTGACAGCAACAGCGTTTGCTCCCACGATACATAAAGCCGTGACTCCAGTGCTGTAGGAGGTGATTTCACCACCACAGTTAAAAAAAAGAGCATATATGCCGAAGCATGGGGGCAGCAGGGGCGGAGGAGCGATTTTGCTCCTAATGCCGCGTACATACGGTCGAAATTCCGACGGAGGCCTGCCCGTGGAAAATTCCGACCGTGTGTACGCGGCATAACTTTTTTGCGGGAGGATGCCCCCATGCTTCGGCATATATATATTTTAGGCACAGGTTGCGTTAAAATTTTTTTTTATTTTTTACTAGGTTTTGTTTTGGTATTTGCTTTGCAGGTATGGCATGGTAAGGTCTTACTGTTGTACTGTAATGTTACTTTGTTTTAATGTTAACCACCATTTGCTTAGCAGGTACGCCATTCAGTTGCAGCGCGGATCTATTTATCTTGACAGCAACAGCGTTTGCTCCCACGATACATAAAGCCGTGACTCCAACGCTGTAGGAGGTGATTTCACCACCACAGTTAAAAAAAAGAGCATATATGCCGAAGCATGGGGGCAGCAGGGGCGGAGGAGCGATTTTGCTCCTAATGCCGCGTATATACGGTCGAAATTCCAACGGAGGCTTGCCCGTGGAAAAGTCCGACCGTGTGTACGCGGCATAACCTTTTATGCCGCGTACATACGGTCGAAATTCCGACGAAGGCTTGACCGTGCGTACGCGGCATAACTTTTTTGCGGGAGGATGCCCCCATGCTTCGGCATATATATATTTTAGGCACAGGTTGCGTTAAAACATTTTTTTATTTTTTACTAGGTTTTGTTTTGGTATTTGCTTTGCAGGTATGGCATGGTAAGGTCTTACTGTTGTACTGTAATGTTACTTTGTTTTAATGTTAACCACCATTTGCTTAGCAGGTACGCCATTCAGTTGCAGCGCGGATCTATTTATCTTGACAGCAACAGCGTTTGCTCCCACGATACATAAAGCCGTGACTCCAACGCTGTAGGAGGTGATTTCACCACCACAGTTAAAAAAAAGAGCATATATGCCGAAGCATGGGGGCAGCAGGGGCGGAGGAGCGATTTTGCTCCTAATGCCGCGTACATACGGTCGAAATTCCGACGGAGGCCTGCCCGTGGAAAATTCCGACCGTGTGTACGCGGCATAACTTTTTTGCGGGAGGATGCCCCCATGCTTCGGCATATATATATTTTAGGCACAGGTTGCGTTAAAACATTTTTTTATTTTTTACTAGGTTTTGTTTTGGTATTTGCTTTGCAGGTATGGCATGGTAAGGTCTTACTGTTGTACTGTAATGTTACTTTGTTTTAATGTTAACCACCATTTGCTTAGCAGGTACGCCATTCAGTTGCAGCGCGGATCTATTTATCTTGACAGCAACAGCGTTTGCTCCCACGATACATAAAGCCGTGACTCCAACGCTGTAGGAGGTGATTTCACCACCACAGTTAAAAAAAAGAGCATATATGCCGAAGCATGGGGGCAGCAGGGGCGGAGGAGCGATTTTGCTCCTAATGCCGCGTATATACGGTCGAAATTCCAACGGAGGCTTGCCCGTGGAAAAGTCCGACCGTGTGTACGCGGCATAACCTTTTATGCCGCGTACATACGGTCGAAATTCCGACGAAGGCTTGACCGTGCGTACGCGGCATAACTTTTTTGCGGGAGGATGCCCCCATGCTTCGGCATATATATATTTTAGGCACGGGTTGCGTTAAAACATTTTTTTATTTTTTACTAGGTTTTGTTTTGGTATTTGCTTTGCAGGTATGGCATGGTAAGGTCTTACTGTTGTACTGTAATGTTACTTTGTTTTAATGTTAACCACCATTTGCTTAGCAGGTACGCCATTCAGTTGCAGCGCGGATCTATTTATCTTGACAGCAACAGCGTTTGCTCCCACGATACATAAAGCCGTGACTCCAACGCTGTAGGAGGTGATTTCACCACCACAGTTAAAAAAAAGAGCATATATGCCGAAGCATGGGGGCAGCAGGGGCGGAGGAGCGATTTTGCTCCTAATGCCGCGTATATACGGTCGAAATTCCAACGGAGGCTTGCCCGTGGAAAAGTCCGACCGTGTGTACGCGGCATAACCTTTTATGCCGCGTACATACGGTCGAAATTCCGACGAAGGCTTGACCGTGTGTACGCGGCATAACTTTTTTGCGGGAGGATGCCCCCATGCTTCGGCATATATGCCCATCATTAGAAGTGGGTGGATGAAGGGAGGTATTCTAATGGTGGGCATACCCACCAATCAATCTCTTTTTTTCGTTCAGCCAATAGGCTGTATGAAAAAAAAGATTACAATACATGTCCAACAAGGACCAGCAACGTACTGGTATGTTGCTGGACTTTGAATGTTTATACCAGAATGATGCCTGCGGGTTTAGGTATCATCTTGGTATCATTCTTTTCAGCCAGCAGTCGGCTTTCATGTAAAAGCAATTCTAGCAGATAATTAGCCTCTAGACTGCTTTTACAAGCAGTGGGAGGGAATGTCCCCCCCCCCGGATATAAAAAGCGCCATTGGGAAATTGGGAAAGCATTTTATCACACCGATCTTGGTGTGGTCAGATGCTTTGAGGGCAGAGGAAAGATCTAGGGTCTAACCCCCCATTTTTTTTCAAAAAAAGAGTACCTGTCACTACTTATTGCTATCATAGGGGATATTTACATTCCCTGAGATAACGATAAAAATGGTAAAAAAATAAAATATGGAAGGCACAGTTTAAAAATAAAATAAAAAAGCCAAATAAATAATAAAAAAAATAAAATAAAAAAAAGCACCGCTGTCCCCCCCTGCTCTTGCGCAAAGGCGAACGCAAGCGTCGGTCTAGCGTCATATGTAAACAGCAATTGCATCATGCATGTGAGGTATCACCGCAAAGGTCAGATCGAGGGCAGTCATTTTAGCAGTAGACCTCCTCTGTAAATCTAACGTGGTAACCTGTAAAGGCTTTTAAATGCTTTTAAAAATGAATGTAGTTTGTCGCCGCTGCGCGTTTGTGCGCAATTTTAAAGCATGTCGTGTTTGGTATCCATGTCCTCGGCCTATGATCATCTTTTTTATTTCATCAAACATTTGGGCAATATAGTGTTTTTTAGTGCATTAAAAATAAAAAAAGTGTGTTTTTCCCCCAAAAAATGCGTTTGAAAAATCGCTGCGCAAATACTGTGTGGAAAAAAAAATGCAACACCCACTATTTTAATCTGTAGGGCCTTTGCTTTAAAAAAATATATAATGTTTGGGGGTTCAACATAATTTTCTTGCAAAAAATTTTTTTTTTTCATGTAAACAAAAAGTGTCAGAAAGGGCTTTGTCTTCAAGTGGTTAGAAGAGTGGATGATGTGTGACATAAGCTTCCTAATGTTGTGCATAAAATGCCAGGACAGTTCAAAACCCCCCCAAATGACCCCATTTTGTAAAGTAGACACCTCAAGCTATTTGCTGAGAGGCATGTTGAGCCCATTGAATATTTTTTTTTTTGTCCCAAGTGATTGAATAATGACCAAAAAAAAAAAAAAAAAATGTACAAAAAGTTGTCACTAAATTATATATTGCTCAAACATGCCATGGGCATATGTGGAATTACACCCCAAAATACATTCTGTTGCTTCTCCTGAGTACGGGGATACCACATGTGTGGGACTTTTTGGGAGCCTAGTCGCGTACGGGACCCCAAAAACCAAGCACCGCCTTCAGGATTTCTATGGGTGTAAATTTTTGATTTCACTCCTCACTGCCTATCACAGTTTCGGAGGCCATGGAATGCCCAGATGGCACAAAACCCCCCCAAATGACCCCATTTTGGAAAGTAGACACCCCAAGCTATTTGCTGAGAGGTATGTTGAGTATTTTGCAGATCTCACTTTTTGTCACAAAGTTTTGAAAATGTAAAAAAAGAAAAAAAAAAGAAAAAAAAATGTCTTTCTTAATTTTCAAAAACAAATGAGAGCTGTAAAATACTCACCATGCCTCTCAGCAAATAGCTTGGGGTGTCTACTTTCCAAAATGGGGTCATTTGTGGGGGTTTTGGGCTATTTTGACATTTTATGGCCTTCAAAACTGTGATAGGTAGTGAGGAGTGAAATCAAAAATTTGCGCCCTTAGAAACCTTGAAGGCGGTGCTTGGTTTTTGGGGTCCCGTACGCGGCTAGGCTCCCAAAAAGTCCCACACATGTGGTATCCCCATACTCAGGAGAAGCAGCAGAATGTATTTTGGGGTGTAATTTCACATATAACCATGGCATGTGTGAGCAATATATCATTTAGTGACAACTTTTTGTACATTTTTTTTTTCTTTTTGTCATTATTCAATCATTTGGGACAAAAAAAAAATATTTAATGGGCTCAACATGCCTCTCAGCAAATAGCTTGGGGTGTCTACTTTCCAAAATGGGGTCATTTGGGGGGGGTTTTGTGCCATCTTGGCATTTTATGGCCTTCAAAACTGTGATAGGTAGTGAGGAGCGAAATCAAAAATTTATGCCCTTAGAAACCTTGAAGGCGGTGCTTGGTTTTTGGGGTCCCGTACGCGGCTAGACTCCCAAAAAGTCCCACACATGTGGTATCCCCGTACTCAGGAGAAGCAGCAGAATGTATTTTGGGGTGTAATTTCACATATGCCCATGGCATGTGTGAGCAATATATAATTTAGTGACAACTTTGTGCAAAAAAAAAAAAGTTTGTCATATTCCCGCAACCTGTGGCAAAATATAAAATATTCCATGGACTCAACATGCCTCTCAGCAAATAGCTTGGGGTGTCTACTTTCCAAAATGGGGTAATTTGGGGGGGTTTTGTGCTATTTTGGCATTTTATGGCCTTCGAAACTGTGATAGGTAGTGAGGAGTGAAATCAAAAATTTACGCCCTTAGAAATCCTGAAGGCGGTGCTTGGTTTTTGGGGCCCTGTACGCGGCTAGGCTCCCAAAAAGTCCCACACATGTGGTATCCCCGTACTCAGGAAAAGCAGCAGAATGTATTTTGGGGTGCAATTCCACATATAACCATGGCATGTGTGAGCAATATATCATTTAGTGACAACTTTTTGTACATTTTTTTTTCTTTTTGTCATTATTCAATCATTTGGGACAAAAAAAAAAATATTCAATGGGGTCAACATGCCTCTCAGCAAATAGCTTGGGGTGTCTACTTTCCAAAATGGGGTCATTTGGGGGGGTTTTGTGCCATCTTGGCATTTTATGGCCTTCAAAACTGTGATAGGTAGTGAGGAGTGAAATCAAAAATTTATGCCCTTAGAAACCTTGAAGGCGGTGCTTGGTTTTTGGGGTCCCGTACGCGGCTAGGCTCCCAAAAAGTCCCACACATGTGGTATCCCCGTACTCAGGAGAAGCAGCAGAATGTATTTTGGGGTGTAATTTCACATATGCCCATGGCATGTGTGAGCAATATATCATTTAGTGACAACTTTGTGCAAAAAAAAAAAAGTTTGTCATATTCCCGCAACTTGTGGCAAAATATAAAATATTCCATGGACTGAACATGCCTCTCAGTAAATAGCTTGGGGTGTCTACTTTCCAAAATGGGGTCATTTGGGGGGGTTTTGTGCTATTTTGGCATTTTATGTCCTTCGAAACTGTGATAGGTAGTGAGGAGTGAAATCAAAAATTTGCGCCCTTAGAAATCCTGAAGGCGGTGCTTGGTTTCCGGGGTCCCGTACGTGGCTAGGCTCCTAAAAAGTCCCACACATGTGGTATCCCCGTACTCAGGAGAAGCAGCAGAATGTATTTTGGGGTGCAATTCCACATATAACCATGGCATGTGTGAGCAATATATCATTTAGTGACAACTTTTTGTATTTTTTTTTTTTTTGTCATTATTCAATCACTTGGGACAAAAAAAAAAATATTCAATGGGCTCAACATGCCTCTCAGCAATTTCCTTGGGGTGTCTACTTTCCAAAATGGGGTCATTTGGGGGGGTTTTGTACTGCCCTGCCATTTTAGCACCTCAAGAAATGAGATGGGCAGTCATAAATTTAAAGCTGTGTAAATTTCTGAAAATGTACCCTAGTTTGTAAACGCTATAACTTTTGCGCAAACCAATAAATATACGCTTATTGACATTTTTTTTACTAAAGACATGTGGCTGAATACATTTTGGCCTAAATGTATGACTAAAATTGAGTTTATTCGATTTTTCTTATAACAAAAAGTAGAAAATATCATTTTTTTTCTAAATTTTCGGTCTTTTTCTGTTTATATCGCAAAAAATAAAAATCGCAGAGGCAATCAAATACCATTAAAAGAAAGCTCTATTTGTGGGAAGAAAAGGACGCAAATTTCATTTGGGTACAACATTGCATGTCCGCACAATTTACAGTTAAAGCAGCGCAGTGCCGAATCCCAAAAACAGGCCTGGTCCTAATGGCCCGATATGGTCCGGGGCTTAAGTGGTTAAAATGTTTGTTTTATATAACTCTATTATACATAAATATGCTGAATAGCTCTAATAGTCCTAATTACTGGAATAAGTCATATGAGCATATTCTATTTGTGCAAAAGATGTGCTGACTTATAGCAAAACTGTATTTTGCTTACATCTGCCAAACATGGGCTGTGAACCATGAAATAATGTATGTGTCCATTGTATGAGATAATTTATGTGTCCATTGTATGAAATATCCTGTCATAAGGTGTAGGCTGAAAAAGGATATTTCCCTCTTTCCTGCTAAAACGTCAGAATAAAGGTTGAAATTATACACATGATCAGGACGTTACGAGCAGGAAAGGGGAAGGTTTAAGGGTTATAAAAGCAGAATGTAAATCTATGACAGGCAGAAAATGGATCTCTGAAGCCGCAAATATACTTTAACCATTTTCTCTGCATATGCAATAAAAAATCTTGACTTGTAACGAGAGTCGGTCCGAAATTTCTGTGACATTTTGGTCCTTCGGACCGGAAGTCCAAATTTCTGGAAAGCACTAGCCAACAACCCAGTGAACCGATGTCCGTACGGCAAAAAACTGTAAGTCCTCCGTCTTAAATTTGACGTTAACAGAGGCCGGCTCACTGAACTAGTGCCTCCCGGGCAGCGACTTACCGGATCAGCACAAGAGACCACTCTCAGGGCAAGGTAAGATATTTTCATTTATTATATTATACCTTTAGGCCTAAATGTGATTAGGGATTTAATGAATTAAGGGATTTTTGTTAAATACATATAATATAGAGATGAATTGAATGTTTATCTGTTGTGTATATGTTTTGCTTTATCCGAGTTGAGGGAATATAAGTAGATACGTCCGTAGTTTAAATCCCTTTGATATAGGAGTATGGTCCCATTCTAATACCCGGGTGCAGATAAAGGAAATTTGTCGACAAAGGACCTAGGTCCTGACAGCCTTGTAAACTGCAGGAATTCCCGTGGGGGACACATAAATATTCCTACATCAAAAACATGAACCCCTGTTAATACAAAGGTATGGCCTGATAGATTTCCAGGTAACAAATAGAGGTAATTTGACGAGCCCTTGCGCTCAGCCAGCCTCGTATGTTGTGTAAAAAACCTGTACAGGCATTTATAAATACCGTTGAATCAACAAATATTAATGTTTTGATAAAGTGTGGGAACAACAGTCGAGAGAAATTAAGTCTCTTTTGTAATTCTGTTCATGCTCCCTACAGTTTACTGAAATATTAATGTTTTGATCAGGGGGGGTTGACCAGTCAGGTGAATTTACGTTCGCCTTGTAATCCTGTTCATTCTCCCTATAAATGAATAAAACATTAAGTAAGAAGACAAGACACCAGTATTATAGCAGCACACAAGATCAATAATCTAGAAGTGATATGTCACGACTAGAAAGTTTGTGAGTAGCTGCAGAAGTGATAAGATACTGTGTGCAGGTATTGTGTCAGTGTGAGAAGACCTTACAAAAAAAAAACTCTGTGTGCACGTTAAAATGGGTGTGATCCATGGAAAATCTGTTGGTTTGAATGAAGATGCTAAGTATATGTGTAGTCTACTCTAGACAAAGAGAATGTGAAATTTCTTAAGATGTGGGAAACAAAATATGATTTTGATACTTCCTTAAATAAGGATGGTTGTGTAATGCTGTGTAGAAAGCTTAAAAATAAGGCCGGCCCGAAAAAAAGGAAACAGAAGAAATTAGGTCTTCCCCAGGCAAAAAAATGGCTTGAGGAGGCTAATCGTAGGTTAAATTCAGAAAACCATAAAAAAACTATGTTTTTAGACAAAGAGGAGGACAATAATAATAGCAAGTATTGACTGAACAAAACTCAACAAATCAAATGCACCCAACAGCCCCCACACACCCTTTAGAAGATACCCCAAACCCACTGACAGTTGCCGCTCCCCCTTTAACCACAACTCCCACTCCCAAATCCCTATACCCTATTGCAGACTTACATTCCCCACCACCATATGGGACAGAGGCATGCAATAGGCCACCTCGACTGACCCCCCGACTATCGGCAAACAACCCTTTTTCCATGCAATGTGACCCCCCACTGTTTGCTGTCCTTTCGTGGTCACCTGGGTCACCCCCAGATGCAACCGTTTCTCCTACGGCTGCAGCAAAACCCCCTCTCAAAATGACCCTTGCTGTCCAGAGAAGTCCACAAGGGACCCCCCTTACAGCAACGGTTACAAAACTCGTCGGCCACCTGCTCAATAAATTAATATCCCCCGCAGCTGGGGAACAAACAGAATTTGGGGAGGAAGAGTTCCCATTAATTGAAGTTCCCAACCCTAGGGCAGGACAAGATGTAGGAGGTGTACCAGCCCCCAACACTATGATGGTCTATCGCCCCTGGACCCCCGAGGATGTTAAGAAAGCTATTGAAGGGATACCACATCCCAAAGTTAACATAGCTCAATTCAGGGATGGTATCATGGGAATGATTGCTAGCTATCATCTCAATGGGAGGGAAATAGAGCAGGTCATCCGACAGGTACTGGGACCTGACTGGCATCATGTAGTGGGAGATTGGAGTGGATTAAACAACCAGGGAAGGGTGTTGCCTCATGATGATGCAGCACTCGAAGTCAGGAGAAATGCTCTTATAGCAAGGATAGAAAATAGATGGGTACGTCGGGCCGACTGGTCCATTATAAATCAGTGTATGCAAGGAGAAGAGGAAACAGTGGATAATTTCATTGTTAGGATGAGGGAGATTTTCAATAACCACTCTGGGATAGAAATCCCAGCAGACCAAGTGAACGATAGCCCATATGAGCAACAGCTAAAGAATGCAATCCTGAAGGGGCTGATAGCCCCTATATCAAGTTTTGTTACCAAACACATGATTAACCATAGGATTTGCAGACTTCAGGAGCTAATTGAGTATGCAAGGCATGCTGAAAGGCACTTCCAATCAAAAAAGAAAGTAAAAAAAGGGAAGGTGTTTATGATGGGTGAAAGTAATGATGTGTATGTTGTTGAGAATCGGAACAAAAGATTGGGGAACACTCGAACAAGGCCCCGCATTCAGGATTATGAGGGGAAAAAGAAGAGGGGGGAGTGTTTCCTGTGTGGTAAAAGAGGTCACTTAGCGAGAGCATGTGAGTCAAACAGAGAGGAAGAAGCATGACTAGAAAATGTTGGTATGTCCACAGAGAGAGATACAGAGGGAAATGAGGAGAAAGAGTCTGAGATCTTGGATGTGTGTAATGTTGAAGCTTGTTTGCATGCTGAAGTCAAGCCAGAAATAACATTGATTGTAAAGGGTAGTTGGGTAACATTTCTCTGTGACACCGGGGCTTGCAGGACCCTAATACACCCACTGGATATGCCACCAGGGGTAAAGAAAACAGGTGTAGTATATGTAAAGTCTGCAAATGGGTTAATGCACCAGGAGGCCGTGTCTGAAGGCCTTACTGTGGAAGATCCACAGACAGGTAAAAAGGCTCAGTGTAAAATTGTAATTTCAACTAAATGTCCTGTTAATTTGTTGGGTAGAGACATGTTGCATGCTCTCGATATTTCTGTCATACCAGTGGAGGGGGGCCTCAAAGCCCATCGGCTGTGTGAAAAACGAATCACAGCCGTGGATAATGAGCCCCAATACTGGTATAGCTTGGATTTGCAAACTGAGGGGTTAAAGATGCCCAAAACCCTGACAGAAATAGTTGAAGAAGAGCCTGTGAGGAGCGGGTACAAGGTCCAGACGAACCTCCATTGCACTATGTACTACAAAAAGACCTCAGGGCCTGATAAGTCTTATGAGAAACAGTTAATGAGTCTCACTAACACTGAAGTGCTCTTAAGATACCTGTACTGTGATAAGGAAGGAAATAGTGTGGCTACTTGTCTCCTACCACAACCAATTCTGCAAATATACAGGCAGGATACTGTACCTCATGTTTCGGTCACCCGGAACCCTGGGGTATCATGGTATGAGCTGGGAGAACTTATCACAGACTGGGTTCTACTAACAGATGAGGAACTAGAATCCAAAGGGATTCGGAGGTGCAGATTAGCATGGTTTGTTGAATGTACACCCAGAATCCACATGATTGAAGTTTGTGACAAAAGACAGTGACTGACACTTTTGACCCAAGAAGAAGAGGATGCCTTAAAAGACGTCCCCGATTTCTTGTGGTCAAAAGGAAAAACAGACGTTGGACTAATTAAAACAGCCAGTGAGGTCCAAATAACCCCTAAAAGTACAATGAGGCCTCATCAAAAACAATATCCACTAAGGAAAGATGCCGAAGAGGGAGCAGATCACTTGATAATGGAATTACTAAAAAATGGTGTCATCATTGAATGTCCGGATTCACCATGTAACACGCCCCTGTTCCCAGTCAGGAAGCAGAAGGGAGGGGAAGATGGGTGGAGACTTGTACAGGATTTACAGGCGGTCAATAGGGCCGTATTACCGAGGGCCCCGGTGGTCCCAGACCCGCATGTACTTCTGAACGACCTTCACCCAGATAACAAGGTATTTTCTGTCATTGATATCAGTAACACTTTCTTTTCTATTGCCTTACACAAAAGACAGTCAGTTCTGGTTCGCTTTTACACATAAAAAGAAAAAATACACATACACCAGGTTACCCAGGGATATTGTGAAAGTCCAACTATTTTCTCACAAGAAATGTCCAATAATTTGTCTCGGTTTGTACCTCCCTGTGGGAGTCAAATTCTCTTGTATGTGGATGACATTTTGGTAGCAGCTCCTTCGGAGCAACAATGCAAACTTGACACCTTGGCTCTGATGCATTTCCTCGCAGAACAAGGTCACAAGGTAAGCAAGCATAAACTACAACTATGGAAAGAAAAGGTGACATACTTGGGTTATATTTTGTCTCAAGAAGGCAGACATCTGGATGAGATCCGAAAAGAGGCCATCCTTCAAGTCCCCAAACCACGCACCAAAAAATAAATGATGTAATTTCTTGGTATGGCAAATTTTTGTAGAGCATGGACAGCTAATTATGCTACGGAGGTGGCGCCTCTTTCTGATCTCATCTATGGTACACAAATGTCTGCGAAAGATTGCATCCAGTGGAATGTACAAGCAGAGGATGCATTTACAAAAGTGAAGCACCTCATTGTGGGTTCCTCTGTGCTCAGCTTACCCAATTACAGTAAAATATTTTATCAGACTGTAGACTGTAAAGAGGGGTACATGACTTCTGTTCTCACTCAGGTTTATGGGGACAAACACAAACCAATTGCATTTTACTCAACTAAATTAGATCCAGTGGCACGGAGTTTGCCCCACTGTGTACAAGCTGTAGTAGCAGCCTCATTGGCCATACGGTCCTCTGCATTGATAGTATTGTTCCATCCCCTGGTACTTAAGGTCCCACATGCCATATCAGTGATCTTACTACAAGACAAGATCTCCTATTTATCTCCAGCCAGACATTTATCATGCATGACTACACTTCTGGGACAGCCACACCTTACAATTGAGAGGTGCACTACATTGAATCCCGCTACACTAATGCCAACACCTGGTGACGGGGATCCACATGATTGTATAGCTCAAATTGATGAACGGGTACTCCCTAGAAAGGATCTCACTGATGTTCCCTTTCTAGATGCTGACGTTACCTTCTTTGTTGATGGGTCGTGTAGAAAAAACGATAAAGGGATAAATCAAACAGCTTATGCTATAGTGACACATGACCAGGTCATTGAAGCCAGATCCCTTCCCAATTCCTATTCTGCACAACAAGCTGAAATTATAGCCCTGTCTAGGGCTTGCAGTCTAGGGGAAGGGAAAAAAATAAATATTTATACTGACAGCCAATACGCTTTCTCCACTATACACATATTTGCCCAGCAATGGAAAAATAGGGGTATGATTACGTCCACAGGTAAACCGATCACACATAGAGATCTCATTCTTGCCCTTCTAGAAAATGTACAAAAACCAGCACAAGTGGCTATTTGTAAATGTGCAGCACATAGAAAGGGAACAGATCCAATTACCCTAGGGAATGCACTAGCAGACAAGACAGCAAAAGCAGCTGCTGAAGGACAGCAAATAACGTACATATGTTATACAAATCTCCAAGTAAATGGTGAGGTACGGAAAGCTATTGATGAAACATGGTTATCAGAAATGCAGAAGGCATCACCGGAAGGTGAAAAACAAAAGTGGTTATCAAAAGGGGAAACACTGGTCAATGATGTATATACAAGTACAGACGGTAAACCCATCTTACCTACATCATTATTTAGGTATGCTGCATTATTGAGCCATGGGCAAGCCCATACCTCAAAAGGAGGGATGGTACAGGTGATCAACAAGGTATTCACAACATATGGATTTACGAACTACTCAAAAAAATTTTGTCTCACATGTCCGATTTGTAACAGATACCATGCACAAGGTGCCCTACGACCCTTACGAGGTCATTTCCCACAACCCCCTTATCCCTTTCACACAATATGCATGGATTTTATTGAATTGAACAAATGTGAGAATAAAAAGTACTGTCTGGTTATTGTTGATATGTTTACAAAGTGGGTGGAAGCTTTTCCTATGACACACCCGGATGGGCAGTCAGTAGCCAAAGTACTAATCAAAGAGGTGATTCCACGACAAGGGATCCCCTCGGTAATTTACAGTGACAATGGCTCCCATTTTGTGAACCGAACAATACAACAGATTGGTAAATGGTATAATATTGACCTGAAAAACCACTGTGTCTACCACCCACAATCTGCAGGCACAGTGGAAAGACATAATGGTACCTTAAAGAGTAAACTAAGAAAATTGATGGAGGAAACAGGAAAAAATTGGGTTCAGTGTTTGCCAATGGCATTGTTAAGTACAAGAATTACCCCTACTGCTAAGGGCCTAACACCGTATGAAATGTTGTATGGTAAACCTTATTATATTCCACAACTCAGAGCATTCGCTCGAGATGATGAGGAAATGGACTATGAACTGGCAAATTATATGAGAAAGTTGCTAACAACTAAAGAACTCCTATGCCCAAATTCTCTTACAGGTCAAGAGACTAAAACAGAACAAGAAGATCTTGTACAACCTGGAGATTGGGTCTGGATAAAAATAATAAAGAGAAAGACTTGGTCTGACCCCAGGTGGGAAGGACCCTATCAAGTACTGTTGTCTACACCCACCGCAGTGAAAATTGTGGAGCGAATACCTTGGATACACCTCACCCACTGCAAGAAGGCACATCATTTAAATAAAAAATCTGAATAACTGCCACACCACAGGAGAAGGGAATGGTACATTATGGACTCATAGGGGTGGAGGGAAGACCCAGAGAGAGACTAATGTTTGAACCAGGGTATTTTACTAAAACATGGACAGGGAGAATCCTTTTGATCACATTGATAGTAGGGGGCATAGTTGTGGGGATTTATATGCTTTTTGACCTCATTCCAATACTGAACATAATGGGTCATAGAGGGGAAAGACAGATAATGAAGGGGCCAGATGGTGTCACCATAAATGTTATACAGGGTAAGACCACCACAATACAATTTGATCTAAGTCAAGTCATAGACATTGGGTATCAAAGATATGTTTTTACGGGCAAATACTTATGTTCTACTCCAGAATGCAGTGCGTGGGCTGATGTGTGGTGGTCAACAGATGATAATGGTTGGCTTGCTAGTTCTGCCGTGATCCCTAAACAAAGGAAGGATCAGGTAGAACGTATATCTATATACAGTCGAAGAGGGTGGACTGGTGATTGCCAGTCCCGTGATTGGCTTACACCTAATAAATGTAATCCCATCTCCTTGACAATAAAAAACCCGCAGGTATCAGATGCTGGAGTTTATGGTCTAGGAGTATATAGGCCCAGCCTGAGTGATCTACTAGGAAGAATTACTATTAAGGTTGTAATCCCTGGTCAGAACACCCCAGTCCCAGAGCCCACTCAGTTTCAACTTAATCCCTCCTTGTTTAAAACAGATTTTACCTACAAGGAACAATTAAGTATAGAAACAGGATTTGGAGACAAAAATGAGTGGATAGAATGGGTCAGATACACAACTCAATCTAAGGGGTTAAGTGATTGTATTTCTTGTGCAAACCCAAGACCACAACTAGCTACCATTCCTCTCCCTGAAGAGGAAACAGATTTAGCTTGCATAATAAGACTGTTTTCAGAAAATATTACTGGGTCTGAATGTGCAAATGAGAAAAAGAGATACCCTAAAACTAAAATGCGAAGTATACCCCCTTCAGTACAAGCATTACCAGGAAATTTTTCTTGTTTCTCTAACATAGACAAGGATGGTTTAAAGGTTGGCATCCTATCTCCTGAATACTGTGCGACCACAACATCAACTACAGACATTAAGTACCAACTAAAATGGTTTCAGGAACAGAAACGGCAACTGGCTGATGTTTGGTGGCTGTGTGGGGACATGAAACTAAGACCCAGACTGCCACCTAGATGGGAGGGTAGTTGTGCCCTTACCCGCCTGTTGCTTCCCTTTTATATTGTTCCTATGACTAACAAATTGATAAAACTACCAGGTAAACACTATTTTAAACGGTTTAAGTGAGAAACACCCCAAGGATCCTTTGACAACCGGGTTTATATAGACTCAACAGGTGTTCCACGAGGAGTTCCGGATGAATTTAAAGCACAGAATCAAGTAACAGCAGGACTCACCTCACTCTTCCTATGGGTACAGCCCAATAAGAATGTCGACTGGATAAACTACATTTACTACAACCAGCAGAGGTTTGTGAATTACACCAGAGATGCTATCAAAGGTACAGCAGCACAATTGGACACCACCTCTTTGACAGCGTGGCAGAACCGTATAGCATTGGATATGTTGCTGGCAGAAAGGGGCGGGGTATGCGAAATGTTCGGCACCTTCTGCTGCACTTTTATTCCAAATAATACGGCACCTGATGGAAGTATCACCAAGGCTTTGCAAGGCCTACAAATGTTATCCCAGGAACTAACTGAGAACTCTGGTGTAGAGAACCCCTTAACAGGACTCTTTGAAAAATGGTTTGGTAAATGGGGTGATCTTGCAAAAGGTTTGCTCATCTCTGTTGTCATGGCAGCCACGGTCCTTACGCTGTGTGGATGTTGCTGCATTCCTTGTATTAGAGGAATTCTTCAAAGACTGATTGACACATCACTAACAAAGACTATGTTTTTCCAGAACAACACTGAACTATACCCGGAACCTGATGAAGATGAACTTACAGTCCTTTCAAAAGACCTATTTGTCTAAATGATAATACCTGGTAAAATAAAGAACCTGGATATTTGAAGTATTGATATTATAAGTATAATAAGGAGGGAATGTTAGATAAACTTAAAATTATACTTTATATGTCAACTATCAAGATGCATATTAATCTTCTAAAGTTAAAATGTTTGTTTTATATAACTCTATTATACATAAATATGCTGAATAGCTCTAATAGTCCTAATTACTGGAATAAGTCATATGACCATATTCTATTTGTGCAAAAGATGTGCTGACTTATAGTAAAACTGTATTTTGCTTACATCTGCCAAACATGGGCTGTGAACCATGAAATTATTTATGTGTCCATTGTATGAGATAATTTATGTGTCCATTGTATGAAATATCCTGTCATAAGGTGTAGGCTGAAAAAGGATATTTCCCTCTTTCCTGCTAAAACGTCAGAATAAAGGTTGAAATTATACACATGATCAGGACGTTATGAGCAGGAAAGGGGAAGGTTTAAGGGTTATAAAAGCAGAATGTAAATCTATGACAGGCAGAAAATGGATCTCTGAAGCCGCAAATATACTTTAACCATTTTCTCTGCATATGCAATAAAAAATCTTGACTTGTAACGAGAGTCGGTCCGAAATTTCTGTGACATAAATATATATATTTATATCAAACGCAACACACCCACACACTGTTTGAAATTTGAAAGACCTATTGAAGTAATAGAAATAGATATTAGTCAGATAGATGGTGTACCAACAACCTCATATAATCTTATCTCTCTTTTCCTGTTACAGTAATTGTACAGGGATTTTAAACATGACTGAGCACTCCAGAAGGCACCAAAGATAGACTTGGTGCTTTTGGTAACAGAATTTGTCTGGCACACGCCACTTGTTCTGAGGGGTGTGGCTGTTACTCAGCTCTGCCAGCACAGAACACTGAAGTGTTACAATATATTTTTCTCTCAATTAATTATATTGGTAAGACATCTTCAAGTAAAAATTTGTCACAAATCATATTGTGCAGGACGATACAGAGATAAAAAGGCACACATTTCCAATTGCACCTTTATATTTTTGTAAACTATGCAGGCTGGGTATCTAGTGTTTCGGGACCCCCAACCCTTACTCCAGAAAATGGATGGCACATGAAAGAAAAAATATATTATTAGCTCCAGGTGCAAATCCTAGAAATTTTTCTGATTGCTCCAGATTACTCTCCTGCCTTGCAGTGACCTCTGTTGTTTCATGTGAGAACTATACATTCAAAGTCACTGCAGCAGCCACCTTTCAGGCGAGGTACGCACTCTGACCCTTGCTTTCATTGGGCTTGGACTTCAATATTTTATGAATCTTTGACCCAAAGCAACTATATGGATTAAAGCTAATTGAAAGCCATGTTCAGTGACTTCCACCAAATGCCTGCACGCATTTGGTACGCACTTACACAGTTTGGCCATATACACTCACCGGCCACTTTATTAGGTGCACCTTGCTAGTACTAGGTTGGACCCCCTTTTGCCTTGCATAGATTCAACAAGTTGTTGGAAACATTCCTCAGAGATTTTGGTCCATTGTGTATTGACACAATAGTGTGATGCTATTGTGTCAATACACAATAGCATCACGCAATGCTGCAGATTTGTTGGCTGCACATCCATGGTGCGAATCTCCGGTTTCACCACATACCAAAGGTGCTCTATTAGATTGAGATCTGGTGACTGTGGAGGCCATCGAAGTACAGTGAACCCATTGTCAGGAAACCAGTTTCAGATGATTTGAGCTTTGTGCATTATCCTGCTGGAAGTAGCGATCAGAAGATGGGTTTTTCTGTAGTTATAAAGAGATGGACACGGTCAACAGCAATACTCAGGTAGGCCGTGGCATTTAAACAATGCTCAATTGGTACTAAGGGGCCCAAAGTGTGCCAAGAAAATATCCCCCACACCACCAAAAGCATGAACTGTTGATACAAGGCAGGATGGTGCCATACGTTTGTAGCGGGGTATTGTTTCTTTTAAACCCCAAGAGACTACAGTTCCCAGCACGCCTTAAGGCACCCAGGGTGCATTGCCCCGCGCAAGGACTGCTGGGGTGGACTTCATAAGGGAGAGGCGGGGCCTGCCTCTTTCTCTTTGGACACCGCCCTCCCAGCAAGAGGATACCTGTGCTGACCTGCTGTGTGTACAAGGCCTGAAGCCTGGGCCTTGTGCTTTTCCAAAGAGCCCTCCGCTCCACCGAGGAGCCTGCGGAGCGTCTGATCCTGTTGCTGAGTGCTGTTATCAGGAGGACCGAAGACCCGGGTGTCGTGGGCACTGTGTATCGAGTCACAGTAACGGAAGTAAAGGACAAGGACTAGTCTGGTCGGGTGAGAGAGCATCTGCTCAGAGCTACACCACAGTATCTCTAGGCCCATTAACTTTATTCAGGGCCATCACAGTGATTGCAGTTACACTCTGGGGAGACTATCCACAGAACTGAGTTATTAGTCTCTCTGGCATTATAAAGTTACCGATCATCGTTACTTTGTTGGATTACAATTGTTCTTAAAGTGCACCACCGTGTTTGCTAGCGAAGATTTCTTCCACAGAACAATACCCAAATCATAGTCAGGCCTGACTGGGTAGTATAGGACATTGCTTGGTGCCATATTTTCCACGAGGGTGTATAGCTGCAGCGGGGTCTGTTAAACTGTCTATCATATTGCTGAACGTTTGATGTTTTAATAAGTATACTCATATTTCAGGATTTTGCATGTGGCATTGCATACTGTTTATCATTCTAACCTTTACCAACAGTAAAATATTAGAGTTAAGTATACTGGTTGTCAGTGTCATTTACTGTGCTATACCATACTGTGTGCCTTACTGTGGGATTGTGTCATAGAGAATATTAGAGTGATTGCAATTCTATCATCCCCTTTACTAACTGTGCCATGAGAGGTTAGAGCCGATTGCCAGGGGTTGACAGCGGTGCACTACAGGGCCCAAAACAAACAAGGCAGCCCTCTTAACCTGGGGTATCGCTACACGTGGGGGCTCGGTTCCGGAAACCCTGTATACTGCACGCTGCAATCAAGCCGGTCAGAAGTACCAGCATGGATCCGCAGGCAGCGACACAGTGGTGCGCAGAGTGGGCTGTCGATTCAACCCGGGCGGTAGTCATTGAACTCCCGGGAGGGATCCGGCAAAAAGAAGAGATAAAGCAGCTAGTAATGTCAATATCGCCGTGCCAGAAAGCATGGGTGGTGGATATAAAGCCAGATATCTCGTGTACATACGCACTAGTGGAATGGGGAAGAGGAATCCCAGAAGGGTTTAGAGGTCCGAGCATAAAGGCCATAGATGATCAAACGTATTGCTTAGTGCATACAGGGGCCGTGAAGAAGGAATCTCCATGAACCTCCCAGCCATCATCTCCGCTACTCTTCCCCAAAATGTAAAGCAGTCGCGATACGAAAACTCCGGGGTCACCCCTGGCCGCCATAGGGCCGGAACTATTGACTGCTCTGGGAGACTTTGTTACTAAGTGCCAGAAAAGCAATACGGTACATGTAGAGGCCGGGTACCGGGGAAGAAGACTTCGACACCTGGATTGAGCAGGCAATGCAGGCAGTAGACGGATGGGAAGTTCCAGAAGCGCAGAAGAAGCAGCGCATCAGTGAAAGTTTGAAGGGTGCTGCTGCTGAGGCTGTGAAGAATCTTAGGTGCAGCAATACTATTTGTACTGCGATGGATTATTTGTCTATGTTGCAGGAGGAATTTGGCCAGCTGGAGAAGGTGTCTGAACTGGTGTATCAATTTGAGCATACCCTCCAACACCTGGGGGAGAAGTTGTCTGAGTATGTCTGGAGACTGAATAGAATGCTGTGCCAAATTGTACTAAAAGAAGGAATGCTGCCACAAGTCATAGACGCAACCAGGATGAAGTAGATCCTGAGGGGAGCCTTACGTTCGGATCCAGTTTGGCTTCACTTGAAGACCTCGGATGGAGTCATGGCTTTGAGTTACCCAGACCTTGTGCGGATCATAACGGACGAAGAAGCCCTGCTGAAGGACCAACAGGCGGTTGAGAAGACCACTCCACCCACCTCGGTGGGAGTCAGAACAGCAGTAGCTATTGAGCATGATTTAGAAGTAGAAACCTTGAAGTCCCAGATGGCCCAAGTGCTGGATTTATTGACCTCTTTACTGGCCAAGAACTCAGGAGCCAAAGAGAAAGCAGAGATCAGGAGTGAACCGTGCCAAAATGTTTCCACTCCAACATCCCCACAGACAAGAAAGGAAACTGTCTGTTTCAACTGTGGAGGAGCCGGCCACATTGGGAAAGTGTGCCCCAGTCCAAGGAAGAACCGAGGCACTCACTACCAGTAGGCGGAAAACTTCAGAGGGCCCCGGTGAAGGAGTCAGCCGGGCGCCCACTACTTACAGAAAGCTCCAAAAAGATTCAAAAGCAAGCAGAGACAAAAGAGAAGGGAAACAATGCCCCTCCTAAAACCCTCCATACCACCTGTCGGGAGTTGAAATTTAACAATCTGAGGGAAATCAATGCATACCAGGTCCAAAAAGGGTTGAGGTCCAGAGAAAAATGGAAGAAAAAGAAAACAACAATAGGAAAATCAAGGAGTCCAAAGAAGGAGACACCCCAGAAGAGGTTTCCAGACAAACAAATAGGACCCTCCCCTCTAGTATCTGTTCAAGTGGAGGGAGTTTACACCAAGGCCCTCCTAGATACAGGAGCCCAAGTGACTCTTTTGGACAGAGACTTTTACCGGAAACATCTGAGTCACGTGCCCTTACAGAAGCTGGAAGACCTACAGATAGGGGGAATTGGTACTCATAGCTTTCCCTACGACGGTTATGTCTCAATCAGGCTTGCCTTTGATCCCTCGCTGACAGGAAAGGCAGAAGTCTTTGACACCATGGCGGTGGTTTGCCCTCACCCGCCAGGGGCCAACACAAGTTCCATGCTAATAGGGACCAACACTGACCTGGTCAGGAGGCTGCTGACCCCTCTACTGCAGGAGCAGAGTACTAGCACAGACCAGATTCACCCCATGCTGCAACAGGTCTACCAGAAGTTGGTCCTGGAACAGAAGGCCCCGGAAGAGGGGGTGGGAAAAGTCTGCAGACTGTCAAGAAAGGAGAAGATATTGCAGCCTGGTGAGATGACCTGCCTTCAGGCTACGGTGAAACTCTCCTGGGAGCAGCCCGGCCCCTTTGTGGTCCTGGAGTCTGACCCCTTGGACACTCACCCAGGGTTGGAAGTGATCCCTGAAGTGGTCCCGTTGAGGGCATTGAAGAAGGCGAGGGGCCAGATTCCAGTGAGCATCAGAAATGTCACTTAGTTCTCTCATGAAGATTCCAGCCCGGGTACTACTGGGCAGAGTGAATCCTGCTACCCCAGTGGCCCTGTCTGACTTGAAGAAAGCTGAAGGAGGGGAAATCACCCTGGAGGGACTCTGCCTGGAAGACACCGCCTTACCACCAAAGTGGAAGGAGAGAGCCAAGGCCCAGCTGACCAGATGGAGAAAAATATTCTCGGAAGACGAGTTTGACGTGGGGTGTGCGAGGAGTGCCACCCATAAGATCCGTCTGCAGGAAGATAAATCCTTCCAGGGGAGGGTCCGGTGAGTCCCCCTGGCTGACTTGGAAGATTTGCGTGAACAGTTGACAGAGCTTAAGAGAACAGGGGTTATTCGAGAGTCCAGGAGTCCATATGCCTCCCCCATCGTGGTGGTCAGGAAAAAGAACGGGTCGTTGAGACTCTGCATAGACTACAGGACTCTCAATAGGAGGGCCATACCCAACCAGTACACTACCCCCAGGATAGAAGATGCCTTACAGAGTCTGTCTGGGGCTAAGTGGTTCAGTGTCATGGACCTGAAGAGTGGGTATTACCAAATCCCAATGCACCCTGAAGACAAAGAGAAGACGGCCTTTATCACCCCGGTGGGATTCTATGAGTTTAATAGGATGCATCAGGGCCTGTCAGGGGCCCCCGCCACTTTTCAGAGATTGATAGAGAAGAGTGGGGGACATGAATCTTATCGAAGTCCTGGTGTACCTAGATGACATCAGTGTCTTCGGGAAGACTCTGGAGGAGCATGAAGAGAGATTGGAGAAGGCCCTGAAGAGACTCAGTGAAGAGGGACTTAAACTCTCCAGAGAGAAGTGTCAGTTCTACCAGTCCTCAGTCCACTATCTGCGACACATAGTGTCCAAAGAAGGAGTGTCTACCGACCCGGACAAACTGGAAGCAGTTACCTCCTGGCCCCGACAAACTACAGTGACTGAGCTCAGATCCTTCCTGGGGTTCTGCTCTTACTACCGTAAATTTGTGGAAGGGTTTGCGAAAATTGCCAAACCCTTGAATGAGCTACTGAAGACAGAAGGAGAGGAGGATGATACTGGCCCCAGGAAACCCGGAGAGTCCGTGGAAGGCCAGTGGACAGAGAAGTGTGAAGAAGCCTTCAAAATATTGAAGAAAAGTCTGACCACTGCCCCGGTCTTGGCCTATGCTGACCCTAAGAAACCATATGAAGTGCATGTGGTTGCCAGCCATGATGGTGTGGGAGGTGTGCTGTACCAAGAGTATGAAGGACAGTTAAGGCCAGTTGTCTATGTCAGTAGAAGTCTAACACCAGCAGAAAAGAACTACCCCACCCACAAGTTGGAATTCCTGGCCCTAAAGTGGGCAGTCGTGGATAAGCTCCGAGATTACCTGTATGGAGCTGACTTTACAGTAAAGACCGACAATAACCCACTCACTTACCTCTTCACCACGGCCAAGCTGGATGCCACTGGCCACCGTTGGTTGGCAGCCCTGGCCGGATTTAACTTCAGTCTCAAGTATAGGCCTGGGGCTGGGAATCGTGATGCAGATGCATTGTCCAGAAGGGCTCATGCACCCACCCACCACACAGAAGACTGGACCCAGGTAACCCCGGATGGGGTACGGGCCTTGTGTCCAGGAGCACAACTTCAAGCTAGTGGTGGGTCAAGGGCGGAAGAGATCGGAGTTTCAGTAGTAGGGGTGCCCAAGTGTTATTGTGATGTGACCCAGATTGGCGAGGACGACCTGCCAAAGCTGTCTAAGAAGGACATAAGAAGAGACCAGTTGGAAGATCCCTGGGGAAGATTAGCTTTGAAGGTACTGGAAGACCAGGATCCAGGCAGGCTCCAGCAGGACCCTTCAAAGGTGGCTCGACTGGTCCACAAAGAATGGGACAAGTTACAGGTGCATCAAGGGGTGGTCTACCGAAGGGGCCCCTCTGATGACCTAGAAGAGAAGTGGCAACTGTTCTTGCCGGAAAAACACAGAAGAACTGTCTTGGCTGCCCTACATGATAACCATGGCCACTTGGGGGCCGATCGAACATTCCAGCTTGTGAGGAGTAGATTCTACTGGCCTTGTATGCGGGCTGAAGTGGAGGAGTACTGTCACTCATGTGCTCGCTGCGTTCAAAGGAAGACATTACCACGTCAAGCTGCCCCAATGGGCCATCTGCAAAGTCAAGGACCCTTGGACTTGGTATGCATCGACTTTCTCTGTCTAGAACCTGACTTGAGTGGACATGGAAATGTTCTGGTGATAACCGACCATTTCACCCGTTATGCCCAGGCCTTTCCAACTAAAGACCAGAAGGCCTCCACCGTAGCCAAAATTTTGGTGGAAAAATACTTTGTGCATTACGGGCTACCACAGCGCCTGCACTCAGACCAAGGGAGAGACTTTGAGAGTCGATTGATTAGGAAATTGCTGGACTCTTTAGGTATAAAGAAAACTCGTACTACCCCTTATCACCCCCAAGGTGATGCCCAACCGGAAAGATTCAACTGGACTCTGTTAAATATGTTGGGGACTCTGAGCAGCGAGAAGAAGCAGCATTGGAGCAAGCATATAGCAGCAATAGTGCATGCCTATAACAGCACAACCAGTGATGCCACAGGGTACTCTCCTTACAGATTAATGTTTGGCAGGGAAGCAAGACTGCCTGTGGATCTGGCCTTCGGCATATCAATGGATCACACATCAGCCACCTCGCACAAGGGATATGTAGATAGGCTGAGGAAGAGCCTGAAACTGGCGTTTGAACAGTCCCAAGCGGCATCAGAGCAAAAAGGAGCCCGGAACAAGAGGAGCTTTGATCTTAAAGTTCGAATCCAGGACTTGCAACCTGGAGACAGAGTGCTGTTGCGGAACTTGGGAGTCCCGGGGAAGCACAAACTAGCAGACAGATGGAGACCCGAACCGTATGTGATCTGCAAAAGGTTACCAGGCTTGCCGGTGTATCAGCTGAAGCCAGAAGGGAAGATAGGACCGCTGAAGACCTGGCACAGAAACCACTTACTTCCACTTTCAGAAGCAGTTCGGATACCTCCTGTAGAGGATTCCCCTGGACCATCCTCAAGTCTGAATACACCTAGGCCCAATACTCGGTCTCAGGCACCTGAGTCTGGAGGAATGGATGTCACTGATCAAAGTGAAGATGAAGGAGAAGAGCTTGAATGATTGTGGCCGTCCCAGGCCCCTGAGCCTCTGTCCATAGACCTTCCGCCTTCTGAAGATACCCTGGATAGTATATTAGATCTAGAAGCCACTGAGTTTGTCCCGTCCAGCCCTCTGTCTGATGAGTGGGCAGATGCCATAGAGTCGCTCCCTGTTGAAGAACAAAGGAACTCTCTGTATCTTCCTGCACCTGATCTGGATGCTCCAGAAATCTTGGAACCCAATACACCTACCCCAGAGGAAGAGCCTGTGGTGATGGAGACAGTTACCCCAAGAGAACAGAGAGCAAAGAGAACCATTCGTCCTCCACGAAAGCTAACCTATGCCCAAATGGGGGAAAGCTCTGAGGATACAGTAACTACTGCAAGAAGGACAATACAAACACCTGGTCCCTCCACTGTGCATTTGGTGGAGGGCAACCCCAGCTCACTTTCTGGCACAGTTAGGCAGGTCACCCCCATTGATGTGACCTGTGGGCAGGACAAGCTCCCTTCCCAGTTTTGGTGGGAGTTTCCCCTGCCAACTTCCCTTGCAGCCCTCAATGAACTTGTTTTTTCTTATTGCTAATAGTGTCTTTGGGGACCAAAGATTCTAAGTGGGGGGAGTGTGTAGCGGGGTATTGTTTCTTTTGAACCCCAAGAGACTACAGTTCCCAGCACGCCTTAAGGCACCCAGGGTGCATTGCCCCGCGCAAGGACTGCTGGGGTGGACTTCATAAGGGAGAGGCGGGGCCTGCCTCTTTCTCTTTGGACACCGCCCTCCCTGCAAGAGGATCCCTGTGCTGACCTGCTGTGTGTACAAGGCCTGAAGCCTGGGCCTTGTGCTTTTCCAAAGAGCCTTCCGCTCCACCGAGGAGCCTGCGGAGCGTCTGATCCTGTTGCTAAATGCTGTTATCAGGAGGACCGAAGACCCGGGTGTCGTGGACACTGTGAATCGAGTCACAGTAACGGAAGTAATGGACAAGGACTAGTCCGGTCGGGTGAGAGAGCATCTGCTCAGAGCTACACCACAGTATCTCTAGGCCCAGTAACTTTATTCAGGGCCATCACAGTGATTGCAGTTACACTCTGGGGAGACTATCCACAGAACTGAGTTATTAGTCTCTCTGGAATTATAAAGTTACCGATCATCGTTACTTTGTTGGATTACAATTGTTCTTAAAGTGCACCACCGTGTTTGCTAGCGAAGATTTCTTCCACAGAACTATACCTAAATCATAGTCAGGCCTGACTGGGTAGTATAGGACATTGCTGGGCGCCATATTGTCCACGAGGGAGGATAGCTGCAGTGGGGTCTGTTAAACTGTCTATCATATTACTGAACGTTTGATATTTTAATAAGTATACCCATATTGCAGGATTTTGCATGTGGCATTGCATACTGTTATCATTCTAACCTTTACCAACAGTAAAATAATAGAGTTAAGTATACTGCTTGTCAGTGTCATTTACTGTGCTATACCATACTGTGTGCCTTACTGTGGGATTGTGTCATAGAGAATATTAGAGTGATTGCAATTCTATCATCCCCTTTACTAACTGTGCCACGAGAGGTTAGAGCCGATTGCCAGGGGTTGACAGTGGTGCACTACAGGGCCCAAAACAAACAAGGCAGCCCTCTTAACTGGGGGTATCGCTACACGTTCATGTTGTTTATGCCAAATTCGGACCCTACCATCTGAATGTCACAGCTGAAATTGAGACTCATAAGACCAAGCAGCTTTTTTCCAATCTTTTATTGTACAATTTTGGTGAGCCTGTGCGAATTGTAGCCTCAGTTTCCTGTTCTTAGCTGACAGGAGTAGCACCCAGTGTGGTCTTCTGCTGCTGTAGCCCATCTGCTTCAAGGTTCGATGTATTGTGCATTCAGAGATTGTATTCTGCATACCTTGGCTGTAACAAGTGGTTATTTGAGTTACTGTTGCCTTTCTATCAACTTGAACCAGTCTGCCCATTGTCCTTTGACCTCTGAAACTCAACAAGGCATTTTCCTCCACCCAACTCACTGGATATTTTTTATTTTTTTGGGCCATTCTCTGTAAACCCTAGAGATCATTTGTGCGTGAAAATCCCAGTAGATCAGCAGTTTAAAAAAAAATCAGACCAGCCTGCCTGGCACCAACAGCCATGCCACGTTCAAAGTCACTTAAATCCCCTTTCTTCCTTATTCTGATGCTCAGTTTGAACTTCAGCAAGTTGTCTTCACTACGTCTAGGTATCTAAATGCTATGAGTTGCTGCCATGTGATTGATGAATTAGCAATTTGTGTTACCAAGCAGTTAAACGGGTGTACCTAATAAGGGGCCAGTGAGTGTAGTTCTCATGCAAAACTCCTTAACCTGCTTTTTAGCCTTGCATACTGTTACTACTGTAGCGGGGTGTTCAATTTAGGGGAAGTGTCTGAGTGGTAATTAGGCTCAGACACACTGATTGTTAGGGTTAATGGACCGTTTCTGTTCATGGGAGATAATGTTGGTGTGCAGTTCCCTGTGGCCTACAGGTGGCGCTGTTGCCGTAGGCCAGGGTTGAACCACTGATACAAGGCTGTGCCTTTTTTGTCCCCTCTCAGCAGTAGTACGGCGGGGCGGGGAACCTGCTGTGCCTGTTGGGAGAGGGTATAAAAGGGGGCGGACATCTTCCATATGGGTTCGTCCACGCCTAGGCACCTTCGGCCTGGGTGGGTGTGCGTGTTGTCTCCGGGTGCCCTAGGCCCGGAGGCCTGGTTCCTGTTCCATCCCAGACACCTTTAGTCTGGGGTGAGGTACTATTTTGAAGGCCCGGGGCCCAGCAACCTTCGGCTGGGGTCCGCTAGGGATCGAGAGCTCCCAGGGTGCCGCCTTGCGAGGGTACCCGTATCTGAGATGAGGAGGCCAGGGAGGTAACCCTTTTCGAAGACCCAGCGCAGAGTCGTGATGACGGTGAGGGCCTCTGGTAACTCTCCGGAAGGATGTTTTCTTCTTGACATGGGCCAATACTTTAAAAAGGAAGTTCACCAGGTCAGTGGCAGTGACCCTACTCGTTCAGGTCAGTGGCAGTGACCCTACTCGCTTCAAGTCCGTGGCAGTGACTTCATAGGGCAAGGCCCTATTCACCAGGTCAGTGGCAGTGGCCCTTTCTCCAAGTCAGTGGCAGTGACTTTATTCACCCGGTCCATGGCAGAGACCAACCTCACGGTCTGTGGCAGAGATCGTGCGCCAAAACTGTTTGTGAAACCTGAACAGTCTGAAGAAATCATTTGAGTTTGTGCCTGGACCTCCTCCCACCTAAGCTGTCCTGTGTCTTGTTCCAACCTGTCTGCTGTTAAAGAGACTATTTATTATCCGTGAGAAATAAATATAGAAGTTGGACTTTCAGTTGGTGTGGACAGTTACATTACTGGGGAAAAATAAAGACTTGCATCTATTCAAGGTAGAGGTGAGAATCATTCTCGGGAGGATCATAACACCAGCCCCAGGCAGGCCCGAAAACTAACACCGCTCAACCTCCTCACACAGGAGGGTATGGGCTTGTGGTGCGGTGTGCCTCTCCCTCCCTGCGAGGAGCCAGAAATTAAAGGCAGGTAAGGGGAGAGGTGACTGCGCTACACTACTGTCACTGGTCACAGAAAACCTAATCTTGTGCTGCTGTCAGTACCAGGATTTGGGCTGTCCCTTTAAGACTGAGCAAAATTTACCTTGCCTGGGAAGCGACAGTGATTGGCCTTCTCATTACTGTTTACTATTAAAACACCTGTGTCAACACGCCACCATTGCTTGTGATAGCGAAGCTTCCATTGTGTGCTCTTGCTTAACCCAGCTGATATCTTCTCTCAGCTTTTTCTAACCCTGATCTTCCTTGCTGCTGATTCAGTACCGTTTGAACTCTGATCTATAAGTGTGTGACCCAGCTTGACTCTAGACTATGCTTTTGCTCGACCTTTCTGCTACCAGACTCACCACTATGACTCAACTGTCCTGACCTGCTACACACCAGTCTCTTTCCGTTCTTACATCTGCAATGGTGCACCCAAGCACCAGCCAGCATGATCTGCTTACAGCCCATGTCATGGTAGCATGGGGAAGCCCCATCAAGACTAGACTAGAGCTACATGTGGCTGCAGGGAAAGTCCTCCTTGTACTTTCCCATCCAAGACCCAAGGACCTAACTAGGCTTCTTCCCCTTATATTTATAGCCCACCACAGGAGGACAGAGCCATGAACACCTGGGGGCTGGTGTCCTGCCGAGAAAGGTCCCCCGGCGGATTATGCCCCCCCTGTACTGCGCAGGCGCGGCGCTTGCACAGTACGAACCTGAATGAGCCTCCAAAAATAGCCGAACATATGTAGAGCTGAGAGTCAGCTCTAGACGGCACCTGCGTGGACCTCGCTGTAAGTGGCCAGTCGGCCTCACGTCCTCGCTTCGCTCGGCCTCCTGGCTCTTTTTTTAACATCCTCCATGTCCACAGGGATGGTAAGGAAAGAGCCTGGATGTCAGAAGCGTAGCACAATTTGGTGTGCGCTGGCGCAATCTAGAGATGATTCTCAGCTCTACATGTTCGGCTATTTTCGGAGGCAAGCGCCGCGCCTGCGCAGTACAGGGTGGGCATAATCCGCAGGGGGACCTTTCTCGGCAAGACACCGGCACATTATCCCATTCCTGACTTCCGGGCAGCCAAATAGACAAGAACTCACTAAAACGTATTTTATTCAAAATAGTGCAAAAGTAACTACATGGTGAACATGGTGAAGTGTATACCCCCAAGTAGGCACCTGCCTAAATGCTAGACATGTGCAGAACGAAAACATTTGTTTAGTTTCAATTCGTTATTTACATAAATTTGTTTAGTTACATTTTTTCTATCGTTTAATTTGTTTTCAGAATTCGTTTTGTTTATTAATTTTCGAATCGATTCAAATTTTTCAAATTCAGATCGATTCGAAAAGTTTTCGAATAGTTTTCGAATTCGATTTTTTTTCAAATTCAAATAGTTTTCCAATTTCCAAAGAGAATAAAATAGAATAGAAAATAAAGGAATAGAATAGAAAAGAATATAACAGAAAATAAAAGAATATAATATAATAGAGTAAAACAGAACAAGATAGGATAGAAAATAAAAGAACAGAATATAATTGTATTGAATAGAATAGAAAGGAATAGAATAGAATAAAAAAAGAATAGAATGGAAAGATTATTACCATCTTCTGAAATTCAAATAGAATAGAAAAGAATAGAATTAAAAAACAATAGAATAGAATAGAAACAATATAACCATTTTCCAAAATTCAAATAGAATCAATTAGAATTTGAATAGAATAGAATGGAGTAGAATAGAATAGAGAATAACACAATAGTATAGAAAAAACAACAGAATAGGATGAATATAACAATCTTCCTAGTCTAATCTATTTTTCTCTATTCTATTCAAATTCTAATTGATTCTATATGCATTTTGGGAAATGGTTATATTCCTTCTATTCTAATCTATTCAATTTTTTTTAACTACTTCAGGTCTCTCCCATAGTCTAATGACATCCACAGATGGGATCTCCCATCCTGGGTGGACGTCATATGACGTCCTGGGCTTCCCAGCCATCAAGGGGGCGCGTCGCCGGGGACGCGCCCGCGGCATCGCTCGGGACCCGGTGCGCGTGCCCGGCGGCCGCGATGTCCGCCGGGCACCCGTGATTGCCCGCAATCACGTCAGGACCATGGATCTGTGTGTGTAAACACACAGATCCATGTCCTGTCAGAGGTGAGGAGACCGATGTGTGTTCCCAGTACACATGTACAAGACGCCCCCCACTTTTCCAACCCAAAATTAAGAAATCAATATTATAATAATTTAGTAATTATGTGTCTGCCATAAAGTCGCAGTCACGATAAAAATCGCAGATCCCCGCCATTACTAGTAAAAAAATAATAATAATAAAAATGCCATAAAACTATCCCCTATTTTTTAGACGCTATAACTTTTTTTACCAAAAATATGTAGAAGAATATGTATCGGCCTAAACTGTGGAAAAATTTAGTTTTTTTTATAGATTTTTTGGGGATATTTATTATAGTAAAAAATATTGAATTTTTATCAAAATTGTCGCTCTATTTTTGTTTATAGCGCAAAAGATAAAAACCGCAGAGGTGATCAAATACCACCAAAAGAAATCTCTATTTGTGGAAAAAAAAGGACATCAGTTTTGTTTGGGAGCCACGTCGCACGACTGCGCAATTGTCAGTTAAAGCGATGCAGTGCCGAATCGCAAAAAGTGCTCTGGTAAGGAAGGGGGTAAATTCTTCCGGGGGTAAAGTGGTTAATTATACTATTTTTTATTTGTTTATTCTATTCTTTTCTATTCTATTATTTTCTATTCTATTCTATTCTATTCAAATTCAAATTTATTCTATTCAAAATTTGAATTTCGGAAGCTGGTTATATTCTTTCTATTCTATTCTATTCTATTCTGTTGTTTTTTCTATACTATTCCGTTATTTTCTATTCTAATCTAGTCTATTCTTTTCTATTCAAATTCAAACTGATTTTATTAGAATTTTGGGAAATGGTTCTATTCTGATGTTTTTTTTAATTCTATTATTTTCTATTCTTCCCCAGGCGTATTTAGCAGTTTGTAGTTAACTGATAATGTATGAGATGTTGTCTCCCTCTCATAGCAGTACCTCTCAAATGTAGTCAAGGCTCTAGCAAACACCTCCGGATTTGGAAGAGTCTTAAAAAAATGTGTAATCTGACTAGAACTCCATAGTCCTAATTTATATATATCTGCTTGTGTCATTAACTCCGGAATCTTTACCCACCTTCCTTCTCTTATACAGGTCCTTCTCAAAAAATTTGCATATTGTGATAAAGTTCATTATTTTCTGTAATGTACTGATAAACATTAGACTTTCATATATTTTAGATTCATTACACACAACTGAAGTAGTTCAAGCCTTTTCTTGTTTTAATATTGATGATTTTGGCATACAGCTCATGAAAACCCAAAAATCCTATCTCAAAAAATTAGCATATTTCATCCGACCAATAAAAGAAAAGTGTTTTTAATACAAAAAAAGTCAACCTTCAAATAATTATGTTCAGTTATGCACTCAATACTTGGTCGGGAATCCTTTTGCAGAAATGACTGCTTCAATGCGGCGTGGCATGGAGGCAACCAGCCTGTGGCACTGCTGAGGTGTTATGGAGGCCCAGGATGCTTCGATAGCGGCCTTAAGCTCATCCAGAGTGTTGGGTCTTGCGTCTCTCAACTTTCTCTTCCCAATATCCCACAGATTCTCTATGGGGTTCAGGTCAGGAGAGTTGGCAGGCCAATTGAGCACAGTAATACCATGGTCAGTAAACCATTTACCAGTGGTTTTGGCACTGTGAGCAGGTGCCAGGTCGTGCTGAAAAATGAAATCTTCATCTCCATAAAGCTTTTCAGCAGATGGAAGCATGAAGTGCTCCAAAATCTCCTGATAGCTAGCTGCATTGACCCTGCCCTTGATAAAACACAGTGGACCAACACCAGCAGCTGACATGGCACCCCAGACCATCACTGACTGTGGGTACTTGACACTGGACTTCAGGCATTTTGGCATTTCCCTCTCCCCAGTCTTCCTCCAGACTCTGGCACCTTGATTTCCGAATGTACTTTGGACCACTGAGCAACAGTCCAGTGCTGCTTCTCTGTAGCCCAGGTCAGGCGCTTCTGCCGCTGTTTCTGGTTCAAAAGTGGCTTGACCTGGGGAATGCGGCACCTGTAGCCCATTTCCTGCACACGCCTGTTCACGGTGGCTCTGGATGTTTCTACTCCAGACTCAGTCCACTGCTTCCGCAGGTCCTCCAAGGTCTGGAATCGGTCCTTCTCCACAATCTTCTTCAGGGTCCGGTCACCTCTTCTCGTTGTGCAGCGTTTTCTGCCACACTTTTTCCTTCCCACAGACTTCCCACTGAGGTGCCTTGATACAGCACTCTGGGAACAGCCTATTCGTTCAGAAATGTCTTTCTGTGTCTTACCCTCTTGCTTGAGGGTGTCAATGATGGCCTTCTGGACAGCAGTCAGGTCGGCAGTCTTACCCATGATTGCGGTTTTGAGTAATGAACCAGGCTGGGAGTTTTTAAAAGCCTCAGGAATCTTTTGCAGGTGTTTAGAGTTAATTAGTTGATTCAGATGATTAGGTTAATAGCTCGTTTAGAGAACCTTTTCATGATATGCTAATTTTTTGAGATAGGATTTTTGGGTTTTCATGAGCTGTATGCCAAAATCATCAATATTAAAACAAGAAAAGGCTTGAACTACTTCAGTTGTGTGTAATGAATCTAAAATATATGAAAGTCTAATTTTTATCAGTACATTACAGAAAATAATGAACTTTATCACAATATGCTAATTTTTTGAGAAGGACCTGTATATGATGATGCTTGTATGTATCCTGCATCTGATAAGTGCCGGAAACTTATATCTTCATACCCCGGTGAAAAAAGGGGATTTCCCAAAATCGGGTATAGGGGAGATGCTTCAGGTATTATACCCATACTGGCTAATAGATCAGAGCAAATTTTTACAGTATTCCCTATCAATGGGTGGTTTATTATTTGTTTCGGGAGAAAAGCATAGCACCAAGAGGCTCTGCCAAAGGGTACTGTGCACATTCCATCTGTGCACATTCCATCTGCACCCAGAGTTTAGTGTCTTTGTGCCTATTCCAGTCAATTACCCTACTTAAGTGGATTGCTAGATAATATTTTCGTATATCCGGCACTGCCAATCCTCCATATTCTTTTGGACACATCAGTACCTTACGTTGTATCCTAGGGTGCTTATATGCCCAGATAAAGTCAAACAATAGCTTTTGACTCTGTTTAAAATAGCTAGGCGGAATGCGTATTGGCAGTGTCTGAAATAGGTATAATAGTTTAGGAAGTATGTTCATTTTGATAATGCTACATCGTCCTAACCAGGAATGAAAGCGCGTATTCCAACTCAGTAACAATATCTTAATTTTTGACAATAAAGGGGGGAAATTCAACTCGAAAACTTTTTCTATTTTAGGAGGGATCAGCGTACCCAAATATGTCAATGCTTTCTCAGTCCATTTAAATTTGAAATTTTGATTAAGTTGCTTTATTAATTCTTGAGGCAAATTCATCCCCATTGCTTCCGATTTTGAGAAATTGATGCTTAGATTAGAGAGCAAGCCATATTTCTCAAATTCTTTCATCAGATTTGGAAGCGTAGTCACCGGGTTTCTTAGTGAGAATAGCATATCATCAATATATGCCGAAATTTTATGCTGACTCTCTCCCATCTGAATCCCTGTAATATTTTGATTTAATCGAATAGTGCAGAGAAATGGTTCCAATGACAGGGCGAAAAGGAGGGGCGAAAGGGGGAAACCTTGCCTCGTTCCATTTGTAATTTTAAAAGTATCTGACAGTATCCGATTTACCCGTATTCTGGCCGTTGGACGGGAATAAATAGCGGTAATCCATTTTGTTCCCGAAACCACCATATTTTAGGACTGCTAGCATAAAATTCCAGTTCACCCTGTCAAAGGCCTTCTCTGCATCTGTATTCAAAAATATACATTGAGTTTGGGATACATTAACCTTCTGTAATAAGTTCAAAATGTTTGTAGTATTATCCCTTGCCTCTCTTGTGGGCACAAATCCCACTTGGTCTAGATGTATAAATTTTGGGATATAATGTTGAATCCTATTGGCCAATATTTTGGTGAAGATTTTAAGGTCTAAGTTAAGTAGAGAAATCGGCCTATAGTTTCCACAGGAAGTCAAATCTTTCCCTTCCTTAGGGATCACAGAGATATAGGCCAATAAGGCTTCTGTTGTAAAAGTTGCGGAGGAGCCCAGTGCATTAAACAATTTGATCATGTACTGACCAAGAGAGGGAAGCAAAATCTTATAATATTGGGCTGTTAGGCCATCCGGACCTGGCGCTTTATCCAATTTAATTGTTCCTACTGCTTCTTGGAGTTCTTCTATTGTTATAGGGTCTTCCATTTTATCTCTATCTATATCTGATAATCGTGGCATCGAAGATAGAGTAAGATATGTATCTATTTGTTCTTGATTAGGAGGTTTAACCTTCAAATTATAAAGTGTTTCATAGAATTCTTTAAATTCGTGTGCTATATCATATGGTTTTACAGTCTTTGGTCTATTGGGTGGTGTCAAATGAGGAATATAAATCTTTGATTTTTGTCCTCGTAACGTTCTAGCTAAAACCTTCCCACATTTATTCCCTGCTTCATACGAGAATCTTTTACATATCTGTAGCGCCGCCTTTGCTTTATACTGCAAAAGATCTACGATTTGTGTCCTTTTAGCCAAAAGTTCTTTCTCCACCCCTTCAGTTTGAGCTTTCTTATGTCGATCTTCTAATATAGATAGTTTTTCCACTAATAGCTTTAATTGTTGGGTTCGTTTACGTTTTATTCTGGCTCCATGCTTGATCAGGACGCCCCTGATAACTGCCTTATGCGCCTCCCAGATAGTCCCAGGGTCACAATCTGGAGTGTCATTGGTTTTAAAATAAAAACCCATTTCCTTGACTACATCTTCCCGTACCTCTTCATCTTGTAAGAGGCTTTCATTCAATCGCCAATGATTAGATCTAGTCAAGATAGAGTCTTGTAAGGCATACATCAGGGACATCGGTGCATGGTCTGACCAAGTAATGGAGCCAATGGTAGCATCTTGAACTGCATGGAGTTGGGCATGTGGAATAAGAAAATAATCAATGCGAGAATATGTTTTATGAGGGGAGGAGTAAAAAGTATAATCCTTTTCTGTGGGGTGAAGTAACCGCCATACATCAACTAATTGATTTTTATAGAGAGATTGAGCTATGTTTTTGCGTGCCCTATCAGAAATAGTTGACCCTCCAGTAGATGTATCTTCTGCTGGTATTAGAGGAATATTTAAGTCTCCGCCTACAATCAAGTGTCCTATTTTAAACTCCATCAGTTTCCTAAGTGTTTTACTTATAAAGATCTCTTGGTGTTCATTGGGAGCGTACAGTGCTGCCAATGTAATTTCCACTTCCCCTATTGTGCCCTTCACAAACAAAAAGCGTCCTCCTGGATCCTTAATTGAGTCTATATACACCCATGGTACTTTAATTAAAATGAGGATCGAAAACCCCTTTGATTTTGCTACTTGATTAGTTAAATGATATGTCACCGGAAATGACTTACTTTGTAAACTAGGTACTTTGTCTTCTCTAAAATGCATCTCTTGTATAAAGACAATATCGGTTTTAGCTCCTTGCATATCATGTAGGAGCATCCGTCTCTTCTCCGGCGTGTTTAGCCCCTTCAGATTAAACAAAGTCACCTTAATGGCCTCCATATCAAAATTTCAATCAACAAAACAAAAAAAAAGGGGGAAAACTCCCCTCCTCTCAACTACTTTAGCACAGTATTGCTAACTACGCTTCTCAGTTCTAAACCGGTATTAAGCGCAAAACCTATTTGGGGGTTGTGTCTGCGATGAACGGGTGCAAAGCTCCATATCCCCTCCCCCCAGCTTCAAAACTTCACAAAATCAAGTGCGAGGAATTTTTTTTTTTACCATCATATTATCCATCATATTATCATTGAATTAAACCGAAACCAACTCCAAAGGACCCTTTCCTTGGTCTAGTAATAGACAATGTGGCCAAGCACCAAAAAAAAAAGGAAAAAATCGAAGAGACCACCTTGTAAAAATGAACCAAAAACATTTTTTAAGGTTCTCTGTCTATTCTCTGTCTGTCTAATCCACGGGATCCCCACAGTATTCCCCTCTTCACCTCTCTCAGAGTGAAAACTCAATTCATTTTTAATACTTAGGGGAAATCCGTGGGCATTCCACCCTCATGTATTCCATCTCTCTTTCTTTCAAAACAATATAAGCAGTATACGGCAGTATAGGTTCACAGAATATCTCCAGATATCCCCCGTCTTCCATCCCCCCCTCTCCCCTAACACCTCCCCCCTCCCTCCCCCCCTCCCCCTGTACCCCTAGGTTTACTTCCTCAAAAAGGTTCCAGCCACATCACCTAGCTTGGCCTATCTCTATTAGCCAACCCCCCCCCCACTTCGACCTCTTCTTATTTCTCCTTATCTCCTCCGACCCAACCTATCTCCCCTTTTCCTCTACAATTCCCCATAAGGGGATATATTATATGTTTATATATTTATATATTTTATACCTTTATGCAATTTCTATCTTATACATATATACTATATATTTATATGTGTCTGTCTATATTCTAAGTACATCCTTTAACAACCGTATGAAAGTGTTTCCTTTCTCCCCCACCCATTTCCTCTATACCCAATTTTTTTTATAAAAAAAAAAAAGGGGGGGGAGGAGGGGGTGGGTAACTGTGATACCTTCTCTCTTCCCCCTCTTCCCCTTTCTCGCTTTGCATGTCTGTGATATTCTCCCATACATGATATTGTGTACCTTGTGTATCTTATTTACTTTATACATTATGTATCCCATGTGCTTCTATTTCCCTTGTGCTTTGTGTTATGTGTTATGTGTTTTCGTCTCTTTAAAGAGCAAACAAAAACAACAACAAAAACAAAAAAAATAAAAAATTAAATAAAGGGGGAGAAAGCCCCCCCCTCTGGGGGGTACCCCCAAAAAATAAAATAAAAACAGCCTCCCCCTCTACCTATTCCCTTATATCCCTTATATCTAATCCCTCCCTGTGTGAAAGAAAAGAATTATGTTCTATTTTAATTTGTTTTAGTGCTAAAATTAGGACCCACTACTTCTTCATAAACGAATGTACTTTCCTATTTGCCTTACATATTATATACATGTGTAGCAGGATGTCCATATGAAAGAAGGAATCCGGCTCCCTCCGGTGGTATAAGTGTTACAATGCAACTAATGCACTTTGGGACAGATATCAGCTAGGAGAAAAGACTTTGTTGCTTTTACTAAAAGACAGACTACATTACCCAGGGTGCATTGCAACACCGCAAAGAATTCTGGGCAGACTACTTAAACCAGGGGAGGGGCCAGCATCTCTCTCTCTGGATCCAGCTCTCAATCAAGCAGGAAGTTGGCACGGAGGCCTGCTTCCTAAGGATTAGGCCAGAAGCCTGGGCCTAAATTACGGGAGTGCCTGAGTGATTTCCAGCAGAGGATCGTCCACAGCGTCCTGTGATTGCCCAGCAGAGACCGGAGTCGTCCATCACCATATGCTGTTAGTGACGGAGTCCGGAGACTGCAGCTGAAGCAGAAGCGTGGAGATCGAGTGACCGGGACAAGCCAGAGGAGACTATCTGAAAGTCGGGCCTGTTTGGTGAGAAGGGCACCTGCCCAGAATTGACTACTACCTTAGAGGAAAGTGATTTAGTTAGTGCCAGCCACACTTCACCTATCACGCCACAGCTTGCGGCCTAGTGTATCTCACTGGAGACTATGTGATCAGAGATTGGTGCATCCGTCATTAGTGGGTGGCAGGCACACGAGTACTCAGGTATATTGCGGATAATTACAGCATCTTGTTGAAACCCTGTGGATTACAATTTAACTTGTGCACAGACGGTGGCTAGCGAAGACTTCATTGGAGAAAGGAACTTTGAGTGGGACGCAGATAGGCCTTGCTTACCTATTATAGGGAATGAACACGTGCAAGGTATTGCAATAAAGGGGGAGCTCGCGAGCAACCAGTTAGCCGTGCAGAGACACATATAGATACATGTACATATATATAGCTGATGTTATTTCCTGTTATTACCTAATCTCAGTGATACCTATCCTTATTGGTTTATTGACTCTGCAATGCGCATGCAGAGTCAACTGTGTGTATTAATGTGATTCTTTACCTTTCCCTTTTATACTGAGTAAAGGTACCTTTGATTAAGCATATAACTTGTGTGAAGTATCTCTGTCACTTAGAAGGACTAGTGACCAGCAAAGGTAATAACATTTACAGGTTATTGTGTGATGTATGCAGGATTGTGTCTCCTAATACTCAATAGGTCTCACACTCCTTATTCATATCAGTTGTGCTAAGGGAAGGTTTGAGCCACTTCCAGGGGTTGATAGGCAGGACGTAGACCCAAATCAAACAAACAGCAGCTCCTACGGGGGTAGTGCTACACGTGGGGGCTCGTCCGGGATATTCTACGGTTCTGCAATCAACTTTCCCCCTAGACAGAACCCTTACAGCACAGAAATGGACCCTGCTGCCGTAGCCCGGTGGTGCAGGGATGAAGGCATCCTACCCGGAAATGGCCTGGTGGTTGAAATCCAGAGAGAGGCCTGGGTAGAGGAGCAGCTAACTCCAGTCTTGAGAGCATTGTCCACAGACAGGAAGCCATGGGTGATTGACATAAAGACAGATACTGTAAATCCCCACACCTATGCATTATGTGAGTGGAGGAACGGAATCTCTGACTACTTCAAGGGTGCCAGCATAAAAACTACAAACCAAGTAGAACTCCTCCTGATACACCCAGAAGAGAATAAAGATGGCCCCACATCCACTACTTCAGGAGGCCCCAGCACAGGAGGGAGCGCCCAACAATATGGTCCCGGTTCACCACCATTGACCACCCTTAGCTCAGAATTGTGCGCTGTCCTGGGGAGATTGTGACCAAGTGTAAAAAGGACCCTCCAGACTACCTGATGTCAGGATAGAGGAAACTCAGGACCTTTTCTGGGAAGAAACCTGTACCTTCAGTGGAAGATGGATTTGAAGAGTGGCTAGATGGCGCCACTCAGGCCCTAGAAGAATGGGAGGTGCCAGAACAACACAAAAAACAATGGATTGTGGAAAGCTTAAAGGGGCCTGCTCTGGAGGCCATACGTAACCTCAAGTTAAGCAAGAAGGACTGCAATGCACAGGATTATCTGGATATTCTGCAGAATGTGTTCGGCGGGACGGAAAATGTCACTGAACTCACTTACCAGCTGGGGCATTGCTACCAAAAAGAGGGAGAGAAGCTGTCAGAATTCATAGGACGCCTGGATAAGATCCTGCATCGGATCCTACTGAAGAAAGGGATCGATCCAAGAAAAGTGGATGAGGCCCGTGCCCAGCAGGTGTTTAGGGGAGCTCAACCCTTGGACCCCATCGCATTATTGCTACGCACCCGGCGGGACGGGAGCAGCCTGGAATACCCCGACTTGATCCGGATAGTCAGGGAGGAGGAGGCCATGTTGGAAGACAAAAGGAGGAGTCAACACACCGAACCAACTGCCCGAGTCAGAATGTTAAGTGCAGAAGAAGGTGATTCAGAAGTTGAACTCCTAAAGACCCAGGTGTCACAACTAGTAGAAATGGTGTCCATGCTGACTAGCCAGGCCTCTGTGCCACACAACAAGAACACGTCAGAGGAACCAAAAAAAACTCCTAGCTCCAATATGGAACTAGCACAGAAGCCTAAGAGATTGATAACATGCTTCAATTGTGGGGGAATCGGGCATGTTAGAGCAGTGTGTCCCAGCCCAGATGAAGTTGCATCCAGATATCGCAAGCCGGCGGAAAACTTCAGAGGGCCCCGGTGAAGGAGTCAGCCGGGCGCCCACCAGTTTCCACAAACTCCTTCAACAAGTCCAATGATCCAAAACATCAGAGTCAGGGACCTAAACCTCTGCCAATTAGGCCCCGTCCCACAACTCAGGCTGCTGTTGAACAGAAGGCCAGTGCACACCAGACACAGAAGGGACTGAGACCCACCGGAAACTCAAGAAAAAAAGAAGTGAGGGTACAGGTAACTGAACCCAGCAAGAAGTCTGTGTTGAAGGAGTTCCCTGCCAAGTTAGTGGGGCCTTCTCCAGTAGTCTCCATACAAGTAGAAGGGATCTACACCAAGGCTCTTCTTGACACTGGGGCTCAAGTGACTCTTCTGTATAGGGATTTCTATGATAAACATCTTAAACATCTGCCCCTACAGAAATTAGAGGAACTGGAAATATGGGGTATTGGAACTCAGAGCTTTCCCTATGACGGTTACCTGCCAATCAAGTTGGCTTTTGAACCGTCAGTGGCTGGGGAGACAGAGACCTTCGATACTCTGGCAGTAGTGTGCCCTCGCCCACCAGGGGCCAGCAAGAGCTCACTCATCATAGGGACCAACACTGATCTAGTCAGGTGACTGCTGACACCGTTGGCCCAACAGGAAGAAGCCCCGACCACAAGAGTCCACCCCATGTTAAGGCAAGCCTACCAGCGCCTGGTACTGGAGCAGAAGGCCCCGGCTGAGGGAGTTGGCAAGATTTGGAAGCTAGACAAGACGGAGAAGGTATTACAACCGGGAGAGGTGACTTGCCTGAGGGCTTCTGTCAAGCTCACATGGAAACAGCCAGGCTCCTTCATTGTCTTCGAACCAGGCTCACAGGAAAGACAGAGAGGGATTGAAGTAATCCCCGAAGTGATCCCATTGAAGGCCCTACAGAAAAGCCATGGGAGGGTTTCAGTGAGTATAAGGAACACTGCTAATACACCAGTGAAGGTGCCGGCCAGAATGCTGTTGGGCCAGGTGAATCCAGCCACCCCCATTGCCCCGTGTGAATTGAAGAAAGAAGAAAGGGGTGAAGTCACCATAGAGAAGCTCTGTTCTGAAGACACGGCCCTCCCACCAGAATGGAGAAAAAGGGCCAAAGCTCAACTTGCAAGGTGGGAAAAGATCTTCTCTAAAGATGAGTTTGATGTGGGGTGCGCAAGGAGTGCCACTCACAAGATACGCTTACAAGAAGATAAGCCCTTTAGAGAGAGAGTTCGACGGGTCCCACTGGGTGACTTAGAAGACTTGCGGGAACAGTTGGCTGAGCTGAAGAGGACGGGGATTATTCGAGAATCCAGGAGCCCTTACGCTTCTCCAATAGTGGTAGTCCGAAAGAAGAACGGGTCGCTGAGACTGTGTATCGACTACAGAACACTAAACAGAAGGACCATCCCAGATCAATACACCACTCCCCGAATTGAAGACGCCCTGCAGAGTCTGTCAGGGGCCAAGTGGTTCAGTGTAATGGATCTAAAAAGTGGATATTACCAAATCCCCATGCACCCTGAGGATCGGGAGAAGACAGCCTTCATCACCCCTGTGGGGTTCTTTGAGTTCAACCGTATGCCTCAAGGGTTATCAGGAGCCCCCGCCACTTTCCAAAGGCTAATGGAGAGAACCGTCGGGGACATGAATCTAATAGAGGTACTGGTATATTTGGACGACGTCATCGTGTTCGGGAGAACCCTAGAAGAGCATGAAGAGAGACTGGAGAAGGTCCTGAAGAGGCTCAGTGAAGAGGGCCTGAAACTCTCCCCAGAGAAGTGTCAATTTTACCAGTCCTCAGTCCATTACCTGGGCCATATCGTTTCTGCAGAAGGGGTGGCCACGGACCCAGAGAAGCTGGATGCCGTCACCTCTTGGCCGAGACCTACCAACGTGACTGAGCTTCGGTCATTCCTGGGGTTCTGTTCTTACTACAGAAGATTTGTAGAAGGATTCGCCAAGATTGCCAGACCCCTGAACGAGTTACTCAGAAACGAAGGGGAAGATGATGTTCCAGAGCTGGTCAAACCAGTGAAACTCACCATGGGACCCCGAAGGCCCAAAGAGTCGATTCAAGACCAGTGGACAGGGGAGTGCGAGGAAGCCTTCCAGATGTTAAAGAAGAGTCTTACCACTGCACCAGTCCTGGCCTATGCTGATCCAAAGAAGCCTTATGAACTGCATGTAGATGCCAGCCGAGATGGGCTGGGTGGGGTGCTGTACCAGGAACATGATGGTTACCTAAGACCCGTCGCATATGTGAGCAGGAGTCTGATACCTGCTGAGAAGAATTACCCCACCCACAAGCTTGAATTCCTGGCCTTGAAATGGGCAGTGGTAGACAAACTGAGAGACTACCTATATGGGGCGGAGTTTGTGGTGAAGACAGATAATAACCCGCTCACCTACCTTCTGACCACTGCCAAGTTGGATGCAATGGGACACCGGTGGTTGGCTGCCCTTTCAAGCTTCACCTTCAGCTTGAAGTACCGACCCGGAGTGGGAAATAGGGATGCAGATGCCCTGTCCAGGAGGTCTCATGCCCCCACCGACCCTACCGAAGAATGGGCCCAACTAGACCCAGAGGGAGTGCGAGCCCTATATCAGGGGACAGAACTTCAAGCCAGAGGTGGGTCAAGAGCCGAAGAAATTGGGGTCTCAGCTGTTGGAGTACCGAAGTGCTATTGCAGTGTGACCCAAGTCGAAGGGGAGGGCTTGCCCAAGCTGACAAAAAGGGATTTGAGAAAGGAGCAAGAAGAAGACTCTTTAGGGAAACTCCTGATAAAGGCCCTGGAAAGCCAGCGTCCCGAGATGCTTGAAACAGACTCCCCAAGAGAAGCCCGATTGTTGCGCAGGGAGTGGGATCGGCTACACATACGTCAAGGGGTGGTCTACCGAAGGGGCCCCTCTGACGACTCAGAAGAGAAGTGGCAGCTGTTTCTACCAGCCAAATATCGAGAAGCGGTCCTAGCTGCCCTCCATGACAACCATGGTCACCTAGGGTCCGAACAGACTTTTCACCTTGTACGGGATAGGTTCTATTGGCCCTGCATGTGGGCTGAAGTGGAAGGATATTGCCATTCCTGTGTCCGATGCATTCAAAGGAAGACCTTGCCACGTCAAGCAGCCCCAATGGGCCATCTGCAAAGTCAGGGACCTATGGAACTGGTGTGCATTGACTTCCTTTGCCTGGAGCCTGATCTGAGTGGTCAAGGGAATGTCTTGGTGATAACAGATCACTTTACCAGATATGCTCAAGCATTCCCAACAAAAGACCAGCAGGCCTCAACAGTAGCCAAAGTACTGGTAGAAAAATTCCTTGTGCACTATGGTCTACCCCAACGCCTTCATTCAGATCAGGGCAGAGACTTTGAAAGCAAATTAATAAAGAAGTTATTAGACCTGTTAGGCATCCAGAAGACCAGGACAACCCCTTATCACCCACAAGGAGATGCTCAGCCTGAACGGTTTAACCGGACTCTCTTGGATATGTTGGGGACTCTGAGTTCAGAGAAAAAGCAGCATTGGAGCAAGCATGTAGCTGCCATAGTGCATGCCTACAATAGCACTGCCAGTGATGTCACCGGGTATTCCCCATACCGTTTGATGTTCGGGTGGGAGGCTCGGTTGCCAGTGGACTTGGCCTTTGGCATATCGCTGGATCATACCTCAGCAGCATCCCACAAGGGGTATGTAGACCGATTGAGAAAGAGTCTGAAGACAGCTTTTGAAAAGGCCCAAGCAGCATCTGACCAACGGGGGCTGAGAAATAAAAGAAACTTTGACCTAAGAGTCAGAATTCAAGATTTACAGCCAGGAGATAGAGTGCTGTTGAGGAACTTGGGAATTCCAGGAAAACATAAGTTGGCTGACCGTTGGAAATCCCAACCTTATGTTATCTGCAAGAAGCTGGAAAACCTTCCTGTGTACCAAATTAGGCCAGAAGGAAGCGTGGGACCGTTAAAGACCTGGCACAGGAATCACTTGTTGCCCCTCTCCGAGGCAGTTCGCATGCCTCCTGCATCTGACTCACAAGAAACCCCTTCAACTTCTCAAGGTTCCAGACCCATCACCCGATCTCAAACAGTGCTTCCAGATGTGAGAGATGGAGACTCTGACAATGAAGGTCAAGAGGATGAAGAAGCAGAATCTGACTGGTTGTGGTCATCCCAATTGCCAGAACCCATGACCACCTCCCAAACCTCACCCAAAACAGTTGACAATGGAACTCTTCGGGTAGAAGCTCCTGAATTCGTGCCTTCAAACATTCTCATTGAGGAGGTAGCTGATGACTCAGACTCTTTGTCAATGGAAGACCCAGAAGAAGGGTCGTTGTCTCTATCTGAAGGAGAGCGGGACGCTCCTGAAGTTCTGAAGCCCAACATGCCTGAACTAGATGAGGAAGCCCCTGAAGAGCTTCTAGAAACAGCCAGCCCCAATGTTCTTGAGAATATGATACCTAAAGAGCAGAGGGAAAGAAGAGTAATTCACCCCCCAAAAAGACTGACGTACGACCAATTGGGTGAATGCTCTGAGGAGGCCATCATCACTTCTAAGAGAACCATTGATCAGTCTAGCTCTTCCACTCCAGATTCAGATTCAGTGGAAGACAACCCCAGCTCACTCCCTAGCACATCTGAAACAGACACCCAAGTGTCGGTGGTCCGTATACAGGACAACCTCCCTCCTTGTGATAATTGGTGGGAGGTTCCTCTGTCGGCTCTGTGTTATGATATGAGCTGTTTAAGTTTAAATCCTGCTTATGAAAAGTCAAGTTGTTTATTGTCATGCATAAACTAACAAATTTCCCTGCAGGTATTGCCAAAGTATGTGTTAGGTTACATACTGTTGTCCTCTTTGGGGACCAAAGACTTTAAGTGGGGGGAGTGTGTAGCAGGATGTCCATATGAAAGAAGGAATCCGGCTCCCTCCGGTGGTATAAGTGTTACAATGCAACTAATGCACTTTGGGACAGATATCAGCTAGGAGAAAAGACTTTGTTGCTTTTAGTAAAAGACAGACTACATTACCCAGGGTGCATTGCAACACCGCAAAGCATTCTGGGCAGACTACTTAAACCAGGGGAGGGGCCAGCGTCTCTCTCTCTGGATCCAGCTCTCAATCAAGCAGGAAGTTGGCACGGAGGCCTGCTTCCTAAGGATTAGGCCAGAAGCCTGGGCCTAAATTACGGGAGTGCCTGAGTGATTTCCAGCAGAGGATCGTCCACAGCGTCCTGTGATTGCCCAGCAGAGACCGGAGTCGTCCATCACCATATGCTGTTAGTGACGGAGTCTGGAGACTGCAGCTGAAGCAGAAGCGTGGAGATCGAGTGACCGGGACAAGCCAGAGGAGACTATCTGAAAGTCGGGCCTGTTTGGTGAGAAGGGCACCTGCCCAGAATTGACTACTACCTTAGAGGAAAGTGATTTAGTTAGTGCCAGCCACACTTCACCTATCACGCCACAGATTGTGGCCTAGTGTATCTCACTGGAGACTATGTGATCAGAGATTGGTGCATCCGTCATTAGTGGGTGGCAGGCACACGAGTACTCAGGTATATTGCGGATAATTACAGCATCTTGTTGAAACCCTGTGGATTACAATTTAACTTGTGCACCGACGGTGGCTAGCGAAGACTTCATTGGAGAAAGGAACTTTGAGTGGGACGCAGATAGGCCTTGCTTACCTATTATAGGGAATGAACACGTGCAAGGTATTGCAATAAAGGGGGAGCTCGCGAGCAACCAGTTAGCCGTGCAGAGACACATATAGATACATGTACATATATATAGCTGATGTTATTTCCTGTTATTACCTAATCTCAGTGATACCTATCCTTATTGGTTTATTGACTCTGCAATGCGCATGCAGAGTCAACTGTGTGTATTAATGTGATTCTTTACCCTTCCCTTTTATACTGAGTAAAGGTACCTTTGATTAAGCATATAACTTGTGTGAAGTATCTCTGTCACTTAGAAGGACTAGTGACCAGCAAAGGTAATAACATTTACAGGTTATTGTGTGATGTATGCAGGATTGTGTCTCCTAATACTCAATAGGTCTCACACTCCTTATTCATATCAGTTGTGCTAAGGGAAGGTTTGAGCCACTTCCAGGGGTTGATAGGCAGGACGTAGACCCAAATCAAACAAACAGTAGCTCCTACGGGGGTAGTGCTACACATGTATACATCACATATTCATATTTTTATGTATTGTTTATATATTGTTTATATTCATATAGTCTTTTTCTATATCCCCTTTAGGGTCTGCAAAAGAAAGAGAGAGAAAAAAATGCCAAAAACAAAAAGTTGCAGCACAAAAAAAAAAAAACCCTAAATAGGGAGTTCCTATTTTCATTTTCAACCCAGCTCTTTATCCATGGGGAGAGGGGTTCGAAGGGAGAGTGGTTATGTTCCCCTCTCCATTTTTAGGTCTTCTAACTCTGTTTGCTCCTTTATATATCATCCTGGCCTACCTTCCCTCAAGAGTCATAAAGGGGATCAATTCTATTATTCAGAGCTATACCATTCTAAAAAGTCAAAAAACCCAGGCACCAAAAAATAAATAAAGATAGGGGGGAAAGGGGAAGGAGGAATGGGGAGAGGAAAAAAAAAAGCTGGGCGGGAGCGGGCCATCGGGGGCGATACCCTACAGGAGAAAAAAACCCAAGGGTTAAAAAACAAAAAAAACAACCCCCCCCCCAAAAAAAGGGAATTCTTATTTTATTTTTTTCTGCCAAATAACTAAAGTTCATGTTGAATCAAGGATAAAATGTCTGTAGACCAAGGCCATGCTTTGATATATCCTTTTGTTTCTGTTCTCTTTTCCCTTTCCCTTCCCTTCTCTTTCCTTCTCTTTCCTTCTATTCTATTCTTTTCTTATGTATTCAAATTCTAATTTATTCTATTTGATATTCGAATTTCAGAAGATGGTTATATTCTTTCTTTGTTATTCTATTCTATTCTATGTTTCTATTATATTCTAGTCTAGTCTGTTCTTTTATTTTCTATTTTATTTTGTTCTGTTTTACTCTATTATATTCCATTCTTTTATTTTCTGTTATATTCTTTTCTAGTCTATTTTTTTCCCATTCTATTCCTTTATCTTCTATTCTATTTTATTCTCTTTGGAAATTGGAAAATGATTTGAATTCGAAAACTATTCGAATTTATAAATTATTCGAAAACTTTTCGAATTCGAAATTCGAAAACGATTTGAATTCTAAAAGTATTCAAAAATTATTTGGAAACTATTTGAAAACGTTTCAAATTATCATTTCGTCCAAATTATTTTTTTCGTTATTCCGGATTCCTTTAAATTCGGTACTGTAATTCGGAAATTTGGATACATCCGAATTTCCAAAAAAAATCCGACCGTTTGTACGCTCCATCGGACAATTGTTGTCGGATTTTCCATCAACAAATGTTGGATAGCATGCTTTAAAATTTTCCGACGACAAATGTGTGTTGTCGGGTTATCCGATCGTGAGTACAGAAGTCCTTCAGACAAAAATCCAAAGTACAAACACGCATGCTCAGAAGCAATGCTAACCATAACACAACATTAGCAGAAGTTGCCCAAAGGGTGGTGCTAAAGAGATGGAAAAATACGTAGTTTCGTGATTGTTGGACAACAATTATTTGCCGTTTGTATGCAAGACAAGTTCATGGCCAACGCCCTTCGGACAAAAGTCCTACGCTTTGTCCACGGAAAATCCGATTGTGTGCACAAGGCTTAAGAGAGCAGCCACCAGTACAAGGATCACTTCTTTTTCAATTGCACTGTCCTTTGTGCTGATCTTTTTAAGAAAAAAGAAAAAATAACTAAACCTAGGATTTATTTTATTATTATTATTTTTTATGACAGTCGCTTTAAGTGGTCCTTCGCAAAACTCAAATTCGGTTAATTTGAGAGCAGTATCTATCTTTATCCCAATTTGAAAGTTTATTTAACAGCATTAGCAGTCCACTGAATTACTTGTAGCCTGGGGTTGCTCCTGAAATCAGTAGAGAATATGTGGTAAATGCATAATATATGCCGAGACATTTAAATTAAGTTAATCAGTATCTGCGTTTGAACCTTAGAACTTGAATGTTTCATGAGCTTGCCGTATTACGGTTTCAGGTTAGAGTGTAAAATAAATTCTGCATCAGTCATTTTAGTGTTACGATGAAGTTAGGAGTTGAGGGGTAGCATTAGTAGAGAAATACGCACATAGCCATCAGATGTTGTATAATTTGTGATAGTGCCTGCAAGTTTAGGAGTTTAAGTGAATTCTAGAAATGCTCATACATCAGTAAAATATGCCAATAGGGTTATAAAGTATTTTCAATCCATTCAGTTGCCTTTTATATGGCCCTATAAATCTATCTGTAGCTAGGTGTTTTTCCATTGGCTTTCTTCAGAGCGGATAATAAAAAATATCTTTTTAAAGTATATGACCTCTTAATCATTTTGAGGTCAACGGAAGTCGTTGGGACGCCACATAACTCATTTTCCGCTAGAGGTTTGTTTCCAGCCACAGTGGCAAGGTTCACTACAATTTTCTGTTGTAGGTACACAGTTTGTTCAGCCGCATTTATGGCTGTATTTAGCCTTCTCAAGAGAGCAAATATAAATTTGACTTTCAAGTAAACCTGTCACCAACCTGGGAAATTCAAACTCAGCAGACGATAGAAAAAAATAAAATGCATAAATACAGGTTACTTTCAGTAAGAACTGTATAGCCTCGTACACACGACCGATTTTCTCGTCAAAAAACGACAAGAAAACTGCCGAGAGAGCTTTCTTGCAGAGAAAACCGTTCGTGTGTATGGTTTCTCGTCGAGAAAACTGCCGGGAATCTCGACGAGAAAAATAGAGAACCTGCTCTCTATTTTCTCGTCAGGATTCTCGATTTTCTCATCGGGTTACTCGTCGGCCTGTTTTGCGACGAGAAAACCGGTCGTGTGTATGCTTTTCCGAGTCTTAAAAAAACGCGCATGCTCAGAATCAAGTATGAGACGGGAGCGCTTCTTCTGGTAAAACTAGCGTTCGTAATTGAGATAGCACATTCGTCACGTTGTAAATTATTGCATCGTTTAAATGTTGCACATTTAAATCTTCTTTAGAATGGTACAATAATGAAAAATAAAGAACTTGTTTTGCTGCTGATATTCACACAGAGTTCTGACTAACTATTTTAAACATTTTTCATGCTGATCTCATGAATATTTAGCTGTATTATATAAAGCAAGATCTCCTTAATATTTATATTTTTAAAATTTTGAATACAGATCTTCATTTCAAATGATTCTTTATTTTATAGTTATCTCCATGATTTTATTTTTTATTTTTGTTGTGTCAAGTTTACCCCTTATTTTTTTTTATCTTGTTTTTTTCAACCTTCAATGAGATTGTTTTGTGTTATCTGTCCCTTTTATTTTATTTGTTAAAATGTATCTGCCTACTCCAAAGCTACATTTAAAATTTTTATAAAAACACATAGTCAAGTATTAGCTGTAAAAAAAAAAAAAAAACACATTTATTCTGGCATATAACAAAATAAATAGAAGGCAGCGCTGGAGAACCTGCTGCCATTTGTGCATCCATGGGACCCCAGAGCACACATCAACCCTGTGTGGACAATAAAATTGGGAGCTTGACAAGCACATCAGTTGTGAGCACAATCTGATGCTGGACTCCCAGAGGTCAGGAACAGCAGCAGGTGATATATATGTCCAAAGTCTGTGGTACTACAACAGGCTGCCTTCTGTCAAACCACATTGAAGCTAGGCCATCACTTCCTGGTCTTCTTGGCAGCCTTCCCTGCAGCCTTCCCTGCATCCTTCCCTGCAGCCTTCCTTTTGCGTGTGGCTGGAGGCTGTGCCACTGGAGGTGTACTTGTGTCAGGAGGAGGAGAAGGAGGTGGAGGAGAAGAAGAAGGTGGAGGAGGAGGAGCAGGAGGTGGAGGAGGTTGAGGTTGTGTAAGCTGGGCGACCTCACATATGGCCGTATTGGGGGTAATTCTCCCCATCACCCCCTTGTTCAGTAAGGTGATCAGCAGGGGCTCGCATAGGAGGCGTTGTTCCATGCTCATCACATTGAATTTGGCCCCAACTAGGCCGGCAATGGCCTCTTCGGTGGATGTTGGCTCCTGGAGGGTGGCATGTGCCTCTCTAATCAGGGACTTTGCTGCCTCACTTGTGCTCCTGTCCCTCCTGGCTCTTTTTGGAAGGCGGATGGGATGCACCTGAGATCTGGTCCTGCTACTTGGCCCGGCTACCCCCTGTCTGCCACTGGGCCCAGCCACCTCCTGTGTGCCACTGGGCCCTGCCACCTCCTGGCTCACAGTGGGCTCTGCCACCTCCTGGCTCACAGTGGGCCCTGCCAACTTCTGGCTCACAGTGGGCCCTGCCTCCTCCTGGCTCACAGTGGGCCCTGCCTCCTCCTGCCTGACACTTTCCAGACCCTCCTCCTGGCTGATGTCATCCTGTGTATGAAAAAGGGACATAGTTTTAGTTTTTGGTTCATCATTTACACACAATTTTTAGCTCATGACTGTTGCAAATTGAATGTAAATCAATAGAACAGACTATTATTATGACCCCATCAGTTTTCATTCTTCTCCCCCAATTTTTGGGCCACTACTGTCTATTGATATTTAGATCACTTTTTGGTCCCAATTTTTTGGGGTATTTACATATTAACTTTTTTTTGCTGCATTAATTTTATCACAATACATGTTTTGAAAATACTATACCTGGCTCCAGATGTCCAAATCAGGTTCTTCCAGGATGGCTGCCTCCTCTTGATCCAGAGAAGGCTCAGGTTGGCTGCAGGGAAGTCTGGGGGGAAGACTGGACACTGATGGCCTTGGCTCAATGTGGTCATCCAGAAAGGACATCCTGCTGTAGTACCACAAATTCCGGACATTTACATCTTTTGCTGCTGCTCCTGACCTCTGAGAAGCCAGGACCCTAAAGCGCTCAGTCCTGTATGTGCCTCTCAAGCTCCCAATTTTACTATCCACCTGTTGTGTGGTTGCTGTGGGTATCTTGGTCTGTACAAATGGAAGCAGGGTCTCCAGTGCTGCTTTCCTCACACCTTTTTTTCGGTGAATGGGGTTTTTGGTCTCCCACAGAGCGGGCAGCTCCCTTACCCGGTCAATAAATTCACCCAGAAATTCCCTATCGCTGAAAGCATTCATTTTTGAAACTTTACCCATAGCACGTTGATAAAAAATAATGTTCTTTAGAAAGGAATATGCATTCCACATGAATATTTATAATAATAAGAAAGGAACTCCCGCGCTGTCTCAAAACAACTAACTATTAGGGGCACTGCTGCAACACACCTGTGAATCAAATTCAAACAAAACAAGTGGTAAATATAAAGGGGTAATGGTGTATGCGCTGTGACAGGAATCAGGGAGGTGAAACTGAATGTGACGGATAACACACTCAATATGTTACCTTGGCTCTGTTGTGAAGTGGTGAACATAAACAAAGTTTACCAAATATATACAGTGTATTGGTATAACATATTATGAAACAAAAATAATACAACTAGTCACCATAAAATCCAAAGGCCATAATTATGGCAAGTGCAAAAAATAAACACGTGAAATAGAAATAAGTCCAGATAGGTGATTAATCCAAAGATACACAGTCCAAAAGGATAATAACTCCCACAACCAAAAATTAAAACGTGAACGTACACTGGCAGTGATTGGTATATATATGGGGTAAGTGGCGCTCCCAGTGGAGGGTGTGTGTTGTATAAATGTGAAAAAATAAAAGTAAAAATCCGTGTGAATCTGGGTAATATTACCAGAGTGATAAACTATGAAAACACACAAAATAGATGAATAGCAGTGAATGGGTCAAGATTGACCTCTCCCTGACCCCAAGTAGATATATATTGTGAAGTAAATTAGTGCTAGTATGTGAATTCTAAAGTGCTAAGTGCATATATGCATATTTGCCAGCCACTATGTGAGTGACAGAAAATAAAGAGGGTAATAAACCCTCGTGTGTAGTTTGGAATGGGTTAATCCATACCAATCCAAAGAGTAAAAAACATCAAAAACAAATATATAAAAAAATTATATAACAGAGAGCAATGTTGCAATGAAATTAATTATCCCGATGTAAAACAGTTAAACAATATAGTCCACCATATAGATGTGTATGGGATCCTGATCATTAATACAGTATATAATTTTTCCCCAATAATGTCCAATCAGGAACAATTCAACAGGTGACTTGTGTGTGGTTCCTTGCATCTAGTTCAATCCAGGTGACACTTGTGCTCCCCCTTAACATACCCTACTCACTAGAGGATGAAACCCCTGCAGGGGTACAAAGCGTGTGGGTGAGTGGTTTGATGACTTGGGATGGTGCCGTGGGTCTCTCCTGGTCCCGGGATTCCTGTACGTCCCTGGGCTGGCCGCTCCGATGCACAGCAATACTCCTCAGGAAAAAAGAGCAGGAGCCACCATAGCGTAATCCAGATTTATTTAAAAGGAGTGAACATCCATAGTAAAAAACAGCATCTACCAAGTAGATATGTGTTAAACAAAATATAAAATATAAAACAAAACTAGATCAAAGTACTGATCTATGAGCCTTCGCTGCCGAAGGTAGAAGATTTAAAAATCCCGCACTTGGTCCCTGCGTCTTGTCAGAGCGGTGGTGTGTGTTTGGCGTGCGTTCCACCGCTCAGAACTAAGGAACCGGAAGTGACGTATCGGCGTAAGAGAACCAATCACTTGACGCGTTTCGTCATGTGACTTCTTCTGAGGTGATACAGTCTCCTCACGCCATACGCCTAATATAGCAAGCGGCCGGCGGGTTCCTCCCATAGGTAGGGCTATGGAGCGTCACAGGGTATACCCCGGAAGTCCAATGATTGGGCTAGAAACTATATCCCATGCCGTGATGCCACCCATTATAGATCCTACTCTACTCCCGTGTGGCGCCCTCTTGTGGCCAAATGGATAACTACTCTCCGCGGGCCGCTGACTATACTTTGGCTACCTTTTCAGAAAAACAATACATATACGTAAGTGGGCATGCTCTCCCTAATACACTTTAATAGATGAGAGTGGGAGAAAGTGGACATTAGCATGAAAATGAGAGTAAAATAGAGATAAAAATAAAAATAAAAATAAAGATAAAAATGGAAATTTACACCAAGGTTAGTAATTGCCATTTTAAATGGAACAGGGGTGGAAGAGTCTAGTGACATGTGATTGAAGACACTGTGTGAGCTTGTTTTGGGGCTATTTTCACATTTGTTAAACAGGTGTGTAGATCCCCTTGAAATGGGCCAGTTATACATATATTATTCTTTACTTTATGACCCTCACCCTGATGGGCTAGCACTAGCCGCAGGGACTCAAATTAGCATTCATATCACCCAGGCCTATTGTGCACATATGGGTGGGGATAAATGTAACTGATAATTATAAGGATATAAAGATGTATTAATGATATATATATCAAAGATTCCTACGTGAGGGATGTGTAAAATAATCCCAGATAGGTAGGAAGGTGTCATGGAGTGTGGAGAATTTGAATAGACAACCCCCAATTCCCCCCCCCCCCCCCAGTAACTCCAGAGACCGGAGACCACTGGAAACCTAAAGCGGACCTTGGGGGGGGGGGAGTTTGGAAAATAACAGATGACTAGGCCTGATTATGCCATTTGTGCTAAAAAGATAGTTTAGCAGGTTCCGGAGGGAGGGGAAAACTTAAAAATTGGAAATGAAACAATTTTAATCAATATCTAAGTTGAGTCCCTTAGGCGCAAGCGACCCCAATGTGTGTATCCATTTGGTTTCGTTCTTGGAAACCATAATCCGCTTGTTACTCCCCCTCCAATGGTCCTTTATCAGATCAATCCCATAAAAGATGAGCCCTGATGGGTCTCTCTGGTGTACTTCGTCAAAGTGTTTGGAAAGATTATGTTTGGGGAATCCCTTGCGGATATTTTTTATATGTTCCCTGATTCTAATTCGTAGGGGTCTGGTGGTCCGGCCTACATATTGAAGCCGGCAAGGGCATTCCACCACGTAGGTGACATGGGTGCTGTTACAGGTTATTAGTTCCCTGATCTGATATTCCTTGTTGTCAGCCCTAGATTTGAACGTGGTTTTCTTTCTGGGTTGTTTGAGACGTTTTCTGCATGGAAGGCAACGTTGGCATTTGTAAAATCCTTTCAATTCAGGACAAATTTTAATTGTCTTGGGGGGATCAATCACATTGTGTACTAGTTGTTGTCTTAGATTCGGGGCTTTCCGATAGATGAATCTTGGTTTTTGGGGGAGGATTTTTGCCATTGTTCTATCCTCTTTCAAAATAGGCCAGTATTTCAGGATTATGCGCTCTATATCCCTGTATTGATTATTGTATCCTATGATAAACGAGATCTCATTCGATTTATCTTTTGTGGTTTTGGGTTTTTGAGCGAGTATGGTCTTCCTGTCTGTAGATCTTATTACTTCTTTGGCCTTAGTGAGATCATGCTTATGGTATCCCTTCTGCTCAAACCTTTTGATCAGGATGTCGGCCTGCTCGTCATAGTCCTCCAATCGTTCGCAATTTTTCCGGACTCTGAGCATTTGCCCTTTGGGGATATTCCCCTTCCACTTTGGGTGATGGCAGCTTGATACAGGGATGTACCCATTTCTGTCCGTTTTTTTGAAAAACGTTTTTGTCCACAGTTCTCCTCCCTCTTTTGAGATCTGCAGATCCAGATAGTCGATCTGATGTTGATCACACTTGCCAGTGAAGGTAAGGCCATATCGGTTACTATTTAACCTGACCAAAAAATTATCAAAGGATTCTACTGTGCCCTCCCACAATAATACAAGATCGTCTATGTACCTCCTATACATTTTGATCTGTGGTATATTGGAATTGTATATATATTCCTCCTCCCACATATCCATTAGGAGGTTAGCTACGCTGGGTGCATAGCGTGCCCCCATGGCTACCCCCCTTGTTTGCACATAATATTCCCCACCATACCAGAAATAGTTGTTCTTCATTGCTAGTTCGAGGCCTTCCAGAACATAGGATATCTGATCATATCTCATTTGGGTATTCTCATTTAGGGCTTTCTCAACTCCCAATGCGCCATCATTCTGTGCGATACTTGTGTACAGGGAATTTACGTCCACCGTGGCTAAAAGACAATTTTCCACTCCAGACACCTCCTGCAGTTCCCTGATGATTTGTGTACTATCTTTTAAATGGGACCTTCCTTTAGGTACCAAAGGCTGCAAGAATTTATCTATATACTCGCCTAACCTTGAGAATATAGAATTGATACCACTTATTATAGGCCTCCCTGGTGGCTTCTCTAGTCTCTTATGTATTTTGGGTACATAGTACAGTACTGGGATTTTACTGGACTCAGGTACCAAATACTGGGCTTCCTTCTCGTTTAGGATTCCTCGTTCCTTGCCCTTTTGTACGTAGGCCTTAAGCTGCTTCTCATAGCCGGCCCTGGGGTTCCCTTTTAATTTCTTATAAGTATTCTCTACACTGAGTAAATTTTTGATTTCTTCCTCGTAATCTTCTTTGTTAAGGATGATGAGCCCCCCCCCCCCCCCTTATCGGCTAGTCGAATTACTACCAAATTTTTCTTTCCCATTTCTTTAATGGTTTTACATATTTTTGTGTTTTATTACATTTTCTCTGGAGATTTTTAATATCCCCTTCAACCATTTTTTTGAAAGCTCCAAGGCATTGATTGGCTGGGGTTTGGGGGTTAAATACAGAGTTATTTTTGAGGTTAGTTCTGTTATAATTTGAGTGTTCAGGTATCCTAGTATCTTCATTGAGAGCGAAATGTTTTTTTAGATTCAATTTCCTCATGAATTTTTGCAGATCAATATATGCTTCAAATTTATCCAAGGCCTTGTCTGGAGCATATTTTAGGCCTAGATCTAATATTTTTAATTCTGCTTCTGTAAAAGTGACATTGCTCAGATTGTATATTCCCTCTCCTAATGTATTCTGCGTCTTTTTCTTCCTCCCTCCCCTCTTTCCTCTTGTCCGCCTCTTTCTATGTATCCTTGTTGGTAGCCAGTCGTCCTCTCCCGGTTGTAAGCCTATCCTTCTCTGGGGTCTTGGTTCTGGGGGTGTGTGCAGTATTCGTTGGATCCCTGTCCTCTCGCTCGATCTCTGGGGGTATCTTCCCATCCTGCCGTGCCCCCTCTGTTACCGGTTTGTCCTCTCCACCTTGGATTCCTGTAGGAAAAACATGGCATTCATCTTCCTGGTGGTCTGTCTTGTTGGCCTCCCCTTTGAAAACCCCTCTGTTCCTGGGGTTCCCTTCTTCTGTCCTGATATGGCCTATCCTGATGCGATGGTTCCTGCCACCTCTGTTCTCCGAGGGGAGAAAACCTATTCCTGGTGGGAACATTGAATCTTGATGTAGTTGATCCTTCAGGGTTGGCTATATGATGGTCCTGATAGTTGTTAGTTCTTCTTCCGGGTCTCTGTTGTTGGTTGTTCCATCTTGGTGTATTTCTGTATTCTCTTTCTGGGGTGGTATTGAATCTTAAAAGTGATGTCGGTTGTACCCTACTAGTAGTGGGGGCTTCTATCTCATCGGAGTCCTCTTCCATAGAGGTATCTTCTGATTCAAAGGGTTCTTCCTCCTCTTCTATCTGCCATTTATAGACTTTGTTGTTCTTATAGTCGAGAACGTCCCTTTTGAATTTTTTCTGTTTTTTAGCTTGTATATCTGTGTCATATTTTTTGATGATCTCCTGAAGTTGCAATTCTTTCTCTTTATAGTCAGGTTGGTTGGAAAAAGGTAGCAGTGTGTCCCTAAATTCTGTGATACTAGCTTCTATTCCTTGAAGTTTAAATTGTCTCCGTTTAATTAGATTGAGTAGTAATTCATTTTCACAACCATTGAAGAACTTATACCATATTTCCATCAGGCCGGGTTCAGTGATATGATCATTGGGACGTAAGTCCCACCTCAATCTCCATGGGGTCATTTTCTCACTGACATACATTTCTAAGGTGGCTATATCCCACCAAACCCTTAGTTGTTTCTCCAATGTATGTCAGAGTTGTTTAAATAATCCATCCATGTCTTGCTTAATGCTGACATGCTCTTGGTTGAAGATCCCTCCTACGTTAATATTTCTGCTACTCATATAGCAAAAAATGTCCATAGATGCAGGAAATCACACCCGAGGGTGTGTGGAATAGATAAGTAGTATGGAGAAACCTGCGCTTAGGACTGGGACTAGTGGGCTGCTGCCCCCCCCCGATGTGGCCCCTGTACACAAGAGCTAAAAAGTGATTGGTATATATATGGGGTAAGTGGCACTCCCAGTGGAGGGTGTGTGTTGTATAAATGTGAAAAAATAAAAGTAAAAATCCGTGTGAATCTGGGTAATATTACCAGAGTGATAAACTATGAAAACACACAAAATAGATGAATAGCAGTGAATGGGTCAAGATTGACCTCTCCCTGACCCCAAGTAGATATATATTGTGAAGTAAATTAGTGCTAGTATGTGAATTCTAAAGTGCTAAGTGCATATATGCATATTTGCCAGCCACTATGTGAGTGACAGAAAATAAAGAGGGTAATAAACCCTCGTGTGTAGTTTGGAATGGGTTAATCCATACCAATCCAAAGAGTAAAAAACATCAAAAACAAATATATAAATAAATTATATAACAGAGAGCAATATTGCAATGAAATTAATTATCCCGATGTAAAACAGTTAAACAAGATAGTCCACCATATAGATGTGTATGGGATCCTGATCATTAATACAGTATATCATTTTTCCCCAATAATGTCCAATCAGGAACAATTCAACAGGTGACTAGTGTGTGGTTCCTTGCATCTAGTTCAATCCAGGTGACACTTGTGCTCCCCCTTAAGATACCCTACTCACCAGAGGATGAAACCCCTGCAGGGGTACAAAGCATGTGGGTGAGTGGTTTGATGACTTGGGATGGTGCCGTGGGTCTCTCCTGGTCCCGGGATTCCTGTACATCCCTGGGCTGGCCGCTCCGATGCACAGCAATACTCCTCAGGAAAAAAGAGCAGGAGCCACCATAGCGTAATCCAGATTTATTTAAAAGGAGTGAACATCCATAGTAAAAAACAGCATCTACCAAGTAGATATGTGTTAAACAAAATATAAAATATAAAACAAAACTAGATCAAAGTACTGATCTATGAGCCTTCGCTGCCGAAGGTAGAAGATTTAAAAATCCTGCACTTGGTCCCTGCGTCTTGTCAGAGCGGCGGTGTGTGTTTCGCGTGCCTTCCACCGCTTAGAACCAAGGAACCGGAAGTGACGTATCGGCGTAAGAGAACCAATCACTTGACGCGTTTCGTCATGTGACTTCTTCTGAGGTGATACAGTCTCCTCACGCCATACGCCTAATATAACAAGCGGCCGGCGGGTTCCTCCCATAGGTAGGGCTATGGAGCGTCACAGGGTATACCCCGGAAGTCCAATGATTGGGCTAGAAACTATATCCCATGCCGTGACGCCACCCATTATAGATCCTACTCTACTCCCGTGTGGCGCCCTCTTGTGGCCAAATGGATAACTACTCTCCGCGGGCCGCTGACTATACTTTGGCTACCTTTTCAGAAAAACAATACATATACGTAAGTGGGCATGTTCTCCCTAATACACTTTAATAGATGAGAGTGGGAGAAAGTGGACATTAGCATGAAAATGAGAGTAAAATAGAGATAAAAATAAAAATAAAGATAAAAATTGAAATTTACACCAAGGTTAGTAATTGCCATTTTAAATGGAACAGGGGTGGAAGAGTCTAGTGACATGTGATTGAAGACACTGTGTGAGCTTGTTTTGGGGCTATTTTCACATTTGTTAAACAGGTGTGTAGATCCCCTTGAAATGGGCCAGTTATACATATAATATTCTTTACTTTATGACCCTCACCCTGATGGGCTAGCACTAGTCGCAGGGACTCAAATTAGCATTCATATCACCCAGACCTATTGTGCACATATGGGTGGGGATAAATGTAACTGATAATTATAAGGATATAAAGATGTATTAATGATATATATATCAAAGATTCCTACGTGAGGGATGTGTAAAATAATCCCAGATAGGTAGGAAGGTGTCATGGAGTGTGGAGAATTTGAATAGACAACCCCCAATTCCCCCCCCCCCCCAGTAACTCCAAAGACCGGAGACCACTGGAAACCTAAAGCGGACCTTGGGGGGGGGGAGTTTGGAACATAACAGATGACTAGGCCTGATTATGCCATTTGTGCTAAAAAGATAGTTTAGCAGGTTCCGGAGGGAGGGGAAAACTTAAAAATTGGAAATGAAACAATTTAAATCAATATCTAAGTTGAGTCCCTTAGGTGCAAGCGACCCCAATGTGTGTATCCATTTGGTTTCGTTCTTGGAAACCATAATCCGCTTGTTACTCCCCCTCCAATGGTCCTTTATCAGATCAATCCCATAAAAGATGAGCTCTGATGGGTCTCTTTGTTGTACTTCGTCAAAGTGTTTGGAAAGATTATGTTTGGGGAATCCCTTGCGGATATTATTTATATGTTCCCTGATTCTAATTCGTAGGGGTCTGGTGGTCCGGCCTACATATTGAAGCCGGCAAGGGCATTCCACCACGTAGGTGACATGAGTGCTGTTACAGATGACTAGGCCTGATTATGCCATTTGTGCTAAAAAGATAGTTTAGCAGGTTCCAGAGGGAGGGGAAAACTTAAAAATTGGAAATGAAACAATTTAAATCAATATCTAAGTTGAGTCCCTTAGGCGCAAGCGACCCCAATGTGTGTATCCATTTGGTTTCGTTCTTGGAAACCATAATCCGCTTGTTACTCCCCCTCCAATGGTCCTTTATCAGATCAATCCCATAAAAGATGAGCCCTGATGGGTCTCTCTGGTGTACTTCGTCAAAGTGTTTGGAAAGATTATGTTTGGGGAATCCCTTGCGGATATTATTTATATGTTCCCTGATTCTAATTCGTAGGGGTCTGGTGGTCCGGCCTACATATTGAAGCCGGCAAGGGCATTCCACCACGTAGGTGACATGGGTGCTGTTACAGATGACTAGGCCTGATTATGCCATTTGTGCTAAAATGAAAGTTTAGCAGGTTCCGGAGGGAGGGGAAAACGTAAAAATTGGAAATGAAACAATTTAAATCAATATATAAGTTGAGTCCCTTAGGCGCAAGCGACCCCAATGTGTGTATCCATTTGGTTTCGTTCTTGGAAACCATAATCCGCTTGTTACTCCCCCTCCAATGGTTCTTTATCAGATCAATCCCATAAAAGATGAGCCCTGATGGGTCTCTCTGGTGTACTTCGTCAAAGTGTTTGGAAAGATTATGTTTGGGGAATCCCTTGCGGATATTATTTATATGTTCCCTGATTCTAATTCGTAGGGGTCTGGTGGTCCGGCCTACATATTGAAGCCGGCAAGGGCATTCCACCACGTAGGTGACATGGGTGCTGTTACAGGCTATTAGTTCCCTGATCTGATATTCCTTGTTGTCAGCCCTAGATTTGAACGTGGTTTTCTTTCTGGGTTGTTTGAGACTTTTTCTGCATGGAAGGCAACGTTGGCATTTGTAAAATCCTTTCAATTCAGGACAAATTTTAATTGTCTTGGGGGGATCAATCACATTGTGTACTAGTTGTTGTCTTAGATTCGGGGCTTTCCGATAGATGAATCTTGGTTTTTGGGGGAGGATTTTTGCCATTGTTCTATCCTCTTTCACAATAGGCCAGTATTTCAGGATTATGCGCTCTATATCCCTGTATTGATTATTGTATCCTGTGATAAACGAGATCTCATTCGGTTTATCTTTTGTGGTTTTGGGTTTTTGAGCGAGTATGGTCTTCCTGTCTGTAGATCTTATTACTTCTTTGGGCTTAGTGAGATCATGCTTATGGTATCCCTTCTGCTCAAACCTTTTGATCAGGATGTCAGCCTGCTCGTCATAGTCCTCCAATCGTTCGCAATTTTTCCGGACTCTGAGCATTTGCCCTTTGGGGATATTCCCCTTCCACTTTGGGTGATGGCAGCTTGATACAGGGATGTACCCATTTCTGTCCGTTTTTTTGAAAAACGTTTTTGTCCACAGTTCTCCTCCCTCTTTTGAGATCTGCAGATCCAGATAGTCGATCTGATGTTGATCACACTTGCCAGTGAAGGTAAGGCCATATCGGTTACTATTTAACCTGACCAAAAACTTATCAAAGGATTCTACTGTGCCCTCCCACAATAATACAAGATCATCTATGTACCTCCTATACATTTTGATCTGTGGTATATTGGAATTGTATATATATTGTGACAGCAGGAAGGTAAAGTCACCTGGTTGCATCCAGGGGGGTAGATATATTTCGCCCAGATTCAGGCTTTACGCCGACTTATACAACTAGGTGGAGAGTTGTATAAGCCCAGCTGAGGCTAGTGGGCTCATGGATGACTCATACCTCTAGGGAGAGTGTGGGGCGTCGTGCAGACAGGGAGTTGATGAGACCAGCTGAAGCTTGTCAGCTCATTTAGGCCTCTATAAGAACTCCCAGATTCATTAGGTGTTTGCTCATGCCTGGAACCAGACCTGTGTGGACTGTCTAGGGAGAGTGAACCCCTGTGCGGTGAGACAAAGCCTGTGTGGCTATTTGCTTGGACATTTAATACCAGGGACTTAGGGACTAGGACAGCACTAGGCTGATCCCAGTTGTTAGTTAGGAAACCTGTATGTTTAGTCAGAGGTCAAGTTGACCAGGATTTATTTTGTTTATGTTTCTTTTGCTTTGCTGTGTTTTGTCACTGTAAATAGAAAATAAACCGCACCTTTTTGATTTTGAAAACCACAACCTCCGTTTGCTGGGCCTGTTTTTGTGTGGGGAGCCCATCCCGGGGGTCACACACACCCGCTGCCGAGCTAACCCCCTCACAGTTGGTGGAGAACCAGTGGCAGTTTTTTTTTAAGCCAGCATGGAGGAGATACTGAAGCAGCTGGCTCTAGCAAATGCCAATCAACAGCAGACAAATGCAGGTTTACAAAAGAGCCTTGCAGCTCAACAACAGAACTTCGCAGCCCAGCAGCAAGCTCATCGACAGAGCCTTGCAGCCCAGCAGCAGACAAACGCAACTTTGCAACAGAGTCTGGAGGCTCAGCAACAAGCCCAGCAGCAATCTGAGGCCCGCTTCATAGACCTGTTGCAGAAGCAAGAGCAGAGACTACAACAACAGATGGAAGCAGTAATGCAGCAACGTCCGCAGACCAGTGAGGAAAGCCATCCCACTAATACCGCGTCCTTTGGGGTGAGTCGTTTATTGACAAAAATGACTGGAGAGGATGATCCAGAGGTATTTTTGACCACATTTGAAAGGACCGCTGAAAGAGAAAAGTGGCCTGAGGAGCAGTGGGCTGGACTGGTGGCTCCTCTGTTAACTGGTGAATCGCAGAAAGCTTACTATGACCTAGAGCCTAACCAAGCAAAAGACTATGTGATGCTAAAAGCTGAAATATTGGCAAGGCTGGGTGTCACCCAGGCTGTCCGGGCTCAGCGTGTGCATAACTGGACTTTCCAGCTTGGAAAACCCCCCAGGTCTCAAATGTATGATCTCATTCACCTGAGCAGAAAGTGGCTACAGCCAGAGACTTTGTCCGCACCAAAGATTGTGTAACGTGTTGTAATGGATCGCTTTTTGAGAGCTCTTCCTACTGCCATCCAAAAGTGGGTAAGCCATGGAGACCCAGAGACGGCCGATGGTCTTGTGGATCGTGTGGAGAAATACTTGGCTACAGAGAACCTGACGGCTTCTTCCAGAGACACTCGGACTTTCCACCCTAAGACCAGACCATCCCCAGGGGCGGATAAGAGGATTCCAAGGGGTGAGGGTGGAGAGAGTGAGAGGGTGGGAGCTCTACCCCAAGTTTGGCGAGAACAGCCTGGGAAATCAGCGGCTCAAGAGGCGGCAAGAAGGATTGTTTGCTACCGCTGCCGGCAAGCGGGACATATTGCAGCCAATTGCCCGGTTGTGGAGGAACCCATGCAGTGTGACTTTCTGACGGGCAGACGTCAGTCGCTGTGTGCGACAGTCGCATGTACTGCCATTCGAGGAACTGAGAAACATTTATGCAAAATGTGTGTTAATGGTAGAAATGTTGTGGTATTGCTGGATTCAGGTAGCCTTGTGGCCCTAATAAAGGCACGGGAAAACGTAGTGAAAATAGATGGCGAGTTAGTGAACCCAGATAATACCTGCACTTACCCATACTTCAGCGTAGAGAAGGACCTACTGTATCGGGTGGCAAAAAGGGCAGAAGAAACCGTTGAGCAGCTTGTGGTGCCCAAACCTTACAGGAAGTTGGTGTTGGAGTTGGCCCATGGGCACATTCTTGGAGGTCATCTGGGGACAGAGAAAACCCGAGAGAGGGTATTACAGAGATTCTATTGGCCGGGGGTGATGAAGGACATAGAAAATTATTGTTCCTCCTGCCCTGTGTGTCAGAGGTTGGCCCCGATGCCACATTTCCGTAGCCCGCTGGTCCCTCTACCCATCATTGAGGTCCCGTTTGAGAGGATCGCCATGGATTTGGTAGGTCCTATAATCAAGTCCGCTAGGGGGCACCAGTACATATTAGTTATAATGGACTATGCCACCCGTTATCCAGAAGCGATCCCTCTCCGAAATACCTCGGCCAAAACCATAGCCAAAGAGCTATCTCTTGTGTTTAGCCGGGTGGGTATTTGTAAAGAACTGCTTACGGACCAAGGTACACCCTTTATGTCCCGGGTTATGAAGGAGCTGTGTAAATTGTTCAAAGTGACGCAATTACGTACATCTGTGTATCACCCCCAAACCGATGGGCTGGTTGAAAGATTCAACAAAACCCTAAAACAAATGTTGAAGAAAGTGGTGGATAGAGATGGAAAGGATTGGGACTGTCTACTTCCTTATCTGATGTTTGCTATTAGGGAGGTGCCCCAATCCTCTACGGGATTCTCCCCCTTTGAGTTACTGTATGGGAGACACCCAAGAGGGCTGTTGGATATTGCCAAGGAAACTTGGGAAAGTGAGAGTTCTCCCCACAGGAGTGTGATTGAGCATGTCGCCCTGATGCAAGACCGAATTGCACAGGTAATGCCCATCGTGAAGGAACATTTGGCCCAAGCGCAGTTAGCACAGCAGAGAGTGTACAACCGTGGAGCCAAGACCCGTACCTTTTCCCCGGGGGATAGGATACTGGTACTTGTCCCTACGGTTGAAAGTAAATTCCTTGCCAAATGGCAAGGCCCCTATGAGATAATGGAAAAAGTGAGCGAAGTGAATTACAAGGTCAGACAACCAGGAAGGCGAAAGCCCGAACAGATCTATCACGTTAATCTGTTGAAAGCCTGGAGGGATAGAGAGTCCCTAGTCGCAGACACTTGGTCACCAGCTCAAACTGGTTGCGTGATTCCTGAGGTTGGAATAGCAGCCACCTTGTCACAACCCCAACAACAGGAGGTTAAGGAGTTTGTGCTTCGCAACAAGGAGGTATTCTCTGAGCTGCCGGGACAAACATCTGGGGTAGAGCATGACATCATTACCCCACCCGGTGAAAGGGTGAAGTTAAAACCCTATCGGATCCCAGAGGCCCGACAGGAGGCAATACGGGAGGAAGTACAGAAAATGCTGAACTTAGGGGTGATAGAGGAGTCCCAAAGTGATTGGTCTAGTCCCATTGTGTTGGTGCCTAAACCGGATGGGAGCTGGCGATTTTGTAACGATTTTCGTCAGTTGAACAAAGTTACAAAATTTGACACCTACCCCATGCCACGTATTGATGAGTTGATCGACCGGCTGGGAACAGCCCGATACATGACGACTCTTGACCTCACAAAAGGGTATTGGCAAATCCCCCTGGCCAAGTCGGCCAAAGAGAAAACCGCATTTGTAACCCCAGATGGGGCGTTCCAATATAAAAGAATGCCGTTCGGGTTACAGAATGCGCCGGCCACATTCCAGCGGAAAATGGACCAGATGCTGAGGCCCCATCGGAAGTATGCTGCGGCTTACCTGGATGACGTAATTGTCCATAGCACAGATTGGGCCTCACATCTGCCAAAAGTGCAAGCAGTCCTGGACTCTGTTCGGGAAGCGGGGTTTACGGCTAACCCCAAGAAGTGTACCATTGGGCAGGAGGAGGCCAAATATCTTGGGTACACCATTGGGAGGGGAGTAATAAAACCCCAACTCAACAAAATCGAGGCCATCCAGAGTTGGCCACGTCCCAACAGCAAGAAGCAGGTACGAGCCTTTCTGGGAATCGCTGGGTATTATCGGCGATTCATTCCCCACTTTGCTTCTAAGGCTGTGCCCCTAACCAACCTGACGAAGGGGAAAGGGTCGGTCATGATTAAATGGACCCCCGAGGCTGAGGCAGCATTCCAATTCTTGAAACAAGCCTTATGTAGCCAGCCAGTGTTGTACTCACCCGACTTCTCTAAAGACTTTGTCGTACAAAGTGATGCGTCAGATGTGGGGTTAGGAGCAGTATTGTCCCAGGTCTGGAACGGGGAAGAGCACCCAGTCATTTACCTCAGCAGGAAGTTGAAGTCCCATGAGGTAAATTACGCCACCGTTGAAAAGGAGTGTTTAGCGGTGAAGTGGGCTCTAGATTCCCTTCGGTACTACCTGCTAGGTAGGCACTTTGACATGGTTACGGATCACGCTCCGTTAAAGTGGATGGCTCAAAACAAGGAAACAAATAGAAGAGTGAATAGGTGGTTCCTGGCCCTCCAGGAATTCAACTTCACACTAAAGCATCATCCTGGCGTTCAAATGGGGAATGTGGATGCTTTGTCTCGAGTACATGAATGCCTGATTGCTGGTGTTCCAACCCCAAGGTTAAAACAAGAGGGGGGGTATGTGACAGCAGGAAGGTAAAGTCACCTGGTTGCATCCAGGGGGGTAGATATATTTCGCCCAGATTCAGGCTTTACGCCGACTTATACAACTAGGTGGAGAGTTGTATAAGCCCAGCTGAGGCTAGTGGGCTCATGGATGACTCATACCTCTAGGGAGAGTGTGGGGCGTCGTGCAGACAGGGAGTTGATGAGACCAGCTGAAGCTTGTCAGCTCATTTAGGCCTCTATAAGAACTCCCAGATTCATTAGGTGTTTGCTCATGCCTGGAACCAGACCTGTGTGGACTGTCTAGGGAGAGTGAACCCCTGTGCGGTGAGACAAAGCCTGTGTGGCTATTTGCTTGGACATTTAATACCAGGGACTTAGGGACTAGGACAGCACTAGGCTCATCCCAGTTGTTAGTTAGGAAACCTGTATGTTTAGTCAGAGGTCAAGTTGACCAGGATTTATTTTGTTTATGTTTCTTTTGCTTTGCTGTGTTTTGTCACTGTAAATAGAAAATAAACCGCACCTTTTTGATTTTGAAAACCACAACCTCCGTTTGCTGGGCCTGTTTTTGTGTGGGGAGCCCATCCCGGGGGTCACACACACCCGCTGCCGAGCTAACCCCCTCACAATATATTCCTCCTCCCACATATCCATTAGGAGGTTAGCTACGCTGGGTGCATAGCGTGCCCCCATGGCTACCCCCCTTGTTTGCACATAATATTCCCCACCATACCAGAAATAGTTGTTCTTCATTGCTAGTTCGAGTCCTTCCAGAACAAAGGATATCTGATCATGTCTCATTTGGGTATTCTCATTTCTCAACTCCCAATGCGCCATCATTCTGTGCGATACTTGTGTACAGGGAATTTACGTCCACCGTGGCTAAAAGACAATTTTCCACTCCAGACACCTCCTGCAGTTCCCTGATGAGTTGTGTACTATCTTTTAAATGAGACCTTCCTTTAGGTACCAAAGGCTGCAAGAATTTATCTATATACTCGCCTAACCTTGAGAATATAGAATTGATACCACTTATTATAGGCCTCCCTGGTGGCTTCTCTAGTCTCTTATGTATTTTGGGTACATAGTACAGTACTGGGGTTTTACTGGACTCGGGTACCAAATACTGGGCTTCCTTCTCGTTTAGGATTCCTCGTTCCTTGCCCTTTTGTACGTAGGCCTTAAGCTGCTTCTCATAGCCGGCCCTGGGGTTCCCTTTTAATTTCTTATAAGTATTCTCTGCACTGAGTAAATTTTTGATTTCTTCCTCGTAATCTTCTTTGTTAAGGATGATGAGCCCCCCCCACCCCTTATCGGCTGGTCGAATTACTACCAAATTTTTCTTTCCCATTTCTTTAATGGTTTTCCATATTTTTGTGTTTTTATTACATTTTCTCTGGAGATTTTTAATATCCCCTTCAACCATTTTTTTGAAAGCTCCAAGGCATTGATTGCCTGGGGTTTGGGGGTTAAATACAGAGTTATTTTTGAGGTTAGTTCTGTTATAATTTGAGTGTTCAGGTATCCTAGTAGCTTCATTGAGAGTGAAATGTTTTTTTAGATTCAATTTCCTCATGAATTTTTGCAGATCAATATATGCTTCAAATTCATGGGGGTGTGTGCAGTATTCGTTGGATCCCTGTCCTCTCTCTCGATCTCTGGGGGTATCTTCCCATCCTGCCGTGCCCCCTCTGTTCCCGGTTTGTCCTCTCCACCTTGGATTCCTGTAGGAAAAACGTGGCATCCATCTTCCTGGTGGTCTGTCTTGTTGGCCTCCCCTTTGAAAACCCCTCTGTTCCTGGGGTTCCCTTCTTCTGTCCTGATATGGCCTATCCTGATGCGATGGTTCCTGCCACCTCTGTTCTCCGAGGGGAGAAAACCTATTCCTGGTGGGAACATTGAATCTTGATGTAGTTGATCCTTCAGGGTTGGCTATATGATGGTCCTGATAGTTGTTAGTTCTTCTTCCGGGTCTCTGTTGTTGGTTGTTCCATCTTGGTGTATTTCTGTATTCTCTTTCTGGGGTGGTATTGAATCTTAAAAGTGATGTCGGTTGTACCCTACTAGTAGTGGGGGCTTCTATCTCTTCGGAGTCCTCTTCCATAGAGGTATCTTCTGATTCAAAGGGTTCTTCCTCCTCTTCTATCTGCCATTTATAGACTTTGTTGTTCTTATAGTCGAAAACGTCCCTTTTGAATTTTTTCTGTTTTTTAGCTTGTATATCTGTGTCATATTTTTTGATGATCTCCTGAAGTTGCAATTCTTTCTCTTTATAGTCAGGTTGGTTGGAAAAAGGTAGCAGTGTGTCCCTAAATTCTGTGATACTAGCTTCTATTCCTTGAAGTTTAAATTGTCTCCGTTTAATTAGATTGAGTAGTAATTCATTTTCACAACCATTGAAGAACTTATACCATATTTCCATCAGGCCGGGTTCAGTGATATGATCATTGGGACGTAAGTCCCACCTCAATCTCCGTGGGGTCATTTTCTCACTGACATACATTTCTAAGGTGGCTATATCCCACCAAACCCTTAGTTGTTTCTCCAATGTATGTCGGAGTTGTTTAAATAATCCGTCCATGTCTTGCTTAATGCTGACATGCTCTTGGCTGAAGATCCCTCCTACGTTAATATTTCTGCTACTCATATAGCCAAAAATGTCCATAGCTGCAGGAAATCACACCCGAGGGTGTGTGGAATAGATAAGTAGTATGGAGAAACCTGCGCTTAGGACTGGGACTAGTGGGCTGCTGCCCCCCCGATGTGGCCCCTTTACACAAGAGCTAAAAAGTGATTGGTACATATATGGGGTAAGTGGCGCTCCCAGTGGAGGGTGTGTGTTGTATAAATGTGAAAAAATAAAAGTAAAAATCCGTGTGAATCTGGGTAATATTACCAGAGTGATAAACTATGAAAACACACAAAATAGATGAATAGCAGTGAATGGGTCAAGATTGACCTCTCCCTGACCCCAAGTAGATATATATTGTGAAGTAAATTAATGCTAGTATGTGAATTCTAAAGTGCTAAGTGCATATATGCATATTTGCCAGCCACTATGTGAGTGAGAGAAAATAAAGAGGGTAATAAACCCTCGTGTGTAGTTTGGAATGGGTTAATCCATACCAATCCAAAGAGTAAAAAACATCAAAAACAAATATATAAAAAAATTATATAACAGAGATCAATGTTGCAATGAAATTAATTATCCCTATGTAAAACAGTTAAACAAGATAGTCCACCATATAGATGTGTATGGGATTCCTGATCATTAATACAGTATATAATTTTTCCCCAATAATGTCCAATCAGGAACAATTCAACAGGTGACTACTTGTGTGTGGTTCCTTGCATTTAGTTCAATCCAGGTGACACTTGTGCTCCCCCTTAAGATACCCTACTCACCAGAGGATGAAACCCCTGCAGGGGTACAAAGCATGTGGGTGAGTGGTTTGATGACTTGGGATGGTGCCGTGGGTCTCTCCTGGTCCCGGGATTCCTGTACGTCCCTGGGCTGGCCGCTCCAATGCACAGCAATACTCCTCAGGAAAAAAGAGCAGGAGCCACCATAGCGTAATCCAGATTTATTTAAAAGGAGTGAACATCCATAGTAAAAAACAGCATCTACCAAGTAGATATGTGTTAAACAAAATATAAAATATAAAACAAAACTAGATCAAAGTACTGATCTATGAGCCTTCGCTGCCGAAGGCAGTGCTCCAAATAAATTCTTCAGTGATACACCTCTGTGTCTATAAGCAGCTCACCTCACATAAACAGCATATATAGGTCAGAGTGTAGATGAAGATAATGTGGCTTGCAGTGTGGCAGTTCCTCTGCTGCTGTTGCAGTCTCACTAATGTTGCTGAAATCCTCTCAATATTGCATGAAAGCCATACATATAGATATGAAGACAGAGAAAACAGTCATAGCGTATCTCAGATGAACAGTCCCACCTAGAGGCAAATCCACATGCCCAGTATCGCACTCACTTGCTATAAATGGAATAAGGATGAAACTTTATGAACACCGAGTTCGTCGGCCCTCTGTGTTTAATATGGCTCTGTGTGGGTCCTGTGCTAGTGGCAGATCCTTGGTAAATAGAGTACTCGATGAATGATATAAATAAAAGAGAAGGCATACATCGCATAATGGAAAAGATTTAATAAACCATAAAAGCTTAAGAATAAAACTCACATTTGGCAGATATACAATGTATGTTAAATCCACGAGCTCCACGCTCGCCTTCCTATGTGGGGAGCTGCCTACTTGTGGCCACAACCCCCTCAGTTAATACCATTTATGGAGTAATTGCACCTATTCAGTAACTAAAAGGAGGGTGATGCTGTAATCCTGAGATACAGCCCAGGACACAGCATTATCAGGACAGAGCACCTAGATGCTGGTCTATCCTGGAAAATCTGGGACAGTCGGCATCCATGAGTGTGGTCATGGCCTCTTATAGTAGATTATGATCATTCATTTCCATATATAACACCTGAGATTTCTTTCTCATTTTCAGTTTGGGTCAGATAATTTCCCCCACTGCATACTTTCCATCACATTATGTGCTTTGGGACTTCTTGCAGTTGCAATGATTTTGCAGTAAATGGTGTGGAGTGTTTTGTTCTCGTACCATTATAGAAGTAAATCACTCTCTATTAAGGCTTATCAACAATTTACAAAACAGCAAAAAGGTTTCAGTATAACGTTTAGAAATATATTTGTGGAGTTAATAGAAGAAATAAAGCACTATCTTTAGAGAGAGGTTAGCAATTACTTTGTAAATAAGAGTCGTTTTTATCCCTGCCGTATTCATACAATGTTTTTAAAGTGAACCTGTCAACATTTTGAAGCAGAAGTCTATGTCTGAGAGCAGGGAGAACAAGATATTCCAGTAATTTAAAAAACACACCTGCCATGTTCCCTTATTTATCTAATATGGCCACATAGTGGTGCATGGCATCTATTCCCACAGTAGCATACCACAAACATATGTGCGCTCTATAATATGCTATCACAACTCCAGCTATTATTTTGTTTTGAATGTGGAAAGGTTAAATCTTCTATCAGGTATGTATGACTATTTGTGCATTCCCCTTCTGGTGACAACTGCTCCCCTAATTTCTTATCAGGATGTCACAGGAACAGGAGGTTAGAGAAAATCCCTACAATGAAGGCACAGAAAGCAATAAAAACCTTATAGAGATTTCAGTTCTTTGTCACATTATTCATAACTAAAAAAAATTGGCTGGAGCAATACTTTGGAGCCAAATTTTAGGTATGAATATTTTTACAGTTTGTTGTGCTTATGAGGATAATTTTCCTGCACTGTATTTATGATTAAGTCATTTTTAACGATGATATTTTTAAGATACAGGTTCAATCAAATATGACCACAGTCTAAAAATATGAAATTTATTCACCAGACATGTAATCATACAAAATAGTTATATATATATTGGTTTACAAAAACTACGTTACATAAAATTAAAATACCGATTGTGCTACATAAAAGCTTGAATATCATTTGAAACACCCGTTAAATGGGAGTGGAGTACCTTTGACATGACACAGCAATGATAAACTTCCCTGTAGTATCAATAACCTTGTAAAATGACAATTAGACAGAATGTCTCTATTTCACAAATTTAACCATTACTATACTGCAGGTAAGTAAGTGGTTAATAGGGATGAGCTTCGAGTTCGAGTCGAACTCATGTTCGACTCGAACATTGCCTGTTCGCCCGTTCGCCGAACAGCGAACAAATTGGGGTGTTCGCGGCAAATTCGAAAAATCTATGGGAGAAATCTAAAGTGCTAATTATAAAGGCTTATATGCAAGTTATTGTCCTAAAAAGTGTTTGGGGACCCGGGTCCTGCCCCAGGGGACATGTATCAATGCAAAAAGAAGTTTTAAAAACGGCAGTTTTTTCGGGAGCAGTGATATTAATAATGCTTAAAATGGAAAAATAAAAGTGAAATATTCCTTTAAATTTCATACCTGGGGGGTGTGTATGATATGCATGTAAAGTGGCGCATGTTTCCCGTGCTTAGAACTGTCCCTGCAAAAAATGTCATTTTTGAAAGAAAAAAAGTCATTTAAAACTCAATCGCGGCTATTAATGAATTGTCGGCTCCCGGCAATACATAGAAAAGTCATTGATAAAAAATAAAAAAAAAGCGTGGGGGTTCCCCAGAATTCAATTACCAGGCCCTTCAGGTCTGGAATGGATATTAAGGGGAACCCCGCCGCAAATTAAAAAAAATTGACGTGGGGTTCCCCCAAATATCCATTCCAGGCCCTTCAGATCTGGCATGGATTTTAAGGGGAACTCCACCCCAAATTTAAAAAAAATTGGCGTGGAGTCCCCCTAAAAATCCATACCAGACCCCTTATCCGAGCACGCAACCTGGCCAGCCGCAGGGGAAAAGGGGGGGACGAGAGAGCGCCCCCCCTCCCTCCTGAACCGTACCAGGCCACATTCCCCTTAACATGGGGAGGATGTCCCCATGTTGATGGGGACAAGGGCCTCATCCCCACAACCCTTGCCCGGTGGTTGTGGGGGTCTGCGGGCGGGGGGCTTATTGGAATCTGGAAGACTCCTTTAACAAAGGGGACCCCCAGATCCCAGCCCCCCCTATGTGAATTGGTAAGGGGTACATTGTACCCCTACCATTTCACGAAGAAAGCGTAAAAAAATGTTTAAAAAAAACACACAAACACCTTGAAAAAGTCCTTTATTTAAAAAAAAACAAAAAACATTCCAGCGGGGAAATCCAGTGTCCCGCGGCGATCCCGATGTCCAGCGCTGTCCTTCATTGGTTGTGCCTGAGCGGACCTGATGGGGAACTCCCTCTCAGTATTTTAAATGTATAGACCCGCCCCTTCTAAAGTTCCCCATCAGGTCCGCTCAGCGGACCAGATGCGGAACATGAGAAGGGGCGGGTCTATACATGTATTACCAAAGTGAGAGCAGTTCCCCATCAGGTCCGCCCCCTCGGTATGTCGGACCCACCTACGTCATTGGCTTGAGCGGGGAACTTCCTTCACTGTGTAATTTAAATTTACATAGTGAAGGAAGTTCCCCGCTCAAGCCAATGACGTAGGCGGGTCCGACATACCGAGGGGGCGGACCTGATGGGGAACTTCTCTCACTTTGGTAATACATGTATAGACCCGCCCCTTCTCATGTTCCGCATCTGGTCCGCTGAGCGGACCTGATGGGGAACTTTAGAAGGGGCGGGTCTATACATTTAAAACACTGAGAGGGAGTTCCCCATCAGGTCCGCTCAGGCACAACCAATGAAGGACAGCGCTGGACATCGGGATCGCCGCGGGACACTGGATTTCACCGCTGGAATGTTTTTTTTTTTAAATAAAGGACTTTTTCAAGGTGTTTGTGTGTTTTTTTTAAACATTTTTTTACGCTTTCTTCGTGAAATGGTAGGGGTACAATGTACCCCTTACCAATTCACATAGGGGGGGCCGGGATCTGGGGGTCCCCTTTGTTAAAGGGGTCTTCCAGATTCCGATAAGCCCCCCGCCCGCAGACCCCCACAACCACTGGGCAAGGGTTGTGGGGATGAGGCCCTTGTCCCCATCAACATGGGGACATCCTCCCCATGTTGAGGGCATGTGGCCTGGTACGGTTCAGGAGGGAGGGGGGGCGCTCTCTCGTCCCCCCCTTTTCCCCTGCGGCCGGCCAGGTTGCGTGCTCGGATAAGGGGTCTGGTATGAATTTTTAGGGGGACTCCACGCCATTTTTTTTTAAATTTGGGGTGGAGTTCCCCTTAAAATCCATGCCAGATCTGAAGGGCCTGGAATGGATATTTGGGGGAACCCCACGTCAATTTTTTTTAAATTTGCGGCGGGGTTCCCCTTAATATCCATTCCAGACCTGAAGGGCCTGGTAATTGAATTCTGGGGAACCCCCACGCTTTTTTTTTATCAATGACTTTTCTATGTATTGCCGGGAGCCGACAATTCATTAATAGCCGCGAGTGAGTTTTAAATGACTTTTTTTCTTTCAAAAATGACATTTTTTGCAGGGACAGTTCTAAGCACGGGAAACATGCGCCACTTCACATGCATATCATACACACCCCCCAGGTACGCAATTTAATGGAATATTTCACTTTTATTTTTTCATTTTAAGCATTATTAAAATCACCGCTCCCGAAAAAACGTCCGTTTTTAAAACTTTTTTTTGCATTGATACATGTCCCCTGGGGCAGGACCCGGGTCCCCAAACACTTTTTAGGACAATAACTTGCATATTAGCCTTTATAATTAACACTTTAGATTTCGAACGTTCGAGTCCATTGTATTTAATAGGGTTCTAAAGTTCACACGAACATTTTGTCTGTTCGCAGGTTCTGGTGCGAACCGAACAGGGGGGTGTTCGGCTCATCCCTGGTGGTTAACAATGTGAAATAAAATTAGACGTTTGTTATGTCAGTAAAATGGAAACTATGCAAATTAATAATATTGAAAATTTAATCTTTAGAGAAAAATCTACAAGGCGGTTAATAATTTGAGAGAATAATTGTCAATTGTATAAGACTCAATAAATCTATATTTAAGAGAACACAAATGAATATAAGATAAAAATCAACACAACATAATTACCCGTTCCAAAATGGCTACTCGTCTGAATTGCTGGTTACCAGAGTTTTTAGAGTGGCTGCCGTGGCTTTCAAGATGGCTACTCTTAAAGAGGAATTACTTCTTGCGACCTCCGAGTTTCAAAGCATAAGGTGTCCAGGAATCTTCATGAATGTAAAAGTGTGAGTTGATGAAAGGTGTAGTTGTCTGCGTGTGTGATTGATTGTAATTGAGTCTCCCATCGTGGCATCTATCTTGCTTCTAAATACTATATCAGACAATAAGATCATAAAAATTATAATATGCTCAGTCCAAAAGATATGTCTTCTTTTCCATTGGTTAAACAAATCTAATAATTTAGGTAATATCACTTTCAACCACCATTAGGGGAGCAGTTGTCACCAGAAGGGGTGTCTGAGGGCAGAAAAACGTGTTCTGAACTATCTGTTAAAGAATATGTTCTATTTTCATAAAGTGTATCTGTTTGTATATTGGTGCTGATGAATATATATATTATTCAGGGACTCTGGTAACCGGTCCAATATACAATACACTTAGTATAATTCAATATCACATAAAATGATTATCTATATGGATGACTGTATAATTCTTGTATATCCTATGAATACTTGTTTATCTAGGAAAAACACATACTATATGTGAATTTTTATACAGTTATAGTCATGATTCATATGTCTTTCATAACACTGATTGGTATCTTAAAACAATTCTTCTAATTTGTCCTACATCAAAATATTATATTTTTACCTTATGACAGAATTATCATTGGGTCAGTAGACACTAAAATCATAATTGTATCCATGTCCTGGAATATAATATATAATTTGAGTGACTGATAATCAAATATAGGTATTTTAAAATATCCACAGAATTCAAATGTTTTCTAAAAGTGTCTTGAAATGAACTTTGGACAGACTCAATGAATATTTAGAGTTTAGCTGTATACAATTCCTAGAGTCTAAACAATAGGTTTTGTTAGATAAGGATAATTTTTCTGTGAGAACAATCCAGTTAAGTATCGGTGTAGCCTTTTATGGCAGTGTTGAGTCTCTCTCTATCTACCCAACAAAGACAGGTATATATCTTTTGGTTTCTGCTTCACAATTAGTTTGGTTGTATAATTTTAGGATAGTTGATCCATTGAAAGTTGGAAAATATATGAAGTCATGGTGACTTTTAGTTCCAAATTACAATACAATGACGGCGCAAGGAAAGAAACAAAAAACATAGCTGATAGATGAATCAAATAAAAACAATGGAATATGAAGTATAAGGTCTCTCTGTTAAAAAGTCCATATAATAAAAATACTAAAAATATAAGTCTTTGGAACATAGTGTGACAGCAGGAAGGTAAAGTCACCTGGTTGCATCCAGGGGGGTAGGTATATTTCTCCCAGATTCAGGCTTTATGCCGACTTATACAACTAGGGAGAGAGTTGATGAAGCCCAGCTGAGGCTAGTGGGCTCATGGATGATTCATACCTCTAGGGAGAGTGCTGGGCATCGTGCAGGCAGGGAGTTGATGAGACCAGCTGAAGCTTGTCAGCTCGTTTAAGGCCTCTATAAAAACTCCCAGCTTCATTAGGTGTTTGCTCATGCCTGGAACCAGACCTGTGTGGACTGTCTAGGGAGAGTGAACCCCTGTGCGGTGAGACAAAGCCTGTGTGGCTATTTGTTTGGACATTTACTAAACCAGGGACTTAGGGACTAGGACAGCACCAGGCTGATCCCAGTTGTTAGTTAGGAAACCTGCATGTTTAGTCAGAGGTCAAGCTGACCAGGGTTTATTTTGTTTATGTTTCTTTTTTCTTTGCTGTGTTTTTTGTCACTGTAAATAGAGAAATAAACCGCACCTTTTTGATCTTGAAAACCACAACCTCCGTCTGCTGGGCCTGTTTTTGTGTGGGGAGCCCATCCAGGGGATCACACACACCCGCTGCCGAGCTAACCCCCTCACAGTTGGTGGAGAATGCAGGCAGTTTTTTTTTAAGCCAGCATGGAGGAGATACTGAAACAGCTGGCTCTAGCAAATGCCAATCAACAGCAGACAAATGCAGGTTTGCAAAAGAGCCTTGCAGCTCAACAACAGAGCTTCGCAGCCCAGCAGCAAGCTCATCAACAGAGCCTTGCAGCCCAGCAGCAATCTGAGGCCCGCTTCATAGACCTGTTACAGAAGCAAGAGCAGAGACTACAACAAATGGAAGCAGTAATGCAGCAACTGTCGCAGACCAGTGAGGAAAGCCGTCCCACTAATACCGCGTCCTTTGGGGTGAGTCGTTTATTGACAAAAATGACTGGAGAGGATGATCCAGAGGTATTTTTGACCACATTTGAAAGGACTGCTGAAAGAGAAAAGTGGCCTGAGGAGCAGTGGGCTGGACTGGTGGCTCCTCTGTTAACTGGTGAATCGCAGAAGGCTTACTATGACCTAGAGCCTGACCAAGCAAAAGACTATGTGATGCTAAAAGCTGAAATATTGGCAAGGCTGGGTGTCACCCTGGCTGTCCGGGCTCAGCGTGTGCATAACTGGACTTTCCAGCTTGGAAAACCCCCCAGGTCTCAAATGTATGATCTCATTCACCTGAGCAGGAAGTGGCTACAGCCAGAGACTTTGTCCGCACCAGAGATTGTGGAACGTGTTGTAATGGATCGGTTTTTGAGAGCTCTTCCTACTGCCATCCAAAAGTGGGTAAGCCATGGAGACCCAGAGACGGCCGGTGGTCTTGTGGATCGTGTAGAGAAATACTTGGCTACAGAGAACCTGACGGCCTCTTCCAGAGACTCTCGGACTTTCCACCCTAAGACCAGACCATCCCCAGGGGCGGATAAGAGGATTCCAAGGGGTGAGGGTGGAGAGAGTGAGAGGGTGGGAGCTCTACCCAAAGTTTGGCGAGAACAGCCTGGGAAGTCAGGGGCTCAAGAGGCAGCCAAATGGATTGTTTGCTACCGCTGCCGGCAAGCGGGACATATTGCAGCAAATTGCCCGGTTGTGGAGGAACCCATGCAATGTGACTTTCTGACGGACAGACGTCAGTCGCTGTGTGCGACAGTCGCATGCACTGCCATTCGGGGAACTGAGAAACATTTATGCAAAATGTGTATTAATGGTAGAAATGTTGTGGTATTACTGGATTCAGGTAGCCTTGTGACCCTGATAAAGGCTGAATTAGTTAAAACAGAGGTCTCTGGGAATAGCAAGGTAGCTGTTATTTGTGTGCATGGGGACACCCGAGAGTATCCAGTGACTACAGTGTGTTTCAAGACCCCCAAAGGTACCCTCTCTCATCCAGTGGGGTTAGTATCTCAATTACCGCATGATGCCATTGTGGGAAGGGATTTTCCGAAGTTCTGGGAACTGTGGGATGATCCTGAGCCCCCCACTGGTGCCCCTATGTACCAGGAAGGTGATAGCCAGAACTCCTCTGAGAGTGGTGAGGACTCTCCAGAATTTCCCTTGTCAGTATTGGCAGGCGAGACTCAAGAAACTGGAGAGGAGCCCACCTCCTCAGACGAAAACCTACCGTCTGTGGAGTTTTCTGATCTTGAGGTTCACAGGGAAAATTTTGCCACAGAACAGTTAAAAGACCCCGCCCTAATAAAGGCACGGGAAAATGTAGTGGAAATAGATGGCGAGTTAGTGAACCCAGATAATACCTGCACTTACCCATACTTCAGCGTAGAGAAGGACCTACTGTATCGGGTGGCAAAAAGGGCAGAAGAAACCGTTGAGCAGCTTGTGGTGCCCAAACCTTACAGGAAGTTGGTGTTGGAGTTGGCCCATGGGCACATTCTTGGAGGTCATCTGGGGACAGAGAAAACCCGAGAGAGGGTATTACAGAGATTCTATTGGCCTGGGGTGATGAAGGACATAGAAAATTATTGTTCCTCCTGCCCTGTGTGTCAGAGGTCGGCCCCGATGCCACATTTCCGTAGCCCGCTGGTCCCTCTACCCATCATTGAGGTCCCGTTTGAGAGGATCGCAATGGATTTGGTAGGTCCTATAATCAAGTCCGCTAGGGGGCACCAGTACATATTAGTTATAATGGACTATGCCACCCGTTATCCAGAAGCGATCCCTCTCCGAAATACCTCGGCCAAAACCATAGCCAAAGAGCTATCTCTTGTTTTTAGCCGGGTGGGTATTTGTAAAGAACTGCTTACGGACCAAGGTACACCCTTTATGTCCCGGGTTATGAAAGAGCTGTGTAAATTGTTCAAAGTGACGCAATTGCGTACGTCTGTGTATCACCCCCAAACCGATGGGCTGGTTGAAAGATTCAACAAAACCCTAAAACAAATGTTGAAGAAAGTGGTGGATAGAGATGGAAAGGATTGGGACTGTCTACTTCCTTATTTGATGTTTGCTATTAGGGAGGTGCCCCAATCCTCTACGGGATTCTCCCCCTTTGAGTTACTGTATGGGAGACACCCAAGAGGGCTGTTGGATATTGCCAAGGAAACTTGGGAAAGTGAGAGTTCTCCCCACAGGAGTGTGATTGAGCATGTCGCCCTGATGCAAGATCGAATTGCACAGGTAATGCCCATCGTGAAGGAACATTTGGCCCAAGCGCAGTTGGCACAGCAGAGAGTGTACAACCGTGGAGCCAAGACCCGTACCTTTTCCCCGGGGGATAGGATATTGGTACTTGTCCCTACGGTTGAAAGTAAATTCCTTGCCAAATGGCAAGGCCCCTACGAGATAATGGAAAAAGTGAGCGAAGTGAATTACAAGGTCAGACAACCAGGAAGGCGAAAGCCCGAACAGATCTATCACGTTAATCTGTTGAAAGCCTGGAGGGATAGAGAGTCCCTAGTCGCAGAAACTTGGTCACCAGCTCAAACTGGTTGCGTGATTCCGGAGGTTGGAATAGCAGCCACCTTGTCACAACCCCAACAACAGGAGGTTAAGGAGTTTGTGCTTCGCAACAAGGAGGTGTTCTCTGAGCTGCCGGGACAAACATCTGGGGTAGAGCATGATATTATTACCCCGCCCGGTGAAAGGGTGAAGTTAAAACCCTATCGGATCCCAGAGGCCCGACGGGAGGCAATACGGGAGGAAGTACAGAAAATGCTGAACTTAGGGGTGATAGAGGAGTCCCAAAGTGATTGGTCTAGTCCCATTGTGTTGGTGCCTAAACCGGATGGGAGCTGGCGATTTTGTAACGATTTTCGTCAGTTGAACAAAGTTACAAAATTTGACACCTACCCCATGCCACGTATAGATGAGTTGATCGACCGGCTGGGAACAGCCCGATACATGACGACTCTTGACCTCACAAAAGGGTATTGGCAAATTCCCCTGGCCAAGTCGGCCAAAGAGAAAACCGCATTTGTAACCCCAGACGGGGCGTTCCAATATAAGAGAATGCCGTTCGGGTTACAGAATGCGCCGGCCACATTCCAGCGGAAAATGGACCAGATACTGAGGCCCCATCGGAAGTATGCTGCGGCTTACCTGGATGACGTAATTGTCCATAGCACAGATTGGGCCTCACATCTGCCAAAAGTGCAAGCAGTCCTAGACTCTATCCGGGAAGCGGGGTTTACGGCTAACCCCAAGAAGTGTACCATTGGGCAGGAGGAGGCCAAATATCTTGGGTACACCATTGGCAGGGGAGTAATAAAACCCCAACTCAACAAAGTCGAGGCCATCCAGAGTTGGCCACGTCCCAACAGCAAGAAGCAGGTACGAGCCTTTCTGGGAATCGCGGGTTATTATCGGCGCTTCATTCCCCACTTTGCTTCTAAGGCTGTGCCCCTAACCAACCTGACGAAAGGGAAAGGGTCGGTCATGATTAAATGGACCCCCGAGGCTGAGGCAGCGTTCCAATTCTTGAAACAAGCCTTATGTAGCCAGCCAGTGTTGTACTCACCCGACTTCTCTAAAGACTTTGTCGTACAAAGTGATGCGTCAGATGTGGGGTTAGGAGCAGTATTGTCCCAGGTCTGGAACGGGGAAGAGCACCCAGTCATTTACCTCAGCAGGAAGTTGAAGTCCCATGAGGTAAATTACGCCACGGTTGAAAAGGAGTGTTTAGCGGTGAAGTGGGCTCTAGATTCCCTTCGGTACTATCTGCTAGGTAGGCACTTTGACATGGTTACGGATCACGCTCCGTTAAAGTGGATGGCTCAAAACAAGGAGACAAATAGAAGAGTAAATAGGTGGTTCCTGGCCCTACAGGAATTCAACTTCACAGTAAAGCATCGCCCTGGCGTTCAAATGGGGAATGTGGATGCTTTGTCTCGAGTACATGAATGCCTGATTGCTGGTGTTCCAACCCCAAGGTTAAAACAAGAGGGGGGGTATGTGACAGCAGGAAGGTAAAGTCACCTGGTTGCATCCAGGGGGGTAGGTATATTTCTCCCAGATTCAGGCTTTATGCCGACTTATACAACTAGGGAGAGAGTTGATGAAGCCCAGCTGAGGCTAGTGGGCTCATGGATGATTCATACCTCTAGGGAGAGTGCTGGGCGTCGTGCAGGCAGGGAGTTGATGAGACCAGCTGAAGCTTGTCAGCTCGTTTAAGGCCTCTATAAAAACTCCCAGCTTCATTAGGTGTTTGCTCATGCCTGGAACCAGACCTGTGTGGACTGTCTAGGGAGAGTGAACCCCTGTGCGGTGAGACAAAGCCTGTGTGGCTATTTGTTTGGACATTTACTAAACCAGGGACTTAGGGACTAGGACAGCACCAGGCTGATCCCAGTTGTTAGTTAGGAAACCTGCATGTTTAGTCAGAGGTCAAGCTGACCAGGGTTTATTTTGTTTATGTTTCTTTTTTCTTTGCTGTGTTTTTTGTCACTGTAAATAGAGAAATAAACCGCACCTTTTTGATCTTGAAAACCACAACCTCCGTCTGCTGGGCCTGTTTTTGTGTGGGGAGCCCATCCAGGGGATCACACACACCCGCTGCCGAGCTAACCCCCTCACAATAGGCACTGTTGGCAGCAATTGTAGAGCGAAGCAAACTCTGTATGCAGTAAAGGAAGAAAAACAATGCGCCTACTAAGTGCAGTATGTTAGTAATTTATTTTGAAAAAAGTTAAAATAACAGCCGAATGGCTACTCACAAGGTGGAAGTGAAGTACAGGCATTGATATATCTCTCTCTCTCTCTCTGTGAGTTGTCTGCGGTGGGCATGAGTCGATCCGTGCATCTGTGTCCTCCCAGTTGTAGAATGCTGCCAAGATGTAAAGGTGCACTGTGATATTGTTGCAGCGATGGGGAGGTTACAGTGAAGCAATAGATGTAAGGCACTGTCACTCTGTGGCGCTGTGAGCATTCAATTCCCCGCAGCGTGCGGCTCACGCTGGAGCGCAGGCAGCTTCGGCGACCGGACGTGACGTCAATAGCAGGCGATGTCTGATGACGCGTTTCAATGCTTCCGCATTTTCCTCAGATCCGAGGAAAATGCGGAAGCATTGAAACGCGTCATCAGGCATCGCCTGCTATTGACGTCACGTCCGGTCGCCGAAGCTGCCTGCGCTCCAGCGTGAACCGCACGCCGCACGCTGCAGGGAATTGAATGCTCACAGCGCCACAGAGTGACAGTGCCTTACATCTATATCACAGTGCACCTTTACATCTTGGCAGCATTCTACAACTGGGAGGACACAGATGCACGGATCGACTCATGCCCATCGCAGACAACTCACAGAGAGCGAGAGAGATATATATCAATGCCTGTACTTCACTTCCACCTTGTGAGTAGCCATTCGGCTGTTATTTTAACTTTTTTCAAAATAAATTACTAACATACTGCACTTAGTAGGTGCATTGTTTTTCTTCCTTGACTTTTAGTTCACCTGTCTTGAGGGCTAACTGAACTTAACATCTCCACCAGAAGATTATAAAATGTATTATTTCTTCATCATAATTATAACAAGTTACATTGGTCCAGCTTGGAACAATCTAATTATGTATATACCATACCTGGCCAATCCCCCTGAAAGCTGGAAATCACTGTAGCAGGCACCACTGCTACAGCGACATCTAGTAGCTTTTGGTCTCATGCCGAGTGACTGCCCTGCTGCCTACTGAACTCAGGAGGGTTGCTCATCTGGCATAAGCACCATTCAGGCACCATTCAGGAAAGGCTTTGCAATTTTGCAAAGCATTTTCTAATTGGACGGGGTGGAGAGACCGGGTGGTGATGCCCATGATCTTCACCTCTACCAATCATAGAACACCAAATAAATGACTTTCTGTGTTAATTAGGCAGCAGGGTATCAACTCGGCAAAGGTCCTGGAAGCTAATGGGGATCACTGGAGTAAAGGTACCTATTACAGTCATTTCCAGATTTCAGGAGTATCGGGCAGGTATGGTACATGCATAGTTACATTACGTCCAAGCTGGACTAATGTAACTATTTAAAATTTCCATATCTGCAATTCATCTTCAACCTTAATTTAGTGTACAATCAAAATTAAAAGATTATATGTAATTTCAGAATGTAATGTAATATCGTTATTGTATTTCTACAGAACTTCTGCAAAGTTTGCACAAGAATGGCCTGGCTTGTTCTAGGGGTCTACTTATAAATGTTTTCACAGGTCAGATGATTCATATAGAATTTACATCTGTCGTTAGCTCAGGCATGCACACAGTCTCCTGGGATGTACTGTATGACATTATTGGCCTAGACCTGGAATCCAGGAAGTAATTGAGGAAACGTAAAAAATAGTCAATGTTGACTGAGAGAGTGAAGTTCTACTTTAACCACTTCCCGCCCAGTCAATAGCATATTGACGTCCGGGGAGTGGTTGTGTTATCCACACTGGACATCATATGACGTCCTGCAGGATAACAGCCGCCGCACGCCCGGGGGTGCGCGCATCGGGGCGATCGGTGGAGCGGTGTGTCAGTCTGACACACCGCTACACTGATCTCGGTAAAGAGCCTCCGGCGGAGGCTTTTTACCACCTGATCAGCCGTCTCCAATCACGGCTGATCAGGATGTAAACAGGAAGAGCCGTTGATCGGCTCTTCCTCACTCGCGTCTGACAGACGCGAGTAGAGGAGAGACAATCGGCGGCTCTCCTGACAGGGGGGCTTCGCGCTGATTGTTTATCAGCGCAGCCCCCCCTCGGATACCCACACTGGACCACCAGGGAAGCCCCCCAGGACCACCAGGGAAGCCCCAAGCCTGTGGATGGCCCCCATGGCCATCCACATGTAGTAAAACAAAAAATAAAATAAAAAAAACATAACAAAAATATGCCAATCAGTGCCCACAAATGGGCACTGACTGGCACCACCACAATGTGGGGTGGCTGGCATTGCTGGGCATCAGTGTCCATCAGTGCCACCTACTAGTGTCCATCCATGCCCATCTGTGCCCATAAGTGCCCGTCCGTGCCATCTATCAGTGCCACCCATAAGTGCCCATCAGTGCCGCCTATAAGTGCCCATCAGTGCCGCCGATGAATGCCAGTGCCGCCTATTAGTGCCAATCAGTGCCACCTATGAGTGCCCATCAGTGCCGCATACCAGTGCCACATATCAGTGCCCAGTGCCGCCTATCAGTGCCCATCATCAGTGCCCATCAGTGCCACCTCATCAGTGCCACCTCATCGGTGCCCATCAGTGTCGCCTTATCAGTGCCCGTCAGTGCCGCCTTATCAGTGCGCGTCATTGAAGTAGAAAAGGTACTTTTTTACAAAAAAAATTAACAGAAACAAAGAAAAACGTCGTTTTTTTCAAAATTTTCGCTCTTTTTTTATTTGTTATGCAAAAAATAAAAATCGCAGAGGCGATCAAATACCACCGAAAGAAAGCTCTATTTGTGGGAACAAAATGATAAAAAAATTTGTTTGGGTACAGTGTAGCATGACCGCGCAATTGTCATTCAAATTGCGACAGCGCTGAAAGCTCAAAATTGGCTTGGGTAGGAAGCTGTATAAGTGCATGGTATTGAAGTGGTTAACAACTTCAGCCCCGGAAGAATTGGCTGCTCAATGAACAGAGCATTTTTTGCGATTCGGCACTGCGTCGCTTTAACTGACAATTGCGTGGTCATGCGACGCTGTACCCAAACAAAATTGACGTCCTTTTTTTCCCACAAATAGAGCTTACTTTTGGTGGTATTTGATCACCTCTACGGTTTTTATTTTTTGCGCTATAAACAAAAAAAGAGCGACAATTTTGGAAAAAAACCACACTATTTTATAATTTTTGCTGTAATAAATAGCCCCAATTTTTTTTTAAAAAGCTAATTTTTTCCTCAGCTTAGGCTGATATTTATTCTTCTACATATTTTTGGTAATAAAAATCGCAAAAAGCGTATATTGATTGGTTTGTGCAAAAGTTATAGTGTCTACAAAATAGGGGATAGATTTATGGCATTTTTATTATTATTTTTTTTTACTAGTAATGGCGGCGATCTCTGATTTTTATTGGGACTGCGACATTATGGCGGACATATCGGACACTTTTGACACATTTTTGTGACCATTGGCATTTATACAGCAATTAGTGCTATAAAAATGCACTGATTGTTGTGTAAATGTCACTGGCAGGAAAGGGGTTAACACTAGGAGGCGATCAAGGGGTTAACTGTGTTCCCTAATGTGTGTTCTAACTGTGGGGGGAGGGGACTCACTATAGGAGATGACAGATCGTGGTTCCCAGCTTGTAGGAACTCACGATCTGCATCTCCTCTGCTCTCAGTACAGGGATGTGTGTGTTTACACACACACGTCCCTGTTTTGCCACTCGTGCCCATGATAGCTCGTGGCCGGCGGTCATCGCTGGTCACTAGCATTGGCGCGCACCCACAATCCTGTTTAAAAGGGATCGACGTACAGCTACGACAGTCCACGGGAACGAGCCAAACTGCCACAGTATGATGATGGTGGCTGGTCGGCAAGCGGTTAAAGTGTTTGTTACTCCAGCATTTCAAATTCCTGATATGTGCCTTCTGTACCATATACTTACAGAATACAGAATACTTTATTAATCCCAAAGGGAAATTGGGAAATTGTTACGAAATTGTTACGACACAGACACACTTAACAAAGACAACACAAGATCACAACAATAGACTGAACAAGATGCAAAAACACAACAAAATTGCCAATAACAGCCATTAACACCAAATAACAAAATTAAAACTACACTGCAAATAAAACATACATACAATTAAAATACAACATAGAATAAATAACACAGATTAAAATAACAGGCAAACTACCAAATACAAATAATACACCACTTTCTCTAACACCACGCCACAATACCAACATACTATAAAAACAACACAAAATCCTGATTATAAGCAACCAGAATAAATCTTCACCTCCAGCCCTCACAGAAAATAATTATATATCTTGATCGCCACAGTCAAAAAACATGACCCTCACAGTGCTTGCTGACTTATCCAGGTGTGCATACATGCGATTTACCATGAAAATTATAGCTTCCTCAACCCCCAGTATTGGCTGGTATGCAAACTGCAAAGGGTCTAAACATTTACTAACCATGGGTCGTAACTGATATAAAACAAGTACTTGTGTGAGAAAGTATCCTGTTCCTGACAGTCTCTCTGCTTTACTGTTTAAAACTGACCACTCTAGGCAGGAGAGCTCACCGTGCTCAGTTCTCTAGCTGTGCTGGGAACTCAAACTGCTCTCCTCCAATGATCAGACTTGTCCTGACACACCCCTCCCCCCAGCTCTTATGCAGCGGGAATCTGATCACTTATAAAAATGGGAAAAAAGGTATTTATACTTTTTTTTTATAAAAATATTTGTAGTCAGGGTCTGGATACTGGATTGAAACGTGACCCCCAACCCTGGCGACCTGAGGTGTGCCATGGCCGCCCCGTGAGCGTATGCTTAAAAGAGGGCATACCCTGAGTGTAAATGAATAAAAAATGGGGAATGGGTGGGAGGGAACCCGGAAATGCAAGCCGGCGAGAGCGTAGGGGAAGAGGGGGAGATTAAGAAGCCCCACACTCCTCCTACAAATACAGGCTAGCCAATGGCCAGCCTTCTATCTTGTAGTCAGAGTCTGAATACTGGATTGAAACGTGACCCCCAACCCTGGCAACCTGAGGTGTGCCATGGCCGCCCGTGGGAGTATGCTTAAAATAGGGCAAAAGAGACACCAACTAGGTACGGTAAGAGAATTTAACCACTTCCCTACCCAGCCATAGTCAAATGACGTCCACAGATGGGATCTCCCATCCTGGGTGGACGTCATATGACGTCCTCGGCTTTGTAGGGGGATATCTGAATGATGCCTGCAGCTAGAGGCATCATTCAGATATCCTTTTCTTGGACCAGCGATTCTGTGCACCATAAGAATGATCATAGCGGCGGTTCCGCCGCTTGATTGTTCTTATAGGCGGCGGGAGGGGACATCCCCCCCTCCCGTCGCCATCCGGTGCTTCTCCGGGCTCTCCCGTGCGATCGGGGACCCGGAGCGAATCTTCCGGCGTCGTTGGTGGGTCACGTGATGAGCATAGAGATGACTGGTGACCAGATGGTCACCAGTCATCTCTATGATCGTCGGAGGCCCGGGCGCGATGTGATGACGTCACGCCCGGGCCTCAAATGTAAACAAAGCCCCCATTGCGGCTGTAAGTATGAGATCAGTGAAATGTTTTTCACTGATCTCATGCTTTCCAGCCTGGAGGAGAGATGTGGGGTCTTATTGACCCCGCATCTCTCAATAAAGAGAACCCGTCACACACATTCCTATTACAAGGGATGTTTACATTCCTTGTAATAGGAATAAAAGTGATCAAAAAAAAAAAAAAAAAGTAAAATAATTGTAAAAAAATAAATAAGTAAAAAAATAAAAATAAATAATAATAATAAAAAAATGTAAACGCCCCTGTCCCCGGTAGCTCGCGATCAGAAGCGAATGCACACGTAAGTCGCCCACATATGTAAACGCCGTTCAAACCACGCATGTGAGGTATCGCCCCGTGCGTTAGAGCGCGTGCAAGAATTCTAGCACTAGACCTCCTCTGTAATTCTAACCTGGTAACCTGTAAAAAAAATTAAAGTGTCGCCTATGGAGATTTTTAAGTACCGAAGTTTGGCGCCATTCCATGAGTGTGCGCAATTTTAAAGCGTGACATGTTAGGTATCTATTTACTCAGCATAACATCATCTTTCATATTTTCCCCAAAAATTGGGCTAACTTTACTGTTTTGTTATTTTTTAATTCATGAAACCATTTTTTTTTTTAAAAAGGCGTTTGAAAAATTATTGCGCAAATATTGTGCAGAAAAAATGTTGCAATGACCGTCATTTTATTCCCTAGGGTGTCTGCTAAAAAAACATATATAATGTTTGGGGGTTCTGAGTAATTTTCTAGCAAAAGAATGATGATTTGTACATGTAGGAGAGAAGTGCTAGAATAGGCCCGGTATTGAAGTGGTACAAAAAGCCCTGTATGGAAGTGGTTAATGAAAAACCAACACGATAACAATTAATCCAACAAAATGGCAAAAGCACGTTTGACCTCCACGTGGGGATCCGGAATATACCGACTGTAGCAAGATGATTGCCAGCGTCCCATGTATTTGATGACATGGGAAGGGACCCCCTGCTTGGAAGCCGCGGACGCTGCCCCAATCCTAAAAGAGTGCCCTGAGAACTGTCTCGGGTTAAACCCCAACCTATTTTTTAAAATCCTGACATAGGAAATTAACTGACTGGAGAAGAGGTCCTGAGTAGGAAAGGGAAGCAATGGGCTATCGAGAGGGGCTGCAGAGAATAAGCACGTGAGCTGATCCAACACCTCCACCGGACACCAGGCAGTGTTGGTTCTGTATATAAACAACAAGAGGGTAGGTATTGTGGAAGCTCATCCAATATATAGTGTATCGGGGATCTAATCTAATAGATGCACGATATATTTCACTGATGATGATAGAATTTAAACTAATTGTAGCCACCTCTCTCTCTCTCTCTTGCTTTATCGGTTATGCGGCTGTTTAGGGCTCCCTGGGAGAGAGAGATGAGATACACCACGGCCCATGTCCTCCATAGCTAAGAGGTGAAGGCCAGAAGATTGGGCCCTGTGCAGGTGTCCTAGAGTCAAGTCCAGTACTTCGTTCCTGACTCCTTTGCTCCTAGTAACTAGAGTTCCACACAGTGAATAGGTCCAACTCAGTTTTATTCTTCTTGCCAAACAATAAACAGTTTCTTCTACTGAGTAATAATGGGGAATAGATCGAGGCACAATCCTTTCCCTTCTGATGCTAACCACTGTGATATCACCAGTGGCGGATAGTCACTGCCACTGACCATGTGAGGTAGTACGTGAATTACCTTCGCTACCACGGCCCCTGTCAGGGGAAGGAGATCGGTCCAAGGGAGAAACAGGAGGCCTCTCTGTCACCAGCGATGCTGCGCCAGACTCTCCAGAGAAGTTCCGCACACCAGTCCTCACGAACTCAGACACGGGCACCCAAGGAATTAGGGCCCCCTCGGATTCCTCCACCCTCGCGTAACTCAGTCGAAGGTACTGAGCCCCAGGCCTCCGCCATAGTACCTCACCCCAGGCTAAAGGTGCCTGGGATGGACTCAATCCTCGCTCCGGCCAGGTCAAGGGCACCTAGGCCCGGAACACTGGAACGCCAGCACCCAGGCTGAAGGTGCCTGGGTGCAGCCGCGTCCTCCAACTCTGAACTCTGAACCCCGTGGTAAAGGCGTCCGCCCCTTTTATCCCCTCTCCCTTTGCGTCACAGCGGGTTCCACGCCCCGCTGTACCAGCTCCAGGGGAGGACAAAAAGGTACAGTCTTGCGGTGTGAGCTCAGCCCCAGCCCAGGGCAACAGTGCCACCTGAGGGCCGCAAGGAACCTCACACCACCAGAGTCCTCCAAGAATCAGAAAAGGGTCTCGGATACCCTAGCAATCTGTGCATCTGGGTTACACTACCACCCAGATGCCTCCCTTAAATTCAAGTACCCGCTACATAATAATAACCAATAAGTGAAATATCTAGATTATATGAGATGCACCCGATCAATAGCGTCTCTGAATTATTGTAAGCATATAAAAAAGGGAGGGGAGAGAGAATTTGGGGACTGGAATAGTCCTCAAAAAACAATAACCAAAGAATTCTTCAATGAGGCACTATTGAATATATATACTTTATTAGTAAGCCGTGATTAAATGATTATAAAAAAATGTAGAAAAAACACATCATTATGAACACCTAATTAAAAAGTGACTAGTCAAAGAACTATAAACATACACACCACATTCAATCATACACAACCAATTTCACTTGCAGTATTTGCAGTTCCGGTATTTGCTTATTCTTAAGTGCTAATTTGTTTAGTTTGGAAGTCCAAAAACAAATTTAAGGAGCATGTAAGGTCAGTTAATAGAGCTGTTTAACAAATCAAGGAATAACATTCATAGACTGATTGCTGATAGATCATACACCGTACGACTTGATCTCACCGGTGGAGGTAACTTGTAACGGTCCTGACTTTTCAGCATTGGATGACCCTCAAAACTGTGCCTAGCACTCCAAGCTCAGATGTTTTAGCTCTTTTGTGGGGTCCTGAAATGGTCACTCAACCGTTTAAGCATATGTCCTTCTGGTTATCAATCAACAGGTATTGTGAAACACTCACCGGTACCTGGCATGTTTAGTCAGTGCTATTGCTGCTGGATTCCGTGTATATCCTTCTGGTTCCGATTGAATCATTCCCGTCAGTTAGCTTTATATCCATGCAGTAAATCCGAGGGAAGTTGTACCGGAATTCCAGGTATATCCAGAATGGTATGGTGTTCAGATCAGCCTTCAGATATGGCAATATCTGGACTAGAAGTGGTGGATGATCATCATGTGAAGAGTTAGGTGGTTGGTCGTTTGGGTCGGGCACCCATGTTCAAAAACTACAGCTGGTGTAGCGGCAAGTGCTTACATGTTTCGCTTTTAGGAAAGCTTCATCGGAGCATGAAGTGTTGGTTCTGTAGTAATTGATGACAAAACCTTGCCCCACCTGGCAGTTCTTATAGTTGGGGAGTTGTAATGAGAAATGATCCGGCAACCTGGTGAGACTACACTTGCAGAGAACTGGTGTGTGGAGCCCGGCTCTGGACACCTCCTCAGGTCTGAGGAACCCAAAGAAACAGAGATACACTGCTGCCTTCAGGATCAAACTGGGACCCAACCCAAAGGGTGAGAGGGATAGCAAATCAGCTATCCCCCGGAACATCTGCCCGGAAATAGGCAAGCTTGTGACCGCTGGTCTCCCCTGCGTTTTCTGAATACTCTTAAGCATGGCTCTTATGGAGTGAGCTGCAAAAATTGACGGTGACTCAGGATGAAGCAGGGAAAAGAAATGTTGAACACCAGAAAGGTATAATTTGATAGTGTTGTAGGATAATGACAAACTGTCATGACAGTAAGCTATGAAAGCCAAAATGTACTTGACACCACACCCCCTGGTGCAGGGGTAAAGGGACGTGAAGCCACAGAAATACCTCCACGCCGTCCTGTATGCCCTGAGCTCTTTCCTGGACAATGAAGCATTGATTAGGCAGGCCGCTTGTGCCCCGAGAGTGGTTAATCCAACCTCAGCTGGGAAAATGGCGGAACTGGCATGCCCCTCTGATCTGCCTCCGGATGCTGCAGAAAGAAACGCAGAAAATCAGCTCAGGACAAATCATCAGAAGCCCCATTATAGACCCCGCTAATAAACTCCCCCTGGAAATGGAAATTGAACCTGAGGCCCAACCATGTCAATCTGCGCATGAATGCCATGATCAAGAGAGACTCTGACCGTCCCTTGTTGACAATCCCAGTGGTGGCGACGTTGTCTGTAAAAAAGATGACAGTCTGCCCGGACCATGAGGGTCCCCAGGTGCAAGCCGCGGCCACAATGGGGAAAATTTCAAACAGTGCGGACGTCCGGGAAAATCCCGGAATATCTGACACCTCCGAAGGCCACTGGCCCCCTAAAATGGCTAAGAAACCTACCGATGCGGCGGCATCCGAAAAAACCCTGGGGGAGGCTGTTGTGGGTGAATGAATGAACAAGGAAATCCCGTTCCACTCACACAAGAACTGATCCCACATGAGAAGATCAGCTCTAGCGTCGGCCTTCAACCGCACCACCGAGTCAGCGTCTTGGAAGAGCGTAAGGAGAGCCAGAAGTCGGGACACAAATGACCTGCCCTGAGGAATGATCCTCATGGGAAAATTGAGCATGCCTGATAGACACTGTAAAGCCTCGTACACACGGTCAGACTTCTATCGGACTTTTCCGTGGATTTTTGTCTGAACGGAGTTGGCCGGGCACACCCATAGCATACACACAACAGGACATTTCTGCAAACTTTCCCAAAACTTTTTGCAACATCACATGGTTTTTCTGCTCTTTTCTGCTCTTTACCGCCGCCCTTTGGTCAACTTCTGCTATTGTTGGTTGAATTTAACATTAGTTGTTTTGTCCATCGGACAAAAGTCCTATGGTTTTCTTTACACACGGTAGGACTTTGCTCCATCGGACTTTTGTTGGGCAAAAGTTTGTCCGTTTGCAGACCCAACTTTTGTCCGATGAAAACAAAACCAAACAAAAAAAAGTTTGTCCGATGGAGCGTACACACAGTCGGATTGTTGGTCCAACTTGCTTAAAACAAAGTTTGTTGGGAAAAAGTCAGACCGTGTGTACGGGGCTTAAGTCTCTCTTAGAGCACACCGGGGACCTGACCAAATTGTGAATGATCCCGCGGATCCTAACTAGCTTGTCCTGCGGCAAACTAGCGATCATGCGGACGGCATCCAAGGTGATCCCTAGAAAAGTGATCACGGTGGAAGGCCCATCGATCTTGTGGGTAGCCAAGGGGACGTTCAGATCCCTGAACAACTTGGTGAGAGTGCCGAGATCTTTGGGTGGCTGCTTTCCTGGGCTCTCGAGTAGCAAGAAGTCATCCAAATAATGAATGACCTTGCCACACCCCAACTGCGAAGATAGAACCCAATTGAGCGCTGAGGCAAATGTGTTAAAAAGCCAAGGGCTGCTCTTGGAGCCAAACGTAAGTTTGGTGGCAAAGTAAAACTGTTCCCGCCATTTGAACCCATGCCACTGCCAGAGAGATGGCTTGATGGGGAGGAGTTTGAAGGCATCCGAAATGTCAGCCTTTGACAACCATGCGCCCCTGCCTAACTGTAGGATATGCTGGATAGCAGAATCAACCGATGCGTATTGCAAGGAGAACTCCTCGGATGGTATGAGTGAAATGAAACTAGGAATTGGTGACGAATGAGGAGCCGACAGATCGTAAATCAACCAATATTTATTAGCAAATTTACCATTGACAACACCAATGGGGCTCACCCTCCACAAACTAAAAGGCGGGGACTAAAAAAGGCCCAATGACAAACCCCTTGGACAACTCATCCCGTAACAACTCGTCCACTAACCCGGAATTGGAAGCAGCAGACCCCAAATTGGCACATACATGTGATTGCAAAGGAAGGGTGATCAGGCCTGTGTGGAATCCCTCTGAAAACCCATCTACCAAGATCCGATTGAGAGCCGAGGACCGGTGGTGACTCAACCAGAACTCCAACCTGGGGACATTAACCCGGCTCAGTCAGGATGCACCGGAGGGCTTGATCGGACAGGCAGTTTTGGGATGCGCCCTAAAACAATTGGCGCAAACATGAAGCAGCCTACACTGGTTATAATTACAGGCGGTGCAGTTAAAGTTTTTGCAAAGCTGAGCCTTGCTAGCAAATGGATGGGTCTGCCGAGTTTGTCAAACTGCCCTGAAGGCCCTGAGAAAGGTCCACTGGACCCTGGCCTGTTGGCCCCAGACGCCCCCAGGTGATCCAGGCTGGGACACCAGTTGGTGGTGTGGGCAGCCGATGTTGGAGATTTTTGACTGTCAAAATGCCTGCAGAATAACTCTGTGTCAATGTTGCTCCAGCATGTGACCAACTGGAACTGAGCCCACGTGGCAGCGACTTTGGATGTGAAAGACCTGTTACAGTCATAAAAAACTGTACCGCCATACTTGTGGGCCAGATCTACCACTTTGTGAAGATAGAGGTCTAACTCCTCCCTCCTGCCGGGACTGACTGCGCAGATGACATCCCTGAAGATACCGAAGGTGAGCACAAACTCTGCAATGCTTAGCTTGCGGGTTCAGCCTGGGATCACAGGTTCTGAGAACCACGAGACTTCCACGCAAGCATAAGCCTTATTCTCCACTACGTCCTGCGACGCAATGAGCAGGGATGCCAGATTGATGTCCTTCCCCATCAAGATGTATTTTTTGAGATTGGCCGAAATGAAATGGGCAGGAAAAACAGATGGAATCATGGCAGAAGCAGAAGGAACCGCCAGAGGTAACGGTCCACTGGTGTTACCTGCAGGAGATCCGGATGGCCCAGGACCTGAGGAAGCTGCCGGAACCACCACACTGGCTGGATGGGCCTCCAGCCATCCATTCTGTCCTGCAACAGCTGGACAGAAGTGGAGAGGGTATTCAACACCGTGTGGATCTGTGTCAGCGAGGCGAGCAGGGATACATGTTCCGCACTGGTGGAAGGCTGAGGCTGGGATGGGACCGGAAAGAGGAGTCTGAATAATTCCGCTTTCCTGGCCGTGGCCGGGAAAGGAATGCCCCTGCAACAGAGCTCGGCAATGAGCTTAGGTATGGTCCAGTTTCTTTAAGGATGGAGTGCTGCCGTGCTCTGAGCCCCTAGCTGGTGTGGAAGGGATGAAAGCAAACTCGTCACTTTCCGAGACATGAGACATGTTCCAATCTGTGGAAAAAAAATCAATCGATAAGTCAACTCCACCCCCGACCAACCCTACCCTCACTAATGAAATGGTGAGTGGTGCTGACAACAAATGAACATAGCGCATGAGAGATGCTAATGACCGTGACCCCCTGCATGAGTGTAGCGCGAGCAACCTGTGGCGCTGAACAGGTAATTAAAAACGAACACTCAGGGCTTAGTACCTACAGACCGTGGTAGGCAGAAAATAGGCATGGACGTGACATGCAACGTATGACGTATGAATGTACAGGCGAGATTGCAAAATACAACCAATTAAAAAGGAAACCTTAGCCCTTACGGATCTGTAGACGTGACAGATCCTGGTATGTAAGCCCCTAACTATGACCCCTGAAATGAAAAGACAAACAGAACACACCTTGCCGTTTCTGAAAAAAGTGGAATCCACCTGTAACAATACCATGACGTATGCACGTACCATGACGTATGCACTGAATAATGATAACTGATGCAAGCCGAAATTACCCTAACCATGACGTACTGACCCAATGAAAACCACCCAACCAGAGTGGAACATGCTCTGTGGTGGGAGAACAAAGGGTGAACCTGCTGTGGGAAGCAACCCTGAGCCCCTGCGATTGTGGCATGGAAGAATCGTGGCCAAGTGCTGACCCATGGCCACCAGGCTGGGACTAGAAACCTGCAGCTCCCCACAACTGCATCCCCCAAGAAGAGCGTGAGCTGAACCAGGCCGAGTGTGCCCTGCCCATCCCGTGCCTGACAACCGTGAACCTGAGATGATGCCCTGCAGACCCTGAAAGGGAAAACAAACCCCAGACCGCCTTACTCAGAGCCCGTGACCCCCTGAATCGTGGTCCTCCGGTGAGAGAGGCAGCCTGAGTGAGGGGCTAGGCGTGGCCACTCAGCTGAGGAACTGCCAGACTAAAGAGACATGTGATGATGCCAGTGAGGACCTACCCCTACTGACCTGCAGATGCAGGAGAGAGCAGAGCCCTGCCTCCCGACAGACAGGCTCAGACCCAGACACAGAGCCCGTGACCCCCCTGACAGTGATCCTCTGGTGAGGGATAAATGACAGCCCAGTGAGGGCTGGTCGTGACCACCCAGCTGAGGGACAACCAGGCTCAGCAAGTCGCATGATGACGCCCGTGAGGTTCCTAGTGCATGAGAGCCCGTGACCCCCCCAAGCAGAACAACCTAGAAAGGTGATGCAGAGAAATGACCACATATGTAATGCCCCCCCCCTCCTAAGCACAGAAACCGTACCTACCTGGGCAAATATGCTGCAACCCTGGACTACCTGCAGAGAGAAGAACACCCTGTGCGAGGGGTGGTGGAGACAATGAACCTATGCAGCAGATGGATGAAATATGCCACTGACAGACAAAAGCCCCCCCCCCCGAATCCTGCCACACAGCAACTAATGAACCCCTGCTGCAAGCATCAACCAGCCCCCCCCTCCAACCTCCGGCCCCATACCTACCTGAACCGACCATTGTGCAGCAATTACAACAGCAGGTGCACCCCTGAACCACCGAGCCAAACAGCTGATGCGAGCCGAGGGGAGAGGAGTGTCCTAACTGACAAAATCCGGACGTCCGATACCGCGGAAGCCGACACCTGCACACGGGGGATAAGCAGAGAGTGAGCCCCCCGATCAATCCCTGCTGACAGGCCACCAGGAAACCATACAGACCTACAGGAGGCCGGCGCTGAACGTCCACGATGCATGCAGAAAGCCGTACAGAGCTCAACCTGGAACCAGAAATGACGCGCCGACAGCTCTCCTGACCCGGAAATGCAAGCCGATGAGAGCGTAGGGGAAGAGGGGGAGATTAAGAAGCCCCACACTCCTCCTACAAATACAGGCTAGCCAATGGCCAGCCTTCTAACCTATACACAAATGTTTTGCCTTTCATTTAAATTTTAAACTGAATGGGTTGATTTACAAGGTGATCGTTTACAATCACTTTAAAGTAGAGTACACCCTACAGCAGTGGTTGTTCATTTTGCTGTGGCTATTTCGGTGGAGAAATTCTATACTTTTGGAGAATGGAGGTTCAAGCAGAGACATCTTGGTTTGCCTGAAAGGATATATGGCCCTTGATTTGTAGGTGATAGAGACTGAGCTGCTTTTCTGAAGTGAAACTATTGGCTTGGCTGCACATATACAGTTTATGAAACCAATGTGCTTCACTATTTAGCATGCTGCTGGAGCACCAGGAACAGGAAAAAAGGTATTTTATTGGGGGTGGGGTGGGGCTGGTTAGACATTTAGTCTAGGTTCACATCTATGCGGCTGCGCTTGATGCGTTTTTCAGGCACATTTTGCAGTGCATTTTGCATTTTTAAACCCACGTTTTTTATGCATTTTTGCATGCAGTTTATATGCATTTTGCGTTTTACGTTTATTTTCTCTTTAAACGCACTGTAAACACACTGTATATAGCTGGATGCTAAAGAGGGGGCCAGGAAGCCAGCTGCTGCATCCTTAACCACTTGCCGACCGCCGCATGCAGATGTACGTCGACACAATGGCACGGGCAGGCAAATGGGCGTACCTGTACGTCTCTTTAAATTTGCCGCCCAGCGGGTGCACGCCCGCCGCGTGCCTCGTGAGCGTGTTCGCGGGTCCCGGGAACTCGATGTTGCGATTGCGGTCGGCAAAGGCAGAACAGTGGGATGCCTTTGTAAACAAGGCATTCCCCTATTCTGCCTAGTGACATGTCACTGATGGCTGTTCCCCGTGATCAGGAACAGTCATCAGTGACGTGTCACTCGTAGCCACGCCCCCTAACAGTAAGAATCACTCCCTAGTACTGACTTAACCCCTTCAGCGCTACCTAATGGTTAACCCCTTCACTACCAGTGTCATTTTTACAGTAATCAGTGCATTTTTATAGCACTGATCGCTATAAAAATGACAATGGTCCCAAAAAATGTGTCAAAAGTGTCCGATGTGTCAGCCATAAAGTCACAGTCACAATAAAAATCACAGATCGCCGCCATTACTAGTAAAAAAAAAAAATGATAAAAATGCCATAAAACTACCCCCTATTTTGTAGATGCTATAACTTTTGCGCAAACCAATCAATAAACGCTTATTGCGATTTTTTTTACCAAAAATATGTAGAAGAATACGTATCGGCCTAAACTGAGGAGAAATATTTTTTTTTATATCTTTTTTGAGGATATTTATTATAGCAAAAAGTTAAAAATATTGAATTTTTTTCAAAATTGTCAATCTATTATTGTTTATAGTGCAAAAAATTAAAACCGCAGAGGTGATCAAATACCACCAAAAGAAAGCTCTATTTGTGAGAAAATAAGGACGTAAATTTTGTTTGGGAAGCGACGCAGTGCCGAATCGCAAAAAGTGGCCTGGTCTTTGGCCAGCGAAATGGTCTGGGGCTGAAGCGGTTAACAACCGATGAGTCATCAGCTGTCAGCAAGGTTCCCCACTGACAGCTGAATGTAAAAAAAAAAAAGGCTTTGCGCCCCCCCCCCCCCAAAATCCATACCAGGCCCTTATCCGAGCATGCCACCCGGTAGGTCAGGAAAAGGAGGGGATGAGCGAGCGCCCCCTCCTGAACCATACCAGGCTACATGCCATCAACATGGGGGGATGGGTGCTTTGGGGGGGCTCTGCCATGTTGATGGGGACAAGGGCCTCTTCCCGACAACCTTGGCCCAGTGGTGGTCGGGGTCTGCGGGCAGGGGGCTTATTGGAATCTGGGAGCCTACCTTTAAGAAGGGGGCCGCCAGATCCCGGACCCCTAATGTGAATGGGTATCGGGTACATCGTACCCCTACCCATTCACCTCAAAAAGCAGTGAAATGCAAAAAAAAACCAGCAAAACGTTTTTTAACAAGTCCTTTACTAATAAAATAGCTCTGAGCTGTCTACTCCCACCGCCGTCTCTCCCGGTGCCATCTTCTGTCCGTGCTGTCTTCTCCCGAGCCATCTTCTCCCACTACTGTCTCTTCCCGGTGCTGTCTTTTCTCCGAGCTGTCTTCTTTCTTGACACCGGTTACCCGCTAAAAAAAATCAAAAAGCCGTTCTTCTGTCTTCCTACATTGTGTTGTTGCCTGCTGTGTGGCATCTCTTATATAGCCATGGGGCGTGGCCATCCCCATGTTGAGGGCATGTGGCCTGGTATGGTCCAAGAGGGGGGTGAGAGTGCTCACTTGTCCCCTCCCTTTCCTGACTTGCCGGGTGGTATGCTCGGATAAACGTCTGGTATGGATTTTGGGGGGACCCCATGCCGTTTTTTTCACAACTTTTCTTTGCTGGCAATTTTTGTTTTTTTACTACAGCTGATGTTTCTTCAGTTGGTAAGGACGTGGCGGGTAGCTTCCCTGCAGCCTGCTTAGCAACCAGTTATATACAGTGTTAAAATAAAAACCGCAAAATGCAAAACATCAAAAATTGCATCACAAACACAACACTTGCATTTCTGGTGCGGTTCCATTGAAGTCTATTACCCGCAAATCGGAGGAGAAAAGTCCCCGACCCTTTCCAAAAATGCACCGGCGGCAAAGCGCATAGAAGTTAACTTGTACCATCGGAAACCATGTTAAATGGACTGTAGTGCATTTCTGAAAACTGCAAAAAGCACTAAAAAAAAACATAGGCGTGAACCTAGGGTTAGGATTGTGTCTGTCCCCTTTTATGTATTTCTGGCCTAATGTGACACATTTTTTATAGCCTCCATCTGTACATGGTGGAAACATTATTTGAGGGGCTAATCAATTTTTGATCTCTGGATAATAAGATTGGATGACACACTTGATGACTGCATCTGCCAGTTTCCATGAATGACTGCTTTTATTATTTCTATCTAAATTCAGTCATTTGAATTTGGTCATAAGTATTTATATATCTGCTGGCGTATGGATTTTCTGCTGGGAGTGAACGCAATAGTTAAGAAAGATATGTAATAATTTCATGTGTTTATTATATCACCAGCACATTGATGCCACATGCTAATTATAAAATATGCTCTCAACTTGGAACTGATTGCAGCAAGTAATAAATAGAAGATTATTTGCTCCCAGACACAGTTGGTTGATACACACAGAATATGTGCACTTCACAGTTTTACTGCTCCCATTGGAGGTCATTTGCAACTTGAAAAAACGCTATACAGCATATTCTATTTTTTTCATGATACACTTCCAGAGCATGCTAAATATCAGCTCTTTAACACTATCTCCAGGCAAGCAGCTAAATACACCATTGAAATAAATATATGGAAACTAAAGGATGTGTAATTCTGTCATCATGACACCTCTACCAGACAGTATAGCCACCAATACCTGAATTTTACTTGGTACCTGCCTTTTGTAGTCTGTGTACAGCAGAGTTCAGACATGACAAACAGATGTAGCATAAAGCGCAAATGAATTTACACTATACTATACGCTCTGTCACTCAGCTTTCTCCTCCTATCAGCATGCTCTTTGCCAGCACATACACTATATAACCAAAAGTTTTGGAATGCCTGCCTTTACCTGAAACCTGAATGCCTGCCTTTACATGAACTTTAACCTCCATGGCGGTTTTCCAGAGTGTGGCTCGGGGTTAAATTTCAGTACCATTAGCGGTAACCACAAGCCACACTCGCAGGATCCTGGTGCAGGTTACTTACCTTGTCCCCAGGATCCTGCGATGTCCCCCGCTGTGTTCGCAGGCTGTGTCCTCCGCCTGATGCCTCTGTATGCCAGGCTCCGTTCCCTGCGAGTGTCGCGACGCATGGGGGGCGGAGCCTCGCGGCAAATTCAAAAATGACAAAATTCATAACACATACAGTACACTGTAATCTTACAGATTACATTACTGTATGAAATTATTTCATATCCCATTTGTCCCTAGTGCTTTGTCCAGTGCCCTGCCAGAACTTTTATATTATATATACTTTTCTTTCTGCCTGGAAACTTGAGATGTCCATAGTAACCAAAAAGTGACCCTTTACATCAAAAATGGTTTTAGACCAGCTAGAAAACAGATATAGTACACTTGTAGAATTGAGTGATAGTGAATAGTGGGGAAATTCATTTTATTATAATTATTAGTTTATTATTTTTTATAATTATTTATAGTTGTTATATTATAATTTATGATTTTGTGTTTCAAACTTTATCATACCCGAGATGTCTACTAGACTCTTGTTTGGACAGATTAAAGTGTGTCATTACTAAGAATTACATGCCTACAATATAAAAAAAACTAATTTCTATGCAAAACAATTGTACCGCTTTGAGACGCAAAAATCTGACATAATCATTCCAGCCAGGGAGGTTACTGGCATCCCAGTCTTTGTCTGTAGGGTTCAATATTGAGTTGTCCCACCCTTTGCAGCTATAATAGCTTCAACTCTTCTGGGAAGGCTGTCCACAAGGTTTAGGAGTGTCTATGGGAATGTTTGACCATTCTTCCTGAAGAGCATTTGTGAGGTCAGACACTGACGTGGACGAGAAGGCCTGGCTCACAGTCTCTGCTCTATTCATCCCAAAGGTGGTCTATTAGGTTGAGGTCAGGAATCTTGTGCAGCCCAGTCAAGTTCCTTTACCCCAAACTCGCTCATCCATGTCTTTATGGACCTTGCTTTGGGCACTGGTGTCCAGTCATGTTGGAACAGGAAGGGGCCACCCCCAAACTGTTCCCACAAAGTTGGAAGCATGAAATTGTCCAAAATGTCTTGGTATGCTGACACCTTAAGAGTTCCCTGGACTGGAACTAAGCGGCCATACCCAACCCCTGAAAAACAACCCCACACCATAATCCCCCCTCTACCAAATGATTTGGACCAGTGTACAAAGTAAGGTCCATAAAGACATGGATGAGCACCTTTTGGGATAAATTAGAGCGGGGTCCGTAAGCCAGGCCTTCTCGTCCAACATCAGTGCCTGACCTCACAAATGCGCTTCTGGAAGAACGGTCAAACATTCCCATAGACACTCCTAAACCTTGTGGACAGCCTTCCCAGAAGAGTTGAAGCTGTTATAGCAGCAAAGGGTGGGTCAACACAGTATTGAACTCTATGGACTAAGACTGGGATGCCATTAAAGTTTATGTGCGTGTAAAGGCAGGTGACCCAATGATTTTGGTAATATAGTGTATGTGCTGGCAAAGAGCATGCTGATAGGAGGAGAAAGCTTGGTGACTGAGAGATAAGCTTATCACTGTACCATCAAGTCACAAACTAGGGGCAGCACTATGCCTGCCTAAGTTAAGTGGACAGTTGAATGATGCTGGCCACCCTTCAACAATAGGAGTGGCTTAAAACTTGAGTCTACTCACTGTGTATACGTTAACATATGGCACAGTCATTGTACCACGAAATATGCTTTTTTTTTTATTGTGAGAGTCTAACAGACCAGGGATAAACCTCAGTACAATAATTTGTTAAAAATGACCTTCATTAAAGTGGTTGTAAACCTCAGTCATGGAATCTGAGCAAAGCACATAAATCTGTAGTATTTACTTGTCTTTCTCCAAAGCACTAAGTGTCGTTTCTCTCTGGTACTTTGTTTCACTGTCATCAGCATGAGTCACTTCTGAGAAGTTTTCCCAACACATGAGATGAATTTGGGTCGGGAGGAGGGGGGCGGGTGGGAAGCTCAGAACAGAGCTTGTTTATTCATTTATTCACAACACTGTTCTTCTGTTGTGTGAAGAGGGTGTGTTCCTTTCCTCCAATCAGCTCTCACACACTGTAGCTGCAGCCTCCCCCCCCCTCCTCTGTGCTCCTAACAGATGAAGAAAGATTTTAACACCTTTATGCCCTTTTGAAGGGGTGTATGGAAGAGAAGACTGCAGATAAACAAGTAAAACATATGTAGGAGGATTTGTTTAATCTCTGTATATCATCTGAGGCTCATCTCTTCACTGGGTATATGTGAAGGTTTACAACCCCTTTAACTTATTTAGTGACTTACTGAACAACCAGCAACTGTTGTACAATATAATGAGTGCAGTGGTCAAGAGTATATACTTTACAGAGTGCAGTAGTCAGGACTATACACAACAAGTTCCAAGAGAAAGGGAAACTGCAGCAGAGAAATATCAGGTTCCCTCCCTGCTTTCCCAGCAGACAGGACTGTGATTGACAATAACTCTGTGTCCCGCTCACCCTACCTGTGTGCTTGGCGTTCAAAGCCCTGCATGTACAGTCATAGCACAATGTGGGAGCGCGCAGGCTGCATAGGTCCAGGAGGCACAAATAGAACAGGGAATGTGTCAGTGCTGACGGAGGACAGGTTTAAAAGTGGACTATAAAAATAAAAAAAAACAACTAATAAATGTACGTTATGTTATTAGCACCTCCACCTAGAAGCTGTATTTGGGCCACCTCCATCAGATCATACCCCTTAGCTTTTACCTTTTGTACCACTTCTCCCTCCCTTTAGATTGTAAGCTCCATGAGCAGGGCCCTCCTATTCCTTCTTTATTGAACTGTATTGTAATTGTATTGTCTCCCTTTATATTGTAAAATGCTGTACAAACTGTTGGCGCAATATAAATACTGAATAATAATAATAATTCATATCTGTTTTATGAAAAAATGACTTTAAAGCAGTATCAGTCCTCAAATCAAAAACTGAATATAGTGCAGCTTATTATTCCCTAAATGTGATGGCCACATTCGCTTTTTTTTAGGCTTTTTTTCTTTATTTTTATTTGGGATCCTGCCAGTAATACGCTTCCTGTCATGGGGTGTCTCTTTTCTGGATGAAGGAGCAATGGAGAAACCTTTGGACAGCAGCATTGTCAATCTGGGGAGAGGGTAGTGTAAAGCCTCGTACACATGGTTGGACTTCAAACAAACTTTTCCGTGGATTTTTGTCCGAAGGGAGTTGGCCGGGCACACTTATAGCATACACACGGCAGGACTTTTCTGTAAACTTTCCCAAAACTTTCCCAACATCACGTGGTTTTTCTGCTCTTTTCTGCTCTTTACAGCCACTCTTTGGTCAACTTTTGCTATTGTTGGTTGATTTTAACATTGGTTCTGGGCATGTGTATTTGTACTTCGGACAAAAGTCCGATGGATTTCTGTACACACGGTCTGACTTTGCACCATCTGACTTTTGTTGCCGAAAATTTTGTCCGTGTGCAGAGCGAACTTTTGTCCGATGAAAACCGAAAAAGTTTGTCCGATGGATTTTTTATAAAACTTGCTCATTTAGAGTTTGTTGCCAAAAAGTCAGACCGTGTGTACGGGGCATAAGATGCAATAGCAGATTAAGGGCTCATGCACATGGGACATTTTTACAGCTGCTGTTAGGGGCATTTGATGTTTTTTTTTTAACTGCCTCTAAAAGCCCCTCCATGTTAGCCTATGTGTTCATGCGCACACAAACTGTCAGAGGCGTTTGGAGGCATAAGCGTTTAGGGGCAGTAAAAAAAAAAACAGCCAGCCTGTGCTTCCAGGAACAGTAAAAAATTTAGCTGTAAAGACGAAAAATGCATCTAAACGCATCAAGCCATGATTAACCGCATTTAGCCGCGTTTGACTTTTTAGGCATTTTTACATTATAGAGAGTGTTTTCAATAGCCTTTAGGCTTCATGTACACAGGACCTTTGAAAACCTCTTCTAAACACTGGAAACTTGACAGCTAGTAACCGACGTCAGTTTTGCCACGTTTACATACCGTGTTTATGCGCATTTAGCAGCGTTTATGAGCATTTGCGTTTTAGAAGCGTTTTTTTAAAGATAACCTCAGGTGACCCACCTAAATGCCCACAGGGCATGAAAATCAAGTATTATTTACTGTCAGCCATTCTGTAAGAGAAGAGAGAGCAGCAGCAGAGAGAACAGTGTGCTTTAACTATGGATCCCATCTCTCTCCCTCCCTCTCTCTCTCTCTCTCTCTCTCTATCTCTCCCCCTCTCTTTCTCCCTCTCTCTCCCACTCTCTCCCTTTCTCTCTCTGTCTCCCTCTCTATCTCTATCTCCATCTCTCTCTCTCTCTCCCTTCTCTCCCTCAATTCTCTCTCTCCCCCTCCCTCTCTCCCCCTTTCCCCTGTCTCTCCTTCTCTCTCTCTCTACCCCATTCTCTTTCTGTCTCCCTCTCTATTCTATCTCCACCCCTCTCTCTCTCTCTCTGGCCGCGTACACACGACCGGTTTTCTCGGCAAAAAATGACAAGAAAACTGCCGGGAGAGTTTTCTTGCCGAGAAAACCGGCTGTGTGTACGCGTGTTTCAGTTTTCTCGTCGAGAAAACTGCCCAGATTCCCCGACGAGAAAAGAGACGACCTACGGTCTTTTTTCTCGTCGAGAATCTCGTCAGCCTATTTCTCGACGAGAAACCCGAGCGTGTATACATTTACCTGTCGCCGTGGAAACCCGCGCATGCTCGAAATGACTTTGACGCATGCGCGGTAGCTTCCTAGGCATAGGGTGTAGCAAGATGGCGGTGTCAGCATCGAATGTGATGAGCGCACGCTCGTTGTAGTCGATGACATCACCGCATTCGTGCCATTCAAAAGAACGGCGGTTCTTTTGAATCGTACGTGTGTACACTCGGCCGGGACAAGTTTCTTGTCAAGATTCTTGTCAGGAAAAACAACGTTTTTTTCCTGACGAGAATCTCGGCCGTGTGTACAGGGCTTCTGTCTCTGTCTCTGTCTCTGTCTCTCTCTCTTCCTCTCTCTCCCTTCCCTTTCTCCCTCTTTCCCCCTTTTCTCTCTCACTCTCTTCCCCCTCTCTTTCTTCCTCTCTCCCACTCTCTCTCACTCCCTTTCCCTTTCTCCCTCTCTCCCCCCTCTCTCACTCTCTCTTTCTCCTTCTCACTCCCCCATCGCTCCCCCCTCTCTTTCTCTCCCCTCTCTTTCCCACACCCTCTCTCCCTTTCTCCTCTTTCTCCCCATCTCTTGCTCCCTCTCTCTCCCCCTCTCCCCCTCTCTCTTTCTCCTCCTCTCTCCCCCCTTTCTCTCCCTCCCCCCTCTCGCCCTCTCTCCCTCTCTCCCTTTCTCCCTCTCTCCCTTTCCCTCTCTCACCTCTCTTTCTCTCTCCTCCTCTATCCCCCTCCCCCCTCTCTCTCCCCCCTCTCTCTCCCCTCCCCCTCTCCCTCCTCTCCCCCTGTCTCTCCTTTTCTCTCTCTGTCTCCCTCTCTACCTCCATCTCTCTCTCTCTCTCCCTTCTCTCTCTCAATTCTCTCTCTACCCCTCCACCTCTCCCCCTCCCCCTCTTTCTCTCCCTCCCTCCCTCTCTCCCCCTTTCCCCTGTCTCTCTCTCTCTCTCTCCCCCCTTCTCTTTCTGTCTCCCTCTCTATTCTATTTCCACCCCTCTCTCTCTCCCTCTTTCCCCATCTCTCTCTTTCCTTCTCTCTCCCTCTCTCCCTTTGCCTCTCTCACACTCCCCCCTCTCTCTCCCCTCCCTCTCTCCTCTTTAAAAATGCTTATAAACGCAAACGCTCAAAAAACGCAGGTTACAGCGTTTACAAGCATTTGGCGTTTGAAATGCAGGTAAACTACAGTCCTGAACGCGATTTTTCTGCTTTTAAAAAAACATCAGTAAACTCAACTGCCTCTGAACTACTATAAACGACTGAGTGTACATGTACTGATAAGATAACATAGAGGAGAGTTCAGGGGCTGCTGAAAAAATCACCTAACTGTTCCTAAATGTGAGTTTAGCAGCTGCAGTGTACATACGGCCTTAGATGAACTTGACTAAAGAGTTTAAACCTAACACTTTATTAGCAGATTACAGCAAAAAAATGTTTTCCTTTTGAAATAAACATTTTACATAAATGATTAAAAACTGACCATTGTAAGCACCCCTGTCTGAGTTAAAGCAGAATTAAAGTGCCAGTTTTAAAGACATACAATGTCTCTTTTGCAATTAAATAAACCTACCTGCCTGCTCGCAGTTGTCTGTAGAATGTACATTGAGCTGCAGAAGCGCAACTCAGTTTACCTTCTGGCACAAAGAAAACTCACAAAGGTGAAGAGAAGTGGAAAACAGGACTTTGTGATACCATAATCATATAAGAAAAACATGTATTATGCTAAAATGTCAACATTTTATTGAGACAGTGTTAAAATAATCCCTTGAAATCAGGAAAAGTGGTACAATCAATAACAACAACATATAACTTAAAAAAGTTCCAGCACAGTGTATGGTAGTGATGGAAATGGCATACAAACTGGAAATAATGATCCCGTATGTATAGAAGCCCAGAGTTCCGATGCGTTTTGCCTAATTAAGTCTTCCTCAGGGGGATGGTGTCTGTTAATGCAATCAAGGATCTCTAGAATGCATATATGTGTGAATACCACAATCACAAAATCATATACAACAGCAAAATGCAATTATCACCACATATTAGTTAGAAAATTGAGTATCAGACTTACATGTTAAAATGCAGTAGGCAGCAAGCCAAGAGTTCTATGTTTGCTGAATGTCACCAAGTAAAAAGGGGGAGGGGGACGCTGGGGCGGTGGCGCCATGAATTTTCCCACAAGTCCAAGTGTATAGCACAAGGAATACCTTGGAGGGAATAACCAGGGGATTGCATACTCTTATATAGTTATAAAAAATGGATCCCAAACATATTAAGGAAAATGCAAAAAGCAATGAGATGTATAAAATGTCAATGAAAATATATGTCATTACATTCTGGCACATTGTCTGTGTGCTGGGAAGATTGAATTCCGACGCATGCATTGTCCCGAGCCGGCCAATAAAGAGGGCCGCACTAAGAAGAAGCAGGGTAGGAGTTGCCAGCGAGGAACGTTAGACCATGAAAACCAGTGGCGGTCGCTCCATTAGGGCCGTCACCTCCCTAATTCATGCGCCCGGCCCCTAATCTACATGCAGGGCACCAGACGCATGGATTTCAATGTTTTTTTTTTTTTTTTTTAACCACATGATTAGAGCCTGAGGCTCTAATTGGCTTCAAAAAGTGTGGGCTCAAGGCGCAGAGTACTGCGCCCTGAGCCCATCCCCTTGTATGACAATGGAAAATTAATATTTGCTATTGTCTTCCTGCTTCTCCTCCCGGCCAATAAGGAAGCGGGTCTTAAGACCCAATTGGCCGAGAGGAGAAGCGATAATATTGTCCGGGAGCAGAAGCAGGGGGGAAGCTGCTGAGGAGGAGATGCAACGGAAAGCCATTGAAGCTGCCCGTGGCCTAGATGGGGTAGGCGCAGGGCTGGTGGGCGGACCGACGGGCGAGCGATGGGGCAGAGGGGTTTGATGGACTGAGCAGGCGAGCGACAGGGGGGGTGTTGGATGGTTTGTTTGCCGCCCCTCAAAAAATGGAGCACCAGCCGCCACTGATGAAAAGAAAGGTAGGTAAGGGGACCTTAGTTTCCTTTTTAAATGGTTTGTCTCAAAACCCTAACTGCCATTGGACAGCTTGTTCTTTTAAAGGAATTGGAAAAATAACAGACTTACTGACTGGATCTACAAGTGAAACTAAAGAAGGAAACAAATGTAGTCATCACATCTAATAACTGGTAAACGGAAATATATTGCATTTTTGTTTTCTAAGTTTAATAACACTTTATTGTCAGAAACTTTAATATATATATATACTGTATATATATATATATATATTTGATGAGTGTGTTTTGCTCCAATGCTGAGTTGTAGATGGAATGTGGAGTACCTTGGGGAGGGCATGCATTTTATGCGCAGCAGATGGCAGCAGAAAGCCTTCATCCGGCTTCTAGAAATGAAAAGTCAAAGGCAAAAGAGAAGAAAGGAAGGAGAGGTCTGAGCTGTGGATTTGTGGGCTCAATCTTGGTCCGTGTTTGGGATTTTGGGTCGGGATTTCGGGATCAGTGATCATCTGGGATTTGGGAGCAGCAGGCGGCAGGATCGGGGTGTCTCTCTGGCTGCAGTGTCGGGAGATTCTACATTGGGATCTATAGTATCTCCGGGGCAGGTGCTGAATCTGACAGCAGCCCTAAGAAAGTGCAGCTACGCCTAAGGAGCTGTCCAGCTGCACTCCTGTCTGCCAGCCTGTGCCCGACTCTCCGGGGGTACAGTGATCACAACCATGGGCTGCTGTACTGGGCGCTGCACATTGATCTTTATCTGCACTTTACAGATGGTGAGTACATCCCATCCACACACTTTTACATCTCATCATCGCTCAACTTACTGCTGCTGCTGCTATCTCACTTGGATTGTCTGCCGCTTTGTCTAGTAAAATGGCTATTAATATTAGACTTGCTGGATTGCATTTTATTGACCTGTGCATATTTTCTAGGAGATCAAACAATTGTCGGGTTTTGATCCCATGCCATGTAATAATCTGGGCACTTGAGTGGTTTTAGGTGGTTTGACACTTGAGTGGTCATGTGACTGGGGGCTATTACTGTCACTGCTATCTGCATGCTGCTCAATCACTTTCTCTGATATCCCACAGCTGGACATGATCAATGATCAGATGTGTATATATGTCACCATGGGCTGCTTGCTATATATTGCTGGAGACTAATGTGCAGGCTGCAGTCCAGTTAGTACCTGTGTAATGGGTCTGTGTTAGGAGATGTGTCTCCCTTTGTGGTTTAACACATCCAAATGTACATCTTCTTTTGTCTGTGCTCAGAGATGCAGTTGCCTGGGAAGGAGCTGTCACTTTACAGATAGTACTGGATCATTTTCTCTCTGTCAACCAACTAGTTTGCATAAAACTGACAAAAGAGAGATGTCATTTTTTTTTTTTTTCTTGCTGCTGTTCACAGCTACATTGTTCCCAGGCAGGGCTGGAATGGTCCTGAAATTGCTCTACAATTGTGTTATTGTTCATTTAACTAAAAAGGGGGGTTAGAGCGAGGAAAATATGTTAGTTACTGTCAGGGAAGTGGTGGTTTTCAGTTGTAAATCCAGGCATGGTATTGTAGCATAGATAGTACAACTTCTAGTTCTTTATCACGGGTTACCCAGAATATTCTCAGTTGTGTACTAAGATAGTAAAGTGTGATGACAAAGTTCAATGTAATCTACATCCTCTGTATGTGTGTAAAAGGGCACTACACCTAAACGATAGCTTTGATTATATTAAAAGGTATCTAAGCCAAAAATTAAAAATGTAATATATTGCAGCTTACCAGTCTTTAACTGTGATGGCAGCATTAGTTTTCTTTTTTCAGGCTTCAATACTTTAGGCTAGGTTCACACTATTGCAAATTGGATACGGGTTTCCTCACATCCAATTCAACTAGCAGGAGATTGTGACCGGTTCTCTATGGAGCCGGTTCACACATCTCCGGAGAAGTTCCGGTGCGAATTGCACAAGAGTCCTGTGCGTCTTTTGGTCTGTTTCAGGTCGGAATTCAGCCAAAAATCCTGCCTGAAATCGGACATAAAACGTTGAATGGAGACGCACCAGATCCCTCCTGTGAGCCGCTCCGTGCTCCAGTCTGAACTCAGCCTTAAAGAAGTTCTTCACCCTGTTTGAAAAAGATTCATATAAGTCAGCTTCTACATATACTGTAGCTGCTGACTTTTAATAAAGGGACACTTACCTGTCCAGGGATCCAACGCCATCCTCGCCCGAACCAGTTCTTCGCCAGTCTTCAGGTCCCCGGTGCTGGCATGCCAACTGTGGGAAGCCAGCTGTGATTCCTTGCAGCTATACACTTGGCTTGCCACTATGCATGCATGACCCGGGCGGTGTTTTTTTTTTAATGGTCCCACAGCCTTCTGGGACCTATGACGTGTCCCAAAAGGTTGCTAGCAGGGGTGGGGTTGGGGGAGAACTTCTAGTGAAATCACCTAAGCCATCCTCCCCCCCCCCACAAAAAAAGGGGGGAGGAGGACATAAAGTGGAAATTTCCCTGTAGGGTGAAGTTCCACTTTAAAGTGATAAACCCTACTTTTTTAATCACTTTCAGAAGCTGATTTAATCACTAAATATGCAGCTTCTTTTTTAAATCATTGCCCATGTTCCAGTTTAAACTAGTGCCATGGAGAGGAAAGGATTGATGCAAAAGTAGGCACCACACCTGGGTCCCGGGCTAGGGAAAAGGACAATCAAATAGAATTTGAAATGTAAACAATAACTCCATATAGTAGCATATAGAAAATAGTTTTTTTATGGGACTTTTTAGGTGCAGAAAATACACAGAAATATATAAATTTAATAGGTTAAAATATGAATACAAAAAGTACATTCAAAAAGATGATCTTATAATATAGGCAGAATGTGCAAACTGATTAGATATCTACATGTTTCGCCATTTCAATGGCTTCTTCAGGAGAATTTAATATCAGGCACTGCATATATGATCACTGTAATGAAAAATAAAGAATTTTAGAAAACCATACACGTAAGAAAATATTTTTAAACAAATACAAATTAACCTAAATTTCCCAGATTGACAGAAAACAAACAGCACACCGCATTGATTTTTGGTTCAGATAATAACTCCATATAGGGTAGTCCATAAAAGTCCATATGGAGCTCACAAAGATGGCAGCTTTGTGTAGGAGTAAGAAGACAGCTCTGGAAGAGAACACAATCGCCATGACTAGTGCCATGACTGCTAGTGCCATGTTTTTCAGGGTGGCTTCTTTCTCTTGCAGAAACCTATGGAGCCACCCTTGCACGCAGGGACTAAAGTTGTGTCTCTCCATACTATGTGCATCAATAGAAACACACAGCCCCTAGCCTAGGATGGCAAGGTACTCTTCTACTCCCCCTACTCTTCTCCAAACTAACAGACTGGCTTCAGACTGCAAAGTCCACTGCTAACTCTTTCCTGTGGAGACCGGATGTTCAGGGAAGCAGCACTGGGAGAGTGGGAGGTGGCAGTACGAAAGTTGTAAACAAGTGCTGGGTTAAGAATTGTAACAAACAGTTTACTGAAGGAGAATGTTTATTTTATTATGCTCAATTTGTTAAAATAAAAGGTTCTGAGGGTTTATTAATACTTTAAATGTCACTCAGTTAACTGCCAGGAACACATTTCCAGGGTGGCAACAGACACTCACTTTACTGTAACTTTGGAGAAGCAGCATTGTCACTATTTGGACTACAAATGCTTCCTCCTCTCCTTATCTTCATTACCTATATGAGGAAGTGTTTTGTAGTTCACAGATTATAGCTGGGAAGGCTGATATAGTTGTTTGAGATTTCAGTTCAGCTCACTGGAAGTGAGAAGGAAACTGTTATGGCTGTAGCACATGGCCGAAAATTAGGGCTTATGGCCGTAGAGAGTAAAATACACCTGTTGTTGTGGCACCTGGGAGTGCGGATTCAGCTTAAATCACTGTTCACACGACTATGCCTATGTGCTTATTTTTTAACAAAATGAAAGCTTTGAAAATGACCCATATGAGTGCCGTCAGTTACACATATATCGCCTCGCACAGCATATTCTGTGATGCATCTCAAAGGGCAAAATCCCACTACTTTGACTCCCAGGTGCCACAACAACAGGTGTATTTTACTCTATACAGCCATACACCCTAATATATAGACACGTGCAAGTGCCCTTATTGTGGCCAGATCAACTGGAATTGTTCTGTACTTTCAGAAATGTTCTTAGCCTGAAAAAATGAAAACAAAAGCAGCTGCCAACCCCACATCTAAGGACTGGTAATCTGCTTGGGTTAAGATACACTTTAACGAGCTGTAAATTGCTTTCCTTCAATACAGTACAATTGTTGGACACAAATTCCAAAATGATGCTGTATAAAAAGGCTTTTCACAGATAGATATGTCAGAGCTGGAGGCGTATTCCAGAACTATTAATATCTGAGATGAATGTGTTAAAGGAAATATCTCCAGCACTCAGCTGACCTCCTTCGCAGTAATCCAATGGAAGTGTAAGTTCTGACTGTTGGCTCTATGCCTCCTTTCACCATGGGGTTAAAGAAAACCTGTAGTGAGGGTGCATGAAGGATGCTATTACTGATCTTTCCCTCTGAAAATGCTATTTCCCTGGGTGTCATGATGATCCAATGGCTTCAGTATTTAGGTCACAGACCTAGAACAAGTATGTAGGTTTAGGGGTTGAACTTTACACTGACATTACTGTTCTGCATTTTAGTTCTCAGTCAATAACTCTGAAAGCCCTGAAGCCAGGGATAGCCAGGCTTCCAGCATTTTTACAAGGAATTTGGTGATGGCATGGATGCCAACTGTCCTGGATTTGCTGGGACAGTCCCGCAGATCTAAGTGCACTGTGCCAGTGATTCTGTCTGGGTCCCAAAATCACAGCATCAATCTTGAGGTACTGAGCCCAATCAGGGTATTGGGGGGAATGTGGCCGCAAGGGGGCAGTTTCCACATTTATAGGGGTGGAAGCATCAGAAATGTGAGCATGATCTGGTTAAGATCACCTGGCCAGAAGGTGGGCATGTTAAGTGTGGGGCATGGGGTGGCAGTGGGACTGCCCAGAAAGTGGGCATGTTAAGTGTGGGGCATGGGGTGACAGTGGGACTGCCCAGAAGGTGGGCATGCTAAGTGTAGAGAATGGGGTGACAGTGGGACTGCCCAGAAGGTGGGCATGTTAAGTGTGGGGCATGGGGTGACAGTGGGACTGTCTAGAAGGCAGGCATGTTAAGTGTGGGGCATGGGGTGACAGTGGGACTGCCCAGAAGGTGGGCATATTAAGTGTGGGGCATGGGGTGACAATGGGACTGCCCAACAGGTGGGCATGTTAAGAGCAGGGCATGGGGTGACAGTGGTGTGGGGACTGGGATGAATATCTTGGCAAATATGTAATGGTAGCCTCTATATTTCTGGAAGTACTGGTTGAATACAGATATTTTGTACTTTTATCATACAAGGATACATCTACATACATATCTGCAAATGTTATTAGCATCTGTTTTAAATAAAGCGAGTTGTACTCCAGGTTTACTGGTCCTAAGGGGAAGATATTTTCCTACACACAGCAGACATTCTATTACCAATGCTGATGTAGAACATTAGAGGCTTCGTCTTTTCTCCTGAAATATCTAGTCCTTCACGCAGGAAAAGTAAATAAAAATGGAATTGTCTCAAGTTCCGTACAAGGAAGAAGATTTCATTTTCAGTGAATAAATAGAAAGGCCGACCACTGCTTTATACCCATCTGTGGTGAAGAACATGAATGGGCTGCTTTTGGCATAGTAGATGCATATGAAATGGCATCCAAAACGCGTGATGAAATCTGTGTCAATACAGTCTATGTAATATTCACTTTCTGCATTGATCTCATACAGTCTCAGTGCCATTGCCTTTAATAGCATACATCTCTTCCTCTGTATTACATGCTGTGCCAGAATGCACTCGTGTGATGTGACCTAAGAGTCCCCCCCCCAATAGTTAGAAAATTTTGTATTTCCCTTTATTAAAGCTGAACTCCATGCAAAAAGTAAAAACTGTTATGCAAGTGTAGCAATACCCCCGCAGGGGCCGCTGGTTTAAGATTTGGGCCTGCCGTTACTTTACTGTTCACCACGTCCGTCTTAGAGGTCTTCCTTGAAGAGTTGTTCACAAATGTCTGCACCAAACACTAAAGCCTCGTACACACGATCGGATTTCCTATGGTTTTTAAACCAATGGATTTTTCCATCGGAAAACCGATGAAGCTGACTTCCATCAGTCTTGCCTACACACCATCAATCAAAAAACCGACCGTTCCAAGCCGAGAAAAATTAAGTTCAATGCTTCTAAACATGCGTCGACTTGATTCTGAGCATGCTTGGGTTTTTTATCCGATGGAGTTCCCCACAGACAATAGTAATTTGCTATCGTTTTTTTTCCCCATCGGATAAATTTAAAACATGTTCTATTTTTAAACACAGATGGAAAAAAGACCGATGGGGCCCATACACGATCGGTTTGTCCGATGAAAAAAGTCCATCGGACTGTTTTCATCGGTAAAACCTATCGTGTGTACAGGGTTTTAGTCTCTTTTTCTCAAGGGTTTTATTAAAGAATTTCCAAACAGAGGGATTGGGGATTAGGGGAGATTCAGGTACCTTAGGTTTTGCGGATCACGGGTACTTTCCTTAATCCAGAGGACCAACAGCTTCCACACTGGATCTAGCATCCACTGGATAGGTCTCTCTCTCTGACCTAGCAGCCGGTGCAAACTCGTTCAAAAGAAAAGTCTCTGCCACAGACTTGTGTAACCACACACTTGGTAAAGTTCTGAAAAACACAACACACAGTGCCAGAATCCCTAAGCCAGCCGGCAGCACTGTGAAGTAGACTTGATCTGGATGTGTCCTCCAATTGAGTCCTCAATTGCTCTGTCCCTTCCCGCAGGCAAGGCGACACAGGACCATCTCTGGATCAGTAGGCCCCAACAACTCCTGGGCCCACTCTCAGTAACGGAGCCTCGGGATCTGTAGGCCCTGAGGCAGAAAAACTGCACGCACATCCCTGAGGTCAGGAGGGCTGTCAGGTCAGGATTGAAAGACCCCGAAAAATGGCGTCTGCCCCTTAAGTACCCTCTCCCAGAATGCACAGCGGGGTGACCAATTCCACTGAGCTGCTTCTGGACAAGAGGTACCCAATACATCCAGCCAGCTGCAATTCCAACCTTGACCTGTGGTGACAACGACACCCAGAGGAAGGTGGAAAATGTGCAACTCAGCTGAACTGAAACAGAGACCCCAAAATTTGGTACAATTATTCTGAGCTGAACTATAACTCAGACAACTAAAATTTAAACATAGCACCTACTTGAAAAGTAGGAGGGCGCTACACAAGTTAGCATCAAAATATGTCCATTAACAATATTCTTTTTATAAAAAATTATCCTGGTGATCCTGTTATTTCCAGAAAGTTAAAATGTTATGTCAGAATGTTCAACTGTAATCAAAATGACTGACCCCCCAAACCTTGTCCGGATCTGGAAGCTTTGCCATGTCAATAAAATATACAATCACTGGCCACTTTACTAGTACCGGGTTGGACCCCCTTTACCTTCAGAACTGCCTTAATTCTACGTGGCATAGATTCAACAAGGTGTTGGAAACATTCCTCAGAGATTTTGGTCCATAGTGACATGATAGCATCAGGCAGTTGCTGCAGATTTGTCTGGTGACTGTGGAGGCCATTGGAGTACAGTGACCTCATTGTCAGAAACCAGTGGTGAGATGATTTGAGCTTTGTGACATGGTGCATTATCCTGCTGGATGTAGACATCAGAAGATGGGTACACTGTAGTCATAAAGGCATAGACATGGTCAGCAACAATACTCAGGTAGGTCGTGGCATTGATGCTCAGTTGGCACTAAGGGGCCCAAAGTGTGCCAGGAAAATATCCCCCACACCATTACACCACCAGCCTGAACCGTTGACACAAGGCAGGATGGATCGATGCTTTCATGTTGTTTATGCCAAATTCTGACCTTACCATCTGAATTTAGCAGCTGAAATTGAGACTTATTAGACTAAGCAACGTTTTTCCAATCTTCTATTGTCCAATTTTGGTGAGCCTGTGCGAATTTTAGCCTCAGTTTCCTGATCTTAACTGACAGAAGTGGCACCCGGTGTGGTCTTCTGCTGCTGTATCCCATCTGCTTCAAGGTTCGATGTGTTGTGCATTTGGAGATGGTATTCTGCATACCTTGGTTGTAATGAGTGGTTATCTGAGTTACTGTTGCCTTTCTATCATCTTTCTATCATCTCGAACTGACATCAACAAGTTTTTGTTCACACAACTGCCGTTCACTGCTGCCAACCCGGACGGGGGTGGTGGCGGCAGGCCATGGATAAATTCATGCTATGCATGAATCTATCCATTATTCCTACAGGGGGGTGGCTGGAGAGAGTGGGCGGTGCCTTGCGCCCTTAATGGACGCACTGCCACTGGCGCATGCTGAAATCAATGCAAACTTATTATAAACAGTCCACGTTCAGTGAAAGTTCATTAATATGCACATCATGATATTGCAATAAAGTGCTCCATGCATGCTGAAATCAATGCAAACTCATTAACAGTCCACATTCAGTGAAAGTTCATGTACTGCGAAGTTTGCAGTTCATGAACTATCACTAAATGTGGACTGTTTAATGAGTTTGTAGCATGGATTACTTTATTAGAATATCATGATCGCTTTATTAATTTCCATAATGAGCACTTTTTATGTGATTGAAACACTCACATTACAAAAGTAATAATGATATCATTTAGTAAATTTTACCTGCTGTCCTGGCCTGGGGGTTTCCCTCGTGCTCCTCTCTCTCTCTCTCTCCTCCTCCTGATGTCACAGCCAGACTCCGCCCCAGTGCCGAGGAGAAGATTCAGTGAAGGAAGGCCGTGCGGAAGAGGGTAGGTGGAGCATAAGGCTCCACCTCCACCAGTCACCTTACATGCAGCCAGTCACCGGCCTCTTATGGGGGTGCGAGTCCCCCCCCTTTGGCCAAGCACGCCCATACGCACCATACTGCTAGTTGCCCATATTTGCAAGTGCCGGCGCCGCTACAGCAAGCCGGCCGCTCCTGCACACATGCTGTCTCGGGGGAGTCGGGAATCAGGAAGACGGGTCTTGGGGCTTTCTCTCATGCAGGGGTGGATTTTTTTGCATGATCAGACATATTTTCAATATCAATGCCAAAATGTCACAATTTCTGCCAGGGTATGCAAACTTTTGAGCATGACTGTATTTTATGTTACCAAACATCTTAAACCAGTGATGCTCAACTTACATGATTTAGGGAGCCTCAAGTGCAGCTCCTGTCATTACCAAGATATTTTTTGGTGAATGTATTGCTACAGTAAGCTGTCAGAAACCGCAGACCGGTGTTAATTTTGACGTCAAATTGCGATTTAGTTTTAGTTATAGTCTTTTGACTAAAATTAAATTTTAGATTTAGTCATATTTAGTCATATTTTAGTCATCTGCATTGTTTTAGTTTTAATCATATTTTAGTCAACTAAAATTGAATGGGTTTAGTTCAATTTGAATGCATTATATAAGCATGTATTTTAGAACTGCCAAACTCATTATATACTCCTGGAGTAAAAATCTAATAACATGTTATTATTTATGGCATTAAGGTTTGAACATGCACTACAGACACCGATTTAGCTTTTGCGATATATAACGTCTTTATAAATAAAACCAAGTTTCATAAACAAAAACAAATATTGCTTTTGACGAGCAGAAGTACAACTTGTCACGAGCGATCACGGGTGCCCGGCGGTAATCCCGCCTCTAGTCGTTTCACCCAGCCGTGCCATGCTGCTGCAGTAAAACTCCTCCATAGAGTGGAGCCACCCTAAGACAGGAAGTGTTTTACTGACCAAATCACCGGGTAAGAATAAAAGAAAAAAGTATTTAAAAAATAAATAAATGAATACAGGCTTTACATTTAAATATTTTTTTTTTAAACAACCTGCAAGACAAAAGCATAATGAGCTAGTATGACTAGCATACTAGCTCATTATGCATCACTTACCTTAGATCGGGGCCCCCGAAGCCATCCTTGTCTCCCTCTTCAGCCGCAGCCATCGCTGCGGCGATAGCCGAAAGGTTACTTCCGGGTATCGCCGCTCCAGCCAATCACAGCGCCGCTCCGGCGCTGTGATTGGCCGGAGCGGCGAAGACGTGACTCCGCGCATGCACGCGGGAGCCCTCAAATCCGGCTAAGCCTGATTTGTGAATGGGATTAACCCTATGAATGCGCCGTTGTCTACGGCGCGCAGGCGCCGTAGACACCGATGCATGACATTTTTAGCAAATATCTCCTAAACCGTGTAGGTTTAGGAGATATTTCTTGCACCTACAGGTAAGCCTTAATCTAGGCTTACCTGTAGGTGCAAGTTGCATAAGTGGGTTTGCTACCACTTTAAAGTAGTTGTAAAGGCTGAAGGTTTTTTACCTTCATGCATTCTATGCATGAAGGTAAAAAACCTTCTGTGTGCTGCTCCCCACCAGGCCCCCCAATACTCACTTGAGCTCCCTCTCGGTCCAGCGATGTACACGAGAGTCTTGGCTGTCCCGAGACTCCCTCTTCTCATTGGCTAAGACACCAGCGGGAGCCATTGACCCTCACTGCTGTCAGTCACAGCCAGCGAGCCAATGACGAGAGCGGGGGGGTGGGATGCATAGAGCAGGGTTCAATAGCAAGCATGCCCCAGTGCCCCAATAGCAAATGCTGGATGGAGGCACTGGTCAAGGGGTAGGAGCCAGGAGCACTGGTGGGGGACCCAAAAAGAAGAGGATTGGGATTGCTTGGTGCAAAACCACTGTAAAGAGCAGGTAAGTATATTATGTTTGTTTTTGTTTTTTTTTAAGGCCGAACCTTTAATACCACTTTAGGGATTGATAAACGGCAATATATAAAAAGTTACTTTTTTGGTTTGGTTTGGTTTGGTTCTTCAGTGGCTTGAGTAAACAGCAAAATAGATCACTATGCAGGGGACCGAAGGGTGCCAAATGGACCCAGATTGGACACCAGGGGCTAAAATAATAAGTGGATTCAAGATGGCGGTCAATGCTGGGCTAAATCATAGAAAATATTTTTTTTTTACAGTACTATTGAAGGATTGAAAGCCTCTTACAACCAATGGCTGATCACATGGTATAAGAGAGTAGAACAGTCTGTGCCCATCTATGTGGGAATAGTTTGATTTCTGGGACTTACAATTGGAGCACACAGCTACAGCATTGTCCAGTCTTACATGATGAATGATGTTGGGTACATCAAGAAAGTACAAAACCTTTTTGTACAGTAAATTGTACCAAGCTGCAGGGTTTGTGTCCTTTAGGTTTGGTTGTGCGGGCGGGTGAGAGCCGTTCTGGCGAAATCAAAGAGGCTCAAACGCACTTTGAATTTTTCGGAGCAAAGCCGCACTAACATTTGTGACCCATTGCAGTCATATAATCCCATAGGACAGCGCTTTTACTTGGTTTCGCCTTTGTTTGCCTGTGTCACCTCTCTACGTTCATCACTTACTTTGCTGTAATCTTTATCAATGATTTCCCATTGCCTGTAGCTGAGAAGAAGGTTTCAGTGGCCATATTGCCCGCTTTGCCTTGTATTCTTTCAGCACCAGCACTTATAAATCCCACAAACCTTTTCATGTTCCACCATGGAATTCAATGATTAATACCTTGTTCGGAAACTCTGACTTACTGCGTTGAACTATAAAGCAAGGTCATGGTATTTTAGAAGCAAACGGTAGATTTATATTCCTTTTACTTAAGGTCATTTGAGTTCTAGCTGGAAAGTACTTATTGCTAAATCGCATCCGCTCTTTTTAGTATCGTTAAGAAAGATTTATTTTACTTTCCATCCATAACAGTGCCCATCTTAGTTTAAGTAGTACAGAGGAAACAGCAGAATCTGTTGTTTTGTTTGAGGAGCAACTTGTTCTACCTGCTACACCATTATTTTCATCCATTAAAGCTCAACTATGAGACACAAATTCATTCTGCTTTGTATTCAGGCCAGGTTTACACTTTTGTGTTGCAGTAACGCACGCTTTACCATGCGCATTACTGCAGCACAGAGTACTACACCATGGCCACCTTACTGTTTTATGGTGCCATTTAAAATAAAGCCAAAACGCAGTAAAGCAACACACACTTTAAAGGGGTTGTAAAGGTTTGTTTTTTATTTTCTAAATAGGTTCCTTTAAGCTAGTACATTGTTGGTTCACTTACCTTTTCCTTAGATTTCCCTTCTAAATGTTTTTATTCTTTGTTTTCTTTGTCTGAATTTGTCACTTCCTGTTCCTCCTCAGTAAGCTGTTCAGTAAGCTGTTCTGGATGACTCCACACCACTCGGATGATGGTGTGAAGTTTAGTGAGGAGAAACAGGAAGTGAGAAATTCAGACAAAGAAAAAAAACATTTAGAAGCTAAATAAAAGGAAAAGGTAAGTGAACCAACAATGCACTAGCTTAAAGGAACCTATTTAGAAAATAAAAAACGAACCTTTACAACCCCTTTAAGAGCCAAGTATGTGTGCTGGGTTGCATTGCTAGTCCGTGGGCTGCCTTAACATCAATGCATATTAATGAGTGATGAAACTCATTTTAACATGCATGTGTTAACGCACCACACAATTATTATTCCAGCTTAAATGTATTTTTTTATTGTAAGTGCTGTAAGTACTTGAATTTGACCTGGGTTAAGGCACTGGTCCAAATCATTTGGTGGAGATGGATTATGGTCTGGGGTTGTTTTTTCAGGGGTTGGGCTTGTCCCCTTAGTTCCAGTGAAGGGAACTCTTAGACCCCTTTCACACTGGTGCCGCCCATAACGTTGGCGGTAAAAATAGCGGTAAAATTACGCTATTTTACCGTCGGATTTGCGGCACATTTCGGCCGCTAGCAGGACGCTTTTAACCCCCGCTAGCAGCCGAGAAAGGGTTAATACCGCCCGCAATGGCCCAGCTTCAGCGGCGTATTGCCGGTGGTACGGCGGCACAGCCCATTGATTTCAATGGGCAGGAGCGCATTAGGAGCGGTGAGTTCACAGCTCCTAATGCGCTCCAAAGAAGCTGCTGGTAGGACTTTTCCTGACGCCCTGCCAACGCACCGCTCCAGTGTGAAAGCCCTCGGAGTTTCACACTGGAGTGAATGGAGCAGCTGTTTTAGGGCGGATTGCAGGCGCTATTTTTAACGCTATAGCGCCCGCAAAACACCCTCAGTGTGAAAGGGGTCTTAAGGCATCAGCATACCAAGACATTTTGGACAATTTCATGCTCCCAACTTTGTGGGAACAGTTTGGGGATGGCCCCTTCCTGTTCCAACATGACTGCGCACCAGTGCACAAAGCAAAGTCCATAAAGACATGGATGAGCGAGGATGAATTAGAGTGGAGACTGCGAGCCAGGCCTTCTCATCCAACATCAGTGCCTGACATCACAAATGCTCTTCTGGAAAGAATGGTCAAACATTCCCATAGACACCTTGTGGACAGCCTTGCCATAAGAGTTGAAGCTGTTATAGCTGCAAAGGGTGGGCTACCTCAATATTGAACCCTATAGACTAAGACTGGGATGCCATTAAAGTTCATGTAAAAAGGCAGTTGTCCCAATACTTTTGACAACATAGTGTATATCAGGCTTGTACAAACTGCTAATCTCCAAGGGGACACCACACACAAATCATTTGAGCCCACCCTTGACAGAAGCACAGGGGGTACCTTTGGCACTGGACCACCCAGAGGGAAAATAGTGGCCACAACCAGCCAAACTGGAACAGCTGCAAAATTCTGATGTCAGTTTGAGAAGCGTAGGGATAGTTTCAGTTGCTCCATATTGTAGTTGCAACATTACTCATAAACAGAATTGTAATGCCGCGCACACACGGTCGGAATTTCCGACAAGAAAAATTCGATGTGAGCTTTTGGTCGGAAATTCCAACCGTGTGTAGGCTCCATCTGACTTTTTCTGTCGGAATTTCCGCCAAGAAAAATTTGAGAGCTGGTTCTTAAATTTTCCGACAAGAGAAGTTCTTGTCGGAAATTCCGATCATCTGTATGCAATTCCGACGCGCAAAAAAAACACGCATGCTCAGAATCAAGCAGAAGAGCCGAACTGCCTATTGAACTTCATTGTTCTCAGCTCGTCGTACGTGTTGTACGTCACCGCGTTCTTGACGGTCGGAATTTTGTGTGTCCGTGTGTATGCAACACAAGTTTGAGCCAAGATTCCGTCGGAAAAAAATCCACGGTTTTCTTGTCGGATTTTCCGACCGTGTGTACGCAGCATTAGACTTCATTCACATGGGCAAAACGGCCTGGGTATGGGAAATATCTTACAAAAAACTGCAGTCAGGGGTCTAGGTATGTGTGGACAGCCACAGCCAGGGTGGCTGCACAAAGCAATGACAGGCTGACAGTGGCCACAGCTGTCTGATAGTGTTCTAACGTAATCGCACAGGGTGTGATTACCTAGGGTTAGGGATAGATGATCTCCCCTGGATGCAAACAGCTTGCATCCAGGGGCCATAACCTGTCTCTTACCATACGTAATTGCTCCCTGCATGATTGCTTAGGAACACCAGAGGACGGCTGCAGCCGCTGTCAGCCTGTCATTGCTTTGTATAAGCTTCCTGACAGCATCTGTTTTCACACACCTGGGCTCCCGGCTGAAGTTTTCTGCAAGATACTTTGCACACCATGGCTAATTTGGCAGATTAATGAGGCCTAAGGGTCACTATAAGCAGCAATTTATTATGCAACATCGCGTGGATCTGCATTGCAGGAATGCCAATAAACTGTAAGGGGTAATCTAATAAGTACCGGATTGGCTGTGCTCTGTACACACTATTGGTCGCTTTCACTGTCGCTCGATTTTCTGCAATTAATTCCAGTTGTTTACTTTGCAGAAATTCCTCCTTTCACTCTTCGGGATTTAAAATGTATTGTTGCCAGTGGCAGAATCGGCCCAGAGACTGGCAACAATGAGGATAAAGAGAGACTGTGAAAAGAATGTGCTTTGATTGGGACACAGTGCAGAAAAAGTACGGCTCTACTTATTATTAGCTTTTAGCAATATACAATGGTATACAATCCTTTAAAGGGGATGTCCAGTCTGGATGAAATTTGCTACTTTTATTACCTAATATCAGGTTGGCTGTGCTTTCATCTTTTCTCTGACTGTGAGGCGCAGCAATAGTGGCATAATGTGTGTTGTAAGAGTCTTAGCCTCCCTGGCGGTATGATTCTGTCTGGAATTTTGTACCAAAAGCGGTACAATTATTTTGCATGGAAATTTGGTGTTATTTATTGTAGGCCTGCAATTCTTAGTAATTACTTACTTAAACCTGACCAAACAAGAGTCTAGTAGACATCCCGGGTATGATAAAGTTTGAAACACAAAATCATAAATAATAATGTAGCGCACAGACCCCTCTGTCTTTACCTGCATTTAATTAGGCTCCTCGCAGGCAGAGAGAGGCACACCGCACCTCAAGCCCGTACCCTCCTGTGTGAGGAGGTTGAGCGGTGTTAGTTTCGGGCTTGCCTGCGGCTGGAGTTGAATCCTCCCGAGGACGATTCTCACCTCTACCTTAGATAGATGCAAGTCTTTATTTTTCCCCAGTAATGTAACTGTCCACACCAACTGAAAGTCCAACTTCTATATTTATTTCTCACAGATAATAAATAGTCTTTTTAACAGCAGACAGGTTGGAACAAGACACAGGACAGCTTAGGTGGGAGGAGGTCCAGGCACAAACTCTAATGATTTCCTCGGACTGTTCAGGTTTCACGAACAGTTTTGGCGCACGATCTCTGCCACAGACCGTGAGGTTGGTCTCTGCCACAGACCTGGTGAATATAGTCACTGCCACTGACTTGGAGAACTGGTCACTGCCACTGACCTGGTGAATAGGGCCTTGCCCTATGAAGTCACTGCCACTGACTTGGTGCAAGTAGGGTCACTGCCACTGACCTGATCAACTACCTTCTTGAAGTGTTTGGCCCATGTAAAGGAGAAAACCATCCCTCCGGAGAGTTACCAGAGGCCCTCACCGTCACCACGACTCTGCGCTGGGTCTTCGGAAAGGATTACCTCCCTGGCCTCCTCATCTCAGATACGGGTACCCTCGCAAGGCGGCACCCTGGGAGCTCTCGATCCCTAGCGGACCCCAGCCAAAGGTTGCTGGGCCCCGGGCCTTTGAAATAGTACCTCACCCCAGACTGAAGGTGTCTGGGATGGAACAGGAACCAGGCCTCCGGGCCTAGGGCACCCGGAGATAACACACGCACACCCAGGCTGAAGGTGCCTGGGCGCTGACGAAGAAAAACCCAATGGAAAATGGCCAGTGCCACCTGTAGGCCACAGGGAACTGCACACCAACACCATCTCCCATGGACAGAAATGGTCCATAAACTCTAACAATAAGTGTGTCTGAGCCTAATTACCACTCAGACACTTCCCCTAAATTTAACACCCCACTACAATAATATAATAAATAAATATAAATAATTATAACAAATAGTAATGTAATTAAATAAAAAATTATTCACTAATGTAATCAAATCAAAAACACTGAAATTTGCTCAGTTGCAGAATTGTCGCTGTCATTAGATTTAGTGTTTGATGATGAATTTCCCCACAAATCGCTATCGCTCTATTCTGCAAGTGATTCTAATTTATTATCGCTGTTTTCTAGCTGGTCAAAAACCACTTTTGACATAAAGGGACACTTTTTGGTTGCTATGGACAATCTCCAGTTTGCAGGCAGAAAGAACAGTTTTTATAATATAAAAGTGCATGCAGGACACTGGGCAGACCACTAGGGACAAAGGGTGTGTGTAATTATTACATACAGTACTCTAATCTGTAAGATTACAGTATACTGTATCTATACTATGTTTTTCACTTTTTGAATTTGGCGGCGAACTCCGTCCCCGTGCACCGCAACGTCGCAGGGAACGGAGCTCGGCACTCGGCAGTGTGGATCGAGCGAGGAGACAGCTCGCACACACTGCGGGGAGACATAGCAGGATCCAGGGAACAAGGTAAGTAACTTCCCCTGGATACTGTGATGCAGCCCGAGTCTGGCTCGGGGTTACCGCTCTTAGCATGAAAAACTCACCCCGAGCCCGACTCGGGAATACCGCTAAGGGGGTTAATGGCAGCCTAAAGCCCTGTCCTACAATTAATGGCAGTAGATGGGTGGGGAAATGTGGTGTACATGGGGCAGAATAACATACAATTTGTTTTATATTTCTCTGGCCTAGGCGCTATAGGTGTGCTCGTGTTTATGCAATTACCAGCGTATACTTACAGCCATTAATTTTTATAGGCAACTGTTCGCAGCACCTGTGGCTCCTGGGTGGGGAAAAAATGGCAACATTTTACATTGTGCAGCCTGAAGCCCAGTACACATGGGCCGAATGTTGGGCAGCATTGGCCGGTTCAATAGAAGCCGGGTGACATTTGGCCCGTTTGTATGGCAGCCGGTCTGGTCTTAAAGGAACACTAGTTTTTTTTAAATAACAAACATGTTATACTTACCTCCACTGTGCAGCTCGTTTTGCACACAGTGGCCCCAAACCTGGTCTTCTGGGGTCCCTCGGCGGCTGTCTCGGCTCCCCCCGCAAGAACTTTCAACCTTCATGTGAGCGAGCTCGCATGGTGGAAAGTTCTTGCGGGCGTGCTCCTGTGATACAGCCGGCGGCCATAGCCGCTCAATGTATCACTCGGCCCCGCCCCCGGCGCGCTGTGTCATTGGATATGATTGACAGCAGCGTGAGCCAATGGCTGCACTGCTTTCAATCAACCAATGAATGAGCCGAGAAGCCGACCGAGAAGCCTGCGCATTCACGGCGCGGGACTTTCGAGGGGTCAGGTAAGTAAACGGGGGCTTGGGGGGGCCGCTAACGCTCAGATCTTTTTTTTACCTTAATGCATAGAATGCATTAGGGTGAAAAAACATGTACCTTTACAACCCCTTTAAAGTGTATGTAAACCCTAACAATAAACTTGTCTTATTTGGTCCATTTTGATATGTTAAATATACAGTTGAAGATCTTTTGTTTGATCAAAATTCTTGTTGATCCTGACAGAAATTTAGAGTTGCCTTGTGACTCCCTGTGTAATCTCAAGAAGTCTAATTAGAGCTATTTGTTTTTCTTGGACTATAGGATGATTAGTGTCTATGTCGTAGAGATGTGAGAGTTGGATAGTTTGAGTAATTTAGCAAAAGACAACAGGACAGGGCTGACACCACTCAGTCCACAAAAGTGCTGTGTTGGGAGACCACAAAGGGACATATGAGTGCATTTCTGTCAGATTAGCAGGTAATTTTCTGTAATTGAAGTTTTTTTTAGGGGATAAAACATGGGGGGATGTACATGTATAGGAGAGGTGTACCTAATGTTTTTTTTTTCTTGTTTTTTTTCGGCATATACTTTATTCCTCAATCCAGCACTCTTCCCCCCTGGTGGTTCCAGTTGTGATGACCATTCCCCCTGTAGGTGGGTGCAGCGCGGTGCCACAGCAATAACACACACAGTCCGGGTGCAATGTAAAGAACTTGTATTGAATTAAGCAAAGACAGACCAACCGAGAACACACACAAATTCCAACAGCGTGTAGAAAAGCAGGTTTCAGCCGAACTGACAGCACCTTTTAGGAGGGACTGAATGCGGCCTGGCCGTCTCGTGTCCAAGTGGGAAACAGTCCAGAGAAGTTGTGAACCCTACACTTTCTTTCCTTATCTGGAACTTTTCCCTGCCTCTAGTACTGTCCCTGACAGACGGGGGAACTGTCCCTACACTACCCACTTGCAAATGCGTGCCAAAACCCCGGGAACAGGGCTTAAAAAGACTCTGCCTAGCCCAGATGGCCACCAAGGGTCACCTGGATGCAGCCCAGGAACCCATAGAGAAGCAGAGTTTCCCCTGACTTCCTCTCCAAGCTGTGATGCAGCTCCGGTTGGGCGCCACCTACAGTGGAGGAAGTGGATTGCACCTGCTTACTTATACCCCCAAGCTTCTCTTTTTGTGATGTCATTACTTGATGTCATTACAATGCAAGCCACATAATTTAATGATTATTTATTTAATTTTTTTTTGTAAAAAATTAATTTTTGGTAAAAAAAATAAATAGATACAGCACACACATATATATATATGTATTTTCTACCAGGTCTAAACTTTATAAAAGTCTGAAACATAAATATGGATGCATTATTCCTTTCATAATTGCAACTAACATTTACCATGATTTGTAATTATGTACTCATGATGATGAGGAATTAATGTTTGTGCCTTTAAGCAAATGGAAGTCCATTGCCGATCAGGACATATTACAACACAGCGGGCTCTTAACTATCTTCCCTCATTTGCTGCATTGCCACCATCTGTTGCTATGACTTCAGTTATACAAAATCATTGCTGGATACAAAGCTGGGAGACCAAATGTCCAAATGCAGCAACCATATACACACATTGCACTTGGCATAAACAACCGGGTTATTTCAATGTGGCATAGGTCATAGACCAGTACAAATACATAGGACAAGTTCATGACTTAGGGGTGCCTATGTACAGTTCTCTGCACATACAGTTTATCCTTTATATTAAATCAATGTATTTACTTTGAAGCCAAACTGTTGGCTAAAAAAAATAACAAATTTTTCAAAATTATTACGCACTCTGATTTCCAAAAAGTAGTGGTTTAGCTACTTATGAATGTACTATTGGTATTATATAGGAGCTAAAAGGAAAATGTTGGACATAGGTAATTGGCAAAATCTCCTCCTAAAATAGTGCATAAAAGGACCTCTGTAAATTAGGACTCAGCCCCAGTAAAATGAATCAATTGAAACGTAAATGTACATTTTATAGCTCCTCTTACTTATTAATATATGCCACCACCACCCCTGTGTCATTGATAGGACACATGCCATTTACCGCATGCATACCAGAATTTATCATTTACCAGCAGATCTTGGTACTGTAGCAGTGTGAAATATGGATTGGAAAATTCTGCCTGTTATTTTAAAGCCTCATACACACGATCGGACTTCCAACTGACTTTTCCGTGGATTTTGCTCCAAAGGGCGTTGCCCGTGAAGTTGGTATGCATACACACGAGTGAATAAATAAGAGATTTCCGCTGCAAAAATAATTAAGTGAATTAAATATAACACTACTAAGCTGCTCCCCTGGATGATGAAGTGTATTTCTTCTATCTATTTAATGTGCAAGTGGTAGGGGGCGCTGGGATAGATTATTTAAATATTAATAATAGTGATTAATATTTGTGGAAACTATAAACCTATATCAAAGCATTGAATCACAAATTCCAATCAAGCAACAATGAATAGTGATAAACAAATAAACCTCTGTAAGGTGAATGAACAAATACTAATCAGGAATGAAAAATAGATGTCAAATAGTTCAGAAAAAAAAAAATGTCCCAAGAAACAAATGTGACAGAAGCCTTGCTGCAACAGATGATTCCTTCAACAAAACGTGCATTTGTATTCCTTCACCAAAATACTCTGACTTGCGACACCCAAAGTCAGGGGAGGGCTGGCAGCCTTAGGCCTGGGGGGCAAGTCCAGTCAAGTGGCCCATTGAACCACCGAATCAGCTCACCATTCATGCCCACCTGTTTTTTCAATGCAGCCTGATTAGTGTCCATCCAATGCAGCCTCACCAGTGGCCATCAATGCAGCTTCACCAGTGCCCATAAATGCAGCCTCAACAGTGGCCATCAATGCAGCCTCACCAGTGGCCATCAATGCAGCCTCACCAGTGGCCATCAATGCAGCCTCACCGGTGGCCATCAATGCAGCCTCACCGGTGGCCATCAATGCAGCCATCAATGCAGCCTCACCAGTGGCCATCAATGCAGCTTCACCAGTGGCCATCAATGCAGCTTCACCAGTGCCCATAAATGCAGCCTCACCAGTGGCCATAAATGCAGCCTCACCAGTGGCCATAAATGCAGCCTCACCAGTGGCCATAAATGCAGCCTCACCAGTGGCCATAAATGCAGCCTCACCAGTGGCCAAAAATGCAGCCTTACCAGTGGCCATAAATGCAGCTTCACTAGTACCTATAAATGCAGCTTCACCAGTGCCCATAAATGCAGCCTCATCAGTGCCCATCCCATCAGCTCAGCTTTACCTGTGACCATCAATTTAGCCTGATCAGACAGCAGTGCCCATTAGCACAGCCTTGCCAGTGCATGGGGACAGGGGAGAGAGAGGAGAGCTGCCGGTTTACAAAGTGCGGGTATCTCCCGCTTACCTGGCCATTGTCACATTAAGTCCTGCCTGCTGGACTGGCTCCTAAGATGGACATCACACGTCCCGGCATTGGACCAGTATGACGTCCATCACAGAAGCTGGCCCAAGAGGCAGGACTTCACATGTCTCTGGGCCGCGTCGGTTAAGTGGGAGATGGAGATCCCCGCTCTGTGTAAACCGACTAGCCTAAATTCACATCTATGCGTGTGGGTAACGCATGCAAAATTACATGCTTCCCAACATGCAAGGAAATGTGCTGTCCTTAAGCAGATGTGCAGCAGTGCCATTTTTTGTTATTGACACCTCCATGCATCTGCAAACATGTGGACCAAACTACAGGGTGCCGCACACTTTTAGAAAATTTCATCAAAATACTCTGACTTGTGACACCCAAAGTGCACTGGTAATTGAAATTTGCTTACCAAAAAGTATGGACCTCTTTAATTAAAAAGAAGGTCACACTCGCTTAAACAGGATTGTGCCTGCACACATACGATATACTGGACGAAATGTAGTACCTCTCTCCTCCGATGATCAAGTATAGGACATGGAATATAAACAAACAGCTTCCATAGTGCAACCCAATTTATTAAAATAAAATTTGAAGTAAAAAACGTTGGCTGACGCTGGAACGCACGCCGTCACGGAGGTGGATTAGCCTGTGCAATAATCCAAGCCTGCAGCACCAGTGCCGGGATGGGCACTTTTTAATGTAAGCGGCCAATCGGCCAACGTTTTTTACTTCAAATTTTATTTTAATAAATTGGGTTGCACTATGGAAGTTGTTTGTTTATATTCCATGTCCTATACTTGATCATTGGAGGAAAGAGGTACTACATTTCGTCCAGTATATCGTATGTGTGCAGGCACAATCCTGTTTAAGCGAGTGTGACCTTCTTTTTAATTAAAGAGGTCCATACTTTTTGGTAAGCACATTTCAATTACCAGTGCACTTTTGGTGTCGCAAGTCAGAGTATTTTGGTGAAGGAATACAAATGCACGTTTTGTTGAAGGAATCATCTGTTGCAGCAAGGCTTCTGTCACTTGTGACTTTTCTGCTATTTGGTGACTCTTCATATTGGATCTGAAACATCTCATTTGTTTCTTGGGACATTTTTTTTTCTGAACTATTTGACATCTATTTTTCGTTCCTGATTAGTAATTGTCCATTCACCTCACAGAGGTTTATTTGTTTATCACTAATCACTGTTGCTTGATTGGAATTTGTGATTCAATGCTTTGATATAGGTTTATAGTTTCCACTATTATTAATCACTATTATTAATATTTAATTAATCTATCCCAGCGCCCCCTACCACTTGTACATGCATACACACGGCAGGACTTTTTCAGCAAACTTTCACCAAATCACGTGGTTGTTCAGCTCTTTACCGCCACCCTGTGGGCAACTTCTGTATTGTTGTCTGATCTTTTGCATTGGTTCTGAGCATGCGTGTTTGTACTTTGGACTTTAGTCCGATGGACTTGTGTACACACAATAGGATTTGCTCCATTGAACATTTGTTGGCGGAAAGTTTGTCCGTTCTCACAGCGAACATTTGTCTGATGAAAAAGCAAAAGAGTTTGTCCGATGGAGTGTACACATGGTCAGATTTTCCACAAAAACAGGTCCATCTGAGGTTTGTTGTCAAAAAGTCAGATCATGTGTATGGGCCTTTAAGTGAGATATTTACCATATAGAATTTTTGAACAACTTGAACTATTTTCAACAATGGTTGAATTGATCATTGCAACCTAGCACAATCCCGGTCATATACCATGTTATCATACGTCTCATTTAAAGTCCCAAAACCCCCCTTTACTGTATAGATATAAGTATATACATTGTTAGGGGTCAGGGCTGGACTGGGACAAAAATTTGGCCCTGGACTTCATCCAGACCGGCCCACTTTGACAGGTCTCTCCCATGGCGGCCAGACAAACCCGCCCCCCCCCGCGGCCGACCAACCAAGATGGCCATCCAAGCCCCCCTCCGCCTTCACTAGCCATTAGCCGTTCTACTTTATTAGAGTAGAATGGCTGGTACTTCCCCTTTAGGCAGTACCAGTGGGGAAGCTAGACATTATTTCACCTGGGGCAAAGAATCAGTTCGGTGCACCCCCTAATGGGACAAGATTAGGCAGAAGTGAGAAACTCCCAGGCCATAGCTGTTAAGTCAGCTGTCTGTCCCCTTCCCCGTGCTCCTTCTGGTCCCCCCCATGCTCCCCTGTCCCCCCTTGCTCCTCTGGTCCTCCCCTTGCTTCTCTGTTCCCTCACATGCTTCTCTGTTTCCCCCATGCTCCTCTGTGCCCTCGTGCTTCTCTGGTCCCCCTCCCTGTGTTTCACTGGTACCCCCCTGCTTCTCTGGTCCCCCACATGCTTCTCTGTTCCCCAACATGCTTCTCTGTTCCCCAACATGCTTCTCTGTTCCCCAACATGCTCCTTTGTTCCTCTATGCTCCTCTGTACCCTCGTGCTTCTCTGGTCCCCCCCTGTGATCCACTGCTACCCCCTCTGCTTCTCTGGTCCCCCACATGCTTGTCTGGTCCCCCACATGCTTCTGCATTCCTCTCCTGATCTTCTGTTCCCCCCATGCTCATCTGGTCCCCCCTGCTCATCTGTACCCTCGTGCTCCTCTGGTCCCCCGTGCTCCTCTGGTTCCCCCCGTGCTCCTATGGTCCCCCCATGCTTTTCTATTCCCCCTTGCTGCTTTGGCCCCCCTGTGCTTCTCTGGTCCCCCATGCTTTGCTGGTCCCCCCCCATGCTCCTCTTTTCCCTCCCATGCTGCTCTGGTCACCCGTGCTCCTCTATTTTCCCCACATGCTGTGCTGGTCCCCCGTGCTCCTCTATTTTCCCCCCATGCTGCGCTGGTCCCCCATGTGCTGCGCTGGTCCCTAATGTGCTGCGCTGGTCCCTAATGTGCTGCGCTGATCCCCCTCATGCTGCTCTGGTCCCCCATGTGCTCCGCTGGTCCCCCACCTGCACCTATGGTCTTCCATGTACTCTGCTGGTCCCCCCATGCTTCTCTATCCCCCCATGCTGCTCTGTTCCCTTTGCTCCTCTATCCCCCCCATGCTGCTTTGGTCCCCCGTGCTCCTCTATTCCCCCCCATGCTGCTCTGGTCCCCCGTGCTCCTCTATTCCCCCCCCCCTTTGCTGCTCTGGTCCCCCATGCTCTATCTCCCCCCTCCATGATGCTCTGGTCCCCCATGCGCCTCTATCCCCCCCATGATGCTTTGGTCCCCCATGCGCCTCTATCCCCCCCCATGATGCTCTGGTCCCCCATGCTCCTCTATCCCCCCCATGATGCTCTGGTCCCCCATGCTCCTCTATCCCCCCCATGCTGCTCTGGTCCCCGTGCTCCTCTATTCCCCCCATGCTGCTCTGGTCCCCCGTGCTCCTCTATTCCCCCCATGCTGCTCTGGTCCCCCGTGCTCCTCTATCCCCCCCCTTTGCTGTTCTGGTCCCCCATGCTCTATCTCCCCCCCCTCCATGCTGCTCTGGTCCCCCATGCACCTCTATTTCCACCCCATGATGCTCTGGTCCCCCATGCGCCTCTATCCCCCCCATGAAGCTCTGGTCCCCCATGTGCCTCTATCCCCCCACATGATGCTCTGGTCCCCCATGCGCCTCTATCCCCCCCCCATGATGTTCTGGTCCCCCGCAGCGCTAACCTCCTCCCTGGCTAGTTAACTTCAGCGTGACTGAATACAGACATGCTCCCCGGGAGTCGCACTGAGAAGCTCATCATACGATCCTGAAGGACGGCGGTCACACACAGCTGTGACATAAACTTCCTCGGCACTCGTTCTCCTGGTCTTTCCTTCCCCCAATCTCCATATAGATTCTCTGTGGCAGCAAACAGGTTGGAGAGTGGGGGAAGGAAAGACCAGGAGAACGAGTGCCGAGGAAGCTTATGTCACAGCTGTGTGCATGTCTGTATTCAGTCACTCTGAAGTTAACTAGCCAGGGAGAGGAGGTGAACGCTGCGGGAAAGGGAGAGACAGAGGAGCGGAGGGGGGGCGGCGGTCCGCTGTCACTGAAGCCGGCCCACTGAGCCATCGGCCCACTGGGAAACTCCCGGTAGTCCCGATGGCCAGTCCATCCCTGTTAATGGTTGATTGCCTTCAAACATTTGGTTAAAAAAAAATGTAAAGTATGATTAGTAGTATACAGAAGAAAGACAATATTGTTTTATGCTTTTAGATAACATAAAGTGACAGGGATACTACATTTTTGTCAAATCAATAGGTATTTTCTGTACTTGCTGAAAATGTTATTAGCCTAAAAAATAAAAATGCAGCCACCACACCTAAGAACTGGTAGGTTGCAATAGATAACATGTTAGCTGCTGGGTTTAGTTATCCATTAAGCTGGCATAATTTTTTTTGCTTTTTGACCATCATTAGCTTTAGCTTTGCCTACGCACAGACCAGCTCAATGTCCTGCTACTATTTATGCAGCATTAGGATCAGTGCCTGGACAACATTCCTTAGCACTCAAGGTGAGGATAACAAAGTGTGCCCCCTTCATCCTATGCCATCTATTTATTCATGGAGCACCAGGATTAGGATGTGGACAACATCCCTCAGCATCAAAAGTGAGGATAAGAAAGTCCCCCTCCCCCCCCCTTCATCCCACGCCAGCCACTTTATTCACACAGCATCAGGAGCAGTGCCTGGACAACATACCTTAGCACCCAAGGTGAGAATAACAAAGTGTGTCTTTCTTCATCCCATGCCAAGCAATTATTCATGCAGCATCAGGAGCAGTGCCTGAACAACATCCATTAGCCCCGAAGGTGAGATCTTCATCCAATGCTGGACAATTATGCATGCAACATCAGGAGCAGTGCCTGGACAACATCCCTCAGCACCCAAGGTAAAGATTACAAAGTGCGCCACCTTCATCCTATGCCAGCCAATTATCAGGAACAGTGCCTAGACAACATCCATCAGCACCGAAGTTGAGGATAACAAAGTGTTCCCATCTTCATCCCATGTTGGCCAGTTATTTATGCAGAATCAGGAGCAGTGCCTGGACAACATCCCTTAGCACACAAGGTGAGAATAGGAAAGTGTGCCCCTTTCATCCCATGCCAGCCAATCATCAGAAGCAGTGCCTTAACAACATCGGTCAGAACCGAAGGTGAGGATAACAAAGTGTGCCCTCCTTCATCCCATGCCAGACACTCTGTGTTGACCAGTTCCGGAAATAATTTTTTCCTACATTTTTCCTTCCCTGCTTCATTGAATTACATTGGGATGCTGAGACATCTTAATTAGGTTCTGTGGCAAACTTTATTCAAACAATTTTTTCTGCCTATAAATTATATGCTATTCTTAGACTAGAAATGTAACATTCAACTATTTTGATTCCTTCTGTATTTGTCTGGAATGTGAATGGGAAAATGTGATAATTCACTGCTGGTCCCGGAGGCAGACTAGAAGGTGAGTGGCATTAAGGGCACAGAGGCAGGTTCTCTTGTAAGAGGATCCTCCTACCCACCGATACCTTTCCTGTGCTGCACCGCTGCTCTACAGCTCTGCTGGAGTCCCTAACTCTGTGTACGTTCCTCTTTAAGAGACCCCAGGTATCAGAAGAAGGGTAATGGGGGCCATCAAACCAAATACTGTACCAAATTTATAATGAATGTTCTGTTACAAACAAGGTACAGTTCAATTCCCAAAAGAATTACCCTCTGGGGTATGCTTTTGATTAGCTATAGGCACTGAACACCCAAGGCAGAAAAAAAACTTTGAGAAGTCTGTACATTTTTTTATAGTAACTTACACTTTTCTTATAATACATATGGGGGTTATTTATGAAAGGCAAATCCACTTTGCACTACAAGTGCAAACTACAAGTGCAAAGTGCACTTGAAATTGCACTGAAAGTGCACTTGGAAGTGCAGTCGCTGTAGATCCGAGGGAGAAATACAAGTGTAGCGGGTATTAGAGCTGCACGATTCTGGGAAAAATGAGAATCACGATTCTTTTGCTTAAATTAAAGATCACGATTCTCTCACGATTCTCTCGGTCCTCCCTATGTCACCATGCACCACCCACAGATCTACAACTCACCGCTGCACTGCTCCTGTCACGTACGAAATTCAAAACAATACATAGAAAGCACTTTAACACACTAATCCCCTGAATACATTAAATACAGTACCACCACTAATCCCGACTATATTAAATACTTTACCACTCGCCGCTGCACTGCTCCTGCACGCCTGTCACCTATGAAATTCAAAAGCACTGATCAAAAGCACTGCACGCTACACTAAAATAAATTAAATACAGCGCCTGTCACCAACAAATTTTTTTATTTTTTTTGCTTTTGAATTTGTTAATGTATTTAATTTATTTTAGTGTAGCGTGCAGTGCTTTTGAATTTCATAGGTGACAGGCGTGCAGGAGCAGTGCAGCGGCGAGTGGTGTTAAAGTATTTAATATAGTCAGGGGATTAGTGGTGTTACTGTATTTAATGTATTCAGGGGATTAGCATGTTAATGTGCTTTCTATGTATTTTGAATTTCATACGTGACAGGAGCAGTGCAGCGGCGAGTGGTGTAAATGTATTTAATTTATTCAGGGGATTAGCGCAGGCGCACTGTGAAGTTGGAGACTAATAGGAAGACGACGTGAATCACATTGACGTCCTCTGACAGAACAGCGGCGCATCACGCTCTCTGCTCTGACGTCAGTTCCGGTATCTGCGCCATTTGCGTTCCACGATGGTTCCGACAGCTTCTCCTCCGGTCCAGGCTACATCCCGGGAGAATCGCGGTAATCCGGGCTGGAGATCGCCGGGGGGGGGGGGGGGTGAATCGAGATTGCGATTATCATACGATTAATCGTGCAGCTCTAGCGGGTATGTACTTTCCCGGGTGTATTTTTGAATCTGGCAGTGACACCAGTGGTGTGTGTTCCCGGCGGTCCACCAGGTGGCGCAGTCACCGTGGGCTGAGGGATGAACATCACTGTGTGCCGAGCCTCCTTTTTGTCCTCTCTCGGCAGCGGTATGGTGGGGCGGGGAGCCCGCCATGCTTGCTGGGAGAGGGTATAAAGGGCCGGCCATTTTTGTCACTGGGTTCGTAGTCCCAGGCACCTTCAGCTTGCGGACGGTGGTTCGTGCCGGTCCTCTAGGCGGCCTAGACCTAGAGGACAATCGGAGATCGGGTTCCATCCCAGGCACCTTTGGCCTGGGGTGAGGTACTTGGACGGAGGCCCGGAGCTCAGTGCCCAACACTGAGTTCCGCGAGGGAAGGATCCTAAGGTACTCCGGGGATGGATGCCTGAATCCAAGGTGGGCGCAATGGACCGGGGAGAGCTCCTCACCTGAAGGCCCGGTGCAGCATACTGCCGGTGACGGGTGAGTCTCTTGTCGGAGACCGTCCGGAAGGAAAATTTCCCTCGTGCGGAGACTAGGGATGAGCTTCGTGTTCGAGTCGAACATACGTTCGACTCGAACATCGGCTGTTCGATCGTTCGACGAAGATCGAACGATTTGGGCCGTTCGCGCCAAATTCGAGTGACGCGAACGGCCCACAATGCACTACGCCATCGCAGTGTCATACAGGCGCTGTGATTGGCCAAGCATGCACTGTGACCCCGCATGCTTGGCCAATCACAGCGCCGGCAGCGAGGAGAGCAATGATTGGCCACAGGCAGGATGCCTGTGGCCAATTATTGCTGAGGGTGTTTAGTACACGCCCCACACTATAAAAGGCCGCCAGCACGGCGGCCTAGTGTAGTGTGTTCCGGAGCAGGGAAAGAGAAGCATAGGCAGGGACAGTGACATTTATTTTTTCTTGCTTAACCTGGATTCCTTTAGTTTAGGGAAAGAGAAGGATAGGTAGGGAGAGTGTCAGTGTGTTTTACTGTGCGAATCCTTGTTTCTAGGGACAGGGAAGGACAGTGAGGGAATTTTCCTTGTGCTATAGTGTGCTTTAAAAAAACATTTTTTCTAGGGACAGAAAACTATAGGTAGGGAGAGTGTCAGTGTGTTTTACTGTGCGAATCCTTGTTTCTAGGGACAGGGAAGGACAGTGAGGGAAATTCTCCTTGTGCTATAGTGTGCTTTAAAAAAACATTTTTTCTAGGGACAGAAAACTCTAGGTAGGGAGAGTGTCAGTTTCTTTTACTGTGCGAATCCTTGTTTCTAGGGACAGGGAAGGACAGTGAGGGAATTCTCCTTGTGCTATAGTGTGCTTTAAAAAAACATTTTTTCTAGGGACAGAAAACTCTAGGTAGGGAGAGTGTCAGTTTCTTTTACTGTGTGAATCCTTGTTTCTAGGGACAGGGAAGGACAGTGAGGGAATTCTCCTTGTGCTATAGTGTGCTTTAAAAAAACATTTTTTCTAGGGACAGAAAACTCTAGGTAGGGAGAGTGTCAGTTTCTTTTACTGTGCGAATCCTTGTTTCTAGGGACAGGGAAGGACAGTGAGGGAATTCTCCTTGTGCTGTAGTGTGCTTTAAAAAAACATTTTTTCTAGGGACAGAAAACTCTAGGTAGGGAGAGTGTCAGTTTCTTTCACTGTGATAATCCTTGTTTCTAGGGACAGGGAAGGACAGTGAGGGAAATTCTCCTTGTGCTATAGTGTGCTAAAGCATTCCTCATCAACCATCTTTGAAATCCTTGTTTTAAGGACAGTCAGGGAAATTGTCGTTGTGCTATTCTGTGCAAAAGCAATCATCCTCAACCATATTTAGAAATCCTTAAGTAAAGGGACAGAGAAGGACACCTGAAGGTAGCCCTTATTGCTTTTTTCCCCATCTCCCTGCAGGCCATCTATTAGAATGTCTGGAAGGCAAACAAGGAGAGGCAGACAGTCAGGAGGCAATAAAAGAGGGCAAGCAGGCTCTGTGTCTGGGGGCAACAGTGCTGGTCGTGGACGCGGTGCATTGTCATCAGCACATGGCCATGGGACGCGCTTGTCCTTCTTTTCGGCAGCTGGACATGTTGAGCCACATCATGCCGAAGACTTGGTAGAGTGGATGACCAAGCCCTCCTCCTCCTCCTCATCCTCTCTCACCCAGGCTCAGGGTACTGGCAAAGCAGCTGCCAAAGCGTCCTCTTCCCTGGTATCAATGTCAGACTCATCATCAGTCACTCCTTCCCTAGACCCACCATGTCCTCCTCCTGAGGAGTCCCCCGAACTGTTTGAGCACAGTGTTGGGTACATGCTCCAGGAGGATGCCCAGCGTTTCGAAGGGTCTGATGATGAAACCCAGCTACAGGAAGGCAGTAGCGTGAGAGCAGACAGAGGGGATGCTCAAGAAGGACACCAATCTGGTAGTCATGTTCCAGCAGCTGCAGCATACTGCCAGATTGGCTCCAGTGATGAGGAGGGAGGGGATGATGAGGTCACTGACTCCACGTGGGTGCCTAATAGGAGAGAGGAGGAGGAGGAGGATGAGGAGGAGGCACATCTCCAACGAGGCAGGATGCCCTTTGGTGGCCAGTGTAAGGGCAGTACACCGACGGAATCACACCGCAGAGCTCCGCCTGTGCAGGGCGCTGCCTCTGCCCGTCATTCAAAAAGTTCTTTGGTGTGGGCCTTTTTTGAGGCTAGTGCATCAGATCGCACAGCTGCTGTTTGCAACATATGTCTCAAGCGTATATCGCGTGGCCAAAACATCAGCCGCTTGGGTACCACATGCCTGACCAGACATATGTTGACCTGCCATGCAGCTCGTTGGCAAGCCTACCTCAAAGACCCACACCAAAGAACAAAGCGGACCTCTCCTTGCACCGCATCAGCTGGGATCTCCAACCCCACTATAACTTCAGTCCTCTCTGAAACATGCACTGAGAGGAATGAAGGTGTAGAATTAGGTGTGTCACAGCCAAGTACTTGCGGCCACTCTGCTAGCAGTACACCGACGTCCGATTCTAGCAGGCAAATTTCCCTGCCCCAGCTGCTGGACCGTCGAAAGAAGTTCACTCCTAGCCATCCACATGCCCAGCGGTTGAATGCTAGCTTGGCTAAATTGCTAGCGCTTCAACTGCTGCCTTTTCAGTTGGTAGACTCGGCCCCCTTCCGTGAGTTTGTGCAATGTGCGGTTCCTCAGTGGCAGGTTCCCAAACGCCACTTTTTCTCACGGAAGGCTATTCCGGCTCTCTACCGGCATGTGGAAGGCAATGTCTTGGCCTCGCTGGACAGGGCGGTCAGCGGTAAGGTGCATATTACCGCTGACTCATGGTCCAGCAGGCATGGACAGGGACGTTACCTTTCTTTCACGGCCCATTGGGTCACTCTTTTGGCAGCTGGGAAGGATGCAGGACAAGGTGCAGTAGTGTTGGAGGTTGTTCCACCGCCACGCCTCCAAAATGCTACTACTGGTTGTGACACACCTCTCTCCTCCACCCCCTCCTCTTCTTCTTCCTCCATGGCCTCTTCCTGTGGTTTGTCCTATGAACCAGCGGTGCTCCGTAGCCGTTCACGGGGCTACGCAAGTACGCAGGCAAAAAGATGCCATGCCGTGCTTGCGCTGGTGTGTTTGGGGGACAGAAGCCACACTGGGGCAGAGGTCCTGTCTGCTCTGCAGGGCCAGGCCGAGAGGTGGTTGACGCCACGCCAGCTTAAGCCAGGAATGGTGGTTTGCGACAATGGCACCAACCTCCTCTCCGCCCTCCGACAGGGACAACTGACCCATGTGCCCTGTGTGGCTCACGTCCTTAACCTGGTGGTGCAGCGGTTCTTGGGCAGGTACCCGGGCTTACAGGATGTCCTGAGGCAGGCCAGGAAAGTCTGTGTGCATTTCCGCAGATCTTATAATGCCAGTGCTCGCCTGGCTGAGCTGCAAAAGGAGTTGAACCTGCCCAAGAACCGCCTTATATGTGACATGCCCACCAGGTGGAACTCAACGTTGGCCATGCTGCAGCGGCTGCACACGCAGCGGAGGGCCATCAATGAGTACCTGTGCGACTACGGCACCAGGACAGGGTCAGGGGAGCTTGGTTTTTTTTCTCCACGCCAGTGGGGCATGATCAGGGATGCATGCACTGTCCTGGCACCATTTGAGGAGGCCACGAGGATGGTGAGCAGTGACAGTGCATGCATCAGTGACACTGTACCTCTTGTCCACCTGTTGGAGCACACGCTGCGTGGAATAATGGACAGGGCACTTGAGGCAGAACAGAGGCAGGAAGAGGAGGACTTCCTTGCCTCTCAAGGCCCCCTTTACCCAGACAGTGTCCCTTCTGTCCCACCCATCGCACAGGAAGAGGAGGAGGAGGAGGAGGAGGAGGAGGATTGTGTCAGCATGGAGGTGGAGGCTGGCACTCAGCATCATCAGCAGCAGTCTTTTAGGGATGATTTACAGTCCCAAGAAACCAGTGGACTTGTACGTGGCTGGGAGGAGGTGGCTGCGGATCATGTCGTCCTTAGTGACCCAGAGGACTCCGGAGCGAATGCCTCAGCAAACCCACGCTGCATGGCCTCCCTGATCCTGCAAAGTCTGCGGAAGGATCCTCGTATTCTTCGGATCAAGGAGAGGGACCATTACTGGCTGGCCACTCTCCTTGATCCACGGTACAAGGGTAAGGTTGCGGACCTTATGTTACCGTCGCAGAGGGAGCAGAGGATGAGACAACTCCGGGAGGCCTTGCAGAAAGGTCTGTGCAACGCGTTCCCAGAGACTGGGAGGTTACAAACTCCTGGTCCTGGACAACGAGTTGCTGAGGCTTCGGCCAGTCAAAGAAGGAGCGGTGGAGAAGGTGGCCGTCTGACCGATGCGTTCAGACAATTCTTTAGTCCGCAGCCCCAAAGTATGATCGGTTCCAGCAACCATCGCCAGCGTCTGATAAACATGGTGCAGGAATATCTAGGGGCAAGGTCAGACTTGGACACCTTCCCCACCGAAAATCCTCTGGCTTACTGGGTCTTGAGGATGGATCACTGGCCAGAGCTTGCACAGTATGCAATTGAGCTACTGGCCTGTCCTGCATCCAGCGTTCTTTCGGAACGCACATTCAGTGCTGCTGGAGGATTTGTCACGGATCACAGGGTGCGCCTGTCCACCGACTCGGTTGATCGACTGACTTTCATCAAGATGAACCAGTCTTGGATCACCACCAGCTACCACACACCTGATGCTGATATAACAGACTAATTGATTTTAACATGTCACATCCCTTCAAGACTGATGCTGATGCTGAGTGCCTGTGCTGTTATGTTGACTGGCTATCCTCCTCCTCCGAGTCCTCAATGATACGATTGATGATGATAGCTTGGAAGATCATTTTTGTTTATGGGTGCCGCCACCAGTGGCTAAGGCCCAATTTTTCAGCCCCTGTTTTACAGGGGCGTGTAATTACAATTTTTTTAGCAATAATTTGCCATAGGGCTCATTGCTGTGCTCCAAGTACAGTATCTGTGAGGGGTTGGAGTGTTGTGGCACCAGTGCCTAAGGCCCAATTTTTCAGCCCCTGTTTAACAGGGGCGTGTCATTACAATTTTTGAAGCAATACTTTGCAACAGGGCTCATTGCTGTGCTCCAAGTACAGTATCTGTGAGGGGTTGTAGTGTTGTGCCACCAGTGCCTAAGGCCCAATTTTTCAGCCCCTGTTCAACAGGGGCATGCAATTACAATTCTTGATCTAATAATTCACAGCAGGGCCCATTGCTGCACCCACCAAGATTAACTCTGAGGGCTTACAGTGTTGTGGCAACACCACCACCACCACCACGAAAGGCCCAATTTTTCAGCCCCTGTTCAAAAGGGGCATGTAATTACAATTCTTGATCTAATAATTCACAGCAGGGCCCATTGCTGCACCCACCAAGAGTAACTCTGAGGGCTTACAGTGTTGTGGCAACACCACCACCACCACCACCACCACGAAAGGCCCAATTTTTCAGCCCCTGTTCAACAGGGGCATGCAATTACAATTCTTGATCTAATAATTCACAGCAGGGCCCATTGCTGCACCCACCAAGAGTAACTGTCAGGGCTTACAGTGTTGTGGCACCAGCACCACCATCAAAGGCCCAATTTTTACTACCACTGTTCAACAATTATATGTAATTAAAATTCCTGATATAATAGTTGACAGCAGGGCGTTCCAGCACCAACCAAGAGTAACTGTGAGTGCTTACAGTGTTGTGCCAACACCAACAACTAAGGGGCCTATTTCTGCAGAGTATATACGGCAGGGCCAAACTTTCAAACATCCAACTTACAAACGACTCCTACTTGCAAACGCAAGAAGACAACAGGAAGTGAGAGGAAATCTACCACTAGGAAGGAAAATTCTCTCCTGTAAGAATAAATATGGGAGAAAGGTGTCTCCTCTGTACTGATGCTTTATCACCAATCCTTGTTTCAAGAAAAACACCACATTTCAAAAACAGTTGTCATTGGGACGGAAAGTGAGGTGAAATGTTCTGAACAGGGGCACAGACAGCAAAACAAATGTTACAGGGGTGATAACCCTTACCTATGTTTCCCAAAAAGTTTAAATATAGATTTTTGGGCTGGAGCTACACTTCAACAATGTACCTGTTCAAAATTACAAACACATTCTACATAAGAACAAACCTACAGTCCCTGTCTTGTATGCACCGCCTGTATACGGCTGTTCAGAGTATATAGGGCCTTTTTTATTTTATGTGCGGGGTTCCCCTTAATATCCATACAAGACCCAAAGGGGCTGGTAATGGGCTGGGGTGGGGGGGGGGGGGGTCATGGGGTAGCTATGCCATTTTTCTTAAAGATTTTCATCCATATTACCGGGACCAGACATTACATTAAAGCCGCAAGCAGTTTTAAATGGCTTTTTTTTCCTTTAGAAGTGTCATTTTGTGCAGGGACAGTTCTAAACACGGGAAACACGTGGCACTTCACAGGCATACTTTAGACACCCCCCAGGTACGATATTTAAAGGAATATTTGACTTTTTTTTTTTCACTTTATGCATCATTAAAATGACTGCTCCCGAAAAACGACCGTTTTTAAAACTTCTTTTTGCATTGATACATGTCCCCTGGTGCAGAACCCGGGTTCCCAAACCCTTTTTAGGACAATAACATGCATAATAGTTGTTATAATTAGCACTTTAGAATTCGAACGTTCGCATCCATTGTATTTAATAGGGTTCTAATGTTCGTACGAACTTTCGGTCCGTTCGCGGGTTCTGGTGCGAACCGAACCCGGGGGTGTTCGGCTCATCACTAGCGGAGACCATAGCTTACTCTCCAGGAGGATAGTGGAGGATCGAATTGTGCCTGGGCCTATTCGCACCCACACCTCCTTTTCTGTTCTGTCTTCAAGGGAGTCCATGTTATGTTCTACAATAAAGGAGTGTTGGACTTTAATGGTGTGGGGCTCAATTCCTAGTAGACGAAGTTCACGGTGACTCTTGGAGGGAGAATCCCGATGCACAGCACAGACCCGAAGGTAAAGAAACAACAGAGACATTGCTAATACCACACGTACATCTGTGGTGGAGGCCAGGCGTAGCTCACCCGCTCCCTCCCCTATCAAATACCCCTAGACCAGAGACATTGTGAGCCGAAGCCAAAAGGGGAGTGGAGAGGGGTGTCCGCTACACAAGGAAAATAAAAAACAGCATTTTATTTAGCTGCACATGATTGGATGATAAAATCAGCAGAGCTTCCCCTCATTTCAGATCTACCCCTCAGATTTACAGCGACTGCACGTCCAAGTGCACTTTCAGTGCAATTTCAAGTGCACTTTGCACTTGTAGTTTGCACTTGTAGCGCAAAGTTAATTTTCCTTTCGTAAATAACCCCACAGTGTATGTACAGACCCTGTTTGGCTCATATAACCTAGCAACAGCATAATTTGTCAGAACACAGCAAGAACTTATTAAACCACATTATTCCATGTCAATATAGCACATTACATAAAAAGCCATTCCTGGCATTTATATCATGCGACCATAGTACATCATCCACAATAGCACACAATTTTATGTACATAATGTAGGTGGGTAAGAGCATATCCTTCTACAACAGCACAATGTTATACCACATGAATAGATTATATCATCCACTGCAATTATATATCATCACAGTAAATTATATCACACTGCATCATATCCCAATTGAATATTATATTATTAACAGGCATAGTACAGTATATCAATCTGTAGCACTTACAGTATATCTCCATCTTTCTCCCTCTGGATCATTTTACCCCAGCCCAGTAACACTTGACTTTACTACCCTCAGCAGTACCACTTTAAAATCAGTTTATCTTCCCCACCTAGCAGCGCACCACTCTGCCCACCAGCAATCTAACTCACTACCGATCCACTTTTTCCCCAGTTACCACTATGCAATTCCGCATTATCGACCCTTAAGAAGTATTGTACACCTTACCTCAACCCAATCACCACCACAGTATACCTGCCAGAGGTTCCTCTCCTAGGGTATACTCACACTAGGAGATCTATTTATAAAAAAAAAAAAGAAATTGCATAACCATTCTTCCAGTGAATCTGCATGCACGTTCTGTGCAAATTGGGCAAACATGAATGTTCTTTAGGCTATTTGCACTTCTGAATTAACTTTCTTTTTATTATAGGCGGTAGTAAAATACTGCATTATGGCCAATAGATAGAGCTGAGGTGCATAAAAAAATCATACATATTTGTAACAATTTCATCCAAGTTCTAGTGAATGCACAAATAAATATAACTGTAGGTTACATATATTTGCTAATTCCCTCTAGCATTCTTTTGAATTGTTACATTGTATCTTTTGTTAAGACACATGACCTTTGCTCCTTATCTTCTAGTGTCCATAATGCAGTATTTTATTACTGCCCATAAAAAAGAACATTTATTCAGAAGAGAAAATGGATCAAAGAACATTTGTTTTTTTCACAATTCACACAGAATTAGAGTACATGTAAATTAATTGGAGAACTTGTTATGCAATTTTTTTTAAAGACCCTCTATCAGGGGTCTCCAAACTATGGCCCTCCAGTTGTTCAAGAACTACAATTCCCATCATGCCTAGTAATGTCTGTGAATGTCAGAGTTTTACAATGCCTCATGGGACGTGTAGTTCCGAAACAGCTGGAGGGCCGTAGTTTGGAAATCCATACTCTAGGTGTATGAAAAGCACATTGTCTGAAATAGAGCTGCATTCAGAGGCATAAAGATAAATGGACATACGCCCCTGTTGAAGTCTACTTAGATGAAACGCGTTGGACTTTGCTTATTGCTCCCCATATTGCTCCTTTTTACTTTTGTGATCACAGATTTATATTACTACGGATGCCAATTGGTTTTTATTCAATAAAATCTATCCTTTTTGATCTATGCCACGTGGAGCCCTTCTTTTTTCTCTTTACATCTTCCTCGATGAGAGTTTTTTTTGGCCCTTCCATCCGGCTGTTTCAACTTGGTTTCTTAACCTTACGATCACCTACAAGACCCCTGGAAGCTGCTCCTGGAAACGCCTGAGTTCCCATGATCGTTGTGGAAGGCTGCCCATCTTGGCTCTCTCTGCTCAATTGACTCGTTGTCATCGACATTCGAGTCCACCATCTCTGGTAAGAGTACATACCCCATTATTTTGATTGAAGATACAACACCTTGATGTTTCCACGTTTTCACTATATCACCGTGCTTCACTTCTGAGCAACAACTATTTTATCTAAGCACTACATGGATTGGTTCATTCATTTGGACATTTCCCATAATCTTCCATATATGAGTTATATTTATATATGTTACGTTTTTACACTTTGTGACCTACCTTCATGTGTATAGCAACATTTGATTATTTGAAAATTGCTTACTCAACTTTTTAGCGCTACATTTTCCATTTACCTTGTTCACCAATCTTTGTCACATTTGTATGTAGCAGCTTTCCACGTATCACCATTGGGTTAGCGCAGTATTATTTACTTTTTACACATTCAGAGGCATAAGAAAAAAAATAAAAAATTCTCCAAAAGTTGTATTTTTTTCTGCTGTGCATGAGGCCTAAAAGATAGAATTCTCACAACCTCCAGATTTGCAAAGCATTTTTTTTGTACGCTTCAATGCCATGAAAGAACTACACTGATTACATTGACAAGCATTCGCCATTTCTTATGGCATGATTCCAAATCTGTACAATAAGAAAATAATATCTTTCCCAGTTGTTTATATGCTTATTACTAGATTTTCTGAAGGCATAATGCAACTGCTATAAAAACATAAAACAGTATAATGCAAGTTTTTAAATATAACAATAAAGCCTCCAAGATGGATGATGCCATTCTTAGGATAAGCTGACGTGGCTGCATTCTGTATTGGAGTAAGCAATGATTGTCTATGGGCTTAGTATGCAGATCCCCCATTTGGATGCGGCATGTGGCTATTTGTGTGCGTTCCTCTAAAAAATGTATTCAGAGGGTAGAGTAATAGAGCAGGTACAGAAATGCTTATCCATTCATGTGGAGATGAGCATCTGGCTGCTGGTATGGCCAAATAAAATCCGAATGAGCTTGTTAACGATAGGGACAAATCATTTAAATAAAGATGTTCTGTTTTACTGGCATGGCCCAGGTGTTATGTATTTTACACCGTAGCGGAAATATATCACATGCACCATTTCTACAGAAAATTGCTGTGTACTTATATGCAGTATGTTCTTTATTATATAGTGATGGGTGAGTGCACTCCAACAAAGCCTTGTTTTATGCCTTCAAGGATTTTCAGTTTTTTATTACTTATTACACATCCTGGCTTTATAGTAAGAAACGTCTAATTTCTTACAGTATATCCATGGCTGGATTCTTCATGATTATAAGCAATTGGCCTGCTTTTCCCATGAGGGAACACAGTTTTTCTTTTTTTTTGATGATCCTTTTTCTCTTAAATTCTGTGCAAATGTCTAGTTGGTAAATTATTAAAGTGTGTCTTTAGCCCACAGTTTTTTTTTTCCAGTTTGAATAGAGTAGGTAAGTATTAGAGCCGCTGCTACGTTTTATGGCCGTCTGTGTCCTCGATTGGGAAAAATAAAATGTTATAGTTGTCCCTAGATAAAAAGTTGTAGGGAAATCTTCCAATGGTAACAACTGTTCTGTTGACAACTGTCTAAGGAAAGATTTCCTCTAATTTTATAGAAATCTTCTCTTGCTTCCTGTTATGTTACCAGGACAGGTTGTGAAGGGAAATCTAGAAACAACAACAAAAGAAACGGCGCACGACCTAGTGCATTACCGACATAACTATATTTATCTAAAAGGAAAACACATATTATACTCACAAACGCATAGCAAGCTTAGACATGTGCACACTGAAATATTTCGTTTCGGAATTTCGTTTTTGTCCGAAAAATAAATTTATTTAGTTACTCCCGAAATTCGTTTTTATTTATTTTGTTTTTCGTTAGAAATCGCATTCGTCCGAAAATCTGAATTAATTAAGGTCGAATCTGTCATTGAAGGCTTATGGTGTCTGTCGAATGTTCAAAGAAGATTCGACGGAGTAGCGAAACTGTACGACTCTGCAATCATACATTTGAGGTCGAATGTTCCGCCTACAATCTATAGTAGAATTCTAATGTTGTATGACTAGTAATAATTATATTTATTAATTATTATTACTAGTCAACCAACATTAGAATTCTTCTATAGCCTATGGGCGGAACATTCGACCGGAAATGTACGATTGCAGCGTCGTACAGTTTATCTGCTCCATCGAATCTTCTTAGAACTTTCAACAGACACCATAAGCCTTCAATGACAGATTCGACGTTTGTATGTTTTTCGATGCTTTGTCGAATCTTCGTCGTTCATGTTGAATTGTCAAGTTAGTTCTAGCTATTTTACTGCTCCTCCTCTTTGGTTACAATCAGCCAATAACATTCATCATCATCATTTTTTTATTTTACTTCCCCCACACAATTCCAGCAGCGATCTTTTCTCTCTATAATGTCGAATCTTTTCTCTCTATAATGTCAAATCTTTTCTATCTATGTCGAATCTTTTCTCTCTATAATGTCAAATCTTTTCTCTCTATGTCGAATAATCTTGGACTAATAGAGTTAAGGTTAGGCACATTCGACCACAGGTTCGATAGACACAGATTGTTATTGTCAGTGTCATGTCGAATCTCCTATCTATATCGAAATGTTGTCGCAACGAAAACGAAAATAAAGCATTTGTTTATGTCGGATCTTTCGGTTTTCAGATTCTGTGCTTTCGTTTTCGTTTGTTAAAAACGATAACGAAAATACCTGAAATTTGGACGAAAATGCATTCGGACGAAAATGAATGCACATGTCTAGCAAGCATAGGCATGTGAAGGGTGACAACAAGACCACCTTGAAACCCACAGTGCTCAGCCAGTGGTGTGGGAAGCGTCAATAGCATGCAAAGGCTAACACGTTTCAAAGGTCAAGCCCTCTTCTTCAGTGCTCTCATTGTATAGAGATCTTCTTTTGCTTCCTATTATGTTACCAGGATAAGATGTGAAGGGAAATCTACCCAATGGGAAAGGACAGCAAAAGATAACAAAATACAAACAAACTGATAATTTTGTAAGCTATTTCCTACTCTATACAAAAAAAAATACCCTTCAGTATGTTCAGTCCTTGACTTAAAGTGATTGTAAAGTCTTATTTTTTTTTAGTTAAACACAACAAACATGTTATACTTGCCTTCCCTGTGTAGTGGATTTGCACAGAGCAGCCTGGATCCTCCTCTTCTCTGGTCCTGTCAGGGTCACCTGTGGCCAGGTGACAGATGCACACCGTAGGGGGACAGGAGTGCACCGCGAGGTAGTGAACCCTATGGCTGGCTTCTGTGGATAGGAAACTGGGTGGTTGTGGAAAGCGGGACCAGAGGAGCACAACCGGGATCCCAACGGAAGCGAGAGCCAAGATTCCCCAGGGCGCGGAGTCTAAGACCCAGCTGGTCTTCTCCAGGGCCTCTAGTGGTGAGGATGTTACGCTGCAGGCTGGGACCAGGTCGCGGCCCCTGGAGTTTCCTAGCTCACGCCCCGTAGGATAAGGGGAAGCAGCAGCACACGATAGAGAGAACCGAATAACAAGCCGAAGGTCAGGGGCCACAAGCAGACAAGGATAACGAAGAACGAGCCGAAGGTCAAGGGTCACGAGCAGACAGGGATGGTCGGGGACAAGCCAATAACGTAACAGAGAGACAGACGTAGCACACGGCAGGCAGGAACCCAAACACACAATGCCTAACAAACACGTTGATCAGCAAAGCAGGCTTGCAGTGCACAGGTTAATATAGTGTTCAGTGATAGGGCCTGGGGTGGAGTCAGGCTGGGAGGAGATTATAAAGGAAGCCAGGTGAAGGAGGTCTGGTCTCTAGATGAACACATGAGGAGGAAGGTAAGATGGCAGACAGACATTAATGCATATCCATGACAGTACCCTCCCTCTTACGAGGCCTCCCCCTTCCCCGCCTGGGCCCAGGTTTAGAGGGAAACTTCAGATGAAACTCCTTTAACAGACGAGGTGCAAAGACCTCAGATGCAGTGATCCAAGACCTCTCCTCAGGACCAAACCCTTTCCAATGAACGAGGTACTGAAGAACGCCTTTACAGAGTCGGGAGTCCAGAATTTGACTGATCTCGTACTCCTGATTATCCTCAGAGACAGGCGCCACGGTAGGAAGAGGACGAGAGAATTTATTGAGGACTAAAGGCTTTAGAAGAGCAACATGAAAGGAGTTAGTGATTTTAAGGCTCTTAGGAATCTGGAGTTTGAAACAAACCGGATTCAGTTTAGCAGTTACCGTGTATGGACCGATGAATCGTGGAGCAAACTTCAGAGAAGGAACTCGGAGCTTGATGTTCCTGGTAGAGAGCCAGACTTTGTCCCCTGGCTGAAGAGAAGGCGGTTTACGCCTGCGGCGGTCGGCAAAGCCTTTGAATTTTTCAGCAGCTGCCCGGAGGGAATCATGAACGTGACCCCAAACGGAATTGAGAGACTCCTGAACCGAAGCCAAAGCTGGAATGTCTGGAGAACAGATCATAGGAAGAGGAAGTTGAGGGTGTTTTCCATAAACTGTGAAAAAGGGTGTCTTCTGCGAACTGGTATTCACATGATTGTTATGGGAGAATTCTGCCCACGGGAGTAGAGAGGACCAATCGTCATGGTGAGAAGACACAAAGGTGCGAAGAAAGACCTCTAACTCCTGATTAACCCTCTCAGTCTGTCCATTGGATTGGGGATGGTAAGAAGAAGAAAAATCCAAGACAATATTGAGGGATTTGCAAAAGGCTCTCCAAAAACGAGACGTGAATTGGACTCCCCTGTCGGAAACAATATGAGAAGGGACCCCATGTAGGCGGAGAATTTCTCGAATGAAAATGGGAACCAAGGCAGGGGCAGAAGGAAGACCAGGAAGAGGAACAAAATGAGCCATCTTGGAGAATCGATCGATTACCACCCAAATGACTGTATTATTCTCAGACAGTGGGAGATCGGTGATAAAATCCATGGCAATATGGGCCCAGGGTTCCTTAGGAATAGGCAAGGGCATGAGGAGACCAGCAGGAGCTTGTGTGGAGGATTTGGACTGAGCACAGACATGACAAGCTTTAACGTAGTCTTTGACGTCTGAGCGGAGATTAGGCCACCAGTAGTGACGACTGATGAGTAGGAAGGATCGGAGGAATCCAGAATGCCCTGCCACCTTGGAATCATGTCCCCAACGAAGGATCTTAGCTCTTAGCTCAGTGGGGACAAAGGTCTTACCAGGCGGAATTTTAGACTTCAGGGTGGTAGAGTGGGCAACAATGCATGAGGTGGGAATGATCGGCTCAGGTTCAGGGGCGGACTCCTCGTCCAAAGTGTCAAATGACCTAGAGAGCGCATCAGCCCGACCGTTGCAGGAACCAGGTTTGTAGGTAATCGTGAAATTAAAACGGGCAAAGAAGAGACTCCACCTGGCCTGTCTAGGATTCAGACGTTTAGCATTCTGTAGATACTGTAAATTCTTGTGATCGGTAAAGATCGTTATGGAGTGAGGGGAACCCTCCAAGAGATGACGCCACTCCTCTAACGCCAATTTAATTGCGAGAAGTTCCCGATCACCGATGGCATAATTCCTCTCTGCCTGAGAAATTTTTTTGGAGAAGAACGCACATGGTTGGCGTCTCTTCTCAAAGATTTGAAGAAGCACAGCTCCCACCCCCATTGAGGAAGCGTCCACTTCAATAAAAAATGCATTCCCAGGATTTGGTCTCCTCAAGAGGGGGCCAGAAACAAAGGCCTGTTTCAGGTTGTGAAATGCAGAGACAGCTTCGGGAGGCCAGTCTCTGGCATTCACACCCTTCTTGGTCAAAGCGATAATAGGCGCGGCAATGGAAGAGTAATTCCTTATGAACTGCCTATAATAATTAGTGAAGCCAAGAAAGCGCTGTGTGGCCTTGAGGCTAGCAGGAAGAGGCCAGTTGGTGATAGCCAAGACCTTCCCAGGGTCCATACGAAGCCCCGAACATGAGACAAAGCACCCCAAAAACAGGACCTCAGAACATTCAAAGGAACATTTCTCCAGCTTGGCATAGAGATTGTTCTCTCTAAGACGTTGAAGTACAGTGCGGACATGGTTTCTGTGGACGAGCAGATTTTCAGAAAAGATCAGAATGTCATCCAGATAGATGACAACAAACTGGTACAGCAGATCTCTGAAGATTTCATTGACAAAGTTTTGAAACACGGCTGGAGCATTACACAGACCAAAAGGCATCACCAGATATTCGTAATGCCCGTCTCTAGTGTTAAATGCAGTCTTCCATTCGTCACCCTCCCGTATTCGAATGAGATTGTACGCGCCTCTGAGATCCAACTTGGTGAAAATGGAGGCACCCTTCAACCTATCGAATAGCTCAGATATTAAGGGTAAGGGGTATCGATTTTTAATAGTAACCGCATTTAAACCCCGATAATCGATGCAGGGTCTTAAGGTACCATCCTTTTTGGCAACAAAAAAGAACCCTGCCCCTGCAGGCGATGAGGATTTCCGGATGAACCCTCTCTCCAGATTCTCTGCTACATACTCCGACATGGCCTGGGTCTCTGGGATGGACAGAGGGTAGGTACGACCCCTGGGTAGAGTTGCTCCGGGGACAAGATCAATAGCACAGTCAAAAGACCTGTGGGGAGGAAGCACCTCAGCTGATTTTTTACAGAACACATCCCGGTAATCGCTGTATGCGGCGGGAAGATCAGAAGAAACAGAAGTGGCAGCAACCGGAAGACTCTCCTTGGGGGTCACCTTGAGAAGACACGACGAGAAACATGAGGAACCCCAGGCCAGGATCTGCCCAGAGACCCAGTCCACATGTGGAGAGTGGAGCTGTAGCCAAGGGAGGCCCAATACAACTGGGGTAGAGGCCTTGGGTAGAATAAGAAAGGATATCCACTCCTGGTGGAGAATCCCTACCGACATCCTAATGGGTAGCGTCTGGAAGCGAATAGGGCCCCCTGGGAGAACAGTGCCATCAATTGCCGAGACTACCAATGGGGTAGTGAGAGGTGAAAGGGTAAGCTTCATAGAAGAAGCAGTTCTCCAATCCATGAAATTGCCGGCAGCCCCGGAATCCAGGTATGCAAGGGTTGACTGAGGAGAAGTGCCTACATGAAGGGACACCGGCAAGAGCAGGCGAGAAGGTGATGTTTCTGGGTCCAATACTCCACCTTCCAAATGTATTAGACCCGAGCGTTTCCCGGACGAAGCGAGCAGGAGTCACGAAAATGACCCTTGCCCCCACAATAGAGGCACAAGCCCAGAGTTCTGCGCCTAGCACGTTCTTCGGGGGTTAGTCTGGTCCGGCCCAGCTGCATAGGTTCTTCAGCAGGTAGAGGATGCTCCACGGAATGAAGGGAGGGGAGCTCAGACTGGCTAGGACCCAGAGAGTGCTGGCGTCTTTTTTCTAAGGACCTCTCTTGAAAACGAATGTCGATCTGGTTGCATAATGAAATTACATCGTCCAGACCGACGGGAATGGCTCTTCCCGCTAATTCGTCTTTCACTCGGTCAGAGAGGCCATGTAAAAAGGTAGCGACCAGGGCCTCATTATTCCAGCTCAATTCAGCTGTGTGGATACGGAACTGAAGAGCATATTGCCCCACTGAACTAGATTCTTGGCGAAGACGTAAGACAGCACTAGCCGCTGAAGAAGCCCGAGCCGGCTCTTCGAAGATATTACGAAAGAGCTTCAAGAATTCGGACAGACTGGAAACCACCGGATCGTTCCTCTCCCACAGGGGGGCAGCCCAGGCCAAAGCTTCACCGGAGAGGAGGGAAATGATATAGGCTACCTTAGCCCGGTCAGATAGGAAGCTTTGAGGCTGAAGCTCAAAATGAATAGTGCATTGGCTGAGAAACCCCCTGCAGGCCTTGGAGTCCCCAGAGAAACGGAACGGAGCTGGCAATCTTAGTGAGTGTGAGGCTGCGACTGGTGCGATAGGTACAGCCGCTGGTTGTACTTGGGGTTGCGGATTCGGGGTTCCCAAGGAGACCTGAAGCTGCTCGAATCGAGAAGCCAGATCCTGGAGGAATCGCATCACCTGGGTCTGATTTGATTCCTGGGTCTCAAGTCTGCGAACTATGCCCTGCAATGGATCATCCGCGGGAAGCGGGATGTCAGCCGGGTTCATGGCTGATCAAACTGTCAGGGTCACCTGTGGCCAGGTGACAGATGCACACCGTAGGGGGACAGGAGTGCACCGCGAGGTAGTGAACCCTATGGCTGGCTTCTGTGGATAGGAAACTGGGTGGTTGTGGAAAGCGGGACCAGAGGAGCACAACCGGGATCCCAACGGAAGCGAGAGCCAAGATTCCCCAGGGCGCGGAGTCTAAGACCCAGCTGGTCTTCTCCAGGGCCTCTAGTGGTGAGGATGTTACGCTGCAGGCTGGGACCAGGTCGCGGCCCCTGGAGTTTCCTAGCTCACGCCCCGTAGGATAAGGGGAAGCAGCAGCACACGATAGAGAGAACCGAATAACAAGCCGAAGGTCAGGGGCCACAAGCAGACAAGGATAACGAAGAACGAGCCGAAGGTCAAGGGTCACGAGCAGACAGGGATGGTCGGGGACAAGCCAATAACGTAACAGAGAGACAGACGTAGCACACGGCAGGCAGGAACCCAAACACACAATGCCTAACAAACACGTTGATCAGCAAAGCAGGCTTGCAGTGCACAGGTTAATATAGTGTTCAGTGATAGGGCCTGGGGTGGAGTCAGGCTGGGAGGAGATTATAAAGGAAGCCAGGTGAAGGAGGTCTGGTCTCTAGATGAACACATGAGGAGGAAGGTAAGATGGCAGACAGACATTAATGCATATCCATGACAGGTCCCTCTTCGGTGCTCCTGGTCCCTCCCTCCTGATGAGTGCCCCTACAGCAAGCAGCTTGCTATGAGGGCACCAGAGCCGCAACTCCCTGTGTCCATTTAGACACGGAGCTGCGACATGCCCCCGTCCCCTTTCTCTCCTCATTGGCTGACTGTCTTTGATTGGCAGCAGTGGGAGCCGATGGCGCCACGCTACTGTCTCAGCCAATGAGGAGGGGAGTCCCAGGCAGCCGAGACAATCCTACAACATCGCTGGATCTAAAGGAGGCTCAGGTAAGTATTAGAGGGGCTAAGGGGGTGCTGCACACAGAAGGCTTTTTATCTTAATCCATAGAATACATTAAGGTAAAAAACCTTCTGCCTTTACAATCACTTGAACTGTTCTCTGGTGTTCCTGATCTTTATTCTTGTTCCAGATCAGTGGCTTAGAAAGTATTTAAAGCGGAGGTTCACCCAAAATGGAACCTCTGCTTTTCGGACCCCCTCCTCCGGTGTCACATTTGGCACCTTTCAGGGGGGAGGGGGTGCAGATACCTGTATAAAACAGGTATTTGCACCACTTCCGGGGTATAGACTCCCGCGGGAGTCCCGCCCCTTTGCATCACCCCCCCCCCCCGCTGTGTTCTGGGAAACACATCACTCCCAGGACACAGCGGGGACCAGTGAGGATGGCGCAGCACGACTCGCGCATGCGCAGTAGGGAACCGGGCAGTGAAGCCGCAGTGCTTCACTTCCCAATTCTCTCACCGAGGATGGCGGTGGGGGAAGCCAAGAGCCGAGCGGTAGCTCGGCCTCGGCTGCCGACGTCGCAGGCGACCTGGACAGGTAAGTGTCCATTTTTTAAAAGTCAGCAGCTGCAGTATTTGTAGCTGCTGGCTTTTAAAAAAAAAAAAAATCCGGTGAACCTCCGCTTTAAGCTAGTATTATCATAATGACAAAGCATATAGAATTGTTAGGAGTTCAGCAGTGGTTTACCTCAGAGTGACCCTTGCTATATCTTTTGCTATCCCATCTAACAGTACCTGTGCTGGTGTTCTCTTTATTGCTTTCCCTCTAGTTCCATAGCAATCCTTAGGTAGCAGCGTGAAAATCCAGTGTAAAAATGTACTTTACCTTTAGAAGTTAGATCTGCAATGCCTATGTACAATAAATCTGCCCAGATATGTTGAAATTGTCCCTCCTATCCCAATTGACTGACTGACTGAGGTCACTTCATTGCATAAAAGGTTTTTCTGTCATGCAGATAAAGATGTTGGTTATATTTGGAGGTAAAGTGTTACTAAACCCACAACAGTAAAATAATTTTGTATATGCAGTAAAGCATGTTTGTTATACTCACTGTGGGATCTAAGGGGCTTAAGCCAGCGAATTGTGTAAAAAGGCTGTTTGATTCTGTCTTCTCTGATCCTCCCCTTCTTCCACTGTCCCCAATCCATCTCCTGATAAGGCAGAGCATTTGGAGTCACTCTGCACATGCTCAGTTTGGTGTGTATTGCTAGAGAGTTAATTTTTTTATTGGGATGATGCATATGACCAGCACAGGGCCAATCAGCACTGCCCAGACAGAGGGTCAGGGGTCCTGCAGCCTCAAAGAACAGTCAAAATAGAATGAAAACTCTTCCTACAAGCTTTAACCAGTACTCTGCTGGACACTGATAGAAGTCAGAAGACTGCTATATCCTGCTGATGAGAAAAGGTATTTAGTAGTTTATATTTACCAAAAAAAATTGCATTGCCATGTTCTGCGTACTGTGGGAGACCAGATATAGTGAATGCAGGGCCCTGGGTTTAGTAACACTTTAAAGAAAAACAGTATCCTTATTATATTTAATCACCTGCCCACCGCCCTATAGATTTACTGCAACAGGGCGGCCGCGTTGTGCAGAATCAGATATATATATATATATATATATATATATATATATATATATATATATAATATAATATAAATTTATATAATTATAATTCATATAATAAATATAATATATGATTTTGCACTTCCAGGTAGAGGGCGCACGCGTGACACTGCTGCACCGCTTCTGTTATGATTTATCAGAGCAGAAGCCGATCAGCGGGTGCCGGCCGATGGACCTCTGCCGGCATCCTATGTAAACAAGGCAGAGCTCTGTCCTGACAGTGGGAAAGTGATGGATTTTCTTTTCCTGCAAAGCAGGGAAAGAAAATCCTTCACTTCCCCTAGTAAAAGCACCACACATAGTACACACAAACACTGGCTAGGCCCATATTTAACCCTTTGATCACCCTAGCTGTTTAACCCCTTCCCATCCAGTGTCGTTAGTACAGTGACAGTGTATATTTTTATCAATGATCACTGTATTAGTGTCACTGATTCCCACAAAGTGTCAAGTTAGTGTCAGAATGGCTGCCGCAATATCGCAGTCGCTGATTGCCGCCATTACTAGTATAAAAAAGTAGAATAAATACAAATTCCATATATATCCCATAGTTTGTAGATGCTATAACTTTTGTCAAATCCAATCAATATATGCTTATTGGGATTTTTTTTTACCAAAAATATGTAGCAGAAGTCATATTGGCCTAAATTTATGAAGAAATAAGATTTTTTACATTTTTTATTAGATATGTTTTATAGCAGAAAGTAAAAAATATTATTATTATTTTTTTCTAAATTATCGATCTTTTTTTATTTATAGCGCAAAAAATAAAGAAACACAGTGGTGATCATATACCACCAAAAGAAGGGTCTATTTGTGGGAAACAAATGGCGTATATTTTATTTAGGTACAGCATTGCACGATCGTGCAATTGTCAGTTAAACGCAGTGCTATATCTCAAACAATGACCTGGTCATAAAGGGTGTAAATCTTCCAGAGTGCAAGTGGTTAAAGTACAACTTTTACAAATTTTCCATTTTCAAAACACAAAAAGCTGCCAGCATGTTCTTTCATTTGTCCAAACATGTATTCTGGTGCGTTGGTGGATCCTTCAGACATTACTGCACAGTTATGCCAGGTCTGAAGAAAGGTTAACAACACTATTGTTACAATGTGAATTATGCAATTATAGGTTCTCCATTCCATTCCATTTTCTAGCCAATAACCTTAAAAGACTTCAGCGTAGCCTCTTTTACCTAATGCTAGTCATAATTGCCCTTTACTTTATTGGTGGATGCCAGTGTATAAAGTAAGCCTGTTCTTCTGATCCTATATCATCTAACCTGAATGTAATCTAATCTGTGCTATGGTCATTGTCTGTCTGACTATATGCATCACTCTACATTAGTAAGTGTATTCATTTCAGTCAGTGCACATTCGTGCATTAACTTGTGCTAGGTATTTCTGTTAGCAGGGTATCGAAATAATGCGATGGAAGCTTCTTGTTTGCAGCAATAGCTTTGCTTTTATGGAGGATTAAAGAACATGTCTTTACAGCATTGGAAAACAGGAACTGAAAACAAAGAAGTGCACTGAACGTAGACAGAACATACATCCTGTGATTACATTACCATAGAATACACACTATATTACTGCAGTACCACCTGCTGCTTAGATAGGCATAATACTTACAGTATTGTCAGTTTATAAGCAACCATGCTGTTGTTTTTTCCAACACGCCTTCTCAACAGCATGAGCTTTGTCAAATTACATTCAGCTTCTTCTGGAAATAACTATGGCGTTCCTTCAACAAAGGCTTGGTGAGTGCATCAGCAGTCATCTCCTCTGACTTGCAGTATTGAATGTCAATAATACCTTGCTCTTGATTGTCCCTCAGTAGGTGATACTTGACGTCAATGTGTTTGGTCCTAGGATTGACCCTTTCTGATTGCGTAAGCTTTATACGTCCCTGGTTGTCTTCAAAAATGGGAATTGGTTTTGAAATGTCTATCCCAATGTCCTCAAAAAGTTTGACGAATCCATATCGCTTCTTGACATGCGTATACTGCTGAAATGTACTCTGCTTCAGTTGAAGAAAGAGCGACAGTTGCTTGCTTTCGACTAGACCAACTTATGGAACCTTCCCCATACTGGAAGATGAATCCACTTGTGGATTTGCGGTCTGCACAGTCCCCGGACCAATCAGCATCCACATATCCGACCAGTTTTCGATTGGATGGTGCTGGTAACTTCATCTGAAATGTTCCTTTGAGCTATTGCATCACTCTTTTTACTGCATTCCAATCACGCTGACATTAAGTTGAGACTTTCCTGCGTATGCCCACTTCTGTGGCTATGTCTGGTCTTGTTACAGTGGCAACATATAGCAATTTACCGATTGCTCTGCAATACATGTCATTGTTGGGTAGCAAGTTTTCTGCTTCATTGCTCTTTTGATGGTTCCAAAGGATTTTTCACTTCCTTTGCATCTTGCATATGGAATTGTTCCAAGATTTCGGAGATTTTCAGAGATTGGTTAAGAAGATACGTTCCATCTTCTTCTCTCTCTATTTGGATTCCCAGATAGTAGCTAATGTTCCCTAGCTCTTTGACTTCAACATTTTCTTTCAGCTTGTGAACTATATGATTGTAATCCCCTTTTTGTTCAAAACGGGTTATAATGTCATCAACATAGATATTTATCTGTCTTCTTGATTTCTGGAGTAGAGACAGGGGTCTGCTCTACTTCTTGAGAATCCCTCTCTAGCAAGCACTTCATTCACTTTCTGATTCCACATCCTTGCAGATTGTTTAAGACTGTAGATGCTCTTCTGAAGTTTACACACAAGGTTATCTCCTTGACCCAGCCCTGGTGGTTGCGCATTTCTCTACTGGCTGTAACACTAAGAAGCGCCCTGATAGTGGAGTGTTTTACGACATGAGCGAATGTTTTATCTTAATCTTCACCAAATTTCTGAGAGAGAGGCCTCGTACACACGGCCGAGATTCTCGTTGAAAAAAACATGTCGTTTTTTTCGATGAGATTCTTGGACAAGAAACTTGTCCCGGCCGAGTGTACACACGCTCGTTTCAAAGAACCCGCGGTTCTTTGAAAGGAGCGTACGCGGTGACGTCATCGACTACGTCGAGCATGCGCTCGTCACATTCGATGCCGTCGCCGCCATCTTGGTATACCCTACGTATGCCTAGGAAGCTACCGCGCATGCGTCGAATTCATTTCGAACATGCGCGGGCTTCCGGGAGGACAGGTAAGTGTACACACACTCACTTTTCTCGTCGAGAAACATGCCAAGGAGAATCTCGACGAGAAAATAGAGAGCAGGTTCTCTATTTTCTCGTTGAGGTTTCTTGTCGGTTTTCTCGACGAGAAACCCGATAGCAGCGTACACACGACTGATTTACTCGGCAAGACCTCTCTGCCAGCAAGTTTCTTGCTGGTTCTTGCCGAGAAAATCGGTTGTGTGTACGAGGCCTAACCCTTGGCAACTAGTCTGGCTTTGTATTTGTGGATATTCCCTTTTGCGTCTGACTTTACTTTGAAAGTCCACTTACTTTCTATCGTTTTGCGGTTAGGAGGGAGCTCTGTGAGTGTCCAGGTTTTATTTTCTTGAAGTGACTTTAATTCTTCTTCTGCTGCCTTTCTCCATTTATTGGCTTCATATTTTGGCAGTTTTTCTATGTCTTTCCAGGATGTTGGTTCAAGTATGCTGTGTGTTTTGACAGTGTATGACAGCTTGGGGGTGATATCCGCTTTGTAGTCCGAGTGGATCTTCTGACTTCAGACAGTTCAGCAGGATCTGACGGTGAACATGATTTTGTGAGTTCCTCCTTTTTCTTACTCCTGCGCAGGTTCGCTTTGGCCAATCTTTTCTTCTGGTTTGCTGGGTATATTCACTTCAGAGCTTTTAGGGATTGGTGTTTCTGATGATGGGCTTTCATCAAAATAAACACTATGGCTTACTGTCACTTTGTCAGTCTTTGGGTGTAGGATTCTGTAACCCTTAGTATGCACGGTATAACCTACTAGAATGCCCTCTATGGCTCTGTTCTCCAACTTTTATCACTTTTCAATTGGATTATAGTCATATACTTTACATCCAAACACTCTGATGTGCCCTATGCTAGGCTTTGATCCATGCCACATTTCGAAAGGAGTACTTTTTTTTTTTTTTTTTAACAAGAAGCGAAAGGAGTACTTTTAATGGCTCTTGAGGGTAGTCTGTTCTGTAGGTAGGTTGCAGTCATGACTGCTTTTCCCCAGTACTTGTGAGGTAGGTTGGCATGCGATAACATACATCTGGCCATTTCTATAAGAGTGTGATTTTTCTGCTACACCATTTTGTGTATATGGTGTGGTTGTCTGATGTACTATTCCTTGTTTCTTCAGATATGAGGCCACTTATTTTCTTATGTATTCTCCCCCATCGTCTGTGCGTATTATTCCTGGTTTCCGTTGGAATTTGTTGCTAGACATGGCAACGAACTCTTGAAGTTTCTCTGATGTTTCATTCTTGTGTTTCATCAGATAAGCAGTAGGGATGAGCTATCTGTTCGAGTCAAACATGAGTTCGATTTGAACATTGGCTGTTCGCCGAACAGCGAACAATTAGGGGTGTTCGCGGCAAATTCGAAAAGCCGCGGAACACCCTTTAAAAGTCTATGGGAGAAATCTAAAGTGCTAATTTTAAAGGTTAATATGCAAGTTATTGTCATAAAAAGTGTTTGGGGACCTGGGTCCTGCCCCAGGGGACATGTATCAATGCAAAAAAAGTTTTAAAAACGGACGTTTTTTCCGGAGCAGTGATTTAAATAATGCTTATAGTGAAACAATAAAAGTGAAATATTCCTTTAAATTTCATACCTGGGGGGTGTCTATAGTATGCCTGTAGCACATGTTTCCCCTGTTTATTACAGTCTCTGCACAAAATTAAATTTCTAAAGGAAAAAAAGTAATTTAAAACTACTCGCGGCTATAATGAATCGTTGAGTCCCGGCAATACAGATAAAAGTCATTGAAAGTCATTGATAAATAAAAAAAAAAAAATGCGTGGGGGTCCCCCCCAAATTCCATTACCAGGCCCTTCAGGTCTGGTATGGATATTAAGGGAAACCCTGCGCCAATTTTTAAAAAAAAACCCTTCAGGTCTGGTATGGATTTTAAGGGGAACTCCGGCCAAAATTAAAAAAAATTGCGTGGGGTTCCCCCAAAAAATCCATACCAGACCCTTATCCGGGCCCGATTTAAAAAAAAAAAAACGACCGCTTTAAGGGGTCTCCTGTGGTGAGCTTTTTCACATCCTCTCTATAGATGTTGTGTACTGAGAGACAGGGACCTTAGAACACTTCTGTTTTTTTAAGAACCCAAATAATACCCTGCAACTATTTTTTGTTTGAAAAAAGTTGAAAAATCAATGTACTACTGTTTTTAAATATGAGTGTCATATGTTTTTATAAATAAAAAATGCTAAATGCAGCATTGAATGAGGCTTTCTTTCTTAACAGTGGTGTCCTTTGTGACAGTATTATGTTTCCATAAAATAATTGCTTCCTTTCTTATGCCATCCCTTATCTATCAGTCATACAAGAGGCAGTTGTTTGGTAACTAAATTAAGATCTGCCTCTATACAACTTCATTGTATAGCTATGTTAAACCCCTCCACTTTGATGCTGATGTATCATTTATACATTCTATACAAAGTCCTTCTCATCACTGTCATCGAATCAGAGTACTGTGGCTCATGCTTGCTTAGACCCCAAAAGCAAATCAATCAACAGAAATGGTCATGATCTGTCAACACTTTAAAGTTTAGATTCTAGTAAATACATTGACATTGATATTCTTAACCACTTGCTTACTGGGCACATATACCCCCTTCCTGCCCAGGCGAAATTTCAGCTTTCGGCACTGTCAGGCTTTGAATGACAATTGCACGGTCGTGCAACGTGGCTCCCAAACAAAATTGACGTTCTTTTTTCCCCACAAATAGAGCTTTCTTTTGGTGGTATTTGATCACCTCTGCGGTTTTTATTTTTTGCGCTAAAAACAAAGAAAGAGCGACAATTTTTAAAAAAACACAATATTTTTAGATTTTTGCTATAATAAATATCCCAATCTCTTTTTAAAAAAAAAAAAATTTTTCCTCAGTTTAGGCCGATGCGTATTCTTCTACATATTTTTGGTAAAAAAAAAAAAAAAAATCGCAATCGCCGTTTATTGATTGGTTTGCACAAAAGTTATAGCGTTTACAGAATAGGGGATAGTTTTATGGCATTTTTATTAATTTTTTTTTTTACTAGTAATGGCGGCGATCAGTGATTTTTTTCGTGACTGCGACATTATGGCGGACACAGCGGACACTTTTGACACTATTTTGGGACCATTCACATTTATACAGCGAACAGTGCTATAAATATTCACTGATTACTGTATAAATGTGACTGGCAGGGAAGGGGTTAACACTAGGGGGCAAGGAAGGGGTTAAATGTGTGCCCTGGGAGTGATTACTACTGTGGGGGGAGGTGACCGATCTGTGTCCCTATGTACAAGGGACACAGCATCGGTCTCCTCTCCCTGACAGGACGTGGATGTCTGTGTAACGGCCGATCGCGTGTACCTGGTGGACATCGCGGCCGCGAGGCACGCGCATCGGCATCACAGTGACATCGCGCGCCCCCCAGTGGCCAGAGGAGCGGAGGCCGTAAAAAGACGGCCTCCCAGCATTGTAGAGCCACCTTGCGGCCGTATATAGTCGTACGGCGGGTGGTTAAAGTGTATGTAAACCCTAACAATGAGCTTCTCTTTATTTGTTCCTGTAGGAATGTAGCACATTTGCTAAATTCCTTTTTGTATTTTTTTGATTTCACAACAGCCAGCAGTGGGTTGAAGTTCAGTTAGCCTATTTGTACCTCAACAGGAGTGATCTCTGAGCATAGATTGTATTTTCTCTTACACTTGATTTGATCTTCCCCAGCAGGGTGTGCTAGAGAGATATCATTCTGTGTTATGGATGTTTAATAACTTTGCCAATCATCCAGCTAAGGAGGCCGGGTTTTGCACAGTGAGAGCACTGTGAAATGCCTGGGATACTCTTTGCTCTGTCTCTTCCCTCATAGGCTATTGTCCTGTAAGGATGTCACCATAAGGATATCTGTGTCTCTATAAGGCCTTTTGGGGTCTAGATGAAAGGTTTGCAGGGATCTCCCCTCCTGAGAGATATTCATGAAGACGTTGGTTGTTGGAGCCAAGAGTGTCCAGAGGAAGCTAACCGTCAATGTCTTCCACAAATGTAAATGTGGCGAGAGACTGGTTGAGTGGGAAATATACACAGGAACCTTCCCATGTTCTCCTGACCTGGCACATAAAAACAGAGATATCAGTTGAACTTTTAATTGCCAAGGAGCCAAAGCACTGCACGAGTCCGGCCTGCATAGTCTCTTTTTAGAATGTAAAAGAGACAATAAAAGCGATGAAAAAGAGATTGAAGCCTAGTCTGATGTTTGAGATCATACTTTATATATATCCTAGTCCACAACTAACCCCCTTTTCCTTACTGAACCTTGCAATAAATTAGTAATTTTTTTATGCTTAGTAAAGGTGCCCATCTTTTATCTATCCTGAGTAGGGATGAGCTGAATGGGCTGCTAAATCCAAATTGTATTGAAGTCAATGGAAGCCAAATGTTAAAAAACAGTAATAGCTATTTTATAGGCTAATAGGCAAGGGATTGGAAGACAAATGGCATTGGGGATTAAGGACTGGGCAGCGATTTACCAGTTTCAATACCGGCCACTTTCACCCCCTTCCTGCCCAAGCCAATTTTCAGCTTTCAGCACTGTCACACTTTAACCACTTGCCGCCCACCCTATTGCAAAATGACGGTGGCAAAGTGGTTTCAATATCCTGACTGGACGTCATATGACGTCTTCAGAATATTGAGCCGCTGCGCGCCCCCGGGGGCGCGCATTGCGGCGATCGTTGTTGCGGGATGTCAGTCTGACACCCCGCAACACCGATCTAGGTAAAGAGTCTCCAACGGAGACTCTTTACCACGTGATCAGCCGTGTCCAATCATGGCTGATCACGATGTAAACAGGAAAAGCCAGTGATCGGCTTTTCCTCACTCGCGTCTGTCAGACGCGAGTAGAGGAGAGCCGATCGGCTGCTCCTCTGACGGGGGGTTTGTGCTGATCGATTATCAGCGCAGCCCCCCGAGGATGCCCACACTGGACCACCAGGGATGCCACCAGACCACCAGGGATGCCCACCATAAGGTATGCCACCCTAGACCACCAGGGATGCCACTTAGAAATGCCTAATGGATGCCAATCAGTGCCCACAATGGATGCCAATCAGTGCCCACAATGGGCACCACTGATTGGCAGGCATTATTGTTTGGCACTGATTGGCATCCATTAGTACAACACATTACAGTACAGTGCCACCTATTAGTGCCCATCCATGCCACCTATCAGTGCCCATCCATGCCCATCCGTGCCACCTATCAGTGCCCATCCATGCCGCCTATCAGTGCCCATCCGTGTCGCCTATCAGTGCCGCCTATCCGTGCCCATCCATGCCACCTATCTGTGCCCATCCGTGCCGCCTATCTGTGCCCATCCGTGCCGCCTACCTGTGCCCATCCGTGCCGCCTACCTGTGCCCATCCGTGCCGCCTATCAGTGCCCATCAGTGAAGGAGAAAACATACTTATTTACAAAGTTTTGTACCTGAAAAAAAAAAAATCGCAGAGGTGATCAAATATTACCAAAAGAAAGCTCTATTTGTGGGAACAAAATGATAAAAATTTTAGTTTGGGTACAGTGTAGCATGACCGCGCAATTGTCATTCAAAGTGCAACAGCGCAGAAAGCTGAAAATTGGTCTGGGCAGGAAGGTGTATACCGTATATACTCCAGTATAAGCCGACCCGAATATAAGCCGAGGCACCTAATTTTACCCCAAAAAAATGGGAAAACGTATTGACTCGAGTATAAGCCTAGGGTGTCCATCTACATGCCTCACTGTGCCTCACTGTGCCCATGCCTCACTGTGCCTCACTGTGCCCATGCCTCACTGTGCCCATGACTAGACTGACGTTTAACATGGGAGTCTATGGAAGGGGTTTCCGACTTTGAAAAATCGGTGCTCCCCAGCTGTATGTCCTCCAGACAACAAACCTTTCTCACTTGTAGAGGGGAAATGGGGCTACATGTGTGCCAAGTTCCGGGTCCAGGGGACCTACGACCGGCCAGTACCGGGTCCCCAAAGTCACCAGAGAAATGAACATTTAACATGGAAGTCTATGTAAGGGGTGCCCGGGTTTGAAAAATCGGTACTCCCCGACCGTAGGTCCTCCGGACAAAAAACTTTGCACACTTGTAGAGGAGGAGTGGGGCTATATGTGTGCCAAGTTTGGGGTCCAGGGGACTTACGGACGGCCAGTACCGGGTCCCCAAAGTTCGGGAGATCAGGCGCAAAAAGGTGACTCGAGTATAAGCCGAGGGGGGCATTTTCAGCACAAAACAATGTGCTGAAAATCTCGGCTTATACTCGAGTATATACAGTAAGTGCCCTGTATGGAAGTGGTTAAATGATAATTGCGTGGTCATGCAACACGTTACCCATATGATTTTTTTTTTCATATATAGATTTTTTTGTGGTATTTATTCCCCACTGGGTTTTTTTTTTGATAAATAAATGAAAAATATTTTTTTTGGTATATCATATAATAACACTGTACAATTCTACACACTATGCCTGCTTATAACAGTGAATTTCACTTTCTTAAGCAATCATTTTTTTCTGAATGAAATTCATTCATTCATTCAGTGTTTAGTATTGTGATTAGCTGTGATTGGCCACAGCTAATCACATGGTACAGATGGGCTGTGATTGGCCCAGTCTGTACCATGTGGTCACTGTGACCAGTCACAGAGATCAGCACAACAGTACACAATGAATAGCATGAATGGAAGCCATCCAGTGTGTACAATTATCATGTGATCGTACACTGACCTGTCATCTGCTCTGTCCGATGGACACAACGGGTGACAGATTGCGCTGCAGCACGGGCCGTGGGTAGCGCGTGGTGCAATCCTGGGAGGACATCATATGATGTTCACCCAGAACAGCAAATATCCCACCCGATTGTCATTTTACTATAGTTGGTAGTAGCGGAAGTGATTAAATACCATGCCTAGGGGATGTCCTGAACCTGCCTGTACCATGTACCATGTACTACAACGTAATACATCAAAACGGACATTTAAAAAGAAAAAACACTGTTTATGTATAACAAAATGGTACTTGTCAAAATTGTTCCTTTGCTGTTTATTTTTTTGTGAATGTGTATGTATACTATATACCCCTTCAGTTACGGCGTAGCCATATGGGGCGCAGGGGAGCCGCCCTCCTAATCCAGGCATCTGGGCCCTAATCTACATGCCAGATGCATGGATTCCAATGTTTGTTTGTTTTTTTGTTTTTTTTTACAAGCACATGATTAGAGCCAGAGGCTCTAATTGGCTTAAAAAAAGGGTGGGCTCAGGGTGCAATACGCCCTGAGCCCACCCAGTTGTGTGACAATAGCAAATAAATATTCACTATTGTCTACCTGATTCACCTCCCGGCCAATCAGGAAGCGGGTACTGAGACCCGATTGGCAGGGAGGAGAAGCGATCGTATTGGCCGCTGCGCCGAGGGAAGGAGGAGGAGGCCGCCACCGAGGAGGAGGAGGAGACGCGGGTAGGAGCCGAAGCTGCCCCCCCCCAAAATATACAGCATCAGCCGCCACCTTACCCCTTACTCATTCACATGGGAGGGAGGGTAGAATGGTATCTGGGCTCACTTAGGGTTCATGCACACAGGACGTTTTAAAAACGCCAGCGCTACAGCAGCATTAGAAACGCCCCAGTTTTCATGGTTATCTGCATTTTTACTTTAGCGTTTTTGTGCATTTTCCTACGGTGGCGTTTTTGATTGAAAACACTCTCTATAATGTAAAAACGCACTAAAACTTCAAACGCGGCTAAACCCGTCGTTTATACATGTTATTTGGCATGTTTTGTTTTTACTGCTCCTGGAAGCACAAGCTGGCTGTTTTTTTTTTTTACTGCCACTAAATGCTTATGCCTCCAAACCCCTCTGACACTTTGTGTGCGCATGGACACATAGGCTAACATGGAGGGGCTTTTAGAGGCAGTTAAAAAAACACATCAAATGCCCCTAACAGCAGCTGAAAAAACGTCTTGTGTGCATGAGCCCTAATTGGTAATAAGCCCCTCACCCACAGACACAGTTGTGGGGAAGATGTCCTTGTCCTTATCAACATGAATACAAGGTGCTTTACTGGGGTGGTTCCCCCGTGGCAGGGTACCCTGCTCATGTTGAGGACACGTGACCTGGCATGGTTCAGGGTAATGGTGGTGCATGCTCATTCCTCCCTTTTTTACAGCTGAATGGGCCAGGCAGGAATGACTCATGGGTGTTAGGTGGTGGCCTACTTCCTAACAACCAGCTTTTTTTTTTATAAATTCTTTATTTTGATTTTTCCTTCACAAACATAATAGTACAACATTTCATAAGATACAGCTATACAATAATTCTGTTATTTTACTCATAACTTCTTCTCTTTATTAACGTTGCTTACTCTTTACAAACCATCAAAATAACAACTGATGGGAATGAGAGAAAGAGAGGTAGAACGAGAGGGAAAAGAAAAAAAGAAAAAAAAAATATATATATATATAACAAGTAGATATAGGCATTCCTTCCCCCCAATCCCCTCCTCCTCTCTCTCCTCATTTATCATCTTAACCCAAAGTTTTATCCTGTTCTACTTTAATACTTTATCTTTGTTTCATTTTTATTAACCTGGGACCCCCCCTGGTTAACCCCCTTCCCTTTGAAAGCTTGCCCTAGGGATTCAGGCTTAGAGCAGAACTGTAAAGAAAAAAAAAAGATGAAAAAGAAAAAGAGAAAGACGAAGAGAGAAAAAAAATAAAATAAAAAAAAATAACCACATCTACCAATCTTTTCCTCTCCCCGACCTCCCTCCGCGCTCTCCCCCACTATCCCATCCGCTCCCTATATATAATATAGGGAGCCCAAGTTTGACGATATTTGTCCTCCTGCTCCCTCATAATCATGGTAAGATTTTCCATTTGTTGAATTTCTGTTATTTTAGTGATCCATTGTGATCTGGTTGGAGAGACAGTGCTTTTCCATAAAACTGGAATACATGCTTTCGCTGTTGTAAGCAGATGTCTCACCAATGATTTTTTGTAATTTTCAATCGAGAGAGGAATATCAAACAACAAAAAAGTAGCCGGATTCTCTCCAAGAGACACATCCGTAATTTCTTTAATCGTTTCGGATACCATTTTCCAAAAACCTTTTACTCCTGGGCATTCCCAGAGAGTGTGTATCAGAGTGCCCACTGCTCCTTGACATCGCCAACAAAGGTTTGACACCTTTCAAACCTAACAACCAGTGTTGTGTAACGGTTTCAGCCAAATGATCAGACCAGTGGTGATGTGCAATTTCTGCTCTACTTAACAATGAACTTCAACATAAATTGTACCGGAGATCGTGTGAACATGGGTATACAATACAGAACATTAATATGAACTGTAAAGAAAGAAGCTATAACAATTATACTGCCGTTCAACTAATGTCCACTAGGTGCAGCAGCGTGTTCTGAGTTCAATCTACAGATAGAATAGAGCAGTGTTTCTCAACTCCAGTCCTCAAGGCGCCCCAACAGGTCACGGTTTAGGGATTTCCCTCAGATGAAATGGCTGTGGTAATTACTAAGGCAGTGAAACTGATCAAATCACCTGTACAAAATAATGGAAAGCCTGAAAACATGACCTGTTGGGGCGACTTGAGGACCGGAGTTGAGAAACACTGGAATAGAGAGCTAAGGAAATCTCACGTGTCCAAGATAGTAATCATTCGTTCAACAGACTGTGAGCTGAGTGGACCTCCTGCTAGCACACACTTTACGCTGGCACTGCTTTCTACTTGCTTCGGTCAGGAGGTTCTGGTGGCTGCAGATAGGGCCAATCCACTTCTTGGACAACTTCCGCAAATGGACTGTAGCAGAGTCCTCTCCAGTGACTGGGGCTTGGAAAGATGCTGCATGCTCTTGTGCTCACTGCTGGTGGCCCCCACACCAGACTTAACAGGGGAGGACCCAGCACCTGGGAACAGCTCACTTGCCCAGTCACTGCCCTCCCATCAGGCAGGATCTCTCTGAGCACCGGAAGCTGGGTGGAGCTGACATTTATATCCCCCGGGTGTGTCCAGAAGCTCAGAGGATTGTGGGGAGTTGAGTTAAAGGGACCTGCACTGGAATCTGGACAAAGGGGCATCCCACTACACCAGCTGGAGGGGAAGCAGTCACTTTTAGCAGTGGTAATAATAATATTGCTAAATGTTTCACTTCCTGCTGCCATCAGAGGTTTGACTGGAACAATAACTTAATTTCTCTGTTTGTCAAACCTCCTAACAAGCAAAATGCACACTGAACCAGCAGCTCATCCCTAATCCTGAGCGAAGAACCACTCCTGCCATTGTGCTTTTGATCTTATTACCATGTATAGCCTCGTACACACGATCGGATTTTCCGCAGACAAAGCCTCCGACTTTTGTCCGAAGGGCCTTGGCCAAAAACTTGTCTTGCATACAAACGTCACACAATTGTCAGCCAACAAACACGAACGTACGTGTTTTTTCAGCTCTTGAGCGCCACCCTTTGGGCACCTTCTGCTAATGTCGTGTTTGGTGAGCATTGATTCTGAGCATGCGTATTTGTACTTTGGACTTTTGTCTGACGGACTTGCGTACACACGCTCTGAAAATCCGACAACAGACCGTTGTCCGTGGAAAATTTTTACAGCCTGCCATCCAACATTTGTCCACGGAAAATCCGACAACAATTGTCCGATGGAGCATACGAACGTTCGGATTTTCCAACAACAGCTTGTCATCACACAACTCCCGTGGGAAAATCCGATCATGTGTATGAGGCTTAAGAGTGCTTACACATTCGCAATGTACTAAAGGTACAAGATAAAAGTAAGGCAAACAATCATGCACTGTTCAAAATAATAAATGCAATAGTGAATCCATATTAGAAAGTGTTCTCACACTGCCAAGGTCAACTTTCCCAATTTTAGCAATCCTCTAAGCTTCTCTTTCACTGTGAACACAGACAAGAAGGTATCACCACTTATGTGAAGAGTGCAAACCCACCAAATATTTTAGACCCCTTTTCACAGGAAGGTGAAAAAACACTTTATGGATCTAAGCCTTCATATGTATTCCACTTGTTCAGGATCACTGCTCTCCTGGATGGCCTGGGTGATTCATGGGATCTCCTTCCCCCTCAAGCATAAAAAAAAAGCAGATACCAAGAAAATAACTAATATAGTGTATTATTTATTTCAAATCTGATTACCGTATTTATCGGCGTATAACACGCACCGGCGTATAACACGCACCCCAAGTTTAGGAGGGAATTTTAGGGAAAAAAACTTTTAGGAGGGAAGTTTAAGGAAAAAAAAAAAAAAAACTTACATTTAAATGCAGCCTTACCAGTGTCCGTTGCAGCCTTGCCCCAGTGTCCAGTGCAGCCTTTGCCCAGTGTCCAGTGCAGCCTTTGCCCAGTGTCCAGTGCAGCCTTTGCCCAGTGCAGCTTTGCCCAGTGTCCAGTGCAGCTTTACCCAGTGTCCAGTGCAGCCTTTGCCCAGTGCAGCCTTTGCCCAGTGTCCAGTGCAGCCTTTGCCCAGTGCAGCTTTACCCAGTGTCCAGTGCAGCCTTTGCCCAGTGTAGCTTTGCCCAGTGTCCAGTGCAGCTTTACCCAGTGTCCAGTGCAGCCTTTGCCCAGTGCAGCCTTTGCCCAGTGTCCAGTGCAGCTTTGTCCAGTGCAGCCTTTGCCCAGTGTCCAGTGCAGCTTTGCCCAGTGTCCAGTGCAGCCTTTGCTAAGTGCAGCCTTGCCCCAGTTTTCAAAATTGGCGCCGCCGAGATCGCCGCAGAGACTGGGCGGAGCGGGGCGAACGCCGCCGAGAACGCAGGGACGCAGAGACGCAGGGACTGGGCGGAGCCGCCGCCGAGATACACATAGCCGAGTGTACTCGGCTATACTCGGCTTTTCTCGGCTCCACTCACAGTCACGCCGAGTCCCGCCCTATGATGGACATATCACAGGTCCAATGGCGGGACTGGGCGTGACTGTGAGCAGAGCCGAGAAAAGCCGAGTACACTCGGCTTTGTGTATCTCGGCGGCGATCGCTGCGCTCCGCTCAGTCAGCGGAGATCGCCGGGATCAGTGGGTATCGGCGTATAACACGCACCCACGATTTTCCCCTGATTTTGAGGGGAAAAAAGTGCGTGTTATACGCCAATAAATACGGTACATCACACAGAAATGAACATTCACTCACATTTGTAAGTGCAACAACTAGGCACCAATATAGACAAAAGAAGAGAAGAAAAATGCGCCTACTAAGTGCAGTATGTAAGTAAAAACATTTAATTAATAAAAGATCAGCCAAAACAGTGAATAAAACTGCGCATGGGTTTATGCAGGGGGTGTCACTCTGCTGTCCGAAGTCGTCTGCAGTTGTATCTGCTCCGATGTAGGACAATCCGGTGGAGTGGTGTCCGTGGCTAATGAGTCTTGTTTGGCATCCGGCTGGGCCAGAACTCTCTGCACAGCGGCGTGCGTTTCAGCCTGGAGAGCAAGCGGCTATCGGTGACAGGAAGTGACGTCAGAACGGGCTCGTGGTGATCAGCACGAGCCCGTTCTGACGTCACTTCCTGTCGCCGATAGCCGCTTGCCAAACAAGACTCATCAGGCTCTCTTCGGTACAGCCACGGACACCACTACACCGGATTGTCCTACACCGGAGCAGATACAAGTGCAGACGACTTCGGACAGCAGAGTGACACCCCCTGCATTAACCCATGCGCAGTTTTATTCACTGTTTTGTGAGTAGCCATTTGGCTGATCTTTTATTAATTAAATGTTTTTACTTACATACTGCACTTAGCAGGCGCATTTTTCTTCTCTTCTTTTGCTATCTACAGAGTCGCTTCACTCTACAAAGTGCTGCCAACGGTGCATATGCTATTTTACCCTTCCCTTTGTCATCATCATCATCATCACCAGCATTATCATATGGACTTTTTCATTATTATTATTATTATTGTTTTCCCATTGGGACTTTATCACCATTGCTGTTACTACTATTAGTTTTTCTCATATTTTATACCCTTCCTTATCAGTACATCTTTGTGTACGACGACGATTGTTGTTGTTGTTGTTTTTATCCCATAACCAGCATATAATTTCACTTATGTATTCTTTGGCTTGCTCTTCGCGCTGTCATTCTGTTTGCTAACCAATATAGACAACCTGGTATTACACAAGGTGGAATGCCATCGCTCCTCTCTCACTGCAGAGTGAGAAATCTCAGAAAATGTGGCCCGGATGTGACATCAGCAAGGAACAGGAACTGACGGCTGCAGCCCCACTAAACGCGTTTTTCTGGAGCTTATTGTGCACCGTTAGTCCATAAGTACTCATTAGGGTACTTAAAGGGGCAGCTACACAGTTTTACCAATTTTTATTGTTAGTTGCTTTTTTTTTTTTTAAGAGAATTGCTCAGATTGGGAACACCTTTCTTTGGGGGGGGGGGGGGGACACCTATTGGATTCACTCTGTCTATCGACTATCTTAATATATAGCGCACTGCCATTTGTTGGAGGAAATTTTTGGATCCACTATATCTATGGACCATCTGAGTAATCAGAAGGTGTGTATTCCGCGCTAATAATAGAAATCTGAAAAAGCTAAGTATTCCTGTGAAAAAAGAGAGCAGCGTCACTAACATGCAAAAAAAAATTGTATATATAAGAACTAGTCGCGCTAATAGAATGATATTTAAATCCTAAATTACCCTAAATAAGTATAGTATAATACTAATACCAAAAAGGTGTACATAAGTGAATCATTTCATATGAAAAATTCTAAAAATTGAAATAAAAAATAAATGTGGGAAATTATATATGTAAAAAAATTATATATACACATATATATATATATATATATATATATATATATGTTTAGAAACAATGTCCACATATGAAAATCAGTGAATCCAATTCAAGGTGATATCGATTTCCACAATCACTGAAAGGGAACGTGGGGTGAGCCTCTCCTTGGGGTACACCAGGGGAAATAAAAACTCTTACCGGATGGAATGGACCTCCTGTTAGCAGCGAGGTCACCAGCGCCTGTAGATATCGCTGGGCTCCAGGCGTCCTCCTCATTCAGAAAAGCACCCTCCATCCGTTGTACTTGGAGGTACGATCTCCCAGAAAGGAACGGAGCATGTAGGACACACACACGTCCCTGTTCTGCCTCTCGTGCCCGCGATCGCTCATGGCCGGCGGTCATCGCGACCGCTGGTCATGAGCATAGGCATCCGCGCAGTGCTGCAGGCGCGTTTAAGCTATCCCGCTTAAACGGACCGATGTACACCCAAGACAGTTCACGAGATCGTGCCGACCTGCTGCAGTATAATGACGGCGGCAGGTCGGCAAGTGCTTAAAAACGGTCGTAAAACACTCAAGTCAGGCGTTTCTATTGAAGTCTATGGAGCTAAAAACACTTGTAATCTGCCAAAAAGAAGATCATGTATTTTTTTTGAGTGACAGGTGTTTTTGCTTCAGGCTACAGAACGCTCAGATGTGAACAGGGACCATTAAAATGAATGGAATTTGGCTTGTTGAGCGTTTTAGAGCTGCAAGCTTCAAGCAGAAAATCGCTCAGGTGTAAACAGGACCTAAGGGGTAAATTTATAAAGCTGAGAATGTGACATTCACCAAGCATTCACTGCATCTGCATCTGCATCTTCCTTTTAATTACAGTGATTCATTCACCTGTGGTGAATGCTTGATAAATGTCACAATCACTTATTTACAGGGCTTTTTTTCTCAGAGAATAGGTGCAGGAACTCCCTCCTCCGAGTCACCTCTTGTGTCCACCCCCTACCCACCCTGAGCACTGTTCCTTGGTTTCACCCCCTACCCACCTCTGAGTAATGGATACAAAACCAAGTATAAATTTGTGGTGCTAAGTAATTTGTATGTAATTGGTAATGATAGGAAGCAAAAGAGATCCCCTGTAGCCAGCAACAATGAAGCACCCCCAGCAACAATAGACTCTGAACAGCTAGCAACATTAGACCCCTCCCTCCACAGTAGATGTCTCCCAGCAACAATGGTCTCACAGTAGCATAGGAGCCCCCCAGCAACAATAGATCCACCACCAGTGAGAACTGACCTCCCCAGCAACAATAGACCCTTCCACTGAAAAAATAAATCCCATCTAGCAACAATAGATCACCCAGCAGCCAGCATCAATAGACCCTTCAGTACACCCCAGCACCTCTTGCCATTACATATATTAAGAGCTAGATGTGCCGGAACTGCAGTCCCCTGCGTTCCTGCTGAAAAAAAGCCCTGCTTATTTATAAGTATATGTGTTCTAACTTTCTTAAAACATTTACTCCCAAACATTTACATTTACAGACACAGTACAAAATGTCGTCATAAATAATCTATAGGCCCTACATCACTATACCTGCGAGTAGTTTTTAGATTACATTTTTGATAGATACGATTTTGACCTTCATTAATATTTAGCTTACTAAAACCCAAAAAGCTTGCCTGAGAGATAAAGCTTTCTGTGGGCATTTATACGACTACATAGCAACATAGAAACTAAGTTCAGGTACTTCTAAGCCTCACATGCAAGGAAATTCCAAGGTGGACATAATCTAATATTAAAGTTGAACTCCTGGTATGGCAATTTTTAAATGATTACATTGTCCAGCTTGGGCCAATGTAAGTATGTATGTACCATACCTGTCGGATCCTTGTGAAAGCTGCACTGAATTGCTTACTGAACATAGGGGGTCATCCACTGGGCATGGGCGCCATTCAGAGAGCACTTTATTCTTTCCCAATGAATGCAAAGTGTTCCCAAATTGGACAGGGTGGGGATTGTGACATCATTGCTCCACCTCTCCGCGTCATCCAATCAGAGAATGCTTTGCATTCATTGACAAAAGGCAAAGAGTCCCCTGAATAGAGCCTGTGCTGTGTTCACAGTGCAGCAGTGTAGATCACTGTAGTAGCAGTACTTACTACAGTGATTTCTAGCTTCCAGGAGGGTCCCACAGCAATGGCACATACATACACTATATTGTCAAAAGTATTGTGATGCCTGCCTTTGTGTGCAAGTATTGGTGCATAAGTCATGTTGGAACAGGAAGGGGCCATCCCCAAACTCCCACAAAGTTGGAAGCATGAAATTGTCCAAAATGTCTTGGTATGCTGGTGCCTTGAAGCCCTGTACACACAACCGGTTTTCCCGTCGGATAGAAAATCGTCGGTTTTCCCGTCGGGATTCCTGCCAAGCTTGATGGGATTCCTGCCAAGCTTGTCTTGCGTACAGACTGTCAGACAAAATCCCGCCAGTCCAAAGCGTGGTGACGTACAACACGTACGACGGCACTATAAAGGGGAAGTTCAAATCCAACGGCCCCACCCTTTGGGCTGATTTTGCTGATCTCGTGTTATCGCGTGTTAGTAAAAGTTTGGTGAGAGACGATTTGCGCTTTCAGTCTTCGTGCTTTCATATCGTTCTCTGCTGTTCAGAATGCTGACGAATGTGCTATCTCCATTACGAACGCTAGTTTTACCTGAACGAGCGCTCCCGTCTTATACTTGATTCTGAGCATGCGCGTTTTTTGTGCCCTCGGAAAAGCATATACACGACCGGTTTTCACGACGGGAAAAAGTCCACGGGAATCCCGGCGGGAAACTAGAGAACCAGCTCTCTTTTTTCCCTGTCGGGAAAACTGCGATGAAGCATACACACGGCCGGTTTTCCCGGCCAAAAGCTCTCATGGCAGTTTTCCTGCCGGGAAAACTGGTCGTCTGTACGAGGCTTGAGAGTTTCCTTCACTGAAACTAAGGGGCCAATCCCAACCCCTGAAAAACAACCCCACACCATAATCCACTCCTCCACCAAATGATTTGGACCAGTGCCCAAAGCAAGGTCCATAAGACATGGATGAGTGAGTTTGGGGTGGAGGAATTTGACTGCCTGCACAGAGTCCTGACATCAACCCGATAGAACACCTTTGGGATGAATTAGAGCACAGACTGCGAGCCAGATCTTCTCTTCCAACATCAGTGCCTGACCTCACAAATGCTCTTCTGCAAGAATGGTCAAACATTCCCACAGACACACTCCTAAACCTTATGGACAGCCTTCCCAGAAGAGTTGAAGCTGTTATAGCTGCTGGGCCAACTCAATATTGAACCCTACGAACTATGACTGGGATGCCATTAAAGTTCATGTGCGTGTAAATACTTTTGACAATATAGTGTACTTACATTGGGCCAAGCTGGACTAAATTTGAAGTTATCTAATTTTGTTTCAGTGAAAACATGGATTTTAATTTTGGAGATAGTGAAAAGTTTGTCATCTTCACTCCCGTCTGATATTTTTCAGGAAAAGCCAGTTTTTCTTAATGATGCCGCCTATTTCTCTTCTAATCAAGTACTTCATAGCAAAGAATACATGCTCTGGCTCTGGAGTCTAGAATTTTGCTTACTGACAGGGAACAATAGGGCACTCCGCAATCATTGCTTGAATCTGTTTTTCTCTTAGCTGCCATCCAAGATTTTTTTTAAAACTTCAATGGACACTAATTGGTTGGCCTTTTGTAAGTTGCAGGGAAAATATGAAAGAGGTAAAAAACATCAAATGTCTAAAGAAAGAAAACTGTTAACTATATATGAGTCAGTCTCAACACAGGCTTATTAAAATCTAAGGTCCATTTCAGATTAGCACTAACACCTGACATGGGCTTTGGTAAGGGGAAGGGAGAGGGTAGTGTAAAGCCTCGTACACACGGTCGGACTTCCATCGGACTTTTCCGTGGATTTTTGTCCGAACGGAGTTGGCCGGGCACACCCATAGCATAGACACCACAGGACTTTTCTGCAAACTTTCCAAAAACTTTTTCCAACATCACGTGGTTTCTCTGCTCTTTTCTGCTCTTTACCGCCACCCTTTGGTCAACTTCTGCTATTGTTGGTTGATTTTAACATTATTTGTTTTGTCCATCGGACAAAAGTCCGATGGTTTTCTGTACACACGGTCGGACTTTGCTCCATCTGACTTTTGTTGGCCAAAAGTTTGTCCGTTTGCAGACCGAACTTTTGTCCAATGAAAACGAAAAAAAAACAAAAAAAGTTTGTCCGATGGAGCGTACACACGGATTGTTGGTCCAACTTGCTCAAAATGAAGTTTGTTGGCCAAAAGTCCGACCGTATGTACAGGGCTTTAAAGTGGTTGAAAACATCTGAAATGAACAATGAACAAACCATATCCTCATATAGTGTGTACTTGTCTCAGTCTATAGCACTTAGTGTGAATTCTGTCTGCTTTTTCCTTCGTCTGCTATCTGCACAAATCACTTCTGACAGTTTTTCCAGACACCAAGCAATCCTTAAAGATGGCCCACCACCATGCTTTCCAATTATTAGAGATGGGAACGAGGGACACCTATTAGCAAAAGTATGTAGGCATAGGACACCCCCCCGCCACGCCCCCTTAAAGGGTCATTATACAGATTAGTTAAACCCACAAATGCTTTTTTTTACCACTGCTATTCCATTATACTGGCGCTTGAAATTTACAAATGCAGCAATCTAGAAATGTGATGAAAGGTTTAGCACTGGGAAACGCTGTTTGAAAGATTAAAAGTGAATTTTATATACAAATCAATACATCAGACCAAAATGAGGGACAAATGAGGAGGAAAGAGGGACAAAGGGACTTTATTCCAAATCAGGGACAGCCCCTCGAAATCACAGCAGGTGATTGACAGCCTGAAAGGTACATGTTTTCCTATGAGACTGTGTGTGTCCATTTTCTCCACTCAGGTCTCAGATTACACTCAGCTGTCTGTTCTGTGCTGTGCAATGTGTGAGATCATATCCCTGTCTCCTGGAAACTAAGAAATACCCTTTGATCAGTGAACTTTGGAAGGTTGTGGAGGAGAGAAGGCTGCAAATTACTAGGTACAGCTTATGTGGGAGGACTGATTCATCTCTGTGTATCATCTGAGGCCAGTCACATCAGTGGGCCTATGTGAAGGTGTAAACTCACTTTAATTTGCTTCATGTGCTTTTATCTTTTAGCTTGTTAATGTAAAGAATTATCAGGCTAGAGAAAAACATTCAAATATTTTAATATGTAAAATCATCCCATATTTCCTGATCTGTCCATAGGCATTTTGGTAACCTGCATCTCTCATAGATTATAAAAATTGGGCTTAAACTGCTAAAATAGAAAGGGCTAAGAGGTAAGATCATTGGGTATTTTTTTATTGTAGAGTAAAAAGAAGAGAGAAGATGTATAGTAGAGCAATAGGATCACAATGTGATGCAAATTTAGTAACAAATTTGTTGAAAAATTACTTAACGATTTAATGCCTCCTTGTCCACATTAGGTATTACTTTTGGGTTTATGATCTTGGTCTTGTGAGATGAAGTTGGAGTTTGTTAACAGAAAGAGAAAAGTTAATAACCCAATAAAAAGCCTGGCTTTTCAAGTAATTTCCACCCAAAATGAAAAAAAAAAAAACCTCTAATAACATGAAAAATATATTTTGGGAGAGCCATTCTCAGGTTGAAACCTTCCTTAGGGTACACAATGTCTTTTTCATGGCCATCTTCCCTTTTATGTGCATTAAAACTAGCCAAAAGGCATCCATCATCCTATACATGAACTCAGAACAAGCTGTAGGGTTACAACCCTAGGAGATGTTTGTTATTTCTGGTTCTCAATTCCAAGGACAACCTCAGCCCCTCTGACACACCTGGTTGAATGAAAGTTACTACAAAAAAAAAAAGATTCAAGTATAATGCCTCGTACACACGATCGCGATTTCTGACACGAAACCCACGTTTTTTTTTCAGCAGGACAACGTCTCAAAATTGTCTTGCATACACACAGTCACACAAATCTTGGCTGAAATTCCGACCGTCGAGAACGCGGTGACGTTCAACATGTACGACGAGCCGAGATCAATGAAGTTCAATAGGCAGTTCGGCTCTTCTGCTTGATTCTGAGCATGCGTGTTTTTTTTTGCGCGTCGTATTTGCATACAGACGAACGCGATTCGCGATAGGAATTTTTTCTGTCACGAAAATAGAGAACCTGCTCTCAATCTTTTCTTGCCGTAAATTCTGACGCATTTTTCTCTTCGGAAATCACGATCGTGTGTACGAGGCATTAATCTTATATAACTTAGCTGTGAATTAGCACCGGGAAATAGACAAGACCGTTTAGTGGTAAATTTACTCAATGTGTTAGTAAAGGTTAGAATAAATGGTGGTTTGGGCATAAATGGGTTGTTATCAGATAGAACCAGAGAGGTTTCTGACTGATACACAGCACCTTCTACAAACACACCAATTTTTTACCCTGCCCGCAGCTGACTGTGCACACTTTAGACCTCACATTTCGTATTTGCTCATTCTTTCTGTTGAGATGCACATCATGTGCCCACTAGAGACTATCAGCTTACAGGTCCCCATTTTAACTTCTACCCATGGTCCCATTTGTCTAAAAGTGTCCCTGAAAATACAAAGGCAACACTCTTATTAATATGTGTTCATGACTCACCTATATTTTATGTACTACGATAGTCTGCATTTGCCATTTCGGAATAGTTCAAGGGCAGGTGCCTACATTTCCAGTTATATCAATCTCTATAATGTACATTGCTGCAACGATAGGCCATTTATCCGTTACCAGCAGATCCATAAATCTGTTTTACCCAAAGGTCACACTGAATAAAGTTCTATCAGACTTTATACTGAATACTACAATATGCAAATGTAAAGCATTCCTTTTGCACTAGGAATGAGAATCAGAACTAGAGACACAAACGTGTACACTAAATACTCTACACCTTCAATCCATCAATTTATTTATATTTATTTTTTTATGGTTGAACCGGATGGACTTGTGTCTTTTTTCAACTTGACTAACTATGTAACTACCGGTATGTAACTATCAACTGAGGATAGCAATACACAAGATTTGACTCACATATTAACCCTTTCATGTTAAAATTTTTAATCCAAATATATTGTTCTTTTTAAAATAACTTTAGCATTACTATGGGTGCCACCTCCACATTTCTTATAGCAGCCCCATTTTGTGTATCGCATACTTTAGGACTGTTATGCCCCGATGGAAAAAAAAACGATAGCAAATTCCGATTGTCTGTGGGGAACTCCATCGGAGAAAAACCCACGCATGCTCAGAATCAAGTCGACGCATGCTCAGAAGCATTTTTCTCGGTTCGTCTGAGTGTTTTACGTCACCGCGTTTTGGACGGTCGGAATTTTGTCTGATGGCGTGTAGGCAAGACTGATGAAAGTCAGCTTCATTGGAATTCCGATGCAAAAATCCATCGGATTTTATTCCATCGGAAATCCGATCGTGTGTACAGGGCATTAGGAGAGTATTTTAAAGGTAAAGCTACATTCCACTTTGTCAACAGTTTTCCAATGCAACAATACTAATTTAAATATTTCCAGGCCAGCACAAACGAACCAGGCCAGCACATGTAAACATAGCCTGGAATAAGTATTGTAATAATTAAAGTGGTTGTAAACTCTGACATATACCCAGTGAAAGGACGATCCCCAGGTGATATACATATAGACATAGAGGTTCCCCAGTTGTAGGACTTTATAGGCACTTCAAACACATAACAGATAAATTGATAAAAACAGATATTTATTATGAATCATCAGTAAAAGACAGGAAACATAAAATATACATCATGTGAATGACTGAAAATACACCAACTGCACACCTTTATGGAGGTCAAATCATTTTAGCTGTGCTGTCTAAAGCCAGCCCATACTCATATTACTACTCAGTGTGAGGTCTGCCATTCCATAATGGGTCCATAGGTGTAGGACCCTGTTTGCCAGGCCTCAGTGCCCCCTGGTGTTTCCAGGTTGAGTGTAGCACCTTTTGGATGCTCCTCTTTATGATTGGCTCTTCTATCCAGTACAACATACATTACCTCCAAGGTTGGGTGGAAAGGCAGGAATTTCTGAGACTCTGTTTTTTAACCAAACATGGAATGTTCTTTGATACACTAATGAACGACTACAAGGTTTCCTCTTATACCCCTAATAATGGAGCCACATAGTCTCTTAAACGCACCAGTTGTATCATCATCTTTCTGTTTCAGTTGGTGTATTTTCAGTTGTTCACATCATGTATATTTCATGTTTCCTGTCTTTTTTTTTAAACTTTATTTCTTTATTGAATTTTTTAACAATTTACAATTTTTTTTTTAAACAGTCTTCCCCATGATGTCCCGGCCCTCCAAACCAGTTTCTCTCCCCTGAGTCAATAAACCTTACGTGTCCTATATAGATTTGGGGAGGTGCCTGGGGAGGGGATCCCATGTGGTTGTCTATATGATCTACTATTCTAAGACTAAAATTCTCACCCATTCACATCACCTTCACAACTTCATTCCTCCCACTCATTTCCTCAATTTCCACTCCCTCATTATTTAGTTTCTCTTGGATCGCTGCTCATCCTTTAATTGTTTTTTCTGTGTTTATTAGGAATTACATAATGATCCCTCTTGCTTTCCACCAGGATTTCCAGATCATATCGTATTTCGTTGGCACTCCTTGCTTTATATATACCGATTTCTCTTTAAGGATCACCCCATTCATACTATTCAGCCATTCCTCACTGGATGGAGGCAATGTTGACTGCCATCTGCGAGCAATCAAAATCCTTGCTTGGAATAGACAGCTCATAGCTGCTATTTGGGAGTTTCCTAGTTTACCCACTTCCCCCACTAATCCCAGTAGGCATTGCTTGGGCATCAGCTCAATGGAAATTCCAAACACCCTGTCAATGGTTTTTACCACCTCTGTCCAATACCGGAAAAGCTTCGGACACCTCCAAAACATGTGAAGCAAATCCCCTTCTGAGTCCCCACATCTGGGGCAACTAGGATCTGGCCTGAAAAAGTCTATAAGGGGTATAATAGGTTCTGTACAGTAAAAATAGATGTGACATCCTCTGTGAGGGGGACAACGAAACCAATGGGGCCAATTCAAGGATCCTATTCCACTGGGTATCAGAGATAACTCCTACATCTTTTTCCCATTTCGTCTTGTACAAGGGGGGTTCTGGCCTGCTCAATCTCCCTTTATTAATATGTGGGTATACTTTTGAAATTAAGCCTTTCGCTTAATCTGCATTGATTAATTTTTGGAGTACAGGAATTGTGCTCCATTCTAGGGTCTTTCCTTTACACTGTTCCTCTAGTGCATGCCTGACCTGTAAATATTTGAAAAAAGATTTATTCGGTAAGGCATGTTGGGCTCTCAATTCCTGGAAAGTTTTCAAGGTACCTTTTTGATATGACTGTGAAATAAATTTTATTCTGCATCTCTCCCATTCCCTTATTGTCCCTATCTTCTGGAGCTCTCCTAATTTACTATTATCCCCCAGTGGAGTAAACTCTGTAAAGCTTCTATACTCCAGTATTGTTTTCGCTGTGTCCCAAACCCTCATCATTAGATTCAAAGTTGGGAGTCTTGGGGAAAAGGATCCTGCCTCCAAAGCTTCAGGTATGGATTCATGTGGAGTATTTTGTAGGAGTATCTTTCTTCCTACTTCTTGGTCAGCTACGTTACTTCCCCCTAAATACTGAAGTTGTGACGCCAAAAAATAACTATAGGGGTGTTGGAGCGCTACTCCTCCTTCCTGTTTCTGGAGTTGCAGGGTACTTAACCGGATTCTTGCTGGACCACCTTTCCATATCATTTCCCTGAACAGAGTCTCTTTGAAACCATTTTTTGTAGAGCCAAATTGGCGAATTATGTAATACATAAAGGAGCTGGGACATCCAGATCATTTTAATCAAATTACACCGACCTGCCACAGATATTGGCAAGCGTTTCCAGACTTTTATTTTACCCCTGAATTTAATCAACAGAGGATCAATATTATCTGAGGTGTATTGTTGAGGGTCTTTAGAAATGTTTATACCTAGATATTTAAATTTATTCACAACTGGGATCTGAGTTACCTCCTCAGGCAAGGAGCCTGCCAGATGGTCCACTGGTAACAAACTGGACTTTGCCCAGTTTATCTTTAGTCTGCAGATTTGACCAAAACTGTTATTGATGTTCATGTTTTCCATGCAAAGGGAGTCCTGTGTATCTCCGAGGAACAGCAGAAGGTCATCTGCATATAATGCAACTTTTTCTTCCAGATCACCTCTTCTAAAGCCCCTCACCTGGTCGGATGATCTGAGAGCGATGGCCAGAGGTTCGATTGCAATGGCAAAGAGGAGGGGTGACAGGGGACATCCCTGCCTTGTCCCCCTCCCCAGTCCAAACTTTTCGGACTGCTCGCCATTCACCCTTACTCTAACCTCTGGTGCTCTATTTGTCTTATTTGTCCTGGTGCCTGTACACAGAGAATGAAAGAAAAAGAAAATTTCAAATGTTGAGTGGTCAAAGGAACAGGAATAGAGAGGAAATCTTCCAATAGGAAAATATTGTCTGGTGATCCTTTTGACTACCAGGGATTTCCTCTCACTTCCTGTTTTGGCTATGGGACAGGCAGTGAAGGGAAATCTCCCCAATGGGACACAGATGACATAAAACCTTGGCAGGGATTATAAGGCCTCATGCACACAGGACGTTTTTTTAAATTCTCTTAGAAGCCAGCAGCATTTTTGCAGAAAGAATGCCTGGTGCTTGTAAAAGTGTCTAAAGCTTTTACGAGCTTTTAGGAGCTTTTACAGGCGTCAAGCTCTTGGTCGTTTATTCATTTAATTGGCCAGAATAAATGATTTATTCTGGCTATTGAAATTAAATAATGCTCAAGCACTAGCTTTTAGGTGCGTTTAGGTGCATTTAGCAGCTTTTGGCAGCGTCAAGCTTTTTTTCTGCCCAAATTCTGCTGCTTCTGGACACACTGGCAGTTGTTTTTTTCCTGCCTCTAAAAGCCTCTAAGCCCTGGTTCACATTGGAGCGATTTGGCATGCAATTTGACATGTCAAATTGCATACCAAATCAGCGGCAATTGCTGGCAATGGCCAAATCGGTGCAACACCACATTTGCCGCACCGCCCCGATACCCAAAAGTAGTTTATGTACTACTTTTGGCGACTTTTGGTGTGATTTCCATTGACATCTGTGCAGCAACCTGCACAGATGTCTCTGAAATTGCCCCTGAAGTTGGAACTAACATGCAGGAATGAAATTGTGCGAGTTGTCACTGCTGATTTGAAAGCCTGTAGCTTGTCAATCAGCACCAGGCCACACCCATTTTTGGCCCACTGCTTTCTGGATTGACAGCACTGCCTCTGTTGCTGAAACCCTCCCACTGTGAGCTGCAGCATCTGGGAGGGTGAGTGTGTGAGACACAAATAAGGGAGGATTTGGCTCAATTATGCCTGTTACACACAATGAGATTATCATCTGTTTTGTTTTTTGCACGCTAATCTCAGATCGAACCTGAAGAGTTCACTAAAGTCACGAAAATTCTCAAACGACAGAATAAAAATTCGGAAGTGATGTAATGTGTTGCAGCATATTTGTATTGCATTTTCGAACGACAACTGTACCGATTAAACGAAAACCGTATGATCTGGTATTGTACTAAAAAAAAAATTGTGCATGTCCGATTGGATAATATCAGGTGAACAGTCATGATCGGCTCTTGAAAGCTGCGTACTAATGATTCAATAATCGTACGATCGCTCCGAAAGCGGTATTTTTCCTACAATTTTCTGATCATGTGTACGGGGTTTAGGGAACTTTATAAGATGTGTGTGGGGAGGTGCAACGTGGTGCTGCAGCATTAAGCACTCGGAGACCAAATGTAACAACAGAGCTGTATTGTAGTAAAGTCCAAGCAAACACAACTACCCGGCGGGGAGAAGACTTGTCCGTGTGCACTCACAGAATGTTGCAGAGAACAGGGTAGCAGCAGGTCTTGGATGTTCCGACGATGTTTGTCTCGATGGGGACAGAATGCGGTTTGGCTGGTCTGCCCCCAAACGGGGGAGGTTTCCAGGAAGGATAGCATGTCCCTGATCTTTCCCTCCTCGTCAGGAACTTCTCTCTACCGCTACCACTGTCCCTGTCAGACGGGTGACCTGTCGCTACACTATCCACACGTGGAATGCCTGCTCTGATCCAAGATAACTGCCAGAGTCACATAGGGCTGCAGCATCCAATCAGATAACTTCCCCAGTGACCCAGGAAACAATAGAGGAATCATGTTGCCCTTGACTTTTCCTCCAACTGCAATGCCACTGCAGTTGAGCACCACATACAGTGGAGAAAATAGATTGCACCTGCCTACAGGTGCATGGCAGAGTAGTAGTGGGTTTGGGACCTGTTTAGACTACCATATGGGAGCCTATAGATGTACTTTAAGGGTCTGTTCACACTTGCACTGTGGCAATGTGTGCTAATCATGCATTGCCACAACACATAGCAATGCGCCTGCTCTTTGTGCAATGTGCTGTGATGCTATTTTTTGTAAACAGTACCCAACACACACCACAGCACACTACCGTGTTTATACTGGTTTGGTGCACTCCATTGTTTAAAAAGGGTCATGGACATTTTTTCATTTTTTGCGGTGCGTTGGCAGCCTATTAATGGCCTGCCTTAAAATGTTGCATGTTATTACGTGTACATTAACACCTTGCAGCAGAATGCTTGGAAATGAACCATTAATTTGCTTAAACACAAATATAATTTTTATCATATAAACTTTGTTAATAAAATACTTGTTTTCCCCTTGCTTTCTACCCTTGTTATGTCTCGGTTTTGTTAATCTCCTGCAATCTCTTTGCAGTCACTTCTTCTCTTTAATCAACCTTAGGGCTGATTTCCTATATGGCAATAGCAGTGGACCAAGCTTTGAATATATATTGAAATGGACACTCGTATTCTCCACTGGAAGCCAGTGTGACAGGGTGACAACGCAAAAGAAAAAATTGGAGACAGGAAATGAGCGTTGTCAATAGCTGGATCATTAGGCATTATTTATTGAAAATCACAGATTTAAAAATATTGAAAATTACTTTTAAAATTACATTACCATGTTAAAGCGTTCATGAGATTTTAGTGATTAGTTTTGCATACACTTTAAGAATCACAGCTCCCCTGTGATCCATGTCTCCCTCTAGCATAGTGATAAATTAGGTATGAAGCCTAAACATTACTGCATGTCTTATGCCTATCTGACTCACTGATGGATTACTTTATACTAGCAATGAACCTTCACTCACCTGCTCTTACAGCTAAAAACTGTTAGCTTTAATCTTATATTTGAAAGTGGAATATACTTGAAGGTTAACAGTCCTGCTACAATGGATACAGAAAGAGTAATAGAAGGGTAGAAATGCTTTACCGTTGTTGGAGAATATTGTGCTCCAGGTACTCTTATATCGTAGGTCTGCCCACCGCTGCAAAAAGTAAAAGCCACCAGCTACACATACTGCAGCTGCTGGCTTTTAGTAATAGGACACTTACCTGTCCTGAAATCCAGCGATGTAGGCACCGCAGCTGATGTTTCCATCAGCTGTCGGGTGCTGCTGCAGCCATTGTGGATAAGGGAACCCGGCAGTGTAGCCTTGCGGTTTCACGTCGGGAACCCTACTGTGCATGTGCGAGGCTCCAATCCTCTCTCCTACTGGCCTGGCGAGCGGTGACGTCAACAGGCGCGGTTGTGGCTCCCGGAAGTGGGAACAGGATACCTGTCAAAGAGAGGTATCCTGTCCCCCTCCCCCTGAAAGGTGCCAAATGTGGCACCAGAGGGGTCGAGGAGGCAAATGAGCGGAAGTTCCACTTTTGGTGTAACTCCGCTTTAAGTCTCAAGGCCTAGGCTCCTGGTAATGTCAACTGTTTAGCAGTGAAGGATTAAAGGATACCTAAACCCAAGAAATAAATGTAATACATTGCAGCCTAAAAGTCCTTAGATGTGATGGTTAGATTGGTTTTCTTTTTTCGGGCTAAGTACATTTTCTACAAATACAAAATCTATCTGTTGATCTCACCAGTAATGCAGTGTCTTCGTAACTTCCAATGAAGGGAACTAAAATCTCATATAATGTTATCTGCTTTCCAAACTATTGTCTGTAAACTACAAATTCCCCCTTCCAATATGTAATGAGATGAAAAGGGGAGAAGATTCTAGTCAGAGTCAAGAGTACAGTCTAGAGTGGCAACACTGCTCTTCCGTATATACATATTCCTTGGAATTCAGAAAGACAAATTTTGTGAAATTGTCTCTGATGTGTTCGTGGTGCAGCATGCGCCAAATTCATGAACCTCTCTAGAACTTGAACTTAAAGTGATTGTAAAGTCACTCTCTCTTTTTTTAAATAACAAACATGTTATAATTACCTGCTCTGTGTAGTAGTTTTTCACAAAGCAGCCCCGAACCTCCTCTTCTTGGGTCCCTCTTCGGCTCTCCTTGTCCCTCCCTCCTGTCAAATTCCCCCACAGCATGCTATGGGGGCATCCAAGCCAAGCTGCAGCTCCGTGTGTCTATTCAGACAGGAAGCTGCCATTCGGCCCCACCCCTCTCTCTCCTGATTGGCTAACTGACCTTGATTGACAGCCGCTGGAGCCAATGGCGCCTCTGCTGTGTCTCAGCCAATCAGGAGGAGAGTCCCAAACGGCTGAGGGACTCGTGGATATCGCTGGATAGAGATGGGGCTCAGGTAAGGGTTAGGGGGGCTGAGGGAGGCTGCTGCACACAGCAGCCTATCTTAATGCATAGAGTGCAATAAGATAAAAAACCTTCCGCCTTTACAACTCCTTTAAATTTGGCACATGCTGCACCACTTTTATAATGCACACGATACACTTTCACAAAATCTGTCTAGGCCAGTTTCTCTCTGTACTCCAAAAGAGAGTTGGTCCTAATTATCTCCACTTTCCTAAAATACAAATTGTTAGTATTTCATTCTGAATTTGGCGCATTTAATGTGTCACAATGTAGAAATGGTGCATTCAATGCACCACAATGTAAAAGTGGCAAATATTAGAACTACCTAAATTTGGTACACAAGTCACTGGCGGAACCAAAAGTGTTGAAGATGTTTCATGAATTTGGCACAATAGGATTAACACCAGAAAAGTAACAGCAGCTGTATTGAAGTTCCCTCATAGAGTGAGTGTTGTCACCCTTAAGCCCCGTACACACGGTCTGACTTTTTGCCAACAAAATTCATTTTGAGCAAGTTTGACAAAAAATCCGACCATGTGTACGCTCCATCGGACAAACTTTTTTGGTTTTCATCGGACAAATGTTCGGTCTGCAAACGGACAAACTTTTCGCCAACAAAAATCCGATGGAGCAAAGTCCGACCGTGTGTACAGAAATCCATCGGACTTTTGTCCGAAGGACAAAACAAATAATGTTAAAATCAACCAACAATAGCAGAAGTTGACCAAAGGGTGGTGGTAAAGAGCAGAAAAGAGCAGAAAAACCACGTGATGTTGGAAAAGTTTTGAGAAAGTTTGCAGAAAAGTCTGAGCGTGTGTATGCTATGGGTGTGCCCGGCCAACTCCCTTCGGACAAAAATCCACAGAAAAGTTTGTTTGAAGTCCGACCGTGTGTATGAGGCTTGAGACAAGAAGTATGTTACTGGCAGGATTTACAGGTGAAAATTAAGGAAAAAAATCAGAAAATTTATGTAGCCTCCACATTAAAGGTCTGGTAATCTACAATATTTTACATTTTTGTTTTAAACACTATAAATTTCAGATTGAATGTTTCTAACCTGAGATCATATGGCCAAGTACCTTGACTCTAACACGTGGCAAGCAAAGAAGGATGCCTATGCACACATTTCCTCCAGAAACGGTGCTATAAATAACTCTACCACTTTTATTTTATCAATCTTAGGAAACTTCAATTTTCGGATAAAGGTTTGCTTTATTAAAAGTCTGTCTCCCCAATTCCGAGGCTCTGAAATATCATCCAATATGCATTTCCTGTAGATCGGTCTGCAGAGTAGCACCATATAAAGAGGTAACCATATATTTTCAGTATGATAGTAATAAAGGCAGCACAAACCTGACCAATACCCTGGTACTTTTTCAGTTATACCAGAAACAGGGTTAAACTGGCCATACAATAGTAGATTTTCAAACAAACGATTGCATGAATATTTGTCCAAACATTTGTATGAAAATGATTAGTACATTCAGTGACTTGACAAATGTCGTTCAAAATGTAATTTGCTTTTAACATTTGATTTTTGAATGAATGCTTTTATCAAACAAAAAAACACATTCATTCATTTATACTTCTGTTACCCATCTAAGAGCATTTAATGTTGGATTGCACTTCATAGGGTGTTTGACAGACAGTGGGGAGGTTTTATGAAGCCTCCTTACCACCTGTTATAATCCCTAAAAACCAGCAATAAGTGTAAGTGAGGCCTAAAGCCACACGATCGGACTTCCAGCGGACTTTTCCGTGGATTTTGGTCCAAAGGGCGTTGGCCGTGAACTTGTTCTGCATACACACGGCACAACATTTTCAGCCAACATTCACCAAAACACGTGGTTTTTCAGCTCTTTACCGCCACCCTTTGGGCAACTTCTGCTATTGTCTGATGTTTAGCACTCGTTCCGAGTATGCGTGTTTGTACTTTGGACTTTAGTTGGACGGACATGCCTACACACGATCGGATAAACCGATGTAACAGATTTATTGCCCAACAGTTGGTGAGCATGAACAGCCAACATTTGTAGTCGTTAATTCAGCCAACAATTGTCTGATGGAGCAAACACACGGTCGGATTATCCGACACAACACGTCCGTCAGACAATTATGGCCATAAAATTGGATCGCGTGTACGGGCCTTTAGAAATTTGTTTGAGAAACTTTTTCCTTTTCGGACCTTCAAATTTTCTTATCACTACAGTCTAAACTGAATGTCGATTTGACCCCACTAACAATTAAAAAATCAAAGGAATATTCCTAAAACAAACATTTTGAAGCAAAATTCTGCTTGTGTATGGCCAGAGAGGATAGAGAGGCCAAGGCAAAAAAGCATACTTGCCCAATTAGATTACGCCTGCATTTTCCTTTACAGCACATCAAATAAAAAGAGCTCACTACCCCTTACATATAATTCAATGGTTGGCTGCACATTCTTATCATCTGCTGTCCTTCTTTCTGCAGCTGGAGCAAGATGAACTTCACACAATGAGACATGTATTGATGGCTTATAATTGACAGCTGCTTGTTACAGATCATTAGCAGGGAAATACCTGCCCCGTCTTGTGAAGCGCTTTCTGAGGCTGCGGTGAACAGGAGCTAGAGTAGATTAGGAGATTTCTTGGCTGCCCACAACATAATCAAGTAGTAAGCAACTGGGCAGCTTTTACAGAACAGAAGGTGACAGAGGGGTTCAAAGAAATAGAACAGAGGTTCAATTGAACCATCTATGTTAAATATACTAAATTACCCAACATCAACCCCCCCCCCCCCACACACACACACACACACACACACCTTGTGCAGCGTCAAAGATAGTCATATCTCGTCTTCAACATTTGCTTTTTATACTTAAAAAAAAAAAACACTAGGGAGAATTTAAACATAAAAAAATAAAATTATATTTAGTAAAAACAGTAAAATACTAGAAATAGAAATGAGTACTACCTCTTCTTCTCCGGGGAACTGGCATTTTATTTATTTTTAACACCTAAAGGGGGCTCTTTACCAAGGTGGACAGCCAGCTTTTCAAGGTCTGTACTAGGAATTAGAGCCACTCTTCAGGTAGGCTATGGTCCAAACCAGGCACATTAGTGGGCCTTATTTAGTAAAGTATATATTATATATGCCACACATGCATATTAGGATTATAGCTATTTAAGCGCTGCACGTTTGTCATATCAGTTTGTATTGTCACATTTGGGGAAGTGTGGGAAGTGCTGGCCGCTATCTTTAGAATTTTTGCATTTATTATTTTATTTATTTTTTATTTTATTTTATTTTATATTGTTTGGGGGAGTAGTTTGGCAGCTCACAAGGTTTTACCTACTTGTTTTTGTTACCTTATTTACTGGAAATAAAGTGACTTCAATAAAAATTTCCCCAGATTAAGACATGGAATGTGGGGAGTGTGAATTTTTATTTGATAGGATGCTACTGGGTAATTCAATACATTTATATGAAAAAAACTTGGATAAATAACATCAGTTGTGTTTTCCTGTACAATTGCCAAATCTTTGCTTATTGTTTAATATTCTAATCTTTGCCTGTTAACGGGTTTGAACTTACCTTTGTTACAGTGGATTTGAGTCTCTCTGTTTAAAAATTTTCTGGGAGATTGCATATAGGTTGCAAGGATGTCAAAGACTTGGCTATTCTGTTTAAAAAGAGGTAGGAGAGATGCAGACAGCACTATTTGAAACTCAATGAGGATGTGGAGCCTCCAGTCAAAACAATGCCAAGCCAATGTTAAGGCTAAACAGTTTATTGAGAAACTTAGTACAGTAAATACGATATCAGGCCGGTGTGGATGGATAAAAATGGGCTAATGTCCGCTGGGTCCAGTGGGCAGAAGAAAGGAAATGATAACATCTGCTTGGCATTGTTTTGACTGGAGGCTCCACATTCTTATTGAGTTTCGGATAGCGCTTTCTGCATCTCTCCTACCCCATTTACCCATTCCATGTGTTTTCATAACGGCTGCTGAGGACAGGCTCTGGGGCAATGGACAGTGGGTTTTCTCATAGGATCAGCGCCTGGAACATTGTGTTGTTTTTGTCTATTTAAAAAGAGCGTAACAGTCCAAGTTAATAAACTAAAATCTTTATAGTCCCAGAGGCGCAGATAGAATAAGTGGGGAGCAGGAGGGGGATTAATTGATATAAAGTTGAAATTTTCCAAATGACTGAATGTCCTTTGGAGTACAGTTAAACTAATCATTAAGAAATTAAAATAGTATGGCACCGTTGTAAATCTGCAAAGAACAGGCCATCCACCAAAACTGAGTGACTGCCAAAGGTCCTTTCACTAAAAACTGACTTGAAGGGAGTGCATACTTATGTAATCAGTTATCTTGTGTTTTCTTTTCCCTTTGTTTAATTTTGCAAAGATCTATTTTCACTTTGACATTAAATAGTATATTTCTTTTGATTTGTGTTAAAAAAAATATCTACTGCGATTTAATGTTCCATGACAATAAAACATTGAAAACACCCCGGAGGTTGAATAATTTTTATAGGCACTGCATATGAATGCTGAATATAAAGCAGGACAGAGGCACTGAAAAGTGTGTGAATGTTGAGGTACACACTGGCTTGCATCAAAAATCTGTGCCAATCCTTGGTTGCATCGAGTGTTTAGTCCTATGGAGAGTGGTGGGTACTAGCTTACTGGGGGAAATAGTGACCAGATAAGGTTTTCTACATCCTCTGTTTGTTGTGCCCCCAATGAGCCTAATCTGATGGTTTGTCTCAGTGTCCTAAGGACATTAATATTAGATTGTCACCGATCCATCTGAAAACAGCAATTTCTATGGTCATTTGAAGCCTCTGTAGACCCTGTATTTATGCGTATGTCACGCAGCACCTATAGCTTCAGAACACTAGGTCAGTTTATTGTTGTGGGTTGATTGCAGTCTTGGGTTCAGAAGACAGCAATCCATGACTGCTTGGTTATCCATTCAGGACGTCTTCTGAACCCAAGACTGCAAAATGCAAACAACCCATCACAATACACTGACCTTCTGTCCTCAATCTTTATAAAATTGTTACTAAGGCTACACCTAAGTAAATGATTGCTGGAAGGAAACAAAATAGCGATTCCTCAACCAAGCAATAGATACCATGACCTCAAATATGGTTTATATTATGAGGTGTGTTCCTCTGAATTCGAGAGCGGCATATAGAAAAAAAGTTCCTGTGTGGTTGGATAGGTAACTCGTAGTAGATGTGTGATGAATACCCGGTGGAGACACTAATTGGTGTGGTTCATATTGAGTATAAAAGGACTCCTGCTACATGTCTATTCATTCTCTGAAGAAACTCATGTCTCGAGTGAAACATGTCAGCATGATGCCATCATGCTATGTGAAGTGAGGACACAGACTGTCTGCCAGAGACATTCCCCACCTGACACCCTCCGATGTTCAAAGGAATGCGGACGTGATTCCCGGATGCTAGCAGGAGCCGCGGCGTGAGACGCCAGAGGCAAAAGCCGAGCAGTGAGCAGTGAGCGGATCCATTCCTTTCCCATCTCATGAGGATATCGACTTTTACCTTGATCGGATGGTCTGGTGGTATGACAGCTTAACGGCTTGGAACGAACTGGGAACCTGGAGAGTAGTGAGCTGTATCTATGTCAACTACACCTGGGTGGGTATTGATTACTTACACACACTCCCTTACAGACATCCATTAGTCTTTCCACCAATCCCCATGGTCTCTGCACTACGGGCCTAGACTGTCTCTTTTTGAGAACCCAGGCTGCCTCACTTGCTAAATTTCTGCTTCTATTTCAATCACCAGGATCTTCCGCCACCTCTCTATTGAGAACTTATTAACCACTTAAGGACCGCCGCACGATGATATACGTCGACAGAATGTCACGGACAGGCATAAGGGCGTACAGGTACGTCCCCTTTAAGATGTGAGCCGTGGATCGCGCGCGCCGGCGGCAGCGCGCTTGCGACCCGGTCCGCAGCACCGTGACCGCGCCCGCGGAACCCGCGGACCCGATCGCCGCCAGTGTCCCGTGATTGGGTCACAGAGCTGAAGAACGGGGAGAGGTAAGTGTAAACAAACATCTCCCCGTTCTTCCTAGTGACACTGTCACTGATCGTCTGTCCCCTGTCATCGGGAACAGCGATTAGTGATGTGTCACGCCAAGCCACGCCCCCTAACAGTTACAAGCACTCCCTAGATCACACTTAACCCCTTCAGCGCCCCCTACAGGTTAACCCCTTCACTGCCAGTGTCATTTTTACAGTAATCAGTGCATTTTTATAGCACTGATTGCTGTAAAAATTACAATGGTCCCAAAATGGTGTCAAAAGTGTCCGATGTGTCCGCCATAATGTCGCAGTCACGATAAAAATCGCTGATTGCAGACTTGTGGGAGGGGCTGGCTCCGTGTATGGCTGCTTGAGCTGTGAGCCCCACTCCAGCCTCATACAATGGTGCCCATTACAGCCCGCACGGTGAACGGATTTTCACGAAAATTTCTGGGCAGACTCCTGAGGGGTCCAGGCACATTCCTGGCTATTTTTTATTACATTAGAAAGGACCCAAAAGCTGCAATTCGTCCCGGTAATCGCGGCCGAAAATTCAAGATGGCCGCCACAGCACAGCCTACTGTGTCAGGTACCATTCTCCTCACAGACCTCAGACAAAATATCTCCTCAGAGGGTCTGCCTATTTCCTCAGAACTTAAAGCAGGACTACTACAGACACCTAATACCTCCTCAGCCACTGGTGAACCTCTTATTTTTTTTCACAAAGCCGACAGTATCCATTCTTCCACAGGGCACATTATTGCCTCTCATCCCAGCCCTATTACCTCAGAAATTATTCTAAGAGACCAGGCATTTCAGATGGCAGACCTGTTCCAAAAAATTTCTGAACTCCTGGACAGGGGTTTGGCTCAAACTGCAGCCAAAATAACTAGTGATTTAAAAGCTGACTTCCACAATCTAGGAACAAGAAAAGACTCTATTGAATACAAATTGGAAGAAACAGTGGCTTCCACTAACCAAACTTCTAAAATTGTATCCTCGGTACAAGAACAACTGGATTATGCTAATTCAAGAATCGATGACCTCGAGAACAGGTCACGCAGGTATAATCTCAGAATCAGAGGTATACCTGAATCTGTGCTGGATGTCACACTAGCAGTACAAGACCTGATTAAATCTCTTCTACCTAATATCCCCCAGCAGCGCCTTGAGCTGGATAGGGCTCACAGAGCTTTGGGTCCTCCTAGAAAGGATGGAAAGCCAAGAGATATCATTGCTAAACCCCATTTCTTCTCAGTAAAAGAAGAGGACATGAAACAAGCTAGAATAACCCCTCAAATACTATGTCAAGGACACCCAATTCAACTTTTTGCTGATTTATCTCCTTCTACAATCCAACGCAGAAGAGCACTTAAACCCCTGCTACTGATCTTGTCTCAGAAAGACATTAAATACAGATGGGCCTTTCCCTTTGCGGTGAAATTCTCTGAAAATGGTAGACCTTACTCCTTCTCAAGCCTACAGGAAGGACAGCGGATCCTTCTCCAACTCAAACTTATTTCTACTGAAGCTGTCATGGACACCTCTACAACTGGCCCTGGTTCTACTAAAAGACCTATTCCAACAAGCCCACAATCTCCCCTTTGGAACAAAGGAAAGAAAAAGAAGATTAAAGACAATAGCCCTACTTGACATTGCTCTTTTTCACCTCTTTTGTTACTACCTTTTTTTCCCTCGGATCTAAATTTCGAGCACAGATTTTTCTGTACCTCAGATGTTAGGATAAATCCATCCTAAATTCAACCTGCTCTCTGGTTCAATTCTCACAGTTTTTGTGTTTTTTCTATAAAGCTCTATGTTCCCTTTTTTTTTTTATCTAGTATCATATTACTTACTAAAATTTAATGATAATTCTACTACTGTAAAGTACTTTCTAGGTTATAGAGCTTTACATAAGCCTTCTCTCGTTTTACCGTGCAAAAATAATTTTCTTTTTTATTAGATTTTTTCTATGGGTGCCCTGTATGGGGGTGGTCCACGTGTGTACCCACCTATTGTCTGGAAATCTTCGGGTCTTCAGGGGATAGGTTGTCTGGCCGTCTTAGTCCAGACTCTTTTTTTGATCTGGTTAAAAGGATTCGAGAGGAGTCTCCTCTCTCGAGTCCTAACCTTACATGTTAGGAGACTTCTTTTCTATGTTCCATCTCTTTTCTTACTTTTTTCTATGTTATGTTATTTTTTTTTTCTTTTCCCTTGTGTGTCTAACCCAATTCTCTTTAGAGTTGCCAGCTCTCGGATCAATGACCGTTAAACACCTCAATCTCCACTTGGAAGTACACCTGATCAAGCCTCAGTACCAAGGTCCTTTAAGGGTGAGTGGGGTCAGTAATAGCGAATATGCCCCCCTTGAATCTCATAGCTAGCAACCAACAAACACACCTTAAAATAGCCTCTCACAATGTTCAAGGCTTGAATTCTCCTGTCAAAAGGAGAAAAATTTTAGATTACTATAAATCCCTTAAAATAGATATTCTTTTGCTCCAGGAAACGCACTTCCCTATATGATACAGTCCTAATTATATTCACCCTCATTTTCCGCAATTCCACCTTGCTAGTGCGGAAAATAAAACGAAGGGAGTAGCCATTCTATTTTCTAAATCCTGCAAATTCGAGAAGTCTTTTGACTATGTTGATCCAGATGGAAGAATTCTGTTATTACAAGGTTCAATTGATGGTCAACTATACACCCTAGTCTCATATTATGCCCCTAACAGAGGCCAAGCCCCATTCTTCAAAAATATGATGGACACACTGAGCCCTATGTTAGTAGGAATGGTCATTTTGGGGGGAGACTCGAATGTTGCTTTTGACCAGGCTCTGGATAAGTCCAAACCCTCCAAAGACCAATTGACCCACCCGACCAATGAAAGCCGCAAAATCGCTAAAATTCTTTCGAATCACAATTTAGCAGACGTTTGGAGGGAATTAAACCCTTCCAAACGGGACTTCACACATTATTCACACCCCCACAACACATATGCAAGAATAGACCACATCCTTACCCCTTCACACCTCATTCCGCTCATACTAAATGCCCACATCAAGGATACGGCCCTATCAGATCATTAGTTGGTAATTATTTCCCTAAACTCCAGTTCTCTTAGAAGCTCGAAAGGGTTTTGGAAACTTAACGAATCAATCCTTACAAATCCAACCACAAATGAGATAATAAATAAAGCCTTACATGAATATTTTTCCCTCAACGACACAGAGGATATCTCCTCTGAGACGCTTTGGGCGGCTCATAAAGCCGTCATCCGAGGAAAAATCATTCAAACCTCTACCCAAAATAAACGCAACCGCAAAGCTCAAATAGAACGTTTGGAAGAAGGGTACATAACTCTTAGAAATCGTCACAAACAAGATCCCTCTAAGTTCCCCATATCACTCATGGACAAGGCCAAACTTGAATTAAATTTAGCCCTTACAACACAAGCGGAAAAAGTGATTAGATGGAGTTGCAACAAATTTTACACAAATGCAAACAAAATAGGGCCATTACTTGCTACAAAACTCTCTCCTAGAGTTAGAATTCATTCTATACCTAAAATCCGTAAAGCAGGTCAACCGCTTACTGCAAACCCCGTCAAAATCCTAGAAGCATTTCAAGAGTTTTATTCTAAATTGTACGACACTCACTCGAAGCCAGACAAAAATGTTCTATCTAGGTATTTAGACGATCTTCCCATTCCTTCCATAACCCCCTCACACAAATGTTTACTTGAGGCTCCCTTCACAATAGAGGAGGTTATGGGGGTTATTAAACACCTGGCCCTGATGGTTTATCTATACCCTATTATAAGACTTTCGCCAACACCTTAGCCCCCTATCTAACCAAATTTTTTAATGACAAAACAAATGGCCTACCATTAGACACACATCTTAATACGGCATTTAATACAGTTATACCCAAACCAGACAAAAATCCTGAAGACAACAGTAATTATCGCCCTATTTCCCTAATAAACAACGATATTAAAATTATGACAAAGATCATGGCCAATCGATTAGCATCTTTTATTAAACATTATATACACAAAGACCAGGTGGGCTTCATCCCAGGAAGACAGGGCCCAGACCAAATCAGACGAGCAATAGATATTGTATCTATTCTGCAATCCAACTGGGAGGGAGGAGAAAAACAACAAGGCTTACTACTGTCACTGGATCTGCAAAAGGCCTTTGACTCAGTGTCATGGCCATACCTGTTTTCCCTAATAGATCGATGGGGCTTTGGAGTTCGCTTTAAGGGCCTCTTACATTCCCTTTATTCTCACCCTCAGGCTCTTATCCGTTTACAGGGTCATTATTCCAACCTAATCAATATAGCACGGGGCACTAGACAGGGATGCCCGCTTTCCCCTCTCATATTTGCTATTGCCATTGAAACATTAGCCATAGCCATCAGACAAAATCCCAATATTAAAGGAGTATCCTGTGGTAATCAAATTCACAAATGTGGCCTATTTGCAGATGACATCTTATTGTTCGTGACGTCTCCGCTGATATCCCTTCCTAACGTCTGCCAGGTTCTGAAGGCCTTCTCTGAGGTCTCAGGCCTTAGGGTAAATTACTCAAAATCACAAGCTCTAAATGTTTTGTTTCCCTTGTCTAGTGTCTTGTTGCTTAAACAATCCTTTGGATTTGAATGGACAGACACCTCAATCAAATATCTGGGCATTACCTTAACAGCCCGCATTGAGACCCTTTTTTTACATAATTATCCACCTTTATTCAAAAAATTAGAGAATGATCTAGCATCTTGGTCCAAAAACAAATTATCTTGGTTAGGTAGAATTCATTCTATAAAAATGACTCTGCTCCCTAGAATCCTTTATTTCTTTAGATCTCTTCCTATTCCCATTACTAAGAATCACTTGAAAAAGCTCCAAAGTAAAAATCATCAAATTTATTTGGGGTGCTTCAGGTTACCGCATCCCCCAAAACACATTACTTCGTCACAGAAAACAGGGAAGTTTAGGTCTACCTGACCTACATAAATACTACTTAGCAGCTAGACTAGCCCAGACTTCTTTGATTCATTCTGCAACAGAAAAACCAGACTGGATCAATATTGAAAAAGAGGCTGCACCAACACTATCCTTAGAATACCTTTTATGGTGCCCCCCCAAAAAAGACCCCCCATAATGTCCCCGACTCTATCTCAATCGTTTGCACTATGGGATTCCCTAAGAAACCTTCCAAACCTTATATCCTCTGAAAGACCTCTTTCTCATTTATTCAATAACCCTGACTTCCCCCCTGGTCTAAATGTAGAGGCATTTAAATGGTGGATTGATAAAGGATTGTATCGTATAGGACAATTTTTTAATCCTGGAGGGCCTATATCCCTTAGTTACTGCATCAAACATCTGAAACTTCCAGATTCTGAAAAACCGCGGTTTAATCAAATTTTCACATTTTTAAACCAAATCTGGAAGGAAAACCTCCTTCCTCCCCAATTTACGAAGTACGAGTTATGGTGCAGCCAGGCCGGTTCACAAAGGGGAGGCATATCTATGGTATATTCATGCCTCACTCACCCTACATCAAAATCTTCCTATATGGAGGCTTGGGAAAAAGACGCCCAGTTTTGTTGGAATTTGGATACCTGGCACTTAGCCTTCTCTAAATCTTTCAAAGGGATTCTTAATGTCTCTTTAATGGAGGCAAATATTAAAGTTATAACCAGATGGTATCTAACGCCTTCCAGACTGGCATCTATATATCCAGCATCAGATCCAACGTGTTTCAGAGGTTGCCAACTTTACGGCTCTATGCCTCATATTTGGTGGGAGTGCCCCAGAGTTCGCCCCTTCTGGAGAAAAATATTTTTATTAATTTTTAAGGTAACAGGTTTTCAGGTCCCTACCAGTAGCCATTTTGAACGCTCATATTCCTCAAATACCAAAGGTTTCACACAAATTGATTCACTTTATCTTTACAGGCGCCAAAATCACAATTGCCAAATCATGGAAAAAAACAAAACCTTTCCTGTCAGATGCCAAAACCAAAATATCTTGGATACTAACTCAGGAAAAATTAGCTAGCATCTTATCTAATACCATTCCCAAATTCGAAAAAATATGGGAACCTTGGGCCAAATATATGGGGATTTCGATTGGTGAAGATGCTGTTTTACCTTCTATGCAACATTAAGTTGGACACATACCCATCCCTTTCCCTCCGTCCTCTTTTTTACCCGCTGTCTTTATTTTCCTCTTCTTTTCTTCCTTCTAAAAAGGATTTATGGAAACTCTTTCTGGGAATTCTAGTTTCCCATTACATGTTATGTCTCTTTTATTTAGATTTAATGGGATACTATCAAATGTTTTGTTCGGCCTTGTTTAGTCCATCCCGACCGCGCAATTGTCAGTTAAAGCGACGCAGTGCCGAATCGCAAAAAGTGGCCTGGTCTTTGACCAGCGAAATGGTACGGGGCTGAAGTGGTTAATGTACATAATTTTCTACACCAGGGAATGCCCACAACACAGACCACACTCCCTTATCTCTTACTGAAATCATCAGTGGAGCTGACATTTCTCTTCTGGGGAGTATCACACTGAAATCATATTGAGTGGTTAACTCAAATAGAGCCAGCCCCCGTAGAGTTAGTGGTCCATGTATTATGTGTGGAGTGAATGTCTTTGGTAGCTACCTGTGCCTTTAGACAACTTTGTCTATTTTTAATTGAATGTGGTGGAGGTTATGACTATATTTACCAGTGTTTATGTGGGATTGTTCAATAAAGATATACAATTTTTTGATAATACCGGAGGTTTCTCCCTGAAGAAATTCTTGGGATCTCTTCCCCCTTCTATATGTCCTCAAGCTTTAGGTCCTGTGTAAACTACACACAAATACATGGTCTGTGTCTGTATATTATCTGTATCCGTTTGTTATCTGCCTTCCCACACCACACTGTTGGTTGTACTATTTGTCTGTAGCAAAAAAAATCAATAGACAGAAAAGCCTACAGGTGGCGAAGGAAGTAGGCTGCCATGGTAACCAGGTAGCAGACAATTTTCCATCTTGCAGCATCCACTGTCTGAAGAAGTATCTCTGTTACTATGCATCCTTCTAGCAATTACAAATTGCTGCTGGAGAATTTGAGAGGATGAAGCAGCCCCTGGGGGATCAGATCTTGCCCAAAGGGTATAATTACCATACTAGTAAATTTTTGGAAATACAAGGTAGTGTAAAATTCCATCAGTAAAATTGTCTTTGTGCTTCTGTTTCTTTAGATGCTGTTTTTTATACAGTGTTGCAATTTCTTGTAGTCCAATACTATGGAAACAAACTTCAGAGGGATGCAAGGCTCTATTCATCTCAACTGTAGATGTGCATTGATTTGAAGCAGGATTACGGGCTAAGCTCAGATCACTAATTTTTACCACCAGATGATGAAGCTAAGCAGCCGTTTTATCAAAGATGAAAGCCACGGTTACATGATATATTTTCTTAGTGAAATGTTCTTGCTACATCCTCTGCTCGATGTGATTTAAAAGGATTTTCTTATCGTCACTATTTCTTGATATTGTAATATGTTAGACAAGCAAGAAAAGATGTTCTGACAGTCAGTGTAGAGTGACTGATATATATTGAGCGTGCTGGGGGTCCTATCACTTTCAGGAGCCAGCCAAGACAACCAGAAATAAAAGGTTTAGAAAGGCAGTTATTCTGCCATCTAAGATAGCTGACAACTGATACTATAAAATAAGTTCTACTAATTAAATCCCAAAGCATTTGTCTATATAAAAACAAATAGCACCTACATATTGGAATTTTTGAGCTGAAGCCTGTCGTTCATGTATTTCACACTGGCACTGAATACAGTGTACTTGCATACTATATTGTATCTTAGAGTGAGATGTCTCTGCTAGCACCTGAATACAGAATGTTAACCAGTGAGACTGATACTGCGGCCTTGGAGCGGTGCCGATCTCTTATGGTACCTATTTTTTGCTGAGGGAGACAGGCTTAACTTGTAAAAATTATGAAGGAAACAGGGACACCCAGGAACAGTCCAAGCAGGTTTATTTTGCACTTTTATTCAGAAATGCAGCAAACACGTTACGGAACCCCTATTGCATTTCCCCAAAAAAAACGGTAGTACTTGTATGCCTATAGTGTTCTGTCAGCCTTTTCACACAGCAGCAGGTGCCCATAGCAGAGTGGGAGCCCTAAGCATAAATCAGCTTGAATATATAAATGCCTGTGGACAGGTGAGACTAATAATGAGGTCAGGCTGCCAGGTAAGATGTAGACCTATGAATGGGGGATCATTTGCACCCAAAGCTCTAGAATGCCTTTGGTTGCCTGGACCAAGAACGGAATCGATTAGAATTCTGAGATTCTGTTTTCTCCACATCAGCCATAAACCCTGGAACCCCTCACTGGGGGTAAATAAGAAACCTACCTGACACGTATACACTATTCACAATCTTGCCATTCAATGCCCCGTAATGCTTTTACAGACCCTGGTTCTTTTTATAAGCCAGACCCAACATGCCCCCTTTGAATAACTTCAGACCAGGCTCTTAACGGTTAATGTAACTTTACTGAAAAAAAATGTAGCATAACAGTTTATTATGAACAACGTCCTTTCCCTTATCCTGAGTAGAATAATGTAGTGGCCCAGGCATACCTCCATGAGGTGAGAGGCTATAACGGCATTGTCCATGTCTTGGATGTCTATCGAAAACCCTGGTTTATTCAGCAGCGCCAACGACTGCGCTCACAGGTGATGATGGAGCTCACTGGACCCATCGGAACCCATCTTTTCAGACCTCAGCTATACCCTTTTTTATAGCACAGGTGGAATGGTTAAGACTAAACCAAGCTAGAAACATTTAACCTTTTCTCCAGCCTGGTCTGGCCGCTGGCTCATTAACCATACACACTTCAACCTACCTACAGGCTATCCATGGTGCCCAATTAGGTGAAGGCAACAGCATCCCTTCTTTATGTATCTTTATCTTTATTATTGCCATATTGAGCTTGTATAGTATACATGTACTGTATATACTTGTGCATAGTAACCAATCAGCTTCTAGGTTTTATTGTCAAAGCTTAAATAAACAAGCTGAAACTAGAAACTGATTGGTTACTATGCACAGCTGCACCAGATTCTATATGCTCCAGCTTAGTAAATTTGTGAAATACTTCTTTTAAACTCCCTGCATTCTTTAATTCCAGCTGAAATTTGAATTTAAACAGATGGAGGAAGAGCCTGCAATGGATACCCAAATGTGCAATAAGGGACAGGACAAGGGAAGCTATATCGCACAAATCCTATCTGTGTTCTCTAGTTAGGTATAGCACTGTATAGATGAAGAGGATAAAGCAGAAATAATCCATGTATAGATACGTATAACTTCAGGGTCCTAGATAAATAATTGCTAAAGTCAGAGAATGGGAGCATTATTTTTAAGGTATATTGCATGAGGGATATCCACTGGCCATTTTACCTATTTAAATAGGGTCTGTAATTGGTTTAGTGAGTTAATTCTTTAAGACTTTTTTGATGACAATAAATTGGATTTCCAATTATTCCAATGTAAATTATTCCAATGTGAGTGATTTGTCCTTTGATTACAGATAGTTCTCTGCAGCCCACGCTAGACCTCCGGTGCTAAAAATAAACCAGTAAACAGTTCCTCAGCCTAATCAATTTAAACTCAATAATGTTGTCGGGAAAATATGGAGGAGGGCTAGCTTTGACAAAGACTAAGATGGTTAATCAACATCCATATGCTAAGTAAAAACTGCAGTAGCTTCAGTTGCTTTTTTTATATGCATCAGGATTATAACTAAACAATTTTGGTTGGAAGGGTAAAAGAGATAAAAGTAGTTAGTCATTTATACTGTAGATATATAACAGTGGTGTAACCAGGGCTGGTGCAAGGATTTTTGAAACCCTAGGCAAAACCTCATTTTACCACCCCCTTGGCTCCACCGTGACTCCACCCCTTTGCCCTGCCCATGTATACCCCACCGTTTTATAGACTGCTACCATATTGGGGGTGCAGTCAGTCACTGACCTGGGGCATGATACGCATGCAGCGTATGTAGAAGCCTGGAGGTGGCGGGCGGGGGGGCACTGGCGTGGCACCCCTGACTGATGTGCGCTCTAGGACGGTGCCTACCTTGTCTATATATAGGTAGCACAGATAATCATGGCACTGATGATCAGTGCAGGCCCATCAGTGCTGCCCATCAGGGCCACCTATCAGTGCCCATTAGTGCTGTCTATCAATGCTGCCCATTAGTGCCACCTATCAGTGCCCATTAGTGCCGCCTATCAGTGCCCATGGGCACTGAGTGCCACCTATAAGTCTCCATCAGTGCAACTTATAAGTGCAGCCTCACCAGTGCAGCCTATCAGTGCCCATCAGTACAGCCTCATTAGTCCCCATCAGTACAGCCTTACCAGTGCCCATCAGTGGGGAATCCCTCATAATGGGCACAGGGGATGTACAGACCCAGGAACTCAGCACAGGGATGATAGAAACCCCTCATAATGGGCATAGCAGGTGTACAGACCTGGGAACTCAGCACAGGGATGGTGGTAACCCCTCATAATGGACACAGCAGGTGTACAGACCCAGGAACTCAGCACGGGGATGGTGGGAACCCCTCATAATGGGCACAGCAGGTGTACAGACCTGGGAACTCAGCACAGGGATGGTGTGAACCCCTCATAATGGGCACACTAGGTGTAGAGACCCGGAAACTCAGCACAGGGATGCGGGGAACCCCTCATAATGGGCACAGTAGGTGTACAGACCTGGGAACTCAGCACAGGGATGGCGGGAACCCCTCATAATGGGCACAGCAGGTGTACATACCCCGGGAAACTCAGCATAGGGATGGTGGGGACCCCTCATAATGGGCACAGCAGGTGTACAGACCTAGGAACTCAGTACATGGATAGTAGGAACCCCTCAAAATGGGCACAGCAGGTGTACGTACAGACCCCTGGATAGGATGGGGCAGCATTTACATGAACTTATTAGCTGTATTTTCTTCCTGCAGTCGCTAACTGCTGGTGAAAGGGAGACGGGTAAAGGACCCTTTTTAGATGCTACAAGTGAAGGAAAATACAGCCCAGTTCTAGTAAATGCTGCACCCCCAGGTTGCACTAGTATCAGCAGTAACCAGGAGAATACATAGGGAATAGTGGGCAGCAGCCAGACTTGTAGGAAGTGTTTTCACCAGCAGAAAAAATAAACATAAAGAGAGCCAACACACTGACCACCCTGTACAGCACTGATATCAGCTCCAGTAACAGCATGTGTACCAGGACTGAGCACCCACCTACACCCTCTGCTTCCAACCTGCCATGCTGTGACCTGTGCATTGTGAGAGGGGGAGGCGGACATTCCAGGAAGCTCGGGGTTATCAGGTGGAAGAGCTGAGTTGGACGCTGGTGTGTGTCATCCCAAAGGAACTGTTTACTGTCCTATAATGGGGGCAGGCTGAGTGAGTACAGAGTGCAGTTTGCAGAGCAGTCAGTGGTGTGTATAGGGCGGCATTTACAAGCATCAGTCAGCTGTATTTTACTCCTCTGATGTCTCCCTATACACAGGATGTGCGGCTCCCCAGCTAGGAGTTTATCAGTGTGTGTGTGTGTGTCAGTGCCCAGGGCAGTGGCGTAACTAGAACCTTCAGGGCCCCGATGCAAGAAACCATGAAGGGCCCCCCTGACCCCCCGGACAGGGCTTTTTTCTCCGAGCCCAGTGGCGGAACAGCAGGACCTGGTCGCAAGTGGGTGGCTGCATAAAAAGGAACCGATTTCTCCATTTACCCCTGCTTCTCCTCCTCTCCCTCTCCCTCCCGCAGGCATTCAGCAGCTGCAGGATGAAAATGGAGAGATTGGTTCCTCTATGCCATTGTTTCTCAATATTTTTCCATCCAGGGCACCCTTGAAGTATACCCCTAGGTGAATGGGGCTGCACTGCAACCACCCTGCATCTGTGTGCATTGCATGCAGTTGCAGCATAGTGATGATGCATTTAAGGGGTTAAAACAGGCGGTCAGGAGGCAACATATTGCATATTGTGAGCATATATCGCTTTTCAGTGGAACAGCATTTTTTTGCTGGTACTATGAACAAGCAAAAAAAATTTAAAAATCGGGTCTGATTGTACACATATAGGGGGTCATGTAAACACACATACATACACTGTATATATATATATATACACACACATATATATAAATGTACTTATGCATACACATATAAACCAATGGCGACTGGTGCAACTGGGGACTGGGGGGGCGCAAGCAAACTGAAAAATTCTTTAAAAAAACAATTGCAGCCTCACTGTGCCCATCAAAAGCAGCCACTGTGCCATCAAACGCAGCCACTGTGCCATCAAACGCAGCCACTGTGCCATCAAACGCAGCCACTGTGCAATCAAACGTAGCCACTGTGCCATCAAACGCAGCCACTGTGCCATCAACCGCAGTCACTGTGCCCATCAAACACAGCCACTGTGCCATCAAACACAGCCACTGTGCCATCAAATGCAGCCACTGTGCCATCAAACACAGTCACTGTGACCCCGCCCATGCGCAGTCTGCCCGGCACTTACCCTGTCTCAGTGGGGCAGCGGGTGACAGCGACGAGCGGTGTCCTCCATGCGTCTCCTCCCATCCTGTCCTCCTGATAGGCGTCCAATAGCGGTGCCTGTCTTTTCAGCCAATAAGGTGACAGGTAACAGACCCGAGCACCTGATTGGTGGAGAGGCGGTTCAGTGTTAGAAAAGTGAATATTCATTCGCTTTTCTATCACACCTGGGTGGACTGCGAGCGCACAGCATGGTGCTTGCAGTTCACCTATTTTGATGCCTATTAGTGCTTAAAAAACACCCCGCCGCCGCTGTAATACAGGCGCCCGGCGTCCGAGAAGGGGCTGGGCGCCTAAATAGGGGGTGGTAGCGGCGGCCATGGATAGATTCATGCTATGCATGAATCTATCTATTGGTGATAGAGGGGGTGGCTAGAGAGAGGGGGCGGGGATGCACCGCCACTGATATAAATACATACATGCACATGAGCACACACACATGCAAACACACACACATGAACACACACACATGCAAACACACACATGCAAACACACACACACATGAACACACACACATGCAAACACACACATATAAACACACATACAGTAGATAAAAAAACGGCAGTGCTTTACCTTCCTGCTCTTCCTGCCGGGTACTGCACTGTAGGAGGAGACAAAGAGCACAGCACACACTGTGCTTTTTGTAATCAATGTGACTAGCTCCCCGCACACAGTGCCGATTACAGTTCGGCTTAGGATCGGGGAGCTCATCTTCGCTCCTCCTATCGAAGTACTGTATACAGCAACCAGATTGATTACCCCTTGGCTCTGCTTTATGGTGACCATACCTGGATCCCACCAGTAAGAATATGCGATGCAGGCCTGTAATGTTGCTTTTGGCACTGGACTCTTCATTAGGTTCTCACCTTGGCACATGGTGATGATGAAGCTAAGCAGTACTGAGTTAGCCACAGTGTGCTCTATAGGCCCTGGGCGTGGTACATCCAGCAGTGAAACCCAAGAGGAATCAAAAAGGGAGCAACGGCTGTGACTCATTCAGTCAGAAGAGAGAGTAACTCGGTCAAAATTTTGCGCCATTTTCAGCTGCCGGACAGTAGGAGTGATACATGGGCACACTGCACAATGCGTGTGCCATCTTGGTGCACAAGCAAGTACCTGGTATTCACTCCTCTCGGCCTCACCTTTTTTCTCACAGCGCAGCAATCCTCTGGCCCCTTTCTCCTTACATACAGATGTGACCAAACATGTACAATATGTGTTGTGCAGGCCTATTGACCTTACCACATCCACAGACACTGAAGGACTTGATCAGGTATTTGTCTTTATGCCAGCTGGCGTACATATGGATATTTCCGCTCATTGTCTAAGCCACACTTGGACATTGCGGGTTATTTATGAAAGGCAAATCCACTTTGCACTACAAGTGCAAAGTGCACCTGAAATTGCACTGAAAGTGCAGTCGCTGTAAATCTGAGGGGAAGATCTGAAATGAGGGGAAGCTCTGCTGATTTTATCATCCAATCATATGCAAGCTAAAATGCTATTTTTTATTTTCCTTGCATGTCCCCCTCAGATCTACAGTGTCTGCACTTCCAAGTGCACTTTCAGTGCAATTTCAAGTGCACTTTGCACTTGTATTGCAAAGTGGATTTGCCTTTCGTAAATAACCCCCATTGTGTGTGCATATACCTTTTTTATATTTTAATAATATTTAGTTTTATATTATTGTTCTGAATTTATTTCTTTGCCTACATATATGGGATTCTGGTCTCCAAGATATGGTTACATCTCATGATAAATTAAAATCTATTTGTTGTGTATATAGTATTTTTAGGTAGCAGCTTTATTGCATACATAGATAAATTGTTAGGTGCATTGTAATATTCATATCATTAATAGTGATGAGCCGAACACCCCCGGGTTCGGTTCGCACCAGAACCCGCGAACGGACCGAAAGTTCGAACGAACATTAGAACCCTATTAAATACAATGGATGCGAACGTTCGAATTCTAAAGTGCTAATTATAAAAACTATTATGCATGTTATTGTCCTAAAAAGGGTTTGGGAACCCGGGTTCTGCACCAGGGGACATGTATCAATGCAAAAATAAGTTTTAAAAACGGTCGTTTTCCGGGAGCAGTCATTTTAATGATGCATAAAGTGAAAAAAAAAAAGTCAAATATTCCTTTAAATATCGTACCTGGGGGGTGTCTAAAGTATGCCTGTGAAGTGCCACGTGTTTCCCGTGTTTAGAACTGTCCCTGCACAAAATGACACTTCTAAAGGAAAAAAAAGCCATTTAAAACTGCTTGCGGCTTTAATGTAATGTCTGGTCCCGGTAATATGGATGAAAATCTTTAAGAAAAATGGCATAGCTACCCCATGACCCCCCCCCTACCCCAGCCCATTACCAGCCCCTTTGGGTCTTGTATGGATATTAAGGGGAACCCCGCACATAAAATAAAAAAGGCCCTATATACTCAGAACAGCCGTATACAGGCGGTGCATACAAGACAGGGACTGTAGGTTTGTTCTTATGTAGAATCTGTTTGTAATTTTGAACAGGTACATTGTTGAAGTGTAGCTCCAGACCAAAAATCTATTTTTAAACTTTTTGGAAAACATAGGTAAGGGTTATCACCCCTGTAACATTTGTTTTGCTGTCTGTGCCCCTGTTCAGAACATTTCACCTCACTTTCCGTCCTAATGACAACTGTTTTTGAAATGTGGTGTTTTTCTTGAAACAAGGATTGCTGATAAAGCATCAGTACAGAGGAGACACCTTTCTCCCATATTTATTCTTACAGGAGAGAATTTTCCTTCCTAGTGGTAGATTTCCTCTCACTTCCTGTTGTCTTCTTGCGTTTGCAAGTAGGAGTCGTTTGTAAGTTGGATGTTTGAAAGTAGGGACCTGCCGTATATACTCTGCAGAAATAGGCCCCTTAGTTGTTGGTGTTGGCACAACACTGTAAGCACTCACAGTTACTCTTGGTTGGTGCTGGAACGCCCTGCTGTCAACTATTATATCAGGAATTTTAATTACATATAATTGTTGAACAGTGGTAGTAAAAATTGGGCCTTTGATGGTGGTGCTGGTGCCACAACACTGTAAGCCCTGACAGTTACTCTTGGTGGGTGCAGCAATGGGCCCTGCTGTGAATTATTAGATCAAGAATTGTAATTACATGCCCCTGTTGAACAGGGGCTGAAAAATTGGGCCTTAGGCACTGGTGGCACAACACTGCAACCCTTCACAGATACTGTACTTGGAGCACAGCAATGAGCCCTGTTGCAAAGTATTGCTTCAAAAATTGTAATGACACGCCCCTGTTAAACAGGGGCTGAAAAATTGGGCCTTAGGCACTGGTGGCACAACACTGCAACTCCTCACAGATACTGTACTTGGAGCACAGCAATGAGCCCTGTTGCAAAGTATTGCTTCAAAAATTGTAATTACACGCCCCTGTTAAACAGGGGCTGAAAAATTGGGCGTTAGGCACTGGTGGCGGCACCCATAAACAAAAATGATCTTCCAAGCTATCATCATCAATCGTATCATTGAGGACTCGGAGGAGGAGGATAGCCAGTCAACATAACAGCACAGGCACTCAGCATCAGCATCAGTCTTGAAGGGATGTGACATTTTAAAATCAATTAGTCTGTTATATCAGCATCAGGTGTGTGGTAGCTGGTGGTGATCCAAGACTGGTTCATCTTGATGAAAGTCAGTCGATCAACCGAGTCGGTGGACAGGCGCACCCTGTGATCCGTGACAAATCCTCCAGCAGCACTGAATGTGCGTTCCGAAAGAACGCTGGATGCAGGACAGGCCAGTAGCTCAATTGCATACTGTGCAAGCTCTGGCCAGTGATCCATCCTCAAGACCCAGTAAGCCAGAGGATTTTCGGTGGGGAAGGTGTCCAAGTCTGACCTTGCCCCTAGATATTCCTGCACCATGTTTATCAGACGCTGGCGATGGTTGCTGGAACCGATCATACTTTGGGGCTGCGGACTAAAGAATTGTCTGAACGCATCGGTCAGACGGCCACCTTCCCCACCGCTCCTTCTTTGACTGGCCGAAGCCTCAGCAACTCGTTGTCCAGGACCAGGAGTTTGCAACCTCCCAGTCTCTGGGAACGCGTTGCACAGACCTTTCTGCAAGGCCTCCCGGAGTTGTCTCATCCTCTGCTCCCTCTGCGACGGTAACATAAGGTCCGCAACCTTACCCTTGTACCGTGGATCAAGGAGAGTGGCCAGCCAGTAATGGTCCCTCTCCTTGATCCGAAGAATACGAGGATCCTTCCGCAGACTTTGCAGGATCAGGGAGGCCATGCAGCGTAGGTTTGCTGAGGCATTCGCTCCGGAGTCCTCTGGGTCACTAAGGACGACATGATCCGCAGCCACCTCCTCCCAGCCACGTACAAGTCCACTGGTTTCTTGGGACTGTAAATCATCCCTAAAAGACTGCTGCTGATGATGCTGAGTGCCAGCCTCCACCTCCATGCTGACACAATCCTCCTCCTCCTCCTCCTCCTCCTCCTCCTCCTCTTCCTGTGCGATGGGTGGGACAGAAGGAACACTGTCTGGGTAAAGGGGGCCTTGAGAGGCAAGGAAGTCCTCCTCTTCCTGCCTCTGTTCTGCCTCAAGTGCCCTGTCCATTATTCCACGCAGCGTGTGCTCCAACAGGTGGACAAGAGGTACAGTGTCACTGATGCATGCACTGTCACTGCTCACCATCCTCGTGGCCTCCTCAAATGGTGCCAGGACAGTGCATGCATCCCTGATCATGCCCCACTGGCGTGGAGAAAAAAAACCAAGCTCCCCTGACCCTGTCCTGGTGCCGTAGTCGCACAGGTACTCATTGATGGCCCTCTGCTGCGTGTGCAGCCGCTGCAGCATGGCCAACGTTGAGTTCCACCTGGTGGGCATGTCACATATAAGGCGGTTCTTGGGCAGGTTCAACTCCTTTTGCAGCTCAGCCAGGCGAGCACTGGCATTATAAGATCTGCGGAAATGCACACAGACTTTCCTGGCCTGCCTCAGGACATCCTGTAAGCCCGGGTACCTGCCCAAGAAGCGCTGCACCACCAGGTTAAGGACGTGAGCCACACAGGGCACATGGGTCAGTTGTCCCTGTCGGAGGGCGGAGAGGAGGTTGGTGCCATTGTCGCAAACCACCATTCCTGGCTTAAGCTGGCGTGGCGTCAACCACCTCTCGGCCTGGCCCTGCAGAGCAGACAGGACCTCTGCCCCAGTGTGGCTTCTGTCCCCCAAACACACCAGCGCAAGCACGGCATGGCATCTTTTTGCCTGCGTACTTGCGTAGCCCCGTGAACGGCTACGGAGCACCGCTGGTTCATAGGACAAACCACAGGAAGAGGCCATGGAGGAAGAAGAAGAGGAGGGGGTGGAGGAGAGAGGTGTGTCACAACCAGTAGTAGCATTTTGGAGGCGTGGCGGTGGGACAACCTCCAACACTACTGCACCTTGTCCTGAATCCTTCCCAGCTGCCAAAAGAGTGACCCAATGGGCCGTGAAAGAAAGGTAACGTCCCTGTCCATGCCTGCTGGACCATGAGTCAGCGGTAATATGCACCTTACCGCTGACCGCCCTGTCCAGCGAGGCCAAGACATTGCCTTCCACATGCCGGTAGAGAGCCGGAATAGCCTTCCGTGAGAAAAAGTGGCGTTTGGGAACCTGCCACTGAGGAACCGCACATTGCACAAACTCACGGAAGGGGGCCGAGTCTACCAACTGAAAAGGCAGCAGTTGAAGCGCTAGCAATTTAGCCAAGCTAGCATTCAACCGCTGGGCATGTGGATGGCTGGGAGTGAACTTCTTTCGACGGTCCAGCAGCTGGGGCAGGGAAATTTGCCTGCTAGAATCGGACGTCGGTGTACTGCTAGCAGAGTGGGCGCAAGTACTTGGCTGTGACACACCTAATTCTACACCTTCATTCCTCTCAGTGCATGTTTCAGAGAGGACTGAAGTTATAGTGGGGTTGGAGATCCCAGCTGATGCGGTGCAAGGAGAGGTCCGCTTGGTTCTTTGGTGTGGGTCTTTGAGGTAGGCTTGCCAACGAGCTGCATGGCAGGTCAACATATGTCTGGTCAGGCATGTGGTACCCAAGCGGCTGATGTTTTGGCCACGCGATATACGCTTGAGACATATGTTGCAAACAGCAGCTGTGCGATCTGATGCACTAGCCTCAAAAAAGGCCCACACCAAAGAACTTTTTGAATGACGGGCAGAGGCAGCGCCCTGCACAGGCGGAGCTCTGCGGTGTGATTCCGTCGGTGTACTGCCCTTACGCTGGCCACCAAAGGGCATCCTGCCTCGTTGGAGATGTGCCTCCTCCTCATCCTCCTCCTCCTCCTCTCTCCTATTAGGCACCCACGTGGAGTCATTGACCTCATCATCCCCTCCCTCCTCATCACTGGAGCCAATCTGGCAGTATGCTGCAGCTGCTGGAACATGACTGCCAGATTGGTGTCCTTCTTGAGCATCCCCTCTGTCTGCTCTCACGCTACTGCCTTCCTCTAGCTGGGTTTCATCATCAGACCCTTCGAAACGCTGGGCATCCTCCTGGAGCATGTACCCAACACTGTGCTGAAACAGTTCGGGGGACTCCTCAGGAGGAGGACATGGTGGGTCTAGGGAAGGAGTGACTGATGATTTGTCTGACATTGATACCAGGGAAGACGACGCTTTGGCAGCTGCTTTTCCAGTACCCTGAGCCTGGGTGAGAGAGGATGAGGAGGAGGAGGAGGGCTTGGTCATCCACTCTACCAAGTCTTCGGCATGATGTGGCTCAACATGTCCAGCTGCCGAAAAGAAGGACAAGCGTGTCCCATGGCCATGTGCTGATGACAATGCACCGCGTCCACGACCAGCACTGTTGCCCCCAGACACAGAGCCTGCTTGCCCTCTTTTATTGCCTCCTGACTGTCTGCCTCTCCTTGTTTGCCTTCCAGACATTCTAATAGATGGCCTGCAGGGAGATGGGAAAAAAGCAATAAGGGCTACCTTCAGGTGTCCTTCTCTGTCCCTTGAAACAAGGACTTTCACAGTGAAAGAAACTGACACTGTCCCTACCTAGAGTTTTCTGTCCCTAGAATAAATGTTTTTTTTAATCACAATATAGCACAAGGACAATTCACTCAATGTCTCTCCAGGTCCCTGGAAACAAGGACTTGCAGAGTGAAAGAAACTGACACTGTCCCTACCTAGAGTTTTCTGTCCCTAGAAAAAATGTTTTTTTTAATCACAATATAGCACAAGGAAAATTAACTCACTGTCCTTACAGGTCCCTGGAAACAAGGACTTGCAGAGTGAAAGAAACTGACACTGTCCCTACCTAGAGTTTTCTGTCCCTAGAATAAATGTTTTTTTTAAGCACAATATAGCACAAGGACAATTAACTCACTGTCCTTACAGGTCCCTGGAAACAAGGACTTGCAGAGTGAAAGAAAAAAAACACTCTCCCTACCTACAGTTTTCTGTCCCTAGAAAAAATGTTTTTTTTAATCACAATATAGCACAAGGAAAATTAACTCACTGTCCTTACAGGTCCCTGGAAACAAGGACTTGCAGAGTGAAAGAAACTGACACTGTCCCTACCTAGAGTTTTCTGTCCCTAGAATAAATGTTTTTTTTAAGCACAATATAGCACAAGGACAATTAACTCACTGTCCTTACAGGTCCCTGGAAACAAGGACTTGCAGAGTGAAAGAAAAAAAACACTCTCCCTACCTACAGTTTTCTGTCCCTAGAAAAAATGTTTTTTTTAATCACAATATAGCACAAGGAAAATTAACTCACTGTCCTTACAGGTCCCTGGAAACAAGGACTTGCAGAGTGAAAGAAACTGACACTGTCCCTACCTAGAGTTTTCTGTCCCTAGAATAAATGTTTTTTTTAAGCACAATATAGCACAAGGACAATTAACTCACTGTCCTTACAGGTCCCTGGAAACAAGGACTTGCAGAGTGAAAGAAAAAAAACACTCTCCCTACCTACAGTTTTCTGTCCCTAGAAAAAATGTTTTTTTTAATCACAATATAGCACAAGGAAAATTAACTCACTGTCCTTACAGGTCCCTGGAAACAAGGACTTGCAGAGTGAAAGAAACTGACACTGTCCCTACCTAGAGTTTTCTGTCCCTAGAATAAATGTTTTTTTTAATCACAATATAGCACAAGGACAATTAACTCACTGTCCTTACAGGTCCCTGGAAACAAGGACTTGCAGAGTGAAAGAAACTGACACTGTCCCTACCTAGAGTTTTCTGTCCCTAGAATAAATGTTTTTTTTAAGCACAATATAGCACAAGGACAATTAACTCACTGTCCTTACAGGTCCCTGGAAACAAGGACTTGCAGAGTGAAAGAAACTGACACTGTCCCTACCTAGAGTTTTCTGTCCCTAGAATAAATGTTTTTTTTAAGCACACTATAGCAGAAGCACAAAACACACTGACACTCTCCCTACCTATCCTTCTCTTTCCCTAAACTAAAGGAATCCAGGTTAAGCAAGAAAGAAATAACAGTCACTGTCCCTGCCTATGCTACTCTATCCCTGCTCCGGAACACACTACACTAGGCCGCCGTGCTGGCGGCCTTTTATAGTGTGGGGCGTGTACTAAACACCCTCAGCAATAATTGGCCACAGGCATCCTGCCTGTGGCCAATCATTGCTCTCCTCGCTGCCGGCGCTGTGATTGGCCAAGCATGCGGGGTCACAGTGCATGCTTGGCCAATCACAGCGCCTGGATGACACTGCGATGGCGTAGTGCATTGTGGGCCGTTCGCGTCACTCGAATTTGGCGCGAACGGCCCAAATCGTTCGATCTTCGTCGAACGATCGAACAGCCAATGTTCGAGTCGAACGTATGTTCGACTCGAACACGAAGCTCATCCCTAATCATTAATTTGTTCACATTGATTGCACTTATCTATAGACACTATTTAAATTAGAATGTAATATGTGCCTATTACAATATGTCTAAAAAGAAAAATTTCTATGGGATGTACTAATCTTTTACATAAAAGCCAATTTTTTTTAGTTTTCTTTTTAAATTAGCATAATGTAGAAAAAAGTTAGAACCCCTGTTAGGATTTTTTTGCTATAAGGAAAGTAATGATACTGCCTTACTACTAATCTCTAGAGTCCAAAATATGTCCTTTAAAGGTGTTGTAAAGGTAAATGTTTTTTCACCTTAATGCTTTCTATCCATTAAGGTGAAAAAACATCCGAGGATTAGCGCCCCCCCCCCCCCCGAGCCCCTGTTTACTTACCTGACCCCTCAAAAGTCCCGCGCCGTGAACGCGCTGGCTTCTCGGCCGGGCTTCTCAGCTCATTCATTGGTTCGCGCTGCTGTCAATCGCATCCAATGACGCGGCGGGGCGGGGCCGAGTGATACAGTGAGCCGCTATAGCCGCCGGCTGTATCATGGGAGCGCGCCCCCAAGAACTAACCCCCATGGGAGAGAGCTCGCACGAAGGGGTTAGTTCTTGCGGGGAGGAGCCGAGACAGCCGCCGAGGGACCCCAGTAGACCAGGTTCGGGGCCACTCTGTGCAAAAAGAGCTGCACAGTGGAGGTAAGTATAACATGTTTGTTATTTAAAAAAAAATATCCTTTAAAACCCCTTTAACTATTACACAAGAGGACATAAAATAAAACAGCCAATAGAGGTTAAAAATAGTTCAATTTTACCCCAACCAAATATTATTTTTGTTGCTGTAGGTAGCTAAAAATACTGAAACATGTAGATCCAATGCAAGAAAAAGTTATTCACACTTACTTTAAAAGTTGAAAGATAAATTTAGAATATGACCCTATACTCTTGGTGCTAGAACTTGGAAAATACATTTTGACGAACAGCAGTTGTCTATTCAGACTTACATGTGTCTAGACCTATACATTAAAATTTTTTATTACAATTACATTACATTTTACAGCTTGCATGAGACATCGGGAGTCTGATTGGATTATGATAAAGCTTGCTACTCAATGCACACTGGTACAGATAGATTTGTTTGGTCATTGGGAGTCAATCATCTACCGTTGTAGTTTGAAAACCTAGCTAGACTCACTAACTGACTTTTAGAGATGATCAAATCTTCATACTTACTGACCCTGCAAAACGCTTGCTTTTTAGCTGCATCTCTAAATAAGTACGTTTTTCAGACAGACAGAGGTGTATTTATAAAAATATATATATATTATGTAATCAAAATCTACAAAGATGAGACTTTAAGGGCCAGTTCACACCAGACGCAGTTCCGTTCAGTTTCGTGCGCATTTTTTCTGCACTAAAAATGCATGCACAATGTTTTCCATGCATTCCAATGGCTCTAGTTGACTCTAGTTCACACCATGCAATCAGTTTCCGGTCAGTTTACAGTGCAGAAACTGACCGGAAACTGACTGCAACCTTGCTAGATAGACGCAAGCAAAACAATGTGCCTCAAATGAAAGTCACAAAACTATTTAATTTAAAAAAAAAAAAATTTATTACAGCATATTAGTTACACATATAATAAAATTGTCTTGCAATACCAGAAGTCATAACAAAAATCAACTATAACAAATGCTCAGAATGAGTTGGCAGTGAAAGTAGTACATAACAGCGCGTTTTGCAGAACTGTCCGCTTCTTTCGGACCTTTGGACCTCGGTTGAGAACCAGAGTAAAATTCAGGCTGAAAAAAATGTATATTCATACAATAAAATAAAATAAAATCACAAATATACAAAATATATTTATTATATTACAATAATCAAACCTATGCCAACTAGAAAAGGAGGAAAAAAATGGAATACTGTTACAACAATAAACTTTTTAAGTGTTTTAAAGTATATGTTATAAAATAAATGAATAACTGAACAAAAATTACTCAAAAGGATCACCCTTTTGAGCAATTTTTGTTTAGTTATTCTTTTATGTTATAAAAGAAACCTTAAAACACTTAAAAAGTTTAATTTGTTACACTATTCCTTTTTTTTCTTCCTTTCCCCTTTCCTGGTTGGCATAGGTTTGATTATTGTAATATAATAAATATATTTTTTATGTGGTCTGCAAAACTGGAACTACTTTTTTAACTATACAGAACACCAACCCAGATAGCAAGCAATTGAGCTACAAGTTTGAACATGACTTGCTAAGCTATTGCTAGACTTGCCAGGCTTCACAAGTTTGTTGCACAATTGCAGCAAGTCTGCATTGCATTATTCCAGATCAACTTTCTTGAAAACATTCTGCAAGTCTTCTGCAAGTTCGGGTTCAGTTATGTTGTGCAATAGTCATCCCACCACAGGGTTCACTGTGACTTGCAGAGCTCTTGCTGTAGACCACTGCAACTTTGCTCTTGCTAGAGACTTGCCACTCAAATTTTACTAATTGAAAAAGTGTCAACTAGAACTTGTGCTTCAAGTGATCTGCAAGTGTACAACTTGCCAGTGAAAATGTGCAGCAAGTTAACAGACTTACAATTCAACACTGCCACAAATTTGTGGCAAGTTATCCTTGCTATCTGGGGAACAAAAAAAAGGAGAGATGGCTCCTTGTGATCTGTAAAGAGCCTTCTGATTCCTCTCAACATTCCTTGCACTGCCTTACCACTACACTTCCCTTGCTGAATTTATTGCAGAACATCACCCATGTGATTGATGCATATTTAGTGAAGTAGTACTCTGAGTGCAGGCCGTCTCGGGGCTGCATTTATGACAGCCTGAACACAGGAGAATTGGGCTGTATTGTGCCAACCCCATAGAGGAGCGCCATCAGCTGGTGAAACCAGATTGAAGGTAATTGTTGCATTAAAAGCTATATTAAAAAAATAAAATAAAATCAGTGCTGGAGTTCTAGTTCAACCGTACATGTCCACAGGTAGAAAGAATAAACAAACAAAATAGGGCAAAGTTATAAGAATATATACAGTTTGGGAGACTATCCCATAAAAAAACTTTTAAGGATGTACAGCTGACACTAAGGTGAGCACAACGTTTTATTTAAAACAAGTTTATTTCATACAAAAATATAAAAATTTACACAAAGAGATATAAACATCACATAAATTGTGAACATTGCGTAGTACTGATGTTGATATTGATACTTTTTTCCAATGCTGATATGGATTCATATATGTAGCAACAACCAACGCGTTTCGAGGAGTGATATCTTCGCTTCTTCAGGGAAATGCAAAATATATCAATTTCATCAGCATGTAGCCATATGTACTCCCACAAGCTCAGCACAGACCAAGACTACCATCCAACCAACTGGTCCCTGGTGATAATAACCAGGGCCACGTCTGGGGGACACTGGATCGTATATTGACAGATTAAGGCAAAAACGATATCCAACCCAAAGTACTTATGAAGGAAGTAATTCATCAGCCTCTAACGCATGTCTGCACCACCGGGAAGACACCCTACACAACCTTTGGACTATAGGGAAAAGTTAACACAGGGTCAGCAGTATTCCTTTTCGACCATGTTAATCCTGGAGCAGCTGCCACAAAATGGTGCAAACACCACGCCACATACCTAATATTATCAAAATAAATCTGTGATGCGATCCAATAACTTATATGTGCATTATGTTAAAAAAACAGATTGTGTATTCAATAAAGTGATGTATAAACCCCTACAATATCTATACCTATAAGGTAAGTAAAGTGCTGCAAATAATATAGATATAAAAAAATATAAAATTTTATAAATCCTAATAAATAAATATATAACATTTCTTGTAAGATAATTCATAAATATATACTGTTTAATAAATACTGTATTTATCGGCGTATAACACGCACTTTTCCCCCCTAAAAATAGGGGGAAAATCACGGGTGCTTGTTATACGACGATAGCGTACCTCGGAGGAGAAGGAGGGGGACGAGCGCCGCCGGAATCACCGAGCCGTCATGTCCTGTTTACTCAGCTCTGACGTCACACACATGTCCTGCCTCCACCACCGGCATTGGACCAGTGTTCTGTCAATCACAGGAGCTGGTCCAATGGCGGAGGCGGGACTGTGTATGTGACTGCCGACTGAGAGACGAGTACTGTAAACAGAAGATGACTGCTCGGTGATTCCGGCGGCGCTCTTCCCCCTCCGGATTTCCTGCACTGCATGAGAAATGGTGAGGCTGCAGATAGGCATCAGGCTGCATTGGATGGGCGCAGATCAGGCTGCAGATGGGCACAGAGGCTGCATTGAGGCTGCTGATGGGCATCAGGCTGCATTGGATGGGCGCAGATCAGCACAGAGGCTGCATTGAGGCTGCAGATGGGCATCAGGCTGCATTGGATGGGCGCAGATCAGGATGCAGATGGACACAGAGGCTGCAGATAGACATCAGGCTGCATTGGATGGGCGCAGATCAGGCTGCAGATGGGCACAGAGGCTGCATTAAGGCTGCAGATGGGCATCAGGCTGCATTGGATGGGCGCAGATCAGGCTGCAGATGGGCATCAGGCGGCATTGAAGCTGCAGATGGGCACTAATCAGGCTGCATTGATTGGCACTGACCATTATTTTGCTTTAAAGTGGTTTATTTGAAAAAAAAACATTTTTTCCTGAAACTTCCCTCTTAAATTGGGGTGCGTGTTATACGCCGGCGCGTGTTATACGCCGATAAATACGGGTATGTGCAAAAAATATTATTAATGTGTAGTAAAGTGTAGTAAAATCAAATAAAAAAAAGTCCATAAAATTTCCAATTCCACCGTGTGTTAGTGAATCGATCTTCCTAAGTTTTCACACACCAGACACTACCGTGCCCATCACTATCACTCCTTAGGGTATGCGCTCACCTAATCCAATCTAGTAATTTGCACTTGTATTTTAAAAAAGCGTAGGTGAGCATTAGAAGACATGGCAGGCAGTGTGATTGAAACCCTACCACAAAGGATAGAGAATTGGGCAAATTGTTTCTAGGACACCAAGCAATCTCCGATATCCAAGAAACAGGTCACTGCTTGGGTGTACAAATCTGTTCGTTCATCTCTAGCTGTAAGCTATCCAGGGATCTGCATCACTGATAAAATTCTCTCTTGATTCAGTGTTCCAGAAAGCATTGTCATCTGTTCAGAATGACCTCTCTATGTATTTTGAACCATCTTGTTCCGTGTAAATAATATTATGTACTCCAGGCAATACAAAGGCTACCGAGCTGTCTCCATTGACAGATAAAGGTGAGCGAAGAGCTTCCTGAGGCTGTAATGGAAGCAGAATAAAATGGCTGGGGTTATTCTGGATGTTCCATGCAGGTTACAAGTTCTGATGTATTCTGTAATGCGGTGCACACACATCAATTTCCGGAGTCCTGCAGGGTTTTCTTCGGATTTTACAGCACCGGTCCTGTTTAGAATTTCTACACCTTGCTATAACTCAGGCAGCATAGACTGCAGCCTTTTCACTTTGAGGCACCTATTTATAAAGGGGGTTATTGAGAACGTTTTGGGGCATTATGGCCTTTTCTACCCATCAGCTCTTCATTTATTTACCAGGTTGCTGTTTGCACTATATGTACCTTTCTGACGTTGCTCACATTCCATAGGATTCGCCTTTTAATTTGTTATATTTTAATTGGACATCTTTTAGAAATAATATTACCTAAACCAACTGACTCACTACATATTCACCTGCTGTAACCCTGCTGTTTATACATTTTCTGATATTCATTGTGTATTAAAGCGTAACTAAACTGTATCTGAGTATCGCTAACTGAAAATGCTATTTAATTAATTTTTCATATTCAAAGCAAACTCACCCATCCATGTCTCTATGCTTTATTTTATTGAGAAATCACTTTAAAAAACACCCCGCTAACATTTTTAGCTGTGGGCATCTTAAGTAAGGGCAGATGGATCATGTAGCATTTACTTTCTGGAATCCATCTGCTTTTAGCTCAGGCATGCAGACAGGAGCATGTGCTTAGGTGAGAAAGCCCCTCCTCCCCTCATTCAGATGGAAGAAAAAAGTAAAGTAAATATAATGTACCTTCCTATCTATTTACTGCTGATTGGGAGAGTTTAGTCACGCTTTGAATATTACCCGAAGTTATCCACACTACTAATGTTGTAGCCAAACACATAAAATCTAATCTCATTTACTTCCTTGGATTTGCTCCGATTTTATAAATTTCCTTTCTTAATTTTAACAGATCATTTTTGTTAGCCACAGTAGTATATGCATATATCCCAAGACAGAAGAAGTTGTGGCAGTAATTATTTCATTTCATTGCCTTGGTGTGGACAATAATGAAAAATAGAGAAGACTGGAATGGGGGCATTTTTGTCCTGTACTGTATGTATGTATATATTTGAACTCTACTGCAATGTAAAAGACTGGAACCTGGGTATAACCTTTCAGAAAGTGTCAGAACAAATGAAGCAGACCACTAATGCCTCATGAATGCCACTACCTAAGTGTAAGGCAACGTATCCACCAGGGGCGGATCCAGAGTCTAATCTCGGGAGGGGCACTGACAAAAAATTTGCGGGCAATTTGTAGGGTGGATGCAGCCAGGTGGAGGGGATGATAGGGTGGATGCAGCCAGGTGGAGGGGAGGACAGGGTGGATGCAGCCAGGTGGAGGGGAGGACAGGGTGGGAGTAGCCAGGTGGAGGGGAGGACAGGGTGAATGCAGCCAGGTGGAGGGGAGGACAGGGTAGATGCAGCCAGGTGGAGGGGAGGACAGGGTGGGAGCAGCCAGGTGGAGGGGAGGACAGGGTGGATGCAGCCAGGTGGAGGGGAGGACAGGGTGGGAGCAGCAAGGTGGAGGGGAGGACAGAGTGGGATCCACCAGGTGGAAGGACAGGGTGGATGCAGCCAGGTGGAGGGGAGGGAGCAGCCAGGTGGAGGGGAGGACAAGGTGGGAGCAGCCAGGTGGAGGGGATGACAGGGTGGATGCAGCCAGGTGGGGGGGAGGACAGAGTGGATGCAGCCAGGCGGAGGGGAGGACAGAGTGGGAGCAGCCAGGCGGATGGGAGGAAAGGGTGGATGCAGCCAGGTGGAGAGGAGGACAGGGTGGATGCAGCCAGGTGGAGGGGAGGACAGAGTTGGAGCAGCCAGGTGGAGGGGAGGGAGCAGCCAGGTGGTGGGGAGAACAGGGTGAAGGCAGCCAGGTGGAGGGGAGGACAGGGTGGGAGCAGCCAGGTGGAGGGGAGGGAGCAGCCAGGTGGCTGGGAGAACAGGGTGGAAGCAGCCAGGTGGAGGGGAGGACAGGGTGGATGCAGCCAGGTGGAGGGGAGAACAGGGTGGATGCAGCCAGGTGGAGGGGAGAACAGGGTGGGAGCAGCCAGGTGGAGGGGAGGACAGGGTGGGAGCAGCCAGGTGGAGGGGAGGACAGGGTGGCATGCAGCCAGGTGGAGGGGAGGACAGGGTGGATGCAGCCAGGACATCCTCCCCATGTTGAGGGCATGTGGCCTGGTACGGTTCAGGAGGGGGGGGGCGCTCTCTCCCCCCCTCTTTTCCTGCGGCCTGCCAGGTTGCGTGCTCAAATAAAGGGTCTGGTCTGGATTTTTGGGGGAACTCCACGCCATTTTTTTTTTTACATTTGGGGTGGAGTTCCCCTTAAAATCCCTACCAGACCTGAAGGGCCTGGTATGGATATTTGGGGGGAACCGCAAGCATTTTTTTTTTAATTTGCGGCAGGGTTCCCCTTAATATCCATACCAGACCTGAAGGGCCTGGTAATTGAATTTGGGGGAACCCTCACGCATTTTTTTTATTTTTATCAATGACTTTTCTTTGTATTGCCGGGAGCCGACAATTCATTATAGCCGCGAGTTTTAAATTACTTTTTTTCCTTCAGAAATGACACTTTGTGCAGGGACAGTTCTAAGCACGGGAAACAAGCGCTGCTTTACAGGCATACCATACACACCCCCCAGGTACGAAATTTAAAGGAATATTTCACTTTTATTGTTTCACTTTAAGCATTAATAAAATGACTGCTCCCGAAAAAACGGCAGTTTTTAAAACCTTTTTTTGCATTGATACATGTCCCCTGGGGCAGGACCCGGGTCCCCAAACACTTTTTATGACAATAACTTGCATATAAGCCTTTAAAATTAGCACTTTATATTTCTCCCATAGACTTTTCGAATTTGCAGCGAACACCCCAAATTGTTCGCTGTTCGGCGAACGGGCGAACAAGCAATGTTCGAGTCGAACATGAGTATGACTCGAACTCGAAGCTCATCCCTAGTCATAGAGGGGGTGGCTGGAGAGAAGGGGCGGCGCATGTTCGCCCTTATGGACGCACTGCCACTGAGTGGAACTAAACTCTTATGCCTCGTACACACGACCGGTTTTCCCAACAAGAAAACTGCCATTTTTTAGATTGTTCGGGAAAACCGGTCGTGTGTATGCTCCATAGCAGTTTTCCCGACGAGAAAACTGCCTGCAAAAAAATTAGAACCTGCGCTCTTTTTTCCCGTCGTGTTTCCCGTCGGTCTTTTTCTCGTCGCGAAAACTGCTCGTGTGTATGCTTTTCTGACGGGGAAAAAACGCGCATGCTCAGAATCAAGTGTGAGACGGGAGCGCTCGTTCTGGTAAAACTAGCGTTCGTAATGGAGATATCACATTCGTCACACTGTAACGGACTGAAAAGCACAAGGCTGAAAAGCGTGAATCGTCTCTCACCAAACTTTTACTAACACGAGGATCAGCAAAAGCAGCCCAAAGGGTGGCGCCATTTGAATGGAACTTCCCCTTTATAGTGCCGTCGTATGTGTTGTACGTCACCGTGCTTTGGGCGAGCGGTTTTTTGCCTGAACGTGTGTATGCAAGGCAGGCTTGAGAGGAATCACGTCGGGAAAAACGTCGGTTTTTGGCATGTCAGGAAAACCGGTCGTGTGTACGAGGCATAAGAATCAACATAAACTATTTTAATCCTTATACTGCTAGCAATAGTGAATAGATAGGAAGGTATATTATATTTACTTGTTTTACACTTTTTTTTTTCTTTACATTTCTTCAAGTTGCTTCCTGGGGTCTGACCAGTAGTCTTCGTGACCATTTTTTTCTTTCATCTGGATGAGCGGAGGAGGGTCTTTCTCAGCTAAGCACTATCTCCTGTCCGTATACCTGTGTTAAGGGCAGATGGATTTCAGGAAGTAAATGCTACATGAATCTTCTGCCCTTACTCAAGATGTATTAGGAGCATGGGGGAGCTCATGTCCAAAATGGGAGTGGTAGTGACACAGCCCCAAATCCACAATGGCTCAAAAGTGATATGGTCCAGAAATATTTAGATGGAATAAAGGTGGATAAAGCACCTGGACCAGATGGCATCCACCCACGGATCCTAAAGAATTGAGCTCTGTAATTTCAAAGCCATTGTATTTAATTTTTAGGGACTCATTAATGACAGGAATAGTACCACTGGATTGGCGCAGGGCCAATGTGGTGCCTATATTTAAAAAGGGAATTAAGTCTTTACCAAGTAACTATAGACCTGTTAGTTTAACTTCTATAGTTGGGAAGTTGGGAAGATACTGGAGAGATTAATAAAAGACCACATAGATGAGTTCTTGCTGGAAATAAACTATTTAAGCAACAGACAGCATGGATTCATGAAAGACAGAAGTTGTCAGACAAACCTGATTTATTTTTATGAAGAGGTAAGTAAGACCTTGGACAGAGGCGTGGCTGTGGACGTGGTATACTTGGATTTTGCAAAAGCGTTCGATACAGTTCCCCACACACGGCTCATGTGCAAGGTAAAGTCTACAGGATTGGAAATATCAGTTTGTAAATGGATAGAAAACTGGCTAAAAGACAGAATTCAGAGAGTAGTGGTTAATGATTCTTACTCTGAATGGTCTAAGGTTATCAGTGGTGTACCCCAAGGTTCAGTGCTGGGACCCTTACTTTTTATTATGTTTATAAATGATATTGGGTCTGAGATCAAAAGTAAAATTTCTGTCTTTGCAGATGACACCAAGCTATGCAGTGGAATAATGTCCTTACAGGATGTCGCCAATTTACAAGCCGACCTCAATGCTCTGTCTAATTGGGCGACTATGTGGCAGATGAGGTTTAATGTTGATAAATGTAAAGCCAGCTCAGTAGATTGCTTTAAGAAGGGCCTGGATTCTTTCTTAAATGTACATAATATAACTGGGTACTGACATTTATAGGTAAAGTTGATCCGGGGAATATCCGATTGCCTCTCGGGGGATCAGGAAGGAATTTTTTCCCCTGCTGTAGCAAATTGGATCATGCTCTGCTGGGGTTTTTTGCCTTCCTCTGGATCAACTGTGGGTATAGAATTGGGTATATGGGATTGTACGATATATATATATATATATATATATATATATATAGGAAGGCTGGCAAAGCTAGCCTGAAGTTATGGGAGGAGTTCGAAGGGTACTTAAACAGACCGTCCACGACGGTCAGTGTCGGCTCTAGTGCGCGGAATTACGTCGTCACTGTCCGACGCTTCCCAACTCACAACGATCCGCGAAGTTTCAATCGAGAGTTCCAGGTCGCTCGCAGTCGTTCGTTGGTTCTCGTCGTCACTCGCTGTCGCAGGTAGGACCGGCGTTACCATTCGAACGAATCGTAGCGCCGGCATTCGTTTCTAGTTTGCAAAGTAATTACCTGTTTCCGCATGTTGCAGTATTCGTTCCTAACAATCCACACTGATGCCCTACACCTCCTACGATACTCTTCCTTCACCCAACTGATGCCTCACACCTCCTACTACACACACCATACACCGAACAGTCCGGCCCGAAGCTGGTCGCAGAAGCAGCGGCACTACAGTTCGGACCCTCGGCAATCACAAGTCCCCTCACCTTCGAAACACCAGACAGTCGATCCGAGTCCAGCCGCAGCTCCGGTGACGTGATTCGGATCCCGGCGCATCAATAACCCCATAAACCACACCACATCTACACCATCCGAATCCAGTCGTAGCATCGGCTCCAAGATTCGGATCCTCGGTCGCAACAACCAATCCGTACGCAGTCGCATACCCGGCTCCAGCAGCTTCGACCCGCACCTCCAATACTACGACGAATATCTCAGAAGTCACGAACCAGCCGTAACATCGGCCACAATGATTCGGACCGAGTCGCTACACACACGCCTTACCACCACTCCCGTTTCACTACGAATCGGCCATCCCCACACACTCGAAAGTCACAAACTCTTCTTCTTTCGCCTCCTTAAGGCATTTGTTCCTCGCAAGCGCTGCGAGCGTTCGACGAGTGGTTGCACACCAGCCACTCATCACCTCCAGTAGTCAACACGGCTACTCACCGATTTCTCTATCCCTTTCCCCCACGCAGGTCAGGTCAGATCGAGTTTCCACCCCGTCCACCCTGCAATCCAGGTCGGACGATATTTTCCACAGGTAAAAAAAAAAAAAAGGGGAAACGGGGTCTTACACACTTCTTCACCTGGGAGCTACCTACCGCTCCGTCAACTCCTCACACTTACCCAAAAAAAAAAAAAAAAAACCCCAAAAAAAATAAAATAAATAAAATAATATACACACGTGTATCTATGTCACCCTCAACCTAGACTTCAGCTACCAGGGCTCAAGACAGGTGCGTAAACGCAAGGCCCCTCCTTGCTTTCTCTCCGCACTCTGTCACGATATATTTGTCTTCACATACACAATTCGACCGCTCACCAGGCGCTAGCAACTGTCACATACCTCTACGCACGACACTCTGTTTTCGAAGCCAATCCGAGATCCTTCACTATGCAGACAAGGTCGCCAACATCCACCTTGCTGGCAGTGCAGGAGTTGGCAGACCGACCACACGTCATTGAACTACAGATCGAAACATTCCTACTTAGTGTACCAGACTTTAAGCTACCCGCCCCAGTACGCCCTGGGGGCTCTGGTTCGTCAGTCCGTGCCAAGCACAGACGGCACCCGAGCTATCGGTTACCTAGCCAGTCACCTCCTGGCTCACCTCGGTTGCCACGCACTCTTTTGAGTTTTCTAAATTTCACTCAACAAGCGCTCGTACGCAAAACTTGGCTATCCTCTGCGCCTGTCATTCCTTATTCTGTCCATTCTCCCTTCCTTCTCTCTACCCACTTCGTACCTCCTCTATCCCCTCCATACCTGGCATCTCACTCTATAAACATACATTCCCCCCCTCTTTTTCTTTCTCATTTTTCTCCAGCCCCCAACATGTCACAAATCGATGGTGATGACTTCACCTTCGTCCCTCCATCACCCCGTTCGGGTTCAGCGGACGACTCCACACAGTCCCTCAGGGCTTGGACCATCCCCAGGCTTACGGCCGAACTTCGCCGTAGGGATATCCCCTACCCGGCCATGGCCAGGAAAGCCGAACTCTTCCGCCTTCTGTTTCCAACACCACCAGCAACTCCTCCAGAACCCCAGGCGTCCCTGCAGTCTATATCATCTGCCATCACTCAGCTGCACGACATAGTGGCTGCACTGGCTACTTCCATTACGGACGTCCATTCCAGAGTAGGGGTGCTGGAAACACGCCCAGCCGTGCCACCAGCAACCCCAATCGCCACGCTCGTCGCCATACCCCCAACAACCTCAGGTATGCCCGACGCCACTACCCCCATCTTTCCCACCCACTTCGTCCCAGCGGGCATTAGGAAGGACATCCTAGATGGTAAGGACGTAAACCTGGCGTCCTTACTCATCTCCGTCCACGATGGGGCAGAAAACAGGTCCTATTCTTGGGGGGACGTCTCCGTCATCCTGAAGGCCAAAGACCCTAGGCTTAACCGCAAACTTTCGATCGCGGAGTTCGTCTTGGCTTTCGGCCTGTTCAGAGACGTGGTGTGCTCAGCCAACCCCGACAGGAGGGAAGAACTGGACCTCTACCTCCACGCGCTAGTAGATCTAGGACACAAGTACGGCGGGTGCTCGTTCTACGATTACCATCGCTCCTTTTCGGCAAAAGCCGCAGCCAGGCTGGCCCAGTTCCAGCTCTCCACCAACTGGAGTGCCATGGACACCGAGCTGTTTTGCCGCCACTTTGCGGGCCTCCGCTCCCCTCTGTGTTCCACCTGCCAATCTGCCTCCCACACGGCAAATTGGTGCTCCGAGACCAGCGGCAGACGCCCCCCTACCTTCCCTTCCACCTCCTACACACCCCAGAATTGGCCAACAGCCATACAGTTGTCCCAGTCTGACAGGCTAGGACGTCCCGTCCGGGCGTTAGGGGGCGCAGCCATCTGCAACAATTTTAATACCAAAGGTTGCTTCTTCTCCCAATGCAGACTACTGCACATCTGCCTCCTATGCCAGAAGGCTCATCCGAAGACCACCTGCAACCTCAAACAACCAGGCCCGTCCTGACTAGGCCAGGTGCACGTCGGTTGGCTTGGCTTCTACCTTTCCACACACCCGACCCCATCCCTAGCAGCCTTCCTGGTACAAGGGTTCAGCACAGGGTTTCACACCGGACTTATCACGATACCCGACTCCACGTACGAGTGCAGAAACCTACTCTCGGCTGCCGCCGACGAGGAAGCCATCTCCTCCCTTCTGCAAATTGAGTTAGACCGCGGATATATGATCGGCCCCTTTTCTCAGTCCCCATTTTCTGTATGGAGAGTCAGCCCTATTGGGCTTGTCAAGGGCAAATTCTCCAATAAACTTCGGTTGATCTATGACTTGTCCGCGCCTCATTCCTCCACCACACCCAGCCTAAACTCACTCATACCCTCAGAGGAGTTCTCCCTCAAATACTCCTCCGTCGACCTGGCTATCCAATCCATCATAAGAACAGGGGTTGGGGCCTGGCTTTCCAAAGCCGACATCTCCGATGCCTTCAAACTACTGCCCATTGAACCATACCTATGGAGGTGGCACGGGATAAAGTGGAAGGGTCTCTACTACTTCGCAACTAAACTGACCTTCGGCTCCAAAAGCAGCCCCTGGCTCTTCAACACATTCGCCCAATCCCTATCCTGGATCCTCGTGCACCATGCACACTGCCAGGAAGTTATCCATTATTTAGACGACTTCCTACTCATTGAGTCACCCAGCAAGCCCCCCGTAGACCTAGGAAGTCTAAGAGAGGTCTTCAAGAACCTCAATGTGCCTATAGCAGAGAGCAAAGTAGAAGGTCCGGCACAACTTATCACTTTCCTGGGTATCAACCTCGACACCCGCACCATGCAGGCTAGTCTACCACTCGATAAATTGAACCGCATTAGGTCAGTCGTTCACACGTTCACTATCACACAAGGGTGCACCAAAAGACAGCTGCAATCCCGGTTAGGGATGCTGAACTTCGCGATGACGATCATCCCCCAAGGGCGTTCTTTCATTTCTCGTCTTCTAGTGTTCCTCTCCCAGGCACAAGATCCCGACCAACCCGTCAGACTTGATGCAGCCGCCATCGCAGATTTGAATATGTGGGACCAGTTCCTCGAGGACTGGAACGGCAGGTCCATGTTCATTCCCGCAGCGTCCCCTTCTTCCCCACAAGTAATCACTGACGCAGCAGCCTCCACAGGCTTCGCGGCAATTTTTGGCCATCACTGGTTTGCGGGACCATGGCCACCGGAGATACTCGCCATCCCCGGGTTCAGCCAGTCCTCCTCTCTGTTCGAGATCTACCCCATACTTGCCGCAGCCCAAGTTTGGGGCAGCGCCTGGGCGGGTCAAACCGTCACCTTTGTCACCGACAATCAAGCCACGGCCGCTATTATCAACAAGGGTAGGTCCAAATCGTTGGCCATCATGTCCTTCCTCCGCAGGCTGGTGCTTCTCTCCCTTCACCATCAATTTAACGTTCTCTGTGTCCACATCCCCGGTCATTGCAATACTTCAGCCGACGCTCTGTCTCGATTTAATTTTCATACGTTCTTTTCGCAGGAGCCTGGAGCCGACCCGACCATGTCACACATCCCGCACTGGTCGCAGCTAACCCTGGGTTAAAACAGCACCTCCAGGGGGCTTCCGCCCTCATCAATTCGTCTTTGGCTCCCAACACGCTAAAAGCCTACCGATCCGCCTGGAAAAGCTATAACAGATTTCTAGCCACCAACCCTGGGGCACTCCCAGGTAACCTCAGCCACGTCCTGGCCTTCGTTTCGCACTGCCACACCCATCTCAAACTGTCACCCAACACCATCAGGCTGTACCTAGCTGGTATCCAGCACTTCACGTCCCTGCAAGATCCTACCACACCATCCTTGTTTGCCGCCCATGCAGTCAAAGCAATTTTACGGGGCGTCCACAAGCAGCAACCGCATACCTGCACTAAGCGCTTACCTATTACCAGCGCCATGTTCCGGGGCATGTCCACTATCCTCGCACGTTCCCCTTTCGGTGTACGACCTAGCCTGGTTATCCAGGCAGCCATGTATTTAGCCTTCTACGGCTTCCTCCGCCCCAGCGAATTCACGGTCTCCGGCCCTAATGGCCAGGTTCTACGGAAGCACCACCTGACTCGCCACCAGAGTCATTTCGTCCTGCACCTAGCAGTATCGAAAACCCAACAAAGCGGTCCCGGGGTAGAAATTAAAATCTTCCAGACCCGTAATATCTGGTGCCCCGTGGACGTACTAGACCGTTTAGTATCAACACTATCCGGCCTACCCGGAGACAGCCCACTGTTACCTTTTCCCATCGAGCCCCTAACCGGGAACCAGTTCGTCAGGCACGTCAGGACACTTTTGAACACTTTAGGACATGACCCGGGAAGATACTCAGGGCATTCCTTTCGCATAGGAGCAGCCTCAGCTGCATCACGAAACGGTGTCCCGGACCACGTCATCAAAACCATGGGCAGGTGGAAATCTTCGTGCTTCGCACGATACGTGCCCGATCCACAGGCAGAAGTAGCACGAGCCTTTAACAGTCTCGCCATGTAATCATTTCTTGTCATAATAAAACTATTTCTCCCTAAACCTCGTGTGACTTTTGGCCCCTTCTTCGGCATACCATACAGCAGGCCAGGCCACACTTCAGGTCTATTTGTGTCGATAGTCTTGTGGCGTGTTTATGTGATCCATATCTCTTCATACAGAGGGCTCCGACCATAAATAGGAAGGCTGGCAAAGCTAGCCTGAAGTTATGGGAGGAGTTCGAAGGGTACTTAAACAGAACGTCCACGACGGTCAGTGTCGGCTCTAGTGCGCGGAACCCTCCCACCCATATCCCCCTTTATAGGGCACTCCTCTACATACAATTCTCAACAGAATTCCCACAACCTCTATCTCAGGTATGGCCCCTTCTTCGGCATACCATACAGCAGGCCAGGCCACACTTCAGGTCTATTTGTGTCGTTAGTCTTGTGGCGTGTTTATGTGATCCATATCTCTTCATACAGAGGGCTCCGACCATAAATATATATATATTTTTATGGTTGAACTGGATGGACTTGTGTCTTTTTTCAGCCTGACTAACTATGTAACTATGTAACTATGGCCACAGCTAGAAACCCTAATGAGAAAAGAAGCATCACCTTCTAAGTCCCAGATAGCAAGCAATTGTGCTGCAAGTTTGAACATGACTTGCTAAGCTTTGGCTAGACCTGCCAGGCTTCACAAGTTTGTTTCACAATTGCAGCCAGTCCGCATTGCATGACTCCAGATCAACTTTCTTTGCAAACATTCTGCAAGTCTGCTGCAAGTTCTGGTTCAGTTATGTTGTGCAATAGTCATCCCACCACAGGGGTCACTGTGGCTGAATTTTCATGTTGTAGACTTGTAGAACTCTTGCTGTAGACTCACCACTGCAACTTTGCTCTTGCTACAGGCTTGCCACGCAAATTTGTTAAAAATTGGAAAAGTGGCACTTAGAATTTCTCTGCAAGTGTCAACTAGAATTACTCTGCACGTGTGCAACTTGCCAGTGAAAATGTGCAGCAGGTTAACAGACTTGCAATTCAACACTGCCACAAAGATAACTTGTGGCAAGTTATCCTTGCTATCTGCGGTGTAGCATAAAAGTACTGGCTTTATTAAACAATAAAGTGGCAACTCAGAACAGTAAGAAGGAAAAGCACTCATCTAGGTAACACCACTGTGGTGAGCTGGTCTGGTCCCACTGTGGTGGATTTGGAGCAAAGCCCTCAGCTGTGCTAGTGGATCCCAGCACTTCTTGGTATGTCTGGGTCTCCTGGGGAGGTGGTAATGACTTCAACACCGAAAGAGGAAGTGGTGGGTGTGGCACGTGTTTGAGGCATGCATGCTCCTTCATGAGGCCACCCCAGTGGGACCAGCGAGACCAGACCGGCTTACCATAGCAGTGTTACTTACATGAGCGCTTTTCCTTCTTACTGTTTCGAGTTGCCCCTTTGTTGCTTAATAAAGCCAGTACTTTTATGCTACACTTATAAGGTGCTGCTTCTCATTTATCCACATACAGATTTCCTTCTAGCTCTTCAATAGGCCACTAAGTCAAGCACCTGGGCATGCTTGGATTTTCACAAGCCCCTATCCATATACTGACAGCATATATACTAACTGTGGACTGTTTTCTGCTAGTGTGCCAGATACCCTGCTTTTCTGTTTTAGAAATCCTAGAGGGGTGTTTTTCAAAATGATTTCTTAACTAAAAAAGCATTGAGACATGGATGGGGGAATTTACTTTGAATATTAAAAATTAATTAAATAGCATTTTCCGTTTGTGGTGCTCCGATACAGTTTAGTTCCACTTTAATATGTTGAATATCAGAGAATGTATGACCGATAGGATTTGGGCAGGTGAATGTGCAGTGAGTCAGTTGTTCCCGGGAATATTATTTCTAATAGATATCCAGTTAAAACATAACAAATTAAAAGGCAAATCCTATGGAATTTGAGCAGCGTCAGAAAGGTACAGAAAATGCAACCCAATTTAAATAAGTTTTGCGTCAATTGCATTTTACTTTTTTCTTTATCATCTGTTTGTTATACTGTATGTATACACTTTTTTGCACGAAAAACATAAACATTTATTGAAGGGTGCATCCATGACATTAGATTCACGGAGCACTTCAGGTTTTTTAAAACAGAGTACACAACGAGTTGTTTTCTTTTTGTGAAGGCTCCAAATAGGCACAGTGAGGCTGCAAATGGGCACAGTGAAGCTGCAAATGGGCACAGTGAAGCTGCAAATGGACACAGTGAGGCTGCAGATGGGCACAGTGAGGCTGTAGATGGGCACAGTGAGGCTGCAGATGGGCACAGTGAGGCTGCAGATGGGCACAGTGAGGCACAGCAGTGAGGCTGCAAATGGGCACAGTGAGGCACAGTGAGGCTGCAAATGGACACAGTGAGGCTGCAGATGGGAATCGTTGACCCTCTTTTCCACTTACAGTAGCTGCTGCATTTCTCACCCTAGGCTTATACTCGAGTCAATACATTTTGCCATTTTTTTGTGGTAAAATTAGGTGCCTCGGCTTATATTCGGGTCGGAGTATATACGGTAACTTGTGTGTGTGTGCATTAGCTATTGAGCTCTGTAAAAGCTGCCTTTTTTAACCGTCAAACAATAAACTGGAAGACATGTGAAAAGAAATTGTTAGCTCTGACCGCTAGCTGAAAATTAACAAGAAATATTCATATGCAATAATTCATGTTTACATTTTTTTTTTTAAACTACCATATAATAAATAAGGAACATATTTCCAAAACCACTTTGCATCCTCTTGATCATGTTGCACTGTTTATACAGAAAACACAGGTTGTAAAACCTGAATATTTATTATAGGAAAGATTCAGTGTATGTATGCGGGAGGGACGGATATGGGGGTTTGAGTTTATGTCTACACATATTTGTGTCAATGAATATATGCATTTAACAAAAAGCCCTGCAGTAGTCAGAGTCATTTATGTCAGCCACTTAATATGTTGCTTCTCTGAAAGAAAATGTACAGTATAGGGAAATATCATACATAGGATATGAGATCTTCACACCAATCTTAATGTACACTCCAGTTTTATTATCAGAGCACAGTGACTTATAGTTTCAAGGACAGAGTCCCATTTATCTGATATTTTGGTAAATACTTTAATAACGTACAGTAGATTTTGAATTGTTCTAGTGTGTTTGTCTGATAATAATATTCACAGATTCTGGGGTTGGTGGCAGAGGGGATTTTATTTTACAAATATGGTGGATAAAATATTAATATCCATCTCTACTAGGTAAATGCTACAGATAGATGACTTCTATACAACAATAAAATTAATTCAAATCAATCAATTGTCTCTATAAATGTAAATGTGATTAGGGTAATGTCAAAAATGCATTGTGGTTTCAAATATTATAGTGTAGACAGGAGCTGACATACATTTCTCACTATATGTTCATGCAGTGTATCCTATCCAGAAGCACAACCCAGTTATTGTGCCCTACTCATTCAATATCAGTGTAGGTCCATTATGGTTCTGTCAAAAGTTTAAGGAAAAAACTATAGTCTATATTCTATACGTAATTGCTTTATGTTCAGTGAGGTTGTTAATCAAAGATGTTTCCTTAGGGTCAGACCCATGACACCTTAATTCATAGTATGCTGGGTATCATCCGAACTGGAAAAATAAGGACATCTTTTGGGCAAATAGAAGTACTGCGTGGGACAGCTCCGAAGATGAGTATTGCAGACTAAGCTGTTTTTATTTTTATTTAAACTTTCTGAAGTCTTTTTTGAACTTCAAACAATTTTCTCAGGAGTTTAACTCTCCCCGACTTGAACACTATATGGTAACCTTCTGAATCTAGTCCTTAACACTCCCCACATTACCACTAAACACCTTAACACAGACTGGCACAAATTATTCATGACCCCGGATTCAACTTCATATACTGGGTCAGCTGGTTCCAATTTTTTTAACATCTGATGCTACCATATATTTTTTACACAATACTGCTTCCATCCCTATTTAGGAAGATTATCCAACAGAAGTTATTTACCTTGACACTAGCTTTTTTCATTTTTGAAGCTCAATAATGTGATTCTGGGAGGCATAGATGACTGTGCTGAATGTCACATTGCTTTCATCATCATACACAAGCCCTACATTTGAGTATGTATGCCTTTAGGTCCCAGACTCCGGTATTTGTGCTTTGTTAATTTCATAACAGGCCTGTTTAGTTCAGATGGATCTCTGTGTACATGAGTGTGTGCGCGGGGCCTTATCTGTGGCGTTTATTGTGACAAAGTTGTCATTATTGTGTTTTTCTATTGTGGGGGATTTCTTGGGGGGTACTGCCCAATTGTTGGACATTATTTATTCCAATTGTGAATATTTTTTCAATAAGGCCTTTTTTGTATATTTGTACACTGTAGCTGGTTCTCCTTATGCAACTTCTCACTAGCGTTACCAATGTGGTTCTCTATTGCTATGTTCCTCCTTAACACTCAACCTTAACGTGACCTCTAGGGTGAACCCCTAAAGCGGAACTCCACCCAGAAGGGCAAGTGTTGCTTGTTTGCTTCCTCCCCCCCCCTCCTCTGCCACATTTGGCATCTTTTGGGGAGGAGTGGGTACCTGGTTTTGACAGTTACCCTCTCCCACTTCTGACTGATCTTGCCGCGACAAAGTCACCTGGAAGTTCGGCCTCCCTCCTGCGCCACCGGGTCAATCAGAAAGCGCAGCGCGCTTCGCGTATGTGCAGTAGGGAACCGGCTGTGAATCTGCAAGCCTTCACTGCCGGTTTCCCTTACAAAAAATGGTGGCAGAAGCACCCGAGGGCCAATTGAAAACTCGGCTGGGGTGAAGACACCGCTGGATTTGTGGTTAGGTAAGTGTCCTAATATTAAAAGTCAGCAGCTACAGTATTTGTAGCTGCTGATTTTATTTTTTTCTGAAGGAACCTGGAGCTCCACTTTAACACCGTCCCGCTTCTTAACCCTAAAAGCAAAACCTAACACTATCCTATTACCCTGATCTGAACCCTTATGCTGAATAACCCCTATTTAGTATACTCACTTTATCCTGCACAGGTCTATTTCAGGTCTATGCCCCATAATCACAGAGCTAAGATTCCAGCATCAGAGCACACTGAACTATGAACCAACAGTTTACAAGATCTGTGAATAAATCGATTGCATGAAATATACATTAAATAGCTTTAAAGGAAAAAAAAATCAAAACTGTTTTGTGCAATATTGGGAATTGTAACAAAGAATTCTTATTGCATTGTGTGAAATTTCAGATGGCGTGGAAGCTGTTACAGCTGTCATGAAGAATCCAAGACTATTGGATTTAACATCTGAATATTGCACAGACTAACCCCACTCTGACTGTCTTTATCATCTATTATTAACAGCTTGGCTTTATGCTTGAACTAAATCTGGCTGCACTCCTTTCATTTTCTTCTGCATACATATCACACCTCTAGAGGTGTCCTTTATTGCGTATCTGAGAAAATGTTAATCGGCCCGGTTAGAGTATACTTGTCTTCGCCTTATGGTAACACATTTCTTTAAAGGAATGAAAAATGTTTTTGTATATATTTTATGCATGTATTTATTATACGCGGGGATTAACAAAATCATTTTTTATTTTAAACTAGATAAATATGTAATAATGCATATAAATATTTACAGCTCGCGATCGACAAACTCACGGTTACTTTGCAGCTTACCCCCCAACTGATTTACTGCTATACTATGAGTAAACCTGAATGGATGCAGGATATCATGTTACACGTGTGACTTTTCAATTAGACAAAAGTAGTCAGAAAGTGAGCAGGTGATGCTCGGCTTTCTTTTATGTACTACATAGGATCATTGAAGCAACCTGTATTAAATGTTTATTTGGAAATCCAAATACTAAATATATTTATGTAAATGGTTTAGAAATGTATGTTTAAAAATTAGCATTGACCAAAATAGTATAGTTTTATTGTTACCAAAAAATTAGTATGTAGCAATTGGGTATAGTTTGCCTTTAGTTAGTTTGTCATGGATTAGACCAGCCTTTCCCAAGTATGGTTCTATGGAACCCTAACGTTCTTCTAGAGATTGCTAAAAATTCCTTGAGCTGTGTATAATGGTGGTAATAGTGGATCTTGATCTTTGACCATCAGTGTTAGGGTGCATCCAAAATAAGGGGTCATCTTTTAAATTGAACAACATTCTAAGAGGGCACTTTTAAAGTGGTTGTAAAACTCAAAAAAACAACAACCTGCAAGACAAAGGCACAATGAGCTAGTATGCATTGCATACTAGCTCATTATGAAATACTTACCTTAGATCAAAGCTGTTGCAGCGGTCCCCATACACTGCTGTGACTGGCAACATGTCTCCCAGAGTTTTTTCTGGGTTTGCGGGCTCCGGCGCTGTGATTGGCCTGAGCCGCGATGACGTCACTCCCACGATACAGTGAATATCTCTAAAGAGGTCCAAGTTTATGAGATATTCACAGTACCTACAGGTAAGCCTTATTTTAGGCTTACCTATAGGTAAAAGTGGTAGTACAGGGTTTACAACCACTTTAAGTGGATCACTAATGTAAGAGGGCACTTCTCCACTGGCCTCTAGTGTAAGTGGTACTACAATTTTCACAGTCTATGTTTCTCGTCTGACAATTATTATTATTAATTTCTTTATGATTTTTGTTGAAAATTATTTTGTCATGTAGAACAAGGGGGTGTTGTAAAATGATCCTCTGCAGGCAAACACAATCATTATTATTTTGTTTATTTGTGTACAATGCATCCAGAAAGTATTTACAGCGCTTCACTTTTTCCACATTTTGTTATGTTACAGCCTTTTTCCAAAATAGATTAAATTAATTATTTTCTTCAAAATTCTACAAACAATACCCGATAATGATAACGTCATCCACCTGTGGTAAATTCAGTTGATTGGACATGATTTTGAAAGGCACACACCTGTCTATATAAGGTCCCACAGTTAACAGTGCATGTCAGAGCGCAAACCAAGCCATGAAGTCCAAGGAGTTATCTGTAGACCTCCAAGATAGGATTGTATTGAGGCACAGATCCGGGGAAGGGGACAGAAAAATTTCTGCAGCATTGAAAATTCCAATGAGCACAGTGGCCTCCATCATCCGTAAGTTGAAGAGATTTGGAATCACCAGGACTCTTCCTAGAGCGGGCCACGCAGCCGAACTGAGCAATTGGGGGAGAAGGGCCTTAGTCATGGGGGTAACCAAGAACCTGATAGTCACTCTGACAGAGTTCCAGCGTTTCTCTGTGTAGGGAGGAATACATTCCAAAGAGGACAACCATCTCTGCAGCACTCCACCAATCAGGACTGTATGGTAGAGTGGCAGGATGGAAGCCACAACTCAGAAACAGGCACATGGAAGCCCACCTGGAGTTTGCCAAAAGGCACCTGAAGGGCTCTCAGACCATGAGAAATAAAATTCTCTGGTCTGATGAAACAAAGATTGAACTCTTTGGTTTGAATGACAAGTGTCATGTCTGGAGGAAACCAGGCACTGCTCATCATCTGGACAATACCATCCCTACAGTGAAACATGGTGGTGGTAGCATCATGCTGGGGGGATATTTTCCAGTGGCAGGAACTTGGAGACTAGTCAGGATTGAGGAAAAGATGAATGCAGCAATGTACAGAGACATCCTTGATGAAAACCTGCTCCAGTGCACTCTGGACCCCAGACTGGGACGAAGGTTCCTCTTCCAACAGGATAACAACCCTAAGCACACAGCCAAGATAACAAAGGAGTGGCTACAGGACAACTCTGTGAATGTCCTTAAGTGGCCCAGCCAGAGCCCAGACTTGAACCCGATTGAACATCTCTGCAGAGATCTGAAAATGGCAATGCACCAACACTCCCCATCCAACCTGATGGAGCTTGAGAGGTCCTGCAAAGAAGAATGGGAGAAACTGCCCAAAAATAGGTGTGCCAAGCTTGTAGCATCATACTAAAAAATACTTGAGGCTGTAATTGGTGCCAAAGGTGCTTTAACAAGGTATTGAGCAAAGGCTGCGAATACTTATACATGGTATTTTTTTATTTTTAATAAATTTGAAAAGATTTCAATCAAACTTCTTTCACGTTGTCATTATGGGTATTGTTTGTAGAATTTTGAGGAAAATAATGAATTTAATCCATTTTGGAATAAGGCTGTAACATAACAAAATGTGGAAAAAGTGAAGTGCTGTGAATAGCTTCCGGATGCACTGTATCTACAATTTAATGTTATTATCACACAAATATGCCCAGAACTGTAGATATTGCGTTTTCTCAGTGGTTCCCTAGGAACTGAAAATTATTTCAAGGGTTTCTACTAGGTAAAAAGTTTATATAAAATTCAGCCTGGGATGAGGCATTTGGAATAATTACTTACAGTGTTCAGGCAGAGTCTAGATTAGAGAGCTTTGACTTTATGCAACTTTTGGCTATAGGGTTGGAGTTTTAAAAAGAAGGTTCTGCTTTATTTTTTGCTGTTGATTGCTTAGCAATGGAAATATGAATTCAGACATTAAATGTAATATGAAGTTTTGGTCTGCTCAGCAATGTGATTTGTGATCTCACATGTGGTAAGTTACTTTTGGAAGAATTAAACACGCAAATATCTGTTCAGACTAGGCTAAGGAAAAATCACTGACATTCCAAGTAATTCTAAAATGTAGATTTATAAATGTAAAAAATTATGTACTTGCTCTTGCTTGCTCTGGGCAGTGACACAATTTATAGATTTATACATTATCTCCAATGTTTGGGTTTGCTGTGATTTTTTTTAAATAACGCCCTTAAAAATAAAGATCCTATTTTAATTTGTAGCCTTTGTTGCTTTAACTTTTTTATATTGTATGCTTTGTGTGCGTAAAGTTTTTAATTTTTTTTTCTGAAATGTGACTGGAATCAATAACAAAGAGGTCATTTTGCACCTCCATTAATCTTCATTTTTAAAATATATGATTTGCAAACATGCTATTTGGGAAAGAACAATATTCCCAGCCGGTGTAGAGGGAAACCTACCCATCAATAATTAATGAAGACCTAAGCCTAGGGTATAATGCAACCTGTGTGCTTGTTGTGGTTTGTTGTCTGTAAACATTGGTTTTTGTGTTTTTAATCAAGTTTCACAAATGGAATTAACATGTTCTGTTGTCATCAATCTACTGTGCTCTGATGCCGCGCACACACGACCGTTTTTAATGACAAGAAAAATTTCATTTTTTAAAATGGTCATTAAAAATGATCGTGTGTGGGCTTCAGAGCATTGAAAAAATTGGAACATGCTCTAATTTTTCACGTCGTTTTTTACATCGTCGTTTTTCTCGTCATGAAAAACGTCTGTGTGTGGGCTTTAAAGACGTGAAAAAAAATGCGCATGCTCAGAATCAAGTATGAGAGGGGAGCGCTCGTTCTGGTAAAACTAGCGTTCGTAATGGAGATAGCACATTCGTCACGCTGTAACGGACTGAAAAGCACAAGGCTGAAAAGCGCTAATCGTCGCTCAACAAACTTTACTAACATGAAGGTTGGCGCCATCCGAATGGAACTTCCCCTTTATAGTGCCGTCGTACGTGTTGGACGTCACCACGCTTTACTCAAACATTTTTTTCAACGATAGTGTGTAGGCAAGGCGGGCTTGAGAGGAAACACGAAAAATCACGTCGAGAAAAATTTCGTTTTTTTCAATGACATTAAAAACGGTGGTGTGTACGCGGCATCACATCTAACATATATGTGTACAGCTACTATCAGCCCCCAGCCTGCAACAGGTGAACTATGCAGAGGTGCAAAATACTGAATCTCTCTTGTGATCTTGCAGCAACAGTCATAAAAATATATAAAACACAGAAAATAATATTATCTGACAAGACCTAACAAGGCCTGATTACTGAGGATATCGGTCTTTTGAGGCTTAGCTGTAATATTCTTTTTTACTTTGTACTCTAGCAAATTATTGTGTGATTGATGTATTTAGTCCTTATCTGGAGACAAGTTTGGCCACTGTATTCCCTGCCTAAAATAAAGTTACCACAGTTTCAGAATAAAATTTAGGGGGAGCACCTTCTGATCATAGTTACACTGTTACATAGCCTGGATGAAAAAAGACACAAGTTCATTCAGTTAAGCCAATAGAAGGGAAAAAATATATACAATTCTATATACAGTACACAATCCTATACTCAGGCCTCGTACACACGACCGATTTTCTCGTCGTAAAAAACACGTCGTTTTTTTCGACGAGATTCTTGTTAAGCTTGTCGATTTTCTCGTCAAGCTTTCTATGCGTACACACTGTCATTTCCCAATTTCCTCGTGGTTCTCTGCGCTCACGTCCAGCACGTACGACGGCACTATAAAGGGGAAGATCTTTTTTCTTGGCGCCACCCCTTGGGCTGCTTTTGCTGATCTCGTGTTACCGCGTGTGAAGTAAAAGTTTGGGAAGAGACGATTCGCGCTTTTCAGTCTTCGTACTTTTCAGATCGTTTTCTGCCGTTCAGTTTGTGCTTGTGGGTTCGTATCTTGACTTTCAGGGCGTCTAGGCAGGTCGTATCTGTTTTACAGTGCGTTCTTGCCTGTTCGTTTCTGAATTTCAGTTCGTTATTCATAGGCCTTGCTGTTCTAAAGTGCGTTCTGTTCTGTACGTTCTGATTAGACGACCGTTTCCTAGCCATGTCGCCTGGACGTTCTCGTCGTCGAGTTCGTGCTGTGCGTGTGCTTGGTGTTGGTCTGCTTGTTTTGGACCAAGACCAGTCCATGAATGGTGTGAGGAGGAGTTCATGGACCAAGAATTGGTTGCTCCAGCGGGACCAATTCTGCCACATGCCTCTGCTGCGGGAGATCGTCGAGAATAATCCTGAGGACTACAGGAATTTTCTGAGGATGTCTGACCCCGTTTTTCAGGAACTGTTGGCTTTGGTGTCCCCCTATATTACCAGGAAGGACACCGTTATGCGGGAAGCCATCAGTGCTGAGCAGAGGCTCATCGCCACGTTGCGTTACCTGGCGACAGGGAGAAGTCTTCAGGACTTGAAGTTCACCACAGGCATCTCCCCCCAGGCTCTGGGCCTCATAATCCCAGACACCTGTTCTGCTATTATACAAGTCCTGCAGGAGGACTATATTAGGGTAAGTTTTCTCCCTTCACATCACATTTTATGTATTACATGTATGCTAATGTATTGTATTTCTTTCATCCTTTCCTAATTACCATGATTGTAATATGCTGAGAATGTCCCCTTTGTCCCCATGCATGCTGGAAGTTTTTAAATGCCCCTTTTTTATCCTCCCTAAATATTTCCCCTCACTAACTTTTCCAGCAGGGGCGCCTGTTGCTCCAAATGTTGGGGGGTTACAACCCCAATTTCGGAAATAAACTTCCTCCTTTTTTGCTCTGTTGCCTAATAAACGCCCCCAGTTGTCCCCTCCAATGCAGCCATTTAGTCCCCTCTATTGCAGCCAGTTTCCCCCCAGCCCTGCACTTACCTTCTTGTGGTCAGCGCCATCCTTCTTCTGTCCTTGATGTCTTCTCCTTCCCTTCATGTTGCATCAGCCAATCATGTTACCATTAAACAGACTTGGTGAACATGATTGCCAGAGCTGCCTGTCAGTGTTTACACAAGGAATGCCCCCTCCTTGCGTCCCCGATTTTTCTTTGAGGAAGCCAATTACATCCCTCAGGTTGTAATTTGCAAGACTTTTTTAATACCTGTTTCTGCTCTGCAATTTTAACCCCCTAAATGACGCAATTAATCATATGTCGGTCGCTTTACAAGAGGCCATCCACCTGAATAGTGTGCGGCATAGACAATACATAGGTTCATGCAACGCATGAACCTATGTATTGTTCTGAGTGATGGGCACAGGAGAGAGGGGACAGTGCTCCAGCGCCCACTCTGGACGCACCGCCACTGCAATGCTATCCTGTGGCCAAACACATCTCCCCCCCCAAAATAATTTAGTAATGGCCCATCAGAGGGGGTGATGAATATGATAAATGAGCCTTCCATTATACTTTTTTTACACACCTTAATAAACGTATAATTAGATTGATGTTGGTCTCTAATTTTTTGGTCTTGAATTTGCTTGTAATGTATGCCTTTGTTTTTCTAATATTATTTCATCTTGTTTCACTCCACAGCTTCCTTCAACGCCACAGGAATGGCAGACTGTGGCATCGGAGTTTGCCACGCGGTGGGACTTCCCCAACTGCGGTGGTGCCATAGACGGGAAGCACGTCCGCATCGTGCCGCCACCCCGTTCTGGATCCTACTACTACAACTACAAGGGGTTTCATAGCATTGTGCTGATGGCGGTGGTGTCAGCACGGTATGAATTCCTCTATGTTGATGTAGGGAAGAATGGCCGGATGTCCGATGGGGGATCCTTCATCCAGACGGAGTTTGCCCTCCGTCTCCAGAGTGACGACCTTGCATTGCCACCGGATGCAGGGAATATTGAAGGACTCCCCTTTGTTTTCTTGGCTGATGAAGCCTTCGGACTCGGACGGCATCTTATGAGGCCATTTCCACAGAGGACCCTGACCCCAGAGAAGAGTGTGTTCAATTACCGGCTGGCCAGGGCCCGAAGAGTCGTTGAAAATGCCTTCGGCATAATGGCCAGCCGGTTCCGCCTTTTTATGACTTCCATCCACTTGGCGGACTACAAAATAAACTATGTAGTGTTATGCTGCTGTGTGCTACACAATTTTCTTTGCCGCAAAGCGAATTCATATATGGCCTCAGTTTTGCCAGAGGCTGGACTTTCCCCTGCAAATCCCCTTCCGGGCCTGGAATCTGCCCGTCTTGGCTTGCCCCCCCAAAATGCCCGTGTGGTTCGGGACAAATACATGGAGTATTTCACGGGTAGGGGGGCAATTCCTATGCCAGCCTATGTCTAAGTATCCCAATAAAAATCTTGTTTAAACCTTTAATTATTTGTTCTTTCCTGTCTCCTAGTTTGTCTTTGTGCATTTGTAGTGGCAAGTGTATTTTACTTTAGTAAATAACAACCAATTTCACTATGTTACCTTACAAAAGAACCAAATAAGCTTAGAGTGTATTATAAAAAGAAGCTACACGTTGTTTGTGGTCAAATATTTTACTCTCTGCACATTTTTTTTTGTTTTACTTTGGGGTTGGCCTGACCACAACCCGTCAAATTTTGGCTTATGAAAATACAAAAATACCACTTGCATTTCTAAAATGACAACATTGGATACCTCTGAGCAATCTGAGACATTCAGTTACACAAACTATGTCTCTATGTGCCCGTCCTAATATGGGGTCCTGCCACCCCTTGCCCAGCCAAAAATTCAATATGCACACATTTTTACTTTTTTGCAAATAGGAAGTTTACAATCCTGATCCCTATTGTCAACATGTGCTATCTGCCATCAGGGGTGATCAATGGATGTGTTTTGGGGGTGCATCCCCTTCCTCAGTTCACCGACTTTTGATACGAGGAAGGGGTTGCACCCACAAAAGACGTACATGGATATCCCCTGATGGCAGATAGCACATGTTCACACACTGTGTGCATATTCAATTTTTGGCTGCTTTGTTACTCAAAAAATTAGTAAAAATATAAAAACAAACATGTAAAAACAAATGTGTTTGGATGGCTTATTGAATTCTCCCCAAAACATCGAGAATGTCTTTAAATGTTTGTTCCATCACATGGATTCTTTGTTTAATTAGGTCCAGTTCCGTGCTACATTCCATCACTTGCTGGATGAGGCGGAGGGCACTGTCAGCAGAGAACGGTGTGCTATCCTTCACAACATTTCCATCCCCTAAAAACCATTAAAAAAAAATTAATAAAACTCTGCAGGCCTACCTTGCTTACCTTAAGCTGTGGTGTCAGATACTGACCTGTTGTGGTGACCAGATCCACAACGTCATCCACCTCTCCTTCCTGCACTTCTCCTTCCTCCACCTCAACTTCCTGCACATCTTTCGGTTGTGGATCTTTGGGAGTTTGGGGTTGCTTGGAAGTTGTGGGGTGCATGTGCTCCCTGGAGTGTCCTCCTCCCAGTCTTCTCTCCCCTATGAGAATAAAACCAAAGGTCTATTTATCACACTGTAAAAATCTCATTTTTAAACTTAAAACAGGCTAAATTGTTTGGAAGTGGGGTACAAGTGTGTGTTTGTGCGGAATTTAAAGAAAAATGCATTCTTTATGACCCCAAATATGTTTATTATTCACATTTGGATGTAATTTTTTGGACATGGAGGCACCACAAATAAACTCTGATGCACCTGTGTGGGACACCCAAAAAAGGCGGGTCTGGTGGCCCACACTATAGTGCTCCAAAGTACAGATGTGGAAGCAGCTGCTGAGTGTCCTCTCCTTTACACTGATTAAAGTTTGCATTTCATTCTCCTTACAAACACATCATCTAGACTTAAAAATTATCCACAATACTTGATCAAAAATGGCAGATGTCTAATTACTTTTGGGGGTCTTAAATAAGCCAAAACCACGGATAGTGGCCGAACGAAGTGTCGGTAACGTAACGAACGATTACTGTGCCCAACCTAGTTCAAAATAATACATTTTGGAAGGGAGTCCAATATGCTTTAAAAAAAAAAAAAGTCAGTTTCTAAAAAGATTAATAGCAGAAAGGTCGTCATTTTACTTACTTTTAGCGAGCATCCTCTTTATGCTCCTCAACTGGTCTGGCTCCCTCAGTTTGAGGTCTGACCACCTCTTTCTGAGCTGCTCATTTGAGCGTTTCACCCCGAACTTCGCCCTCAGACTCTTCACAACTTTAGTGAGGATTTTGGCCTTCCTTCTATTTGGTTTGCTATACGGCCCATGCTTGGCATCATAATCAGCCTTGACCAAGATGTCCACCATCTCCGCCATCTCCGCCAAAGACATATTCGATGCCTTGAATCTCCTCCTTGATCGTGACGTGTCCTCGGTCTCCGGGCTTGTCTCCTCGCTAGTTGCGGAATTATCAGACACCTGCTGTAACTCCGCCATATCTGTCTGCGCGCCGAAAGAGAAGGGGCGGGGAAAAGATGTTAGTTAGAACGTCATGGGCAGGCGACGTGTGCGGAGCGACGTGTTCGAATTTGGACGCATGCGTGGTGTGTATATAGCAAACACACATGTGACTATAGTACGTTCGGTGTGCGGAGAGAGGAGTTCAAGTGACGGACGTGCGAACGAAGGTATGTGATTTTGTGAGACTTGTTAAAATTGTTGGCCTATACTGTCTTGAGATTGTTGGAGGATATATATGGTGACTAGGATGTGAAGGAGGTTAGACTGTTTGCCTCACATTATTTAAATATAATTTATTTTACTTGCAGATACAATATGAATGTATTTATTAGCGACAAAGAGTTCCTGGCGGAATTTATTGACCGGGTAAGGGAGCTGCCGGCTCTGTGGGAGACCAAAAACCCCATCCATAAAAAAAAAGGGGTGAGAAAAGCAGCGCTGGAGAAGCTGCTCCCATTTGTGCATACCAAGGTGCCCACAGCCACAGCAAAACAAGTGGACACTAAAATTGGGAGCTTGAGAGGTACCTACAGGACTGAACGCTCTAAGGTGCTGGCTTCTCAGAGGTCAGGAGCAGCAGCAGATGATGTTTATGTCCCGGTTTTGTGGTACTACAGCAGGATGTCCTTCCTGGATGACCACATTGAGCCAAGGCCATCACTCTCCACTCTTCCCCCCAGACTTCCCTGCAGCCAACCTGAGCCTTCTCTGGAGCAAGAGGAGGCAGCCATCCTGGATGATCCTGATTTGGCCATCTGGAGCCAGGTATAGTATTAACTGAAAATGTAGTGGGATAAAATTAATGTTTCCCAAATATGTCAGGATGAGAAACATACATTATTTTGTATTCAACAAGTGAAATCATGATCTGTAGACATTATTCTGCACTTAATTGTGTGGTAAATAGTCAAGCTGATGTAGTGGTAAATTTAAAGCAAGGATTTATGCATTTACATTCTAATTGCTTCCATCAGGATTACAAAGTTTGATGCAAAGATTAAACCAACATATTAAACTATGTTTCTTTTTCATACACAGGATGAAATCAGCCAGGAGGAGGGTCTGGAAACTGTCAGGCAGGAGGAGGAAGGGCCCAGTGGCAGCCAGGAGGTGGCAGGGCCCAGTGGCAGCCAGGAGGTGGCAGGGCCCAGTGGCAGCCAGGAGGTGGCAGGGCCCAGTGGCAGCCAGGAGGTGGCAGGGCCCAGTGGCAGACAGGAGGTGGCAGGGCCCAGTGGCAGCCAGGAGGTGGCAGGGCCCAGTGGCAGACAGGAGGTGGCAGGGCAAAGGAGAAGCACCAGATCCCAGGTGCCTCCCATCAGGCTTCACAAAAGAGGCAGGAGGGACAGGACCACCAGTGAGGCAGCAATGGCCCTTATTAAAGAGGCCCATGCCACCCTCAAGGAGCCCACATCCCCTGAAGAGGCCATTGCCGGCCTAGTGGAGGCTAAGTTCAAGGTGATGAGCATGGAGCAACGCCTCCTATGCGAACCCCTGCTCATCACCTTGCTCAACAAGGGGGTGATGGAGCAAATTACCCCCAATACCGCCATATGTGAGGTGGCCCAACTGACCCAACCTCAACCTCCACCTCCACCTTCCTCTTCTGCCCCACCCCCTTCTGCTACCCCTCCACCTTCTGCCCCACCCCCTTCTGCTACACCTCCACCTTCTTCTTCTGCCCCACCCCCTTCTGCTACACCTCCACCTTCTGCCCCACCCCCTTCTGCTACACCTCCACCTTCTGCCCCACCCCCTTCTGCTACACCTCCACCTTCTTCTTCTGCCCCACCCCCTTCTGCTACACCTCCACCTCCTCCTCCTGACAGGAGTACCCCTCCAGTGGGCCAGCCTCCAGCTAAACGAAGAAGGAAGGCTTCAGTAAAGGCTGCAGGGAAGGTTGCCAGGAAGAAGAGGAAGTGATGGCCTTGCTTCATTGTGGTCGCACTGGTCGGACAGAAGGCAGCCTGTTGTAGTACCACACACTTGGGACATATATCTCACCTGCTGCTGTTCCTGACCTCTGGGAGGCCAGCATCAGATTGTGTTCTGAAATGTGGGCCTTCTCAAGCTCCCAATTTTAGTGTCCACACAGGGTTGCTGTGTGCTCTGGGGTCCCTGGGATGCACAAATGGCAGCAGCTTCTCCAGCGCTGCCTTCTCTTTATTTAATTTATAAACATGAATAAATGTGTTTTTTGTTTAAGTTCATACTTGACTATGTGTATTTTTAAATAAAAAAAAACAAGCTTTGGAGTAAGCAGATACATTTGACTGACAATAAAAGGCACAGATATCACCCCCCCAAAAGAATAACTAAATCTGATTAGCTCAAAAACATGGTGTGAAATTTTAAAAATATAGATTAGAAAATTAAATGGGAGATCGCTATCAAAACATTGAGAAATTATAATTAACATCATTTTGAAAAATCTAACCATTTAAATTATTCCTAAAAACTTGCACGATATAATACACATAAATCTTATAAAGAGCAGCATGAAAAAGGTTAAAAATAAGGCATAACTCTGTGTGAATATCAGCAGCAAAAGAAGGTCTCTCGTTTTGATTAATGTAACATTCTAACGAAGAATTCAATGCAGAACATTTAAACGATGAAATATTTATGAGCGTGACGAATGTGCTCTCTCCATTATGAAGGCTTGTTTTACCAGAAGATGCGCTCCCGTCTCATAGTTGCTTGTGAGCATGCGCGCTTTTGGAAGAGTCGTAAAAGCATACACACGAACCATTTTCTCGTCACAAAACAGGCCGACGAGAAACACGACGAGGAAATCTGGACTCCTGACGAGAAAATAGAGAGCAGGTTCTCTATTTTCTCGTCGAGATTCTCGTCAAGTTTCTCGTCGTAAAACCATACACACGAACGTTTTTCTAGACAAAAAAACTCTCGCGGCACTTTTCTTGACTGTTTACGACGAGAAAATCGGTCGTGTGTACGAGGCCTCACAGTTGATCCAAAAGAAAGGCAAAAAAAAGCCCAATAAAGCATAATCCAATTTCCTCCAGCGTGGGAGAAATAATTCCTTCCTGATACTCACTGGATCAACTTTACCTATAAATATTAGTATCCAGTTATATCTTGTGTGACTAGGAAAGACTTCAGGTCTTTTTTAAAACAATCTACAGAGCTAGCCAGAGCCAGTTCTTTAGGGAATCTATCCCACATTTTCACAGCTCTTACTGTGAAGAAGCCTTTCCGTGTTTGGAGATTAAATCTCTTTTCATCTAGACATAAAGAGATCATCCTCTGGGATGACCTTAAAGTAAATAACTCAACACCAAGTTCACTATGTGGACCACTTATGTATTTATACATGTTGATCATATCCCCCCTTAAGCCTAGTACACACTATGAGGTTTTTTTTGGTCAACCCAGCGGGGTGACCAAAAAAACCCATCGGAGCCGCTGTTGGAAGTTAGTATAGCCATCTCCCCTGCTGAGCTTTTGTGTCTTGACAGGGGGATAGCCCCCCCCGCCAGAACACTTCGATCAGCGTTCTCTGCCTTTGGTGGAGAGCGCTGATCGGAAGTTGGTCAGCTGCTGGTTATCCAGCATGCTCGTCTGATAGAAGCCAGCTTCTGTTGGACAGGGTGGCATACACACGGGCCAAATATCAGCCGCATTTTTATAACTGACTGGCGTCTCCCAACATTGGCCCGTGTGTACGGGGGCTTTAATCTCCTCTTCTCAAGGAAAAATAAATTCAGTTCAGCCAATTTTTTCCTCATAGCTGAGCTCCTTCATGCCTCTTATCAGTTTGTTTGCCCTTCGCTGCACTTTCTCCACTTCCCCGATATACTTTTTGAGAACTGGGGCCCAAAACTGAACTGCATATTCCAGATGAGGTCTTACTAATGATTTGTACAGGGGCAAAATGATATCTCTCTCTCTGGAGACCATACCTCTCTTAATACAAGAAAGGACTTTACTCGCTTTTGAAACTGCAGCTTGGCATTGCATGCTATTATTAAAGGGGTTGTAAACCCTCATGTTTTTTCACCTTAATGCATCCTATGCATTAAGGTGAAAAAACTTCTGTTACTGACTCACCTGAGTCCTGTAATTCACACGCCGGAGACGCGCTCTTCCCCTCTGCCTGTTGTCACGGCTCTTGATTGGATAGATTTATAGCAGCGCAGCCATTGGCTCCCGCTGCTGTCAATCAAATCCAATGATGCGGTTGTTGGGGGGCGGGGGCCGAGTCCGGCATTCTGCACCTATGGATGCAAATGCTGGACTCGGAAGCGCGCCTGCAAGGTAACCCCCTGGGAGACCGCTTCTCCTAGGGGGTTATACGATGCGGTAAGGAGCTACCAGCGCCGCCGGGGGACACCAGAAGTCGAGGATCAGGGCCACTCTGTGCAATACGAACTGCAAAGTGGAGGTAAGTATGATATGTTTGTTATTTAAAAAAAATAAAATGAAGTCTTACAATCACTTTAAGCTGCAAACACTGAAATAGTACTTTTAATCCCAGACCCTATATCATTTATAAAGATATTAAAAAGTAAGAGTCCCAACACTGAACCTTGGAGTACCCCACTGATAACCTAAGACCATTCAGAGTATGAATCATTAACCACTACTCTGAGAACGGTCTTTTATCCAGTTTTCTATCCATTTACAAACTGATATTTCCAAGCCTGTAGACTTTACCTTACACATGAGCCATGTGTGGGGAACTGTGTCAAACGCTTTTGCAAAATCCAAGTATACCATGTCCACCGCCACCCCTCTGTCCAAGGTTTTACTTACCTCTTCATAAAAAGAAATCAGGTTTGTTTGACAACTTCTGTCTTTCATGAATCCATGCTGTCTGTTGTTTAAAATATTTCTTTCCAATAACTCATCTATGTGATCTTTTATTAAACTCTCCAGTATCTTGCCGACTATAGAAGTTAAACTAACAGATCTATAGTTACTTGGTAAAGACTTTGATCCCTTTTTAAATATGGGCACCATATCGGCCCTGCGCCAATCCAGTGGTACCATTCCAGTCATTAACGAGTCCCTAAAAACAATGGCTTTGAAATGACAGCTCAATTCTGGTAGGACAAGTGGATGGATGCCATCTGATCCAGGTGCTTTATTCACCTTTATTCTGTCTAAATATTTCTGGACCATATCACTTTTGAGCTATAGTAGTTCATTTGGGGCTGTATCAATACATATTTATTTCTTATGAGTTTCATTGATGTGCATTACGTCTACAGCACTGGGCCAAGCATGCAAGCTCTGGTTCATTGTGGCAGAGTTACTGGAAAGCTGTAGAAAATAAATGACAGGGCAGCTCTAAACTTGGTGATCCTAGATATGACATTTTTATGGGCTGTAAGCAAATCTATTAATATTTCTATTGCATGGCATTCTAAAGGTAAATTCTTGCCTTGTATTTGTTTATAGGGATCTTTGAAGTCAGCTCAGAGTACCACAACCTGTATAAAAGAACTCAGTCTGCAGTTTTGATGTTTCTATTGTCACAATCGTCTTATTGTAATACAGAGATGCACCATCATATACTGTATACTGTGTATAGTGTGTGTGTATATAAACAGTTGTGCTCAAAAGTTTTGGCAGAGATTTTCCACTCAAAAGTTTTGGCAGAAATTTTCCACTTCTTAATAAGTGATTAAACAGTACTGACTGGCATATTCAAGGCTTTGGATATCTTTTTATATCCTTTTCCAACTTTCTAGTTTAATTACCTTGTTACGCAGGTCTTTTGACTGTTCTTTTCTACCTCCTCATGGCTCAGTGTCTAGCCTGCTTAGTGCATCCATGTGAGAGCTAACAAACTCATTGACTATTTATACACAGACACTAATTGTGATTTAAAAAGTGTGAAATTAACCTTTAATTGCTATTTTAACCTGTGTGTGCCAACTTCTGTGTCTGTACCAGGGCCATTTGGGTGATTTCTGTTTTCATTATGATTTAAAAAGTATTACAAAAACAATATGATAATTAGAGCCGGTTCACACAGGGGCAACACGACTTCCAGCGCGACTTTGGGAGGCAACTTGGACAGGACTTGAGCATGAATCACAGCACGATTCCAGGCAACTTACAAGGCAACTTTCCAGTGACCAATCAAACAATAATCAGCTCTGTGGGAGGGAGGGGCTTGCCTGGAAAACTATTTTTACTTCCTGGAAAGTTGCTTCAGTTAAGACAGGGGATCCGACTTGGAGGCAACTTCCATTGAAATCAATGGGTACAAGTCGCCTAGAAGTCGGATTGAAGTCGTACAGGAACCCTTTCTGAAGTTGGAGCGATTGCAGTAGTGTACATTAAGATGGCTTCATTCACTTCCATTACTTTTCTAAACCACGCGACTTGGGACGACTTGAAGTCGGAACCCAGGACGCCCATGTGTGAACCGGCTCTAAAGGGCTTCATGTGATTGCTATCCTTAAATAAAAGACAGTTTTTGGCATGATCAGTCATATTTTTAATAATAATACCAAAATTTCACAATTTCTGCCAGGGTATACAAACTTTTGACCACGACTGTATGGATAGATAGATATATATCTATATATAGATAGATAGATAGATATATACACACACACAATATGTTACTGTTGATTTTATCCTTCCTTACTTTACCTTGTTTTTATAAATGCGTATAAGGTTGTTTACTTAGTAAATCTCCAAAAATTGACTCCTGTGTAAAGAAGAGAATCCCAATAATCCTCTCCTAAGTAGATTATATATGTATTTCCAGCATTCAATCATTATATTGGACCTGTCTGTGCAAAATAATGACATCTATGAGTTTTTCCCACCATGTATGAGAATATAAGCACAGTACTGTAAGTTGGAAAGACACTTCAGAATACATTTCCCTGGGGACATCATACTGTGCTTTCTTGGTGTTCTTGAAAATGAAGAGCTTAATAAATTCCTAAAAGCTTTTACCGCTGAGTCTCACTTTCCTGCTTGTAAAATAATAGCAATGAAATGGATGTCTTCTGGGTCCTCTGCTACTCATGTGTTATTCTCAGTGGTCAGAGACAGTTCACCTCTGATAAATCTGATATACTGTAATAGGGAATGCCCGGCCATGATCCATGAAATCTGGTCACTATCGATTGACCACTTGATGTTCTATATTAAAGCTTTCATATTGATTTGGTAGATACATATCGTTAATTAGCAGTTTATAACGCAGAATGAAAGTCTTTGTGACCTTTACAATGTCAAAACTCCTGTATATAATATTAATTGCTCAGCGATATTGTTAAAGGGAAACTACAGTATCATTCAGTAGGTGCAAATTGTGAGTTAATAAAGTAACATTTACCTGAAAGTTATATTTAATATAGCTTTCACATTTTTACTTTTAATGTTCCATGTAAAAAATACTGGATTTCATATACTGATTTCTAAATTCTCCCTCTGGTGACCTTCTGTATCTTAGGGAATGTTTTAACATCAATAATTAAATTGGTCCTTTCTAACCATATGCATGGACTAAACAAGAGAAAACCAATAGATTCCTCCATGCTAAATTGGAATCTGCACTGCCGGCACCCTTGGCTGCATAAATACCTGAACAGTGACTGCATCTGATTGGAAGAATCACTGAAGAAAGTGGAAAAATAGCGCTGGACCCATAAGGTTATCCAATTGTAATTGCCATTTTAAAGTAAAGATGTTGATGTAAGTGATCTGGTTCCTGGGCAGATGTCTTCTACACACGGAAGGATCTCCATGATCTCCCTGGCTTGTAGTGTAATGCTACAAAAATGTAAATTATAGTGCCATGACACTACTAAAAGGTTCAGATATGAATTTATTTCTAATAAAAGTCAATTATTAATAAAAGTCAGGGGACAATCCAAAGAATGGTCAAAGTGTTTTGAAGGTCCAATACACCTCCCCTTATCATGGCTTGTTTGAAAACAATGTGAATGGACTGGAAGTGAACAGAAACTTTAACGGCATTTTTTTCAGTGTGATTACAAACACAGGTTTGGCTGCTTTTTGGATTGCCCCCATCATTTTTATTGGAATTAAGTCGCATCCAGGCCTTTTAGCAGTGGTGTGGAGCTGTTTTCAGCCATGTCAGCCCTGTCATACGCATGCATTGAAATTAGAGTAGTGAAGTACCCTCATTTTAAAGTACTTCTAAGCAAGAAGTAGTAGCTACATGTTTAATGAACAAATATAGCTGATTCTAGGCATAACCAGCTATACACCTCTTAAACAGGTTTTCTAAAACCGTAAGGGTTGTGGTGTGGTTTACTGTACTTTGCATGCAAACGGGAAGCTCTGTTTTGTACTACTGTACTCCAGGCTATTATTACTGCTGCTGCTGGGCTGTGTGTGAGCAGTCCGATTAAGCCCTTTACACCACTCGGGAGGAAGATGATATGGATTACTGTTCCTTATGGAAATGGCAAAAAGCCTTCTGGCATGAACTAGGGTTAATTGGAGATGTAGTCTCCACACTGTAACACATCCCTGTGGGGAGGAGCAGCAGTAGAGCAGAAAACATACTTTCCTAGGGTGCCAAAAGAGAAGGGGAGGAAAGAGAACTGAGAGCCTGGGTGGGGAGAAAATCGCACATGGAAAGACAAAGATTAAAGGCACAGGCTATGGAGTGTGCTCCAAACTAAGGCAAGAAGCAGAAAAAATGTCTGACTGGTTGCTACATGAGAGAAAGGACACTAAACACAGGCATAGGGCTGCACACCTGCCTGTGTGGACTGAACTTCTACAGGGAGACCAGCTTCCTAATCTGTTAACTGAATTGCTGCTACAGGGCCCAGAGAGGGGAAACCTAGATTGTTTGCTGTTCTTAACAACAGATTTGTGTATGGCATTTCTTTTTACAGTTGTGCGCTGCTTTAGATGCTCCATTGAGCTATATTATCATTGTTGGTTGTTCTACTCGTTTCTTACCTGGCTTTTGACTATTAATTAATGCCCAATTAAAGACACAGGTGGGTCGGGGAGTATGGTGCTTCTCTTTAGACATGAACACTGGGAACAGGGGACCCAAGGAAACTGTTACTCCTTTGGGGGCGACTACACATAGGCAATAGCACATTTCATATCCGTGTAGTTACACCTGAACACAGAGCTGAGCATTTTGCTGTATGTGAGTGTGTGCTTGCTACATTTTACTAGAAATAATGCCAGTAGATTGTATACATTCTTATTTTTTTGGCACATATTTAAAGTGACAGCAAAGGATATCCTTACTATCCACAAATAATCCATACACATCATCAATACTTAATGGCCCTGTAATCTATTTTTCAAGAAATAGTTTCTTACTGTGTTTTTCTGCCTCCTTGCAGTGTACCTTTCCATTCCTTCTCACTTCTGTTTGTTTGGAATGAGCAATGAATATTAGTTTTAGTCATATGCACTGCTCTATGCAAACTACAAATTCTATAGTCCATAGCAGGGGTGCTTAACCTGTGGCCCTTGAAGCCCTCTGATGTGGCCCTCAACCTCAAATTGAATGCAGGAGTTTCGGTGTGCTTTCAGAAAGTTCACCACACCTGCAATATATAATAGAAGTCTATGGCAAAGCTCAGCTAACCTGCAGGAAAGTCGCTGATGTGAAAGCAGCCTTATAGGGGGCTCAGGACAGTAAGGGCTCATTTACGTTTGTGGGGTGGGTGGTTTTCACCATACACCTCCATCCACTGGCCCGTGCGGCCTTCCTGTCACATTCTGTTTTACACTTGGCGGGGGGGGGGGGGGGGGGGGCATATACAGGAACTGATCCTTTCCATTGTTCTCCAGTAATTGCTGCAATTTGGCTTCTTCTCCTCTCCCTCCTGCCAGAAGTCAGTGGCTGCAGGGGGAAAATGTTCATTATGCTATCCAATATAAAATATTTTGAATTTTGAACCATTTCATTTCATTGTGGCCCGTGACCAGTTACCAAAACACTTAAGTGGCCCTCGCTTCTCAAAAGGTTGAGCACCCCTGGTCCATAGCCCCTAGTCCATTTCTGGAGTGCTAGAGAGAGGGTGGCTACATTCCTACATATGATGGAACCATGGAGAATGAACATAGCCACCCTATAACAGAAAGTTAGATTACAGCAGAAAAAAAAACAATTTAGAGATTTGGAGGAGTCAGAGAGTAATATAAGGTACTTTTCTGAGTTAATACTTGAATAGATTTTTTTTCCTTTTTAAACCAGTTTACTGTTACTTTAACCTGAAAAATACTGTTGCAGGGGTGTATGTAACTTGCCTTTTGTGGGTTGATCAGTGTGGTTGATCAGTGTGGGTTATGGCATATGGGCCCATGATCCAAGCTGCAGGTTCAATCTCTGTCAGCTGTAATTTGTAAGATCTATACTGTAGATAGGAGGAACTTTTTTTAAATTTTTTATCAGCTATTTCACAGCCAAAAACTAAAAGCTGTTTTCAAGGCTGCTCATATTTAAAAACCTCTGCAGCTTTATAACCCAACATGACATGACCAGTGCCTACAATCAAAGTACAGTTCGTCTACAGGAACTGCATAGACAATAAACCGTCTGCCTTTGTAATATGTCAGCACAGGATGTGATAATGTGTGGCTGTGAAAATGCAGAATTCTGTTCCATGGCTGCTAGATAAGATCATAATCCCACTAATAGGGGATAATTTAAATACATAGGATATCACAGCCTTCCCACAAAATATGACCACTGAAGTCTATAGTGTGCTATGTAATAGGATTATACCCTAGCGTAAAACTTCTAGACAATGCCATTACTACATTTTATAATTGGCTACATTTATCTACTTGGTGAGTGGCAAAAAGCAAGGGGGCTGCTCTGAACGAATGCTGATGCCTCGTACACATGACTGGTTTTCCCGGCAGGAAAACTGCCATGAGAGCGTTTTGCCGGGAAAACCGGCCGTGTGTATGCTCCATCGCAGTTTTTCCGACAGGAAAACTGCCGCGAATCGCGGCGGGAAAAAAGAGAGCTGGTTCTCTAGTTTCCCGCCGGGATTTCCAGCTGACTTTTTCCCGTCGTGAAAACCGGTCGAGGGCAAAAAAACACGCATGCTCAGAATCAAGTATGAGACGGGAGTGCTCGTTCAGGTAAAACTAGCGTTCGTAATGGAGATAACACATTCGTCAGCATTCTGAACAGCAGAAAACGATCTGAAAGCACGAAGACTGAAAAGCGCGAATCGTCTCTCACCAAACTTTTAATAACACGCGATAACACGAGATCAGCAAAAGCAGCCCAAAGGGTGGCGCTGTTGGATTTGAACTTCCCCTTTATAGTGCCGTCGTACGTGTTGTACATCACCGTGCTTTGGACCGGCGGGATTTTGTATGACAGTCTGTACACAAGACAAGCTTGGCAGGAAACCCGTCAAGCTTGGCAGGAATCCCGTCGGGAAAACCAATGTTTTTTTTCCTACCAGGAAAACCGGTTGTGTGTACAGGGCTTTAGAGTTTAAGTGTAAACTGCATTCAAATTATCACACATTCTTCTTGAGAACAATGGAAGTGTGGTAAGGTATACCTTTGAAGTGGACCTGTCATTTTACTCATTCAGGTTCTCACCTTGCCTTCTAACTGATTCCTTGTCCTTGTTTTTTTTTCCAGGGCCTTGGGTTCAAAGCCCTGTGTAGGCTCTGCAGAGTCAGAGTTAGCTTACACAGCTCCATGTAACGTTCTGGGGTTTGGCAATTAACCGTTTAGGTGCTAAGCACTACATAATTGGAAGAGTGGGAAAAGGTGACATGAACCTACATACCCAGCAGTACTACGTATGTTATACATGAATATATGCCCAGTATTGATCTAAGACTCCAGCCCAATACTAAAATGCCTAACAACTGATTTCAGTATAGCAGTGGGATGCTTGCTTGTGAGCTTTATAGTCCATATGCTTCATATACCAGGCTGCAAAAAAAATAAAAAAATAAAAAATAAGCCATCAGCACTGGACAGGTCAACAATTATCTATACATATTCGTATTAAGCCTGATACTTGCCTTGGATGAACAGTAAATTAAATGTGATCCAAGTACTGCTTGTGATTATACACATTTTAATGAATAAAGTACAAACTGTAGAGCAAATTAGAGAAGGTCTACTTGATTAATCACATCCAGTAATACTTGAATTGATATGCCAATCAGTTGAATCAGAAAAAAAGTTTTATTCTCCTAAATGCATGCATGAAAATGGGTGCACATACAATTGACAAATCTTGTTTTTCTTTATTGCTAAATTTCATGGTCTCCAAAATTCAGACAGATCAGCTATAAATTCTATTTAAAGCCAAAAACAATTTTCTTTAGTTTTCGATTGAGTGTGGGAGTGGAGAAGGAAAAAAGCCCTGTCATGTGAATATTTGCTCTCTGTGTCCTATTAGGAAGATTCCCTGATCCATTCCTGTCCCAGAAACACAACAAGTTAGAGGATGTCTTTCAAAGTTAGGGTCGTTTTCCTTTAACCTCTTGACCCACTCACAGTAGATATTGTGACCGGAACCCAGGAAAAAACACTGGTTGTGTCCAAGATGGGAGACATATTTGTCCCAGATTAAAGCAATACATAGATTGTTCTAGTACTCTGGGCTCTATAAAACTCCAAGGCTGCTTAGGGAGGATGATCCATCCTAGAACCAAATCTCTGTGCATGGCAGACTGGGGAGCAGCAACGTCTCTGTGTGGTGAGTCTGTGTGACTAAGACCCCTTTCACACTGGAGCGTATTGCAGGCACTATAGCGTTAAAAATAACGCCTGCAATCCGCCCTTAAAAAGCTGCTCCATTCACTCCAGTGTGAAAGCCTGAGCGGTTTTAACCCTTTCTCGGCCGCTAGCGGCAGGTAAAACCACCCCGCTAGCGGCCGAAATGCGGCGCAAATCTGCCCATAGCGGTAAAAATGGCAGCGTTTTACCGCAGACGCTATGGGCAGACGGCTCAGTGTGAAAGGGCTCTTAAGACTCCTGGTGACAGCCAGGTGCCTGGGCAGCAGTAGGTTGCTCCAGGAGGAGGTACTTGGGTTCCTGTGTTGAAGTTAGATGCCCAATGTGGCAATGCTTTATTTTATGTTTTTATTTTATTTTGCTATGTTGATACCTGCACTTTGTAATTACAGAATATGTAAATAAACCATAGTTGCATTTCACCAAGATCCTGCTGTCTTGCTGTGCCTTTTTCTTTATGCTGTGACTCATCCAGAGGGGCATGCACAACCCGCTACTGAGCTAATTCTTCACAATATACTGCAAGCAGGCAGCAGAGCCAGGCACCCTGATGTACCCATACGTCTCGGTGTACTTCCTGGTTTGGCAGTGTGCATGCATGCGCCCCCTGCTGACCCTGCTGATTGGACACAGTACACGTTTGTCAGAAGGGTACAGCCAATAATTATGGCTGTACACTTGCTAATCGGTTGTGGCCAATCACAGCACAGAGTTCTGTGTTGACAAACACACAGCGATCTGTCTGTTTCTCCTCCCTGAAGCCAATCCTACACACATTACATTTGTTAGGCACACAGTTAACCCCCTGATTACCCCTTGATGTTAACCCATTTCCAGCCAGTGCTATCAGTACAGTGTAGTGTACAGTATTATCCTTTATAATTATTCCCCAACACCAGGCTATTAGGGCTCAACCACTCGTGGGAAATGTGAATGATGCAGTTGAAAAACAATCCATAAATAGAGACAATTAATAAAAATTTGGGGGAGGGGGGGGCTTTATCAGCGGGTAGTCCTTATAGCTAGACAAAAGGAAATGACAACCTAGGGGTGCTGCTGTCAAAAAGGAGATGGGACTCCATCTGTAAAACAAAAAGAGGAGAAGGGAGGAAGACAGCATGACCACACTGGTGTAGTAAGTTCCAAGAAGGTTTATTTACAAAGAAAAGTAAAAATGAATACTCACAAAATATAAAAACCACACATGTATATATGGGAGTCCACAGGAGAGTGTAAGTCTGTAGTGGAGGCACAGTCCTAAAAGGGTGCAGCAGATGGATAGATGACGAGCTGCTACAGGCACAAAGTCTGGATCCCTGTGCCACTGGCTGTTAATGGGGAAATGGCTCTGACAGCCCAGTAAGCATGTGTAGTGCCACGGCTTCCTTGTTCCTCGTGTCAATAGCCGATGGATGGTAATGTCCACCTGGAGTCCAGGGTCACAGGACGCGTTTCGAGGGACCTTCCTCTGAGGAAGAGGATTGGCCGCCACACTATCACAATCACACTATAAGTCGCTGATCACCACCATTACTAGTATAGTATCTGTATGGATCTGTGCCTTGATCACTATCAGAACTATATAGTGTCCCCAAAAATGCAGTTTAGTTTTAACCAAACATGTAGCAAAAAAATGTTTTTCCTAAATTCATGAAGAAATTTGATTTTATTAGATATGTTTTATAACAGAAAGTAGAAAATATATAGTTTAGTAATAAAAATAAAACAAACAGTGGTGACCAAATACCACCAAGAGAAAGCTCTATTTGTGTGATAAAAATTATATAAATTTCATTTGTGTACAGTGTTGCATGAACGCGCAATTGCCAGGTAAAGCAGCACAGTGCTGAAAAGCAAATAATGGTCTGGTCATGAAAGGGGGTAAAACCTTCCAGAAGTTGTTAAAGTTGTCACATGAAAAAGTTGTTCCTATTGAAAGATTTTCCCTTACCTCACACCTTCTGTCTTGGTGACAATTGTCACCAGTATAAAGAGACAAGTGAATCTTCCCAATGAGGACACATAGAGCAATAAAAACTTGACAGAGAATCTTGCCCTGGTTCACACCAGTGCAACTTGTCACGCGACTTGACAGTCCGAAGTCGCATGACAAGTCGCACCCTATTTGCAGCAATGGAACTATTCAAATTGCTGTGACTCAAGTCAAAGTGACTTTAAAAAAGGTTCCTGCACCATTTCTGTGCAATTTCAGTGCAACTTGCATTGACATCTGTTAAATGAAGTTGCAAAGATATCGGCAAGCTGCACATGAAATTGCACAGCTTTGAAGTCGCACTGAAGTTGCGTGACTTTAAAACCGTACTGGTGCGAATCAGGGCTTAAACATTACTCACTCCTTCCAAAGCTAAAAGAGGTTTGTCATTGCATACAATTTAAATGTTCAAGTAAAGCAAATTACTGATGTGCAGATTAAAAATTTCTTAAGGGTCCACATGAGGAAAAAAGCAAAAATATGTAAAGCACTTGTAGCATAGAGACCTGTACAATGATTATACTGAATTTACTACTGAAGAATAAGGACATGAATTTACAGTTAAAGCTGAACTCCAGGTATGATCTTTATTGCATACTTATATTGGTCCAGATTGGAGCAATGTAAGTATGCAAATCTCAAACCTGTGGGACCGCTGTGGTAGGTGACAATCACTGTAGTAGTTAGCGCTACTAGAGTGATCACTGCAATCTTCCTAGTCCTGTGCCAAGCAGCTTCCCCTCTACACACCGAGCCCAGGGGATTGCTCACTTGGCACTGACACCATAGGTGTGCGCAGCCTATTGCATTAGGGTGTGCACCCCAAATCTCAAACACATATGCGTGTGTGCGCATATGTACATATACGCAGGGCAGGACTTAGGGTGGTGGGGGCCCCTGGGCTTGAGTCACTTTCAGGCCCTACCTTCTACACATTACGAAAAATGGGCGTGGTTCACGCAAAATAGTGGGCGTGGCACAAATGGGCGTGGCTCAGAAGGGGGTGTGGTTAGAGTCTGAGATGAATGAGGGATGGAGGAAGAAAGAGAGAAAGAAAGAAAGAGAGATGGAGGGACAGCACGCCCAGATCCTACACCACAATAGCAATATGTGTATTCCAGAAAGTTTAGCAATCAGCAGATAAAGATACTCCAAACACCTGGTGTTAGCGCTTCAATCATCACGGCACCATGGTTGTTATGGTGTCAGGATGTATGAAACGCATTATTTCTTATATTACATTGTAATATAAAATTAAATAGTTCAACTCACCATAATGCAGAATCAATGGGAGCCCCAAGCCTGTCACTTGCCACGTCGCCTGCCACCAGATGCCATTAGGTGTCCCCAGCAAAGTCCATCCTTACATCAGGCATTCCCAGTAGAGTCCCTCCTTACATCAGCTGTCCTCAGTGGCGTCACTAGGGTTGGTGTCACCCGGTGTGGAAAAACATGGCATTACCCCCTCCTCCCATAGTCCTCCCTCAGTACAGACCCTCCTCCATCAGTATAGACCCCCCTCAGGATAAACCACCCCCTCCTCCATCAGTACAGACCCCCTGGACAAACCAGCCCCATCTGTACAGACCCCCCCAGGACAACTCAACCCCCTCCATCCGTACAGACCCCCCCAAGGACAATTTACCCCCCCAGGAGTACAGACCCGCCCAGGACAATTCACCCTCCCAGGAGTACAAACCCCCCCTGAAAATTAACCCCCATCAGGCGTACAGACCCCCCCAGGACAATTCAACCCCCCCATGACAATTAACCCCCCCAGGAGTACAAACCCCCCCTGGAAATTAACCTCCATCAGCAGTACAGACCCTCCCAGGACAATTCACCCCCCCATCAGGAGTACAGACCCCCCAGGACAATTCAACTCCCCCATCAGGAGTACAGACCCCCCCCAGGACAATTCAACTCCCCCATCAGGAGTACAGACCCCCCCCAGGACAATTCACTGCCCCATTCATGCACCTGGCGCCGGACGGCATGATGTGATAGGAGGCACTGGCAGCCAATGAGAGTGAGACAGCACAGCACAGTGCGGCGCCGGGACCCAGGACTCCATCGGGCCTCGGCGCCGCTCAGGATGCTTACTGTGCTTGTCTCCGCGCCATTTACAGAACCAAGAGGCGGAGCCTGGGTGGCAAGAAAGCGGCCAATAGAAATGGAGCTCCATTTCTATTGCAGCCGCTTTGATTGCCACCCGGGCTCCGCCTCTTGGTTCTTCCTTAACTGGTCTTTTGTAAAATGGCGGCGGATACAGAAATGACCAGTGCCGCGGACCTCTAGCGGCAGCAAGAAAAAAAAAAAGAAAAAAAAAAGTTGGCAAGAATGCATCCTCATCCTCCCGCCGGGGCCCCACTCAGCTGCGGGCCCCATAGCGCCCGTGTGGGTCGCTATGGCGGTAGTTCTGCCACTGATTGCAGGACGAAAAAAAAAGTAAGGAGACTTTAACCACTTCCCTACCGTGCACGAAAACCCCCTTCCTGCCCAAGCCGTTTTTCAGCTTTCAGCGCTGTCACACTTTGAATGAGAATTGCGCGGTCGTGCGATGTGGCTCCCAAACGAAATTTGCGTCCTTTTTTTCCCACAAATAGAGCTTTCTTTTGGTGGTATTTGATCACCTCTGCGTTTTTTATTTTTTGCGCTATAAACAAAAGAAGAGCGTCCAGTTTGGAAAAAAACCACTATTTTTTACTTTTTGCTATAATAAATACCCATTTTTCTTTTCAATTAAAATTTTCCAGTTTAGGCCGATACGTATTCTTCTACATATTTTTGGTAAAAAAAAAAAAAAAACGCAATAAGTGCGTATTGATTGGTTTGCGCAAAAGTTATAGCGTCTACAAAATAGGGGATAGATTTATAGCATTTTTTATTTTTTTTTATTTTTATTAGTAATGGCGGCGATCTGCGATTTTTATTGTGACTGCGATATTGCGGCGGACACATCGGACACTTTTGACACATTTTTGGGACCATTCACATTTATACCGTGATCCCTGCTATAAAAATGCATTGATTACTGTATAAATGTGACTGGCAGGGAAGGGGTTAACCACTAGGGGGCGGGAAGGGGTTAAATATGTTCCCTCAATGTGTTCTAACTGTGGGTTGGAGGTGACTGACTGGGGGAGGTGACCGATGGTTGTCCCTATGTACAAGGGACACACCATCGGTCCCCTCTCCCTCACAGGACGTGGATCTAAGTGTTTACACACACAGATCCACTTTCCTGCTCGGTTCCCGGGCAATCGCGGGTGCCCGGCGGCAATCGCGGCCACCGGGCACGCGCATCGGGTCCTTGGGAACGCGGCGGGTGCGCGCGCCCCCTAGCTCGTTTTAAAGGCAGGACATCATATAACGTCCTGTCAGAACGAGAGTGTCAATTGACGGTGGGCGGGGGACAAGTGGTTAACAGGCAGGGGCCCCCTATTGGGCGGGGCCATGGGCTTGAGCCCAGTCAAGCCCAATGGTAAGTCCGGCCCTGCATATACGGAAGGTGCAGATATTGGTGGTGTCAGTAGGACAGTTACAATATTATTTAAATATTTTTTAACATTTTTTTAGGAGAAAAAAATAGATTTTTTATTTGGTAAAATATCAGGGGTCTAAACATTGGAAATATGCACCACACAGGGTGATTAGGGTGTGCTCAGGCACATCTGACACACCCTGTGCACATGCCTATGATGGACACTATTCACAGTATGCTTCTGTTTTTTTTTATTTTTTATTCAAGATGTTCTGTGATTAGACAAGGTGGAAAGGAGGGAGGTGGTGATGTCTTGATCTCCACCTTGTCCAATCAGACAAGCCCTTGTATTCATTAAAAAAGTACAAAAAAAGTACAAGGCGTTCTGTGAATGGTAGTGGTGCCGAGACAGTGACTACCTGTGGTCAGTGTGCAGAGGGTAAGCCACTTGGCACCAGACCTGGAAGATTGAAGCTATCACTGTAGTAGTGCTTACTATTACAGTGAGATATGCATGCCCAAAGTGGACCAATGCAAGTATGCAATAAAGATTATACCTGGAGTTTAACTTTAAAAACACCCATATTTCCTTCATCTATGTCAGAGAAAAATCAACATTGGATCAATGACGTCCTGGTTGGGATGGAAAGTTCACTCGTGGCAGTTGATGTGATCACTACTTGTCTGTTTCGGGTACCGAATATCCTGATCTGCCAGTGTATATATGTGCTGTATTTATTTGTAGGGACAGGAAACTCTTTTGAACTTTTTCAGTTCTCCCTAAATTACATGAGCCATTTTATGCTATTTAGCAGCATAACCAATTGTTACCATCACCTCATTTGCAGTACATGGATTTCAATGTGTTGCAAATGAGGTGATTTCCAGCATGAGTCTAAATTGGTCACTACCATGAAATTACAATCTCTTTTGTAGTTTAGCCCATAATCTGAAAGGCAACAGTTTATTCAATCATTGTAGGTGGTAATTTGTGACAAAATGGAGTCTGCAAACAGCAGTATCACCTTATCAAGAAAATAAATGAATCCTTCAGCACAATACACACTGTCTACACTGAAATTTAAGCAGCTTTCAAACGGCTGGCTGTTGACACATTTTATTATTTTTGCAGTGTGCTTCATAGTCAGCTATTTCAAGTCATGTGGCAGTCACTTAGCAGCTTACATTATTCTGTTTGTCAGCTCTCAGATGTTTAATTCCAATTAAGCGTTGTGTGAATGGACTTTGTAACATATCCTCCACAATCACAGATATCACAGAAAAAGATTATTGAGGTGATATTTACAATAAAAACAAACATCTTGAGGCAGCTATATAAAAATGTAGAGTCTTATGTTTTCACTATAGATGTCCCCTCTGATAAATGTAGACACCCCTGCCACAACCTGCACTGTTCTGCAAAAGTGGTATCCAGGGCAGGTGCTAGACTATTTTGCAACCCAAGGCAACACCAGCTACTTGAACCCCCTAAGAAAAAATAAAATAAAACAATTTTTTTTTTAGTAAAACAACATACTGTAGTTGTTAAGGAGCAGGCAGCCAGCGTGTCCTTAACAACCGATGAGGCATGAGCTGTCAACAAGGTTCCCCGCTGATAGCTGAATGTAAAGATAACAATTGCCTGCATTAAAAAAATCACAGGAAAATCAGCCTGTGGTTTTCCCCCAATCCATATCAGGCCCTTCAGGTCTGGTATGAGTTTTGAGGGGAACCCCCACGCCAAATAAAAAAAAATGGCATGGGGTCCCCCCAAAATCCATAATATACCCTTATCTGAGCATGCAGCCTTGCAGGTCAGGAAAGGGGGGGGGACAAGCAAAAGCTCCCCCGAACCATACTAGGCCACATGTCCTCAACATGGGGGGTTTTCTGTGGGGCAGGGGGGCTCCTCCCAAAGCCCCTTGTCCCAATGCTGAGGAGGACAAAGTCCCCTTCCCCACATCCCTGGCTGGTGGTTGTGGTTGTGGGGTCTGGGGGTGGGGAGCTTATCAGAATCTTGAAGACCCCTTAACAAGGGGGTCCCCAGATCCCAGCCCCCTATGTGAATGAGTATGGGGTACATGGTACCCCTACTTATTCATTAAATATGGTAAATAATGAGTAAAAACGCAGCGTTTTTTGCCAAGTTCTTCTTTTGAAAAATGTAAAAGAAAAAGTGTCCCCCAGTGTAGATCCAACGTGAATCACAATGAACTGCGTCCGCCAACCCGAAAAATAAAAAAATAAACTTTTCCTGCTGAATGACAGTGATGTCACCGGGTGGCCCCACCGCTTCGTTTATTAAGCGGTGGGAGGTGATGGAACTGTCATTCGGCAGGAGCCTTTGTCAGGAACAGAGTTTTTTTTCTGGCCACCGGCTGCTCTTCATCGTGCTTGGATCTACACTGGGGGACATTGTTTTTTTTAAATAAAGGACTTGTCAAAAAACTTTTTTATTCAGTTTTGCCATTTTTTTTGGTGAATGAGTATGTACCCCATACTCATTCACATGAGGGGAGGCATCTGGGGGCCCGAATATAAGGCGGCTTCCAGATTCTGATTACTCGTCCCCCCCACCCCTTTCGTGGTCTGCTGGGCTGCATGCTCTGATAAGGGTCTGGTATCGATTTCTGTTTTGGGCATGTAGACCCACTGACAGGAATTTTACAACATGTAGCGATATGGTTGACATCAGGACCTGTATGGGATGATGAAGACAAAGGGGCCCTCATGGCATCAAGCCTGGACAGCCTAGATGCCAGGGATGCCGGAGCTCTGACTTGCGATACCTGCCTGGGATGATTCCCGGAATGATGTGGAGACATCCCTGCTCTGGGTGGCGCTAGACTCGCCTGCGGTGAGGTGTGCAGAGCATCCACTGTACTGCGCGGTGTCATTTCTGCCATGTGAGAGAGCTCTACTGCGGATAGGGGACGGAGAGAAGACCCGCCTGCTCCTCTTGCCGCGACGACTTGTGCGCTGAACTTCTGGAAAAGATTCATCCTGTTCTACTGTGGAGAGAGACCTATTCTCACTCACCAAAGCCGGCTCTGGAGCAGAACGTTCCACTGGTAAGCTCCTCTGTATCCTGCGAGATGGTGAGCGCTGAGTTGCGGCATTAACGACTGGTCGGGAACCATCAGCTAACTCTGTCATTCTCTGAGGAGGCCGCTGCTCCACCGGCACTGTTTCCGCTGCTGGGTCCTCCTCCGTGAGTGCCAGACACCGCTGGAGCCATTCATCTCCGCCCTCCGCTTCCGCCCTCTCCAAGACTCTACGGACCAGGGACTTAATTCCTGTCACAGCTCCAAGTAAGCTGAAAATCAGCGGAGCTCAGCCAAACCACTTCAGGGGAACTGTGAGTGGATCTGTCACGCAGGGGCACACCTGTGGAAAATGTTTTTCCTGCTCAGCTGCCTCGTGACAAGCCCGCTCTTTTTTTTTCCTATTAAAATATAAAACTTTGTTAAAAGCATGGCAGCCACAATCCCATGTTATGGGCTCTTTATTGTGCCCACTTTCATTATCCATATTGTAAAATGAATGGGAAATCCCTCAGTAGCAGTAAGTTACAAAGGTTCCACTGCCTGAACCCTCAACAGAACTAGGACTTAGGTTAGTGAGTCAACCCATTGATATCTCCCTACTGAAATATGAGTAGTGGATGGTCTGGCTTTGTAAAGTAAACCTTTCCACAAACATTAAACATTTTAAAAAAGCAAGTTGAATATGAAGCAGGTTTCCTCAGGTGCCTGCATGTACTCTTCTTGAGGGACAAGGATCTTTGATGCTCTGCTATGAAAATACTAGACATGTGCAATTCGTTTAGTTTCTAATTCGTTTTTCACGAATTTAGAGAAGTTCGTTAATTCCGAAATTTCCGAATTTCCAAATTTTTCAATTTCCGAATTTCCGGATTTCCGAATTTTTCAATTTCCGGATTTCCAAAATTTAAAATTTCCAAATTTCAGAAATTCGTAAATTTGGATTTTCGGATTTTCGAATTTACGAATTTCGGAAATTGGGATTTTCGAATTTTCAAATTTACGAATTTCCGAAATTTGGAATTTCCGAATTTCGGAAATTGGGAATTTCGAAAATTCGAAAATTGGAAATGTCGAAAATTCGAAAATTGGAAATGTCGAAAATTCGAGATTCGAAAATTCTAAATTGCAAAATTCGAAAATCTAAAATTCGAAAATCTAAAATTCGAAAATGGGAAATTTGGAAAGTTGAATTTCCGAATTCGGAACTTTTTGGATTTCCGAATTTCCGAAAATCGGAAATTCGTTTTTTTGCTTTTTTCGGAAATTAGAAAAATTATTTTTTTTCGTTTTCGTTTTTATTCGTTTTTTTGGAAATTCGGAAATTCCGAATTCGGAAATTCCGAATTCCGGATTTCTGAATTCCGAATTTTCAGAATTTCCGAAAAAAGCAAAAAAACTAAAAAAACTAAAACGAAAACAACAAATTTTTCGAATTTCCCAAATTTCTGAATTTCCAAAAAAGCTAATAAACGAAAAAAAAACGAAAACGAAAAAAAACAATTTTTCGAATTTCCCGAATTTCCGAAAAAAGCAAAAAAACGAAAACGAAAAAAAAACGATTTTTTTGAATTTCCCGAATTTCCGAATTTCCGAAAAAAGCAAAAAAATGAAAAAAAATTTTTTTTCGGCAGTGCACATGTCTAGAAAATACAGACTTGTGCCATTAAGGCATTTAAAGGTATGTGCAGGCACTAAAAGTAGTCCTAAATGCTCACGTTTTTACCTTGATCGCATTTGCATACACCAATTGAAGATAAATGCTTTAATAAATGTTAAGAAACACTTGTTTCTTCACCATCGCAGCCTTCTCATCAGGGAGCACACACTTAACACTTCAGAGAAAGTCCCCCTTTTCCACCTCCTTGGGACTACATGGCCCCATAATTCCAACACCACTACACATGCATGCCCCATATTTTCCTCCCTGAGTGAGTTCTCCCTCCATGGAAAATACATGTCCCTAAATGCCGCCATGGCGCCTGCATGCCCCATATGTTACTCCCTGGCTGACTGTGCATGTTTTCATAGGCAGTATCAGTACTTGGTGTCTCTTTTTCAGGTGAGTGCACACAAGGTTGGCTCCAGTGGGGCCCCAAAGACACCGCAAGAAAAAGGAGCCTCAATACCAGAAATGAGAGCCACTGCTTAATGGGACCAGCAGGAAAGAAATACTTTAAAAAATCTAAAAGCAGCAAAGACTGTAAGTATTGCTATCTGCATTACAGATAGCAAAGAAAAGTGTTGACTTTAATAACACTAAAAATACGCTTGCTTTAAGAACAAATAATCATGGTGGTCCCACACTGATATTTCTGCAAGTGCATGAAATACATCCAGGCAACTATTCCACTTTTATGCATCAAATAAGTCACTTGTTTAAAATAAATTGTCTTTTTTAAACCTCTTCTCTTCTAACACTGAGTTACTGCATGGCTTTAACTTTCCTTCCAGCAAAACTATTATATTTGATGCCTCAGTGCTTCTGGTATTTTTGTTATTCGCTCCTGGCACCTTATATAATGTATTCTTATTTTGTACAGGTGTCTTTCAATGTAGCAATGTGATTTAGAATTATTCATAAGCATCTACTTCTTTTCCCATATTCTGCAGCATGTTTTCCTTATCAAAATACAATATAATGTGAATCGGTGTGGCTATAAATGTGTTAGTTTTATTTCTTATTGTGCAAAGTAAACAATGTGCATTAGGTTGAGCTCAGAGGATGAAGATTCTTTTTCTATTTATAATAAAGCTGCATATGGCCAAAATGAGTTGTGGTGAAAGATTGTACTGTGTATCTGGCCATTCTTTAGTCAGCTGCGGGTACCAGGATCAGCCTTCCAATCTGGCAGTTATGGCATTTGCCATTATGGGCAGGCTATGGGCTTTTGTGACAATTAAAAATAGGAGGATTGATAGCAGCTTCCTCACATATTGCTTTTGAGACAGAAACTGTATAAACATATGACATATACAGAGATGGACTGGTGTCCTCAATATTATAATAAGCGTTGACAATTTTTAGGACCGCAATGTGTGGCTAGCAGGGAATTTTTAATCTATCTGTTCAACACATCATTGGCAATACAATTAGGGAAAGATGAGCAAAATTTACAGCACATAGTAGTACTTGCAGAGAGTTGTGCAGAGTATCTGTTCACTCTGCACACCGGTGCCCATCTGAAGCCTATGTGATACTAATTAACACCTTAATGCATGTGCACAGTGTAGCAGGGTGACCCCGTGCCACTGGTTAAAATGGTGGTTTACGCCACATTTTGTAGGAAGCGAGCACACATATGAGAGCCATAGATAGAGCTTAGAGCCCCACCCCCTCGAGGAGGACAGTGTGTGAAGGGAGCCATCAGAGGTGCTGGTGTGCACCATGGTGTCCAGGTTGCGACAGGCCAGGGCCCGAGCTTGAGAGAGAGTTCATGAGGGACAGAGCAGCTGGGAAGCTGTAAGGAGAGAGTCCATGAAGGACGGAGCAGCTAGGAAGTTTTAAGGAAAATGCAGAGCTGAAATGCAGCGTCTGTACATAAACACTGGGACACGTTTCATGCTCAGGAGGACCCTGAAGAGTTACTTTAAGCACAAAAGCTGCAATAAGATAGTGAAAAGGCTGAATGCTATGTTTTGGCAGTGATGGTGAGAACCCTCTAGAAGTGGGCAGGAAATCCATGAAAACTATGTCTGGCATGGAGTTAACTCACTGTTTTGGCACTGCTATTGAGCTAAGAAACTCTGACGTGTCACAACAAGTTCACACCTTAGCCATGTGTTGATAGATGTTGCTCTTTTTATAAAGTATTGACCTGTGTTATAGAGACTTTTGACAACGAAAGGGCATAAAAATGTATGAAGTTAAGAATGCATGTATAAATGTTAGAAAATGTACCACAGAAAGGTATAAATCCACCCTTAATGTTTTGACGCTTGTTGCTTCAGGTGCTGGCAGTGTACAAAACATTTTGTATTGAGAAATAAGCCGTTCTACTTCTCTAATCCATCTCTTTCATTATAATAAAGCTAAAGGAAATTTACCACGGTGGGTGACATTCCAACACACTTGCAAGCAGAAGTTGGAATTCGGAGCCCAAAAATTTGCTCTAGACACACATTAATAACTGTTCTCTTTTATGCATAGACCCTAACTGTTTTGTATGCCACGTGGTGTGAGTGTGAACTTGATTAATACCATGCACAATTAAAACTGGACAACTACTAAAACAAACAAGCTGTCTGCTCTATATACCGAGCTACAGTTAGGCTGCATTGTTCTGTCTCAACTACAAAGCGATAAAGTTCATCTCCAGGTTGATGTAGGCCTTACACAAGCTGGTTTGCTATTATCCCTTGCATCGATACAGACAGTTTAACTCAATGAATAAACTCACAGTTAGGACGACAGACGATGAATCCTTTCGAATGTTCCGTTTAATGATGGATATTCATAGGTAGAAAAACGTTGCAGTTGTAAGCCACATGTAAGATGTTAGCTTGGAAGAAATACAGGAGTAATGACCAGAATCAGGAAGTGGAGGAGATATATAAAGAACTACGGTGAGAGAGAGAGTTCAGCTAGAAAGAAGGGGACAGATCTTAAAGACACAGAGCAAGAATAATCACATAGTGTAACACAACACTCCCCGTCTGAAATCTTTAGATTTCATAACCTTAAACTAAAATATATATTTTCAAAAAGTCCAATACTGACGAATGTGCTGGAACCTGTAATGAAAAACATGCAACAAGCAAATAATAAACGTAAGTTCAACAGGATGAAGAACATAAAGTCACAGTATGATGTCTTCAAATAATTCCAAAGTTGTGAGTAGAACCTGTAGATGGCAGCAATGTACTCCCTGCCGTGCCAACAGCATGGCTAGTCCTTGCACAAGTCACTCACCTGGCAAAAGGAGTATTAACTCTGTAATTGGTCGACTAAAGGTTTGTGTCGATCCTCCCTTGGTTACCTTGACTTCTACCTTCCGGACTTTGTTATCGTCGCTGGGCATAACTTTAGTAATAAGACCCATAGGCCACTCATTCCGACAAACTTCCTTGTCTTTTAGAAGGATGAGGTCTCCAACCTTAAGATTCGGCTTAGATGCTTGCCATTTGTTACGACCTTGAAGGTGATGAAGATACTTTTTCTTCCAGCGATGCCAGAACACATTGGCTAGATGCTGCACCTGCTTCCATTGATGCCTGTAATGGTGTGACCGCAGCTTCTGTTTTGTACTTACAGAAGTGTGGAGTGAGGTGTTCACAGTTCTTATTTTCTTATCATCTTCAGGGTTTACTAGCCCATAGGTGGTGTCAATAGGGAGAAAGTAAGAGTCCTCACGCAGAAACCTTGGAGGTGACAGCCATAAGCTGTCCTGAAGAGCGGCAGGTGACACGGCTCTGGTCCCACAGTCAGCTGGGTTGAGTTCAGTGGGAACGTGATGCCATTGACTTGGTAGAGAGAATCTCTTGATACGTTCAACCCTGTTGCTGACGTACACATAAAATAGTTTTGTTTGGTTGTTTATGTAACCAAGTACTACCTTACTGTCTGTATAGAAGGTGAAAGAATCAATTGTAGTGTCCATTTCACTTCGTATGACCTCGGCAATTTCTACTGCTAGCACGGCTGCACAAAGTTCAAGTCTTGGTATGGTATATGCAGGCTTGGGTGTGAGTTTATCCTTGCCTAGGACAAAACTACAGTGTGATTCTCCATTCAGTTCAGAGGTCTTCAAATAGGCTACTGCAGCAATAGCTTCAACTGATGCATCAGAGAAAATATGAATCTCTCTCCGGGTAGCAGTTGAAGTGGATCCTGGAACATAGCAACGGGGAATCTGAAGTTTTTCTAGTGACTTCAAAGAATATCTCCACCTTTCCCACTTGTGTTGATTCTCACTAGGCAAGGGAGTATCCCAGTCTATGTTCTCAGTAGACAACTGTCTTAGTAAAATCTTACCTTGAATGGTAACTGGAGCAAGGAAACCCAGTGGGTCATAGATGCTATTCACCACGGACAGGACTCCTCTCTTAGTGAAGGGTTTGTCACTTGGAAGGTGAATTTGTCTTGCTTGATGTTCCACAACAAACCCAGACTTCGCTGTACAGGAGGCACATCTGTACCTAAGTCAAGGTTTTTTAGACTAGTGGCATAGTCCTCAGTAGGGATGAGCTTCGTGTTCGAATCGAACATACGTTCGACTCGAACATCGGCTGTTCGATCGTTCGACGAAGATCGAACGATTTGGGCCGTTCGCGCCAAATTCGAGTGACGCGAACGGCCCACAATGCACTACGCCATCGCAGTGTCATCCAGGCGCTGTGATTGGCCAAGCATGCACTGTGACCCCGCATGCTTGGCCAATCACAGCGCCGGCAGCGAGGAGAGCAATGATTGGCCACAGGCAGGATGCCTGTGGCCAATTATTGCTGAGGGTGTTTAGTACACGCCCCACACTATAAAAGGCCGCCAGCACGGCGGCCTAGTGTAGTGTGTTCCGGAGCAGGGATAGAGCAGCATAGGCAGGGACAGTGACTTTTATTTCTTTCTTGCTTAACCTGGATTCCTTTAGTTTAGGGAAAGAGAAGGATAGGTAGGGAGAGTGTCAGTGTGTTTTGTGCTTGTGCTATAGTGTGCTTAAAAAAAACATTTTTTCTAGGGACAGAAAACTGTAGGTAGGGAGAGTGTCAGTTTCTTTCACTGTGTAAGTCCTTGTTTCTAGGGACCTGGAAGGACAGTGAGTGAATTCTCCTTGTGCTATATTGTGCTTAAAAAAAACATTTTTTCTAGGGACAGAAAACTGTAGGTAGGGAGAGTGTCAGTTTCTTTCACTGTGCAAGTCCTTGTTTCCAGGGACCTGGAAGGACAGTGAGTGAATTCTCCTTGTGCTATATTGTGCTTAAAAAAAAACATTTTTTCTAGGGACAGAAAACTGTAGGTAGGGAGAGTGTCAGTTTCTTTCACTGTGCAAGTCCTTGTTTCTAGGGACCTGGAAGGACAGTGAGTGAATTCTCCTTGTGCTATATTGTGCTTAAAAAAAACATTTTTTCTAGGGACAGAAAACTGTAGGTAGGGAGAGTGTCAGTTTCTTTCACTGTGTAAGTCCTTGTTTCTAGGGACCTGGAAGGACAGTGAGTGAATTCTCCTTGTGCTATATTGTGCTTAAAAAAAACATTTTTTCTAGGGACAGAAAACTGTAGGTAGGGAGAGTGTCAGTTTCTTTCACTGTGCAAGTCCTTGTTTCTAGGGACCTGGAAGGACAGTGAGTGAATTCTCCTTGTGCTATATTGTGCTTAAAAAAAACATTTTTTCTAGGGACAGAAAACTGTAGGTAGGGAGAGTGTCAGTTTCTTTCACTGTGCAAGTCCTTGTTTCTAGGGACCTGGAAGGACAGTGAGTGAATTCTCCTTGTGCTATATTGTGCTTAAAAAAAACATTTTTTCTAGGGACAGAAAACTGTAGGTAGGGAGAGTGTCAGTTTCTTTCACTGTGCAAGTCCTTGTTTCTAGGGACCTGGAAGGACAGTGAGTGAATTCTCCTTGTGCTATATTGTGCTTAAAAAAAACATTTTTTCTAGGGACAGAAAACTGTAGGTAGGGAGAGTGTCAGTTTCTTTCACTGTGCAAGTCCTTGTTTCTAGGGACCTGGAAGGATAGTGAGTGAATTCTCCTTGTGCTATATTGTGCTTAAAAAAAACATTTTTTCTAGGGACAGAAAACTGTAGGTAGGGAGAGTGTCAGTTTCTTTCACTGTGCAAGTCCTTGTTTCAAGGGACAGAGAAGGACACCTGAAGGTAGCCCTTATTGCTTTTTTCCCATCTCCCTGCAGGCCATCTATTAGAATGTCTGGAAGGCAAACAAGGAGAGGCAGACAGTCAGGAGGCAATAAAAGAGGGCAAGCAGGCTCTGTGTCTGGGGGCAACAGTGCTGGTCGTGGACGCGGTGCATTGTCATCAGCACATGGCCATGGGACACGCTTGTCCTTCTTTTCCGCAGCTGGACATGTTGAGCCACATCATGCCGAAGACTTGGTAGAGTGGATGACCAAGCCCTCCTCCTCCTCCTCATCCTCTCTCACCCAGGCTCAGGGTACTGGCAAAGCAGCTGCCAAAGCGTCCTCTTCCCTGGTATCAATGTCAGACTCATCATCAGTCACTCCTTCCCTAGACCCACCATGTCCTCCTCCTGAGGAGTCCCCCGAACTGTTTGAGCACAGTGTTGGGTACATGCTCCAGGAGGATGCCCAGCGTTTCGAAGGGTCTGATGATGAAACCCAGCTACAGGAAGGCAGTAGGGTGAGAGCAGACAGAGGGGATGCTCAAGAAGGACACCAATCTGGCAGTCATGTTCCAGCAGCTGCAGCATACTGCCAGATTGGCTCCAGTGATGAGGAGGGAGGGGATGATGAGGTCACTGACTCCACGTGGGTGCCTAATAGGAGAGAGGAGGAGGAGGATGAGGAGGAGGCACATCTCCAACGAGACAGGATGCCCTTTGGTGGCCAGCGTAAGGGCAGTACACCGACGGAATCACACCGCAGAGCTCCGCCTGTGCAGGGCGCTGCCTCTGCCCGTCATTCAAAAAGTTCCTTGGTGTGGGCCTTTTTTGAGGCTAGTGCATCAGATCGCACAGCTGCTGTTTGCAACATATGTCTCAAGCGTATATCGCGTGGCCAAAACATCAGCCGCTTGGGTACCACATGCCTGACCAGACATATGTTGACCTGCCATGCAGCTCGTTGGCAAGCCTACCTCAAAGACCCACACCAAAGAACAAAGCGGACCTCTCCTTGCACCGCATCAGCTGGGATTTCCAACCCCACTATAACTTCAGTCCTCTCTGAAACATGCACTGAGAGGAATGAAGGTGTAGAATTAGGTGTGTCACAGCCAAGTACTTGCGGCCACTCTGCTAGCAGTACACCGACGTCCGATTCTAGCAGGCAAATTTCCCTGCCCCAGCTGCTGGACCGTCGAAAGAAGTTCACTCCCAGCCATCCACATGCCCAGCGGTTGAATGCTAGCTTGGCTAAATTGCTAGCGCTTCAACTGCTGCCTTTTCAGTTGGTAGACTCGGCCCCCTTCCGTGAGTTTGTGCAATGTGTGGTTCCTCAGTGGCAGGTTCCCAAACGCCACTTTTTCTCACGGAAGGCTATTCCGGCTCTCTACCGGCATGTGGAAGGCAATGTCTTGGCCTCGCTGGACAGGGCGGTCAGCGGTAAGGTGCATATTACCGCTGACTCATGGTCCAGCAGGCATGGACAGGGACGTTACCTTTCTTTCACGGCCCATTGGGTCACTCTTTTGGCAGCTGGGAAGGATGCAGGACAAGGTGCAGTAGTGTTGGAGGTTGTCCCACCGCCACGCCTACAAAATGCTACTACTGGTTGTGACACACCTCTCTCCTCCACCCCCTCCTCTTCTTCTTCCTCCATGGCCTCTTCCTGTGGTTTGTCCTATGAACCAGCGGTGCTCCGTAGCCGTTCACGGGGCTACGCAAGTACGCAGGCAAAAAGATGCCATGCCGTGCTTGCGCTGGTGTGTTTGGGGGACAGAAGCCACACTGGGGCAGAGGTCCTGTCTGCTCTGCAGGGCCAGGCCGAGAGGTGGTTGACGCCACGCCAGCTTAAGCCAGGAATGGTGGTTTGCGACAATGGCACCAACCTCCTCTCCGCCCTCCGACAGGGACAACTGACCCATGTGCCCTGTGTGGCTCACGTCCTTAACCTGGTGGTGCAGCGGTTCTTGGGCAGGTACCCGGGCTTACAGGATGTCCTGAGGCAGGCCAGGAAAGTCTGTGTGCATTTCCGCAGATCTTATAATGCCAGTGCTCGCCTGGCTGAGCTGCAAAAGGAGTTGAACCTGCCCAAGAACCGCCTTATATGTGACATGCCCACCAGGTGGAACTCAACGTTGGCCATGCTGCAGCGGCTGCACACGCAGCAGAGGGCCATCAATGAGTACCTGTGCGACTACGGCACCAGGACAGGGTCAGGGGAGCTTGGTTTTTTTTCTCCACGCCAGTGGGGCATGATCAGGGATGCATGCACTGTCCTGGCACCATTTGAGGAGGCCACGAGGATGGTGAGCAGTGACAGTGCATGCATCAGTGACACTGTACCTCTTGTCCACCTGTTGGAGCACACGCTGCGTGGAATAATGGACAGGGCACTTGAGGCAGAACAGAGGCAGGAAGAGGAGGACTTCCTTGCCTCTCAAGGCCCCCTTTACCCAGACAGTGTTCCTTCTGTCCCACCCATCGCACAGGAAGAGGAAGAGGAGGAGGAGGAGGAGGATTGTGTCAGCATGGAGGTGGAGGCTGGCACTCAGCATCATCAGCAGCAGTCTTTTAGGGATGATTTACAGTCCCAAGAAACCAGTGGACTTGTACGTGGCTGGGAGGAGGTGACTGCGGATCATGTCGTCCTTAGTGACCCAGAGGACTCCGGAGCGAATGCCTCAGCAAACCTACGCTGCATGGCCTCCCTGATCCTGCAAAGTCTGCGGAAGGATCCTCGTATTCTTCGGATCAAGGAGAGGGACCATTACTGGCTGGCCACTCTCCTTGATCCACGGTACAAGGGTAAGGTTGCGGACCTTATGTTACCGTCGCAGAGGGAGCAGAGGATGAGACAACTCCGGGAGGCCTTGCAGAAAGGTCTGTGCAACGCGTTCCCAGAGACTGGGAGGTTACAAACTCCTGGTCCAGGACAACGAGTTGCTGAGGCTTCGGCCAGTCAAAGAAGGAGCGGTGGGGAAGGTGGCCGTCTGACCGATGCGTTCAGACAATTCTTTAGTCCGCAGCCCCAAAGTATGATTGGTTCCAGCAACCATCGCCAGCGTCTGATAAACATGGTGCAGGAATATCTAGGGGCAAGGTCAGACTTGGACACCTTCCCCACCGAAAATCCTCTGGCTTACTGGGTCTTGAGGATGGATCACTGGCCAGAGCTTGCACAGTATGCAATTGAGCTACTGGCCTGTCCTGCATCCAGCGTTCTTTCGGAACGCACATTCAGTGCTGCTGGAGGATTTGTCATGGATCACAGGGTGCGCCTGTCCACCGACTCGGTTGATCGACTGACTTTCATCAAGATGAACCAGTCTTGGATCACCACCAGCTACCACACACCTGATGCTGATATAACAGACTAATTGATTTTAACATGTCACATCCCTTCAAGACTGATGCTGATGCTGAGTGTCTGTGCTGTTATGTTGACTGGCTATCCTCCTCCTCCGAGTCCTCAATGATACGATTGATGATGATAGCTTGGAAGATCATTTTTGTTTATGGGTGCCGCCACCAGTGGCTAAGGCCCAATTTTTCAGCCCCTGTTTTACAGGGGCGTGTAATTACAATTTTTTTAGCAATAATTTGCCATAGGGCTCATTGCTGTGCTCCAAGTACAGTATCTGTGAGGGGTTGGAGTGTTGTGGCACCAGTGCCTAAGGCCCAATTTTTCAGCCCCTGTTTAACAGGGGCGTGTCATTACAATTTTTGAAGCAATACTTTGCAACAGGGCTCATTGCTGTGCTCCAAGTACAGTATCTGTGAGGGGTTGTAGTGTTGTGCCACCAGTGCCTAAGGCCCAATTTTTCAGCCCCTGTTCAACAGGGGCATGTAATTACAATTCTTGATCTAATAATTCACAGCAGGGCCCATTCCTGCACCCACCAAGAGTAACTCTGAGGGCTTACAGTGTTGTGTCAACACCACCACCACCACCAAAGGCCCAATTTTTCAGCCCCTGTTCAACAGGGGCATGCAATTACAATTCTTGATCTAATAATTCACAGCAGGGCCCATTGCTGCACCCACCAAGAGTAACTGTCAGGGCTTACAGTGTTGTGGCACCAGCACCACCATCAAAGGCCCAATTTTTACTACCACTGTTCAACAATTATATGTAATTACAATTCCTGATATAATAGTTGACAGCAGGGCGTTCCAGCACCAACCAAGAGTAACTGTGAGTGCTTACAGTGTTGTGCCAACACCAACAACTAAGGGGCCTATTTCTGCAGAGTATCTACGGCAGGTCCCTACTTTCAAACATCCAACTTACAAACGACTCCTACTTGCAAACGCAAGAAGACAACAGGAAGTGAGAGGAAATCTACCCCTAGGAAGGAAAATTCTCTCCTGTAAGAATTAATATGGGAGAAAGGTGTCTCCTCTGTACTGATGCTTTATCAGCAATCCTTGTTTCAAGAAAAACACCACATTTCAAAAACAGTTGTCATTGGGACGGAAAGTGAGGTGAAATGTTCTGAACAGGGGCACAGACAGCAAAACAAATGTTACAGGGGTGATAACCCTTACCTATGTTTTCCAAAAAGTTTAAAAATAGATTTTTGGGCTGGAGCTACACTTAAACAATGTACCTGTTCAAAATTACAAACAGATTCTACATAAGAACAAACCTACAGTCCCTGTCTTGTATGCACCGCCTGTATACGGCTGTTCAGAGTATATAGGGCCTTTTTTATTTTATGTGCGGGGTTCCCCTTAATATCCATACAAGACCCAAAGGGGCTGGTAATGGGCTGGGGTAGGGGGGGGGGGTCATGGGGTAGCTATGCCATTTTTCTTAAAGATTTTCATCCATATTACCGGGACCAGACATTACATTAAAGCCGCAAGCAGTTTTAAATGGCTTTTTTTTCCTTTAGAAGTGTCATTTTGTGCAGGGACAGTTCTAAACACGGGAAACACGTGGCACTTCACAGGCATACTTTAGACACCCCCCAGGTACGATATTTAAAGGAATATTTGACTTTTTTTTTTTCACTTTATGCATCATTAAAATGACTGCTCCCGAAAAACGACCGTTTTTAAAACTTCTTTTTGCATTGATACATGTCCCCTGGTGCAGAACCCGGGTTCCCAAACCCTTTTTAGGACAATAACATGCATAATAGTTGTTATAATTAGCACTTTAGAATTCGAACGTTCGCATCCATTGTATTTAATAGGGTTCTAATGTTCGTACGAACTTTCGGTCCGTTCGCGGGTTCTGGTGCGAACCGAACCCGGGGGTGTTCGGCTCATCACTAGTCCTCAGAGTGAAAGGCATTCATAAGTTCCTGGCTGTTGGATATAATCTTGTGCAGTCTAAGGTTTGCTACAGACAGCATCTCCTTTGTTCTGGTGAGAAGATCAATTGCTTCTTTAGCAGTTGGAAAGGACTTAAGTGCGTTGTCAACATAGAAGTTTCTTTCAACAAATTGACGGGCATCAGATCCATATTCAACTTCTCCAGTTTGAGCTGTTCTCCTTAGCCCATAAGTTGCCACTGCTGGGGAAGGACTGTTACCGAAGACATGTACCTTCATGCGATAATCTATAACTTCCTTGTTGAGGTCATTGTCCTTGTGCCATAGAAACCTGAGGTAGTTTCTGTTGTCTTCTCTGACGATGAAGCAGTGAAACATCTGTTGAATGTCGGCCATTACTGCTACAGGCTCTTGTCTGAAACGAATCAAGACTCCTATTAGACTGTTGTTCAAGTTGGGTCCCGTAAGGAGCATGTTGTTAAGAGAAACACCTTCGTGCTGAGCACTGGAATCAAAGACAACTCTGATTTGGCCTGGTTTGCGTGGGTGATACACGCCAAAGGATGGAAGGTACCAGCATTCTTCTCCCTCCTTTAGTGGGGGAGCAGGCTCTGCATGATCTCTGTCAAACACATTTTGCATAAAGTCCACAAAGTGCTTTTGCATCTCTGGTTTCCTGCTTAAGTTTCGCTTTAAGGAGGAGAATCTACTGATGGCCTGCTGTAAGTTGTTGGGCAATCTCTCTCTTGGGAGACGAAAGGGTAGGGGTGCTACCCAGTTATTCGAGTCATCTTGAAAGAACTCATTGTCCATTACCTTGATGAATTCTTTGTCTTCCATTGAAGGAGCCAGTATGTCATCTTCACTGGTTGCATTAAACACTGTAGACCCGAAGTCGCCATCATGGCAGGAGAAAGGGCTTGTGTCACCTGAGATACCATGTTGCCATTCGTGGCTGGCTATCTTCTCTTTCACCCAGTAGTGATGTGGGCATGGCTCAAAGTAAGTGTTTCGGCCATTTGGCAGAACATTTGTCTTGAATGACGAAATGTTGGTAGGTCTTTTCATTTTGCCTATGCAGACATTGCCTATGATGACCCATCCTAGATCCGTGCGCTGGGCAAATGGGGCATCTGGGGGTCCACTGACTTGTCTGTGTACCTTGTGAACTCTTAGTATGTCTCTTCCTAACAGAAGAAGGATCTGAGCATCTTTGTCAAGCGGCGGTATCTCATTTGCTATTACCTTGAGGTGAGGGTGATGGAAAGCAGCAGCTGGAGTAGGGATTTCTTCCCTGTTGGCAGGTATCTGATTGCACTCAACAAGTGTAGGTAAGGGTAATTGCAAGTTACCTTTGAGAGAAGATACCATGAGTCCATGAGCCCTTCTTCCAGAAACCTCTATAGTTCCACTACAGGTACCCAAGGTGTAAGGATGAGCTTCGCCTTTTATTTCAAATAGATTGAACAATTCTGATTTTGCAAGTGATCGATTGCTCTGATCGTCTAAGATAGCATATGCCTTTAGAGACTTTTCTGGTTGATCCTTGTGGTATCTGTTCACCAAGCATATCTTAGCACAGGACTTACCACAGCGGTCTTCTCCACAAACTTCAGTGCAGGATGAAGAAATGATGGTAGAATTAGGCACTTGGTCTGTATTCTCCCCGCCATGCGTTAACCTGGGAGGAGTGTTGGCAGGTTGTGCAGAGCTGGGCTCAAGAGGATGGAGGGCTTGCACATGTTCTTCAGAGCCACACTCTATGCACTTGATGGACACATTACAGTCCCTTGCAAAATGTTCTGTAGAAGCACAGCACCTGAAACATACCCTAAATGTCTTTAAAAGCTCCTTGCGCTCTTCCAGAGGCTTTTTCCTAAAGCCGATACATTTATTGAGGGGGTGTGGCTTCTTGTGTATGGGACACTCTCTGTTAGGGTTTTCAATCTTCCTACTCTGTTTGTTTGTGGCCAGAACTGTGGTAGGAGTGGGAAGGATGTCAGTCTTTTTCACGGACACTGGGCCTCTATGGTTTCTATAGTTGCCCTGAAGACTGGTACTCTTAGGAAAGGGTGAGAAGAGGCTGTACTCACCGTAGGAAAAACTTGGATCGTTCTTGGTCTCTGCAATTTCCCTGATGAATTCACAGAAGAAAGAGAATGGAGGGAAGGAAACCTTGTTCTCTCTTTTGTATGATGACCCTAGTGCAGTCCATTTCTCTTGCAAACCATACGGGAGCTTGGAGACAATTGGGTTTACCCCTCTTGGAGTGTCAAGGTAACTGAGTCCAGGTAGTTTTGGGTCTGTCTTGGCTAGCTGAAGCTCAAGGAGAAGGTCAATCAGTCTCTGGAACTCCTTGTTGTCCTTACCGGATATCTTTGGGAAAGTTTCCAGACGCATGAACAAAGCATTTTCTATAGCTTCTGGACTGCCATAACTTTGCTCTAGTCGCTCCCATGCAGCTGTGAGGCCTGCAGTAGGATTGTCCATGAAAACCGATCTTAATGGCTTAACACGTGCAGCAGATAGAGGACCAAGCCATTTGATCAGCAGATTCAATTCTTGATCAGCTGTAATGCCAATATTGCTGATTGTAGTTCTGAAGGCACATTTCCAACTTCTGTAGTTCTCAGGTTGGTCATCAAAACTTGTAAGACCAGTCTTTGTGAGCTCTCTGCGAAGCATGTACCTCACAAACTCTTCTGTCTCAGTTGTCTCCGCCTTTATGTGAGATGCTGTTGGCTGAATTGTGCTGATTGCGTTATCTTTGACATTGTTGTTAAAGGACACAGGGAAATATGGTGCAGTAGATGCATCCAGGTGAGTTGCTTGCTTGAAGTCAGTTGTTCCAATGGTACGTTGATTCAAGGCTGTACCGATGACTGGAGATTGATGACTTGCTTGAAGCTTGCGCTGATGCTCTGTGACGTATGAAGGCAGGCAAGGTAGGCAGGTAGGAAATGCAGTGGAGTGATTTTGAGTGCAGGAAGTTGCTGGAACCTCTTTAACTTGAAGCTGTGATGGAGTCTCTATGTAGTCGGGAGCATTGGAGACAATGAAGTGTGCACTGCAGTGGCTTAGGACATAGTCTTTAGTGTGTTTGAGGGGGTCTTCCATATCTGCTATGTTTAGGTTAATGCTGTCTTTCTCACTTGCACCTTCGTCTGCACTGATAGCTTGCTGTAGGACCCTTAGCTTTGCCATAGCTGCGTCATGTTTACACTGTTCATTTAAGGTTTCCATTGTTGCTCTTTGACGTGCTGACTGCGCTTCCAACTCTGCTCTCTGACGTGCTGACTGCGCTTCCAACTCTGCCCTTTGAGCTTCCAACTCTGCTCTTTTTTCTGCATATGCCACCTGCACTTTGCTGGCTTCCACTTCAGCGCGGGCATTAATAAGTCGCTCACTGAGTGTTGAGTATCTTGAACTATGGGATCTTGACGAGTTTTTAGAACGTCTGGTGGAAACAGATCCATAGTCTGCCAATACAGAGACATCTGAGAAAGGGTTAATGGAATAAAGTTATTTAAAATATATGTGCCCAGTGATCTCTCTAATTGACCCCTATGTCGCAGAGTATACAGTAGTAACGTAAGGTCCAATGGGAGGAGCAATAGAGTGGGTTAGGTGACGCAGGAATCTGACACACCCGTAAATGTGTTGAATGTAAAGATATTTCAAATGGCTTTGTGACAGAGCAACGTTTCAGCTATCAGGTGCCAGACCAAGTAAACATACCCTTATTTTTATGTATAGAGAACGATTTTTTTTTTGGTAGCTAGAGTGGCGGGGGAAAAAACCTCTGTTGCTTTGTTGCTTTCTGTGTTCCCCCTTGGGAGATTCACTCTCTATGTTTATCTGAGTGACCTTTGTCACTGGGGCTGAAAGTAAGGGCGAATCCAAATTTTTGATTTGTCACTGAAACAGGAATAGAAAATAAACTGTTCCTCTTACAACTTTGGCAGGGGGTGTTTTCCCAACTTTGTACAGATTTCCTCTTGCTTCCTGTTGTGTTTCTGGGACAGGAAGTGAAGGAAATCTCCCCAAAAGTAGAGCAAAAAACAAACTGTTTTTAACTCTTTACTACTCTATGCAAAACCCCCAATAATCCTACAAGCTCCTTGATAGAGTTACATAGTTCCATAGCAGATAAGGCACAGATCCATCCAGTCCAAGCTATCCAAAAGTTTGAAACCATAGTTTGGGAAGAGAGTTCTAAATTTTTATGGAATGCCTGTCAAGAACCCTTTCTGCAATCTCAATTTAAAACTCCTTTCCTCCAGTCTTAAAATGATTGTAAAGTAATTTTTTATAACAAAAATATTATACTTACCTGCTTCGTGCAATGGAATCACACAGAGCAGTTCTGATCTTCTTCCTCGTGGGTCCCCTGGTGGCGCTCATGGCTCCTTCTCTTCTTGGTGTAAAGAAAAATTTAAAAATAGTAATAAAAAAATAATAATGAAAAAATTCATTAAAATATACAAAAAATATATATAATGACACAAAGATTCAAAATCATATATATAATTATACATAATACTGGAATATATAATTATATATATGATTTTGAATCTTTGTGTCATTATATATATTTTTTGTATATTTTTATTAATTTTTTCATTATTATTTTTGTATTACTATTTTTTAAAAATTTCTTTACATATCTAATATTTTGATTCATTCTTCTTAGGATTCCTGATTGACATATCCTATACGGTGTGAGAATACTGATACTACCGTTGACCTTTGGTTCCATGATTATATATTATATATTTTCAAGCAAAAGTTTATGTAATGGTTTACTAATTAACTAATTGATTCCAGATTGTTTGACTTTTCTAATTGATTGATGATGAACTACCCGTATATATTCAACCATGTATGTGGTCATTTATAGGCATGAGGTCTCTTTGATGTCTTTTTTGACAAATATTCATTAAAATAATTATTGTGCAGCAATCCCTCTTAATTTTTTCTATATTTAAGCCCGTGGGAAGGCCTGATTGCTTTTGCACATACTGCTGTGACTGACATGCACCTCACCCTCTGAACTTTATATATATATATTGTGAGGGGGTTAGCTCGGCAGCGGGTGTGTGTGACCCCCGGGATGGGCTCCCCACACAAAAACAGGCCCAGCAAACGGAGGTTGTGGTTTTCAAAATCAAAAAGGTGCGGTTTATTTTCTATTTACAGTGACAAAACACAGCAAAGCAAAAGAAACATAAATAAAATAAATCCTGGTCAACTCGACCTCTGACTAAACATACAGGTTTCCTAACTAACAACTGGGATCAGCCTAGTGCTGTCCTAGTCCCTAAGTCCCTGGTTTTAAATGTCCAAGCAAATAGCCACACAGGCTTTGTCTCACCGCACAGGGGTTCACTCTCCCTAGACAGTCCACACAGGTCTGGTTCCAGGCATGAGCTAACACCTAATGAATCTGGGAGTTCTTATAGAGGCCTAAATGAGCTGACAAGCTTCAGCTGGTCTCATCAACTCCCTGTCTGCACGACGCCCCACACTCTCCCTAGAGGTATGAGTCATCCATGAGCCCACTAGCCTCAGCTGGGCTTATACAACTCTCCACCTAGTTGTATAAGTCGGCGTAAAGCCTGAATCTGGGCGAAATATATCTACCCCCCTGGATGCAACCAGGTGACTTTACCTTCCTGCTGTCACATACCCCCCCCTCTTGTTTTAACCTCGGGGTTGGAACACCAGCAATCAGGCATTCATGTACTCGAGACAAAGCATCCACATTCCCCATTTGAACGTCAGGGCGATGCTTTACTGTGAAGTTGAATTCCTGGAGGGCCAGGAACCACCTATTCACTCTTCTATTTGTTTCCTTGTTTTGAGCCATCCACTTTAACGGAGCGTGATCCGTAACCATGTCAAAGTGCCTACCTAGCAGGTAGTACCGAAGGGAATCTAGAGCCCACTTCACCGCTAAACACTCCTTTTCAACGGTGGCGTAATTTACCTCATGGGACTTCAACTTCCTGCTGAGGTAAATGACTGGGTGCTCTTCCCCGTTCCAGACCTGGGACAATACTGCTCCTAACCCCACATCTGACGCATCACTTTGTACGACAAAGTCTTTAGAGAAGTCGGGTGAGTACAACACTGGCTGGCTACATAAGGCTTGTTTCAAGAATTGGAATGCTGCCTCAGCCTCGGGGGTCCATTTAATCATGACCGACCCTTTCCCCTTCATCAGGTTGGTTAGGGGCACAGCCTTAGAAGCAAAGTGGGGAATGAATCACCGATAATACCCAGCGATTCCCAGAAAGGCTCGTACCTGCTTCTTGCTGTTGGGACGTGGCCAACTCTGGATGGCCTCGACTTTGTTGAGTTGGGGTTTTATTACTCCCCTCCCAATGGTGTACCCAAGATATTTGGCCTCCTCCTGCCCAATGGTACACTTCTTGGGGTTAGCCGTAAACCCCGCTTCCCGAACAGAGTCCAGGACTGCTTGCACTTTTGGCAGATGTGAGGCCCAATCTGTGCTATGGACAATTACGTCATCCAGGTAAGCCGCAGCATACTTCCGATGGGGCCTCAGCATCTGGTCCATTTTCCGCTGGAATGTGGCCGGCGCATTCTGTAACCCGAACGGCATTCTTTTATATTGGAACGCCCCGTCTGGGGTTACAAATGCGGTTTTCTCTTTGGCCGACTTGGCCAGGGGGATTTGCCAATACCCTTTTGTGAGGTCAAGAGTCGTCATGTATCGGGCTGTTCCCAGCCGGTCGATCAACTCATCTATACGTGGCATGGGGTAGGTGTCAAATTTTGTAACTTTGTTCAACTGACGAAAATCGTTACAAAATCGCCAGCTCCCATCCGGTTTAGGCACCAACACAATGGGACTAGACCAATCACTTTGGGACTCCTCTATCACCCCTAAGTTCAGCATTTTCTGTACTTCCTCCCGTATTGCCTCCCGTCGGGCCTCTGGGATCCGATAGGGTTTTAACTTCACCCTTTCACCGGGCGGGGTAATGATGTCATGCTCTACCCCAGATGTTTGTCCCGGCAGCTCAGAGAATACCTCCTTGTTGCGAAGCACAAACTCCTTAACCTCCTGTTGTTGGGGTTGTGACAAGGTGGCTGCTATTCCAACCTCAGGAATCACGCAACCAGTTTGAGCTGGTGACCAAGTGTCTGCGACTAGGGACTCTCTATCCCTCCAGGCTTTCAACAGATTAACGTGATAGATCTGTTCGGGCTTTCGCCTTCCTGGTTGTCTGACCTTGTAATTCACTTCGCTCACTTTTTCCATTATCTCATAGGGGCCTTGCCATTTGGCAAGGAATTTACTTTCAACCGTAGGGACAAGTACCAGTATCCTATCCCCCGGGGAAAAGGTACGGGTCTTGGCTCCACGGTTGTACACTCTCTGCTGTGCTAACTGCGCTTGGGCCAAATGTTCCTTCACGATGGGCATTACCTGTGCAATTCGGTCTTGCATCAGGGCGACATGCTCAATCACACTCCTGTGGGGAGAACTCTCACTTTCCCAAGTTTCCTTGGCAATATCCAACAGCCCTCTTGGGTGTCTCCCATACAGTAACTCAAAGGGGGAGAATCCCGTAGAGGATTGGGGCACCTCCCTAATAGCAAACATCAGATAAGGAAGTAGACAGTCCCAATCCTTTCCATCTCTATCCACCACTTTCTTCAACATTTGTTTTAGGGTTTTGTTGAATCTTTCAACCAGCCCATCGGTTTGGGGGTGATACACAGATGTACGTAATTGCGTCACTTTGAACAATTTACACAGCTCCTTCATAACCCGGGACATAAAGGGTGTACCTTGGTCCGTAAGCAGTTCTTTACAAATACCCACCCGGCTAAACACAAGAGATAGCTCTTTGGCTATGGTTTTGGCCGAGGTATTTCGGAGAGGGATCGCTTCTGGATAACGGGTGGCATAGTCCATTATAACTAATATGTACTGGTGCCCCCTAGCGGACTTGATTATAGGCCCTACCAAATCCATGGCGATCCTCTCAAACGGGACCTCAATGATGGGTAGAGGGACCAGCGGGCTACGGAAATGTGGCATCGGGGCCGACCTCTGACACACAGGGCAGGAGGAACAATAATTTTCTATGTCCTTCATCACCCCCGGCCAATAGAATCTCTGTAATATCCTCTCTCGGGTTTTCTCTGTCCCCAGATGACCTCCAAGAATGTGCCCATGGGCCAACTCCAACACCAACTTCCTGTAAGGTTTGGGCACCACAAGCTGCTCAACGGTTCCTTCTGCCCTTTTTGCCACCCGATACAGTAGGTCCTTCTCTACGCTGAAGTATGGGTAAGTGCAGGTATTATCTGGGTTCACTAACTCGCCATCTATTTTCACTACGTTTTCCCGTGCCTTTATTAGGGCGGGGTCTTTCAACTGTTCTGTGGCAAAGTTTTCCCTGTGAACCTCAAGATCAGAAAACTCCACAGACGGTAGGTTTTCGTCTGAGGAGGTGGGCTCCTCTCCAGTTTCTTGAGTCTCCCCTGCCAATACTGATAAGGGAAATTCCGGAGAGTCCTCACCACTCTCAGGGGAGTTCTGGCTATCACATTCCTGGTACATAGGGGCACCAGTGGGGGGCTCAGGATCATCCCACAGTTCCCAGAACTTCGGAAAATCCCTTCCCACAATGGCGTCATGCGGTAACTGAGATACTAAGCCCACTGGATGAGAGAGGGTACCTTTGGGGGTCTCGAAACACACTGTAGTCACTGGATACTCTCGGGTGTCCCCATGCACACAAATAACAGCTACCTTGCTATTCCCAAAGACCTCTGTTTTAACTAACTCAGCCTTTATCAGGGTCACAAGGCTACCTGAATCCAGCAATACCACAACATTTCTACCATTAACACACATTTTGCATAAATGTTTCTCAGTTCCTCGAATGGCAGTGCATGCGACTGTCGCACACAGCGACTGACGTCTGCCCGTCAGAAAGTCACACTGCATGGGTTCCTCCACAACCGGGCAATTGGCTGCAATATGTCCCGCTTGCCGGCAGCGGTAGCAAACGATCCTTCTTGCCGCCTCTTGAGCCGCTGATTTCCCAGGCTGTTCTCGCCAAACTTGGGGTAGAGCTCCCACCCTCTCACTCTCTCCACCCTCACCCCTTGGAATCCTCTTATCCGCCCCTGGGGATGGTCTGGTCTTAGGGTGGAAAGTCCGAGTGTCTCTGGAAGAGGCCGTCAGGTTCTCTGTAGCCAAGTATTTCTCCACACGATCCACAAGACCATCGGCCGTCTCTGGGTCTCCATGGCTTACCCACTTTTGGATGGCAGTAGGAAGAGCTCTCAAAAACCGATCCATTACAACACGTTCCACAATCTTTGGTGCGGTCAAAGTCTCTGGCTGTAGCCACTTTCTGCTCAGGTGAATGAGATCATACATTTGAGACCTGGGGGGTTTTCCAAGCTGGAAAGTCCAGTTATGCACACGCTGAGCCCGGACAGCCAGGGTGACACCCAGCCTTGCCAATATTTCAGCTTTTAGCATCACATAGTCTTTTGCTTGGTCAGGCTCTAGGTCATAGTAAGCCTTCTGCGATTCACCAGTTAACAGAGGAGCCACCAGTCCAGCCCACTGCTCCTCAGGCCACTTTTCTCTTTCAGCAGTCCTTTCAAATGTGGTCAAAAATACCTCTGGATCATCCTCTCCAGTCATTTTTGTCAATAAACGACTCACCCCAAAGGACGCGGTATTAGTGGGACGGCTTTCCTCACTGGTCTGCAGACGTTGCTGCATTACTGCTTCCATTTGTTATAGTCTCTGCTCTTGCTTCTGTAACAGGTCTATGAAGCGGGCCTCAGATTGCTGCTGGGCTTGTTGCTGAGCTTCCAGACTCTGTTGGTGAGCTTGCTGATGGGCTGCAAGGCTCTGTTGATGAGCTTGCTGCTGGGCTGCGAAGCTCTGTTGTTGAGCTGCAAGGCTCTGTTGTAAACCTGCATTTGTCTGCTGTTGATTGGCATTTGCTAGAGCCAGCTGCTTCAGTATCTCCTCCATGCTGGCTTAACAAAAAACTGCCTGCATTCTCCACCAACTGTGAGGGGGTTAGCTCGGCAGCGGGTGTGTGTGACCCCCGGGAGGGGCTCCCCACACAAAAACAGGCCCAGCAAATGGAGGTTGTGGTTTTCAAAATCAAAAAGGTGCGGTTTATTTTCTATTTACAGTGACAAAACACAGCAAAGCAAAAGAAACATAAATAAAATAAATCCTGGTCAACTCGACCTCTGACTAAACATACAGGTTTCCTAACTAACAACTGGGATCAGCCTAGTGCTGTCCTAGTCCCTAAGTCCCTGGTTTTAAATGTCCAAGCAAATAGCCACACAGGCTTTGTCTCACCGCACAGGGGTTCACTCTCCCTAGACAGTCCACACAGGTCTGGTTCCAGGCATGAGCTAACACCTAATGAATCTGGGAGTTCTTATAGAGGCCTAAATGAGCTGACAAGCTTCAGCTGGTCTCATCAACTCCCTGTCTGCACGACGCCCCACACTCTCCCTAGAGGTATGAGTCATCCATGAGCCCACTAGCCTCAGCTGGGCTTATACAACTCTCCACCTAGTTGTATAAGTCGGCGTAAAGCCTGAATCTGGGCGAAATATATCTACCCCCCTGGATGCAACCAGGTGACTTTACCTTCCTGCTGTCACAATATATATATATATATATATATATATATATATATATATATATATATATATATATTTTTTTTTATTATTGTTTTAAAGCATTTACAATCACTGTTAAAAGTATAATTTTCAACCCATATTAATCTAGTCCCACTTAAACGACACTACATTTTATGTGGCCTAATAAAGTTAAATTCTTTAAAAAAAATGTAATATTAAAAATCACTCACAAGGTACTGATTCTTTGAAATGTAAAGATGAAATCTTGTTGTACAGAGTTGACACATTTGAATAATCCTTGCCCTAGGCTCACTCGTATCTTAAAACAGCCCTGTCTGTGTCTGTAGCTTTATTAAAAAAACATATCAGAAAAGGAATATGTCAAAAATGCCTCTGTGCAAGTTTTATTTTCATTTACTATATAATTCACTTTCTTTTTTACTGTATGTTTGCAAATGCCTACACTGTAAAATAATTGTGCCAGTGACAACCAGCTGTTCGTTTAAATGCATAATTTCAGTTGCAACAGGCTGCTTGGTTTCCTTGGTTGGAGGCCCCATAATCTGAATTTTCTCACTATATATGGAACAATCTCTGTTTTTTTTGTCCTTCTCCTTTTTTAGTCAGAGATGCCCTGTGCATGATAGGAATGTGTGCTCAGAGTTTCAGCTACCTTATGCCCACAGCAGAAAACAACATTTAAAGTATAATTCTAGGTATGGCAATATTATACAAAGGTACATTGGTCCAGCTTGGACATCTAGTGGTGACATCACACTCTCCACCTTGTCCAATCAAAGAACATTGCATGCATTTAGAAATCCTCTATATGGTTCCTTTACTGAGCAGTTGACCTCCTGTGTTCACAATGCATCAGGCCAGACTTTCAACATGGGACCTGGAAGCAAGTGGAGATCACTGAAATAGCAGTGCTACCTTACAGGGGCATCTGCGAGGTGTGGTATATGCATTAATACAAAAATAATACTGCACTTGTGAAAGATCATTCAGAGTGAAGAAAAGAAGCCAAACAAATGTGAGATATTACCACAAAAACAAGAAACAAAAGAAAAGTGTGTTGATATTAAAAAATATTGAAAAAAGTACAAAAAATAGTCCAAAAAAAGTATCAGTTTGTCAGATGGACCAAAATAGTTAAAGCCTTCTTCCTCAGAGGCTCTGAGGAAGAAGGTATCCCTTCGAAACGCGTCTAGCAGTGGTCCTCATGTCCTCTCCTTTATAACCTGGAGACTGTTGTCATCAGACCGATTGCCACCAGTTAAAGGCTTTCACGTTGCGGTTTACTTTCACATGCTTGTGTGTAGTTTTTAATGCAGCTTAGTCATAAAGAGCATGGTGAAATAGCCAGATTTTTATTAACATTATGAATTTTCTCCAATCTGGGATCTAAGATGTCTCATAACTCCTCACTCTCCTCTGCTCTTGAAAATTTTTGAATGTTGTTTTGCAAAATTGTCCTGCTTATAATAATGCCAAAATTGTATTTAGTGCAAATAATGGCACTGCAAAATCAGATGGGGAAAAAAAGGAAAAATTCTTTCATGGATAGATAGGTACTGGACTAAAGATTTTGCTCTGATTGATATAGGTGCTGTGGTCCCCTGGGTTAATGGGGAGGTACTGCCACTGCAGAGAGATGGGTGTTAATGGAACAGGTGAAATCTACTTTGAAGCTGTATCCCCAAGGAAATGCTGAACCTTGCTGCCTAGGAGTCTTGAGGGTTTCTGTTCCCTCTTCTGACTGGAGCACTGTACCTTAGAGACTGGTATGCTGGGTATTGACCTATTCAAATGAATTCTTAATTGTTCTAAGGAGAAGCCCTTTTTTATGTTGACATTTTGTTTGTGCTGAAAATAAGCATTGTTATGTTGACAGATAAATGGGACTTTATTTAAAAGCCAGTGGTGTCCTGCGTCTTTGCAGTGATTAAAAATTCCTCTTAAAATCACTGTATGAAGAGTGGAAAAAATAGGGGAGGAAGAATTTAATAAAGGCTATTTAAAGTATTTTTCTTTTTTAAATAACAAACATCATACTTCCCTGCTCTGTGCAATGGTTTAGCACAGAGCAGCCCTGATCCTTCTCTCCTCGGGTCCCCCGCCAGCGCTCCTGGCCCTTCTTCCTTGCTCGCTCTGGGGACACTCATGCTTTCTCACTCCCAAGCTGCCTCTGTGTATCTATGAGGAGACAGAGACCAGGGAGAGCTTCTGCTCTCATGCACATCGCTGGATCAGGCTCAGGTGAGTATAAAGGGTGGGCTGCAGGGGAGCTACACACTGAAGGTTTTTTACCTTCATGCGTAGAATGCATGAAGGTAAAAAAAAGCTAGCAAAGTGTAATTTCTTCAGTGTTGTCAAATGAAAAGATATCATAACATATTTACAAAGATGTGAGGGGTGTACTCACTTTTGTGAGATACTGTATAATCCAATCAAGACAGGTCTAGGCTTTCCACAACATTTCTGTAGGGGGTTTAGCCTTTTATTACCTAATTCTGTGATTTGCAACCTCCCTCTCATGCTTCATTGTGTGTAGGCAAGGCTGCAGTAGGCTTCGGGAGGTTAGGAATTTAAGCAGAGAACACACTAGTCTATATTTTCCAGATCATTGAAAAGATATGGATATTGGCAATGTTACAATTTTAGCTAACAGGTCAACCGGATGACCAAGGTAAATGCCGAAATGAAAGTCCGAGCCAATAAACAAGTAGGCTGAACCTCTGATTCAATTTAAATGCAAAATGTGCATGTTTACCTGAAGAGCACCTATAAAAGGGATCTATAGCTGCATTATCTGGACATTGCTGTTGATTTTTCTTTTTAATAACATAACAGTGGGACAGAAGTACAATAGACTGCTGCGGGTGGTCTCCATTTCTCTACATCCATGGGGAAAATGCAAATGTAAATGCATGCTTTTACTTTTCATTCCTGGCTTTCACAAATAGGACTCCAACATAGTGATAGTTTTCTCATATCATAGCGAGTGAGTTCTTCAGTCTGTTTTGTGCTGATTATGGACTTCCTCCAGTCTTGTAATCTTCTTATTGTGAGAAAAATCTAATTAAGAGTAGGAAGAAGTTAATGGTGGAAAAATTCCCGTGGAGTGCAGTATGTGATATAATGCCACTTTCCGGCTGATTGCTTTTAGTGTAATGCACTTACGAAGTATCATTACAAAAGCAGATTAAATATACTTTCTGAATTGTAGTCACATGATCTTTTGCAGATGATGGAGGAACATGTGAACCTTTTAAAGAGGATTTTAAACACAGCAGCAATAGGAGCTGGAATGAAGTAATTAACACTTATTTACTAGTAATGTTTATGTTTATAAATGGTGCATTTGAGCTAAACATGGAACACCAAGACCTGTATTTCTGGGTTTATTTAGTATACTAACTGTAATGGGTCTGACTTTGCTGTGGGTGTAGCTTAAGTAGGTGTGACCTCAGTAAAATTGCAGTACGTATAGTACAACTTAGTTAAATTTTTGGTTTAAAGTATATTTAAAAAATTAAATAAAATACATAATTAGTACATCCCTGTGTGCATTGCATGCAGTTGCGGGGCATTCGGTGGCATGTACCTATTCCTAAAAGCTGAATTCCAGCTTTTGTTACACTTTACATAGTTTGTTTGGGCTAAGCTGGCCCTAACAAACTATGTCCCTCACTAACATGTGAGGCTGCTGGATGTGCAGTATAAACTGAGGCCACATACATCATACATCACTGTGTTACGGGTGTGAGCCAAGACCTTCCTGTCCCATACTCAGAACATAATGGAGAATATCGGAGCAGCTTTCAGCCATTCATAGAAAACAATGTATTTTAGCAATGAATACAAAGCTTCCTCTCTTGGCGGGCTGATGATGTCACAACCTCTGACTCAGCCAATCAGAGGAAGCTTTGTATTCATTGCTAGAATACATCACTTTCTATTAATGCCTGAGATAGATATTGAGTTTGAGACAGAAAGGTCTCAAATCGAACCGGGAACACAGTGCTGTATGTGACCTCAACTACATACAGTTTATATAGTGGCCTCACATGTTAGTGGCCCAAAATAACTATGTAAAGTGTAACAAAAGCTGGAGTTCAGCTTTAAATAGATCACGTCTGATGGTGGCACTGCCTGCGATCATTTTTGCGGCAAATGTAAATAGGCATGTAAACCCCCCCCCCCCCAGTTTGCTGCATTTGTAGGGGGCTCTAAAACATCACTCAACAATGCCCCCCCAGCCACAAGTCTGAAAAAGCCCTAACAGAGCCATATATATCAGTGAAAACCCAACAGATGTTCTAACTATTCCCCACTGTGTAAAAAACTTAACGTGGAAACTTTTTGACTGGACTTTGAGTTGCAATTTTTTTATACTGAATTTATTGACCCATAGCTTATCAGATAACTTAAGTCAGACAAAACCCACCTTGAGGCAGCTCTAGATATCCAGTCCACTGTGCTCTGGTAAGCCTATGTCACTAAAAAATAGTGTGGTGTGTGTGTGATATACGACTGTCTTTTTCTTTTGGTCTAGAGGTTTAAATGACAATGCACGATGGAAAGGTATCCTTTTAACCACTTTAAGATCAGCCGCCGCAGTTGTACTGCGGCAGGTTGGCTCTCATGGGCAAATCGTCATCATTGTAATTCGGCACGCGCAGGCACAGGCGCAGGTGCGTGCCGCCAGTGGGTCGGGCGGACTCGATGTCCGCCGGCGACTCGCAATCGCCTAGTACAGAGGCAGAATGGGGATCTGCCTTTGTAAACAAGGTGGATCTCCATTCTGACAGATGACATGACAGAGATCTACTGTTCCCAGTCATTGGGAAAAGTGATCTCTGTCATGTCCCAGGCAGCCCATCCCCCTATAGTTATAACACACCTAGGGAACACACTTAACCCCTTGATCGCCCCTAGTGTTAACCCCTTCCCTGCCAGTTTCATTTTTACATTAATCAGTGCGTTTTTATAGCACTGATCAAACTAATGATGTCACTGGTCCCCAAAAAGTGTAATTTGGGGTCAGATTTGTCTGCGGCAATGTCGCAGTCCCGCTAAAAATCGCAGATCGCCGCCATTACTAGTAAAAACAATAAAAAATAAAAATAAAAAGTCCCTAAATCTATCCCAAAGTTTGTAGACACGATAACTTTTGCACAAACCAATCAATATACGCCTATTGTGATTTTTTTTCTTTTTACCAAAAATATGTAGAAGAATATATATCAGCCTAAGCTGATAAAGAAATTATTATTTTTTTTTTTTTACATTTTTGGGAGATATTTATTATAGCAAAAAGTAAAAAGTATTGTGTTTTATTTTCAACATTTTTACTCTTTTTTTGTTTATAGCAAAATAAAAACCGCAGAGGTGATCAAATACCATCAAAAGAAAGCTCTATTTGTGGGGAAAAAAAGGACATCAATTTTGTTTGGGTACAGTGTCGCACGACCTTGCAATTGTCAGTTAAAGCGACGCAGTGCCGTATCGCCTGGTCATTAAGGGCAAATATATATATATATATACACACACAGTATATTACCCAACAACTGTTTTTTAACATAAAAGGAATTTCTTCGTAAAATAGATGCTTTTGACATTATCCTTTTGATGATGGTCAAGCAAATTGGAACATCAGATTCAGACCTTGGCAAATGTTATGTAAATTGATTTTTAGAAAAACAGTTTATACAATAGCAGATGCTTTTTCATTGATCTGTTATACATTATGTAGTATATACTGCTGTAGAGAAAGCCTCGTGCTGTGAAACAGTAATGGTTATACCATTAAAAGACCTTAAATATGTGGATTGGTGTGAAATATATTGGACTCGAAGTATTGCTTTACTTTGTTAGTCTTGTTCACCGTTAATCCTAAAAACCTAAAGGCAAGTGCTTGCTTGAAAAAAAAGCCCAACCCATAACAAACTCACCTATAGAATATCAAACCACTAATACAGACATCCAGTTAGGGAGAGATTTAATTAGGTTGCCTATTTAAGGCATGGGTGGAGTCTAAAGCAGGTGAGACAGCCTAGAGATGGAGAGAGAAAACAACAGAGGGTGTAGTGTGCTCTCCCCTTTGGGGGAGGTGCTGGTGAAACTGAAAAGTTAAGCCTAGGACTGAGATTCTGAAAAGGACTATCTAATAAGTAGTGTGTGAGATCTAATCAGTAGTACATGAGTACTTCAATGCTTATCTGAAGTGTTGCCTTAATTTTAAACTCTGTATTGACAGTGTTCTACCAAAGTTATGACTGCAACTGAAAGCCTTTGAGTGATGTTGTGCTTAAAGTAACATAGGATGGTATACAGTATGCAGTCAATGCCTGGGGTGATGAATTGTGTGATTTCACTGCTGAAAACATGGTCAGCTCTAGAGTGGGTGGCAGTGGAGGAAAAGGAGTCCCCCGCCTGGTGGTGATAGAAAACACTCTCATGTAACATGTGTTAGGTGGTCAGGGTCCCCGTGTCCCATGGGCCCCGGGTGGTCAGTTGGATTTCTGGAATTTCTATTTGGACTACAAAAAACATAGGCCTATGTAAGTGTACTCTGGGCATTAAGGGGTTAATGTGGACATTAACCAGGAGGATGTGGTGGGAAGATCTAAGACTTGCATCCGTGTGCACAAACAGTAAACGGGTTTGGGCAGAGAGTACACTTGATGCTCGGAAGACCCTATATGTAGGTGGGGCTTAGCTGCATGTGTAGGCCATATGGAAAGAAGCCTCTCCAGGATTGGGCAATAATTACAGCCTACATCATCCTAGAGATGCTCTGTTGTAACATGACTGTATCAGGCACTGCCATGGTGAATAATGGCTATCTTTATCTTAAGGTGACTTCATCACTTCTAAAGTAAAATAGTAGTCCCTTTAAAAGAAGTTAATACTTGAATGTCCTGCAGCCTGCACTCCCAATCTTCGCTCTCTTCTGTTTCAAAAGTATCTTCTGCTTTGACACACTTCCTGGAGTGTTGGATGCCGGAGTATCATTTTTCCTTCTGTCATCTGGAAGAATAACAGAGAGCAGATGGTTGATCAGACAACCAACACACCCAGAAGAGTCAGATGCAGAAGATTTTTAAGGCAATGAAGACCTAGAAGCAGGGGAAGTAAGTATTAACTCCTTTCTTTTATTGGCACTGCTATGTGTATTTTATTTTTTAAAGGAACAAAGCCGCTTTAAGCTTGACACTTGAACTTAGGAAGGCCCAACATACACTATATTACCAAATGTATTTGGGACGCCTGCCTTTACCTGCACATGAACTTTAATGGCATCCCAGTCTTAGTCCACAGGGTTCAATATTGAGTTGGCCCACCCTTTGCAGCTATAACAGCTTCAACGCTTCTGGGAAGGCTGTCCACAAGGTTTAAGAGTGTGTCTATGGGAATGTTTGACCATTTTTCCAGAAACGCATTTGTGGAGTCAGGCACTGACCTCAACACCTTTGGGGTGAATTAGAGCAGAGACTGTGAGCCCGGCCTTCTCGTTCACATCAGTGCCTGACCTCACAAATGCACTTCTGGAAGAATGGTCAAACATTCCCATAGAAACACTCCTTAAACTTGTGGATAGCCTTACCAGAAGATTTGAAGCTGCAAAGGGTGGGCCAACTCAATATTGAACCCGATGGACTAAGACTGGGATGCCAATAAAGCTCATGTGCGTGTAAAGGCAGGCATCCCAATACTTTTGGTAATATAGTGTATGTGGATTGCAATAGAGCACAGATGGAATGGCGCAGACTGGTGAGGCTGTGGAAGTCAGAAGATAGGAATATCTGCATCTAAGGACTGATATTCTTTACTCCTTCAAAATATCTGCCCAAAATACCAGGTACATAGCCCTATGTAATGTTGACTGTAAAGCTGTGAGTTCCCCCCCACTCCTCTCCATTATGCTGATACCCGTCTATGTGCTCTTCAATACAAATGGATATTTTTAAATGGGGGGCAAAATAAACTGTTTCTTTCATTAAATTAGCATCCTGGTGCCACACTCTGGAAATGCAGGCATTAGGGCACAATGAAACAGGCTGCTCTTTGGTCACACATTTCACGTGTGGACTAACATTTCCTCATTTACTCAATTTGAAAGGAACATATCTTTCCCTTCCATAGGAGCAGGAAATGTTCATCCTGCATGTCCTAAGGCACCGGAGGTATCACAGAGATTGGTATGGCTTTGGCGGTAGGGGTTCCCATATGTATTTTAAGCCAGCATTTAATGCTATGAGAATAGACAAAATGATTTGCCTTCCCAGCTTGGGGCAAACTACTTTAAAAAGTGTCCAACAAATGTGCAGGGAATGTAACATTCACCATTTTATAAGTTAGGTAATGTAATAGTAATTATATTTCCCATTTAAGAATTGACTTTGGCAAAAAAAATAAAAAATGTCCACCAGTGTGTCTGTGACTGTGTGGCAAATATACCAATGAATCTTATCCCTCATCCTTAAAGCATTGCATTTGTTACCCCAACACTTAATATTTCTGATATGTGCCTGCTGTACCATGTACTTGTATTATAAAGTATCCTGTGCTCTTTGTATTGTTTCCTTTGTGTGAAATCTTTTGTTGCTTTCCTATTAAACAATGACCACACTAAGCAGGAGAGCACACCGTGGTTAGTTCTCTACCTATGCTGGGAACTCAGCCTGTTCTCCTTCAATGATCAGACTTGTCCTGACACTGCCCCCCCCCCCCCTGCACAGCCATTCACTGGAAAGTGCAGTGTGCTGCTGCTTCTCCTCCCCCAGTTTTTATGCAGCTGAGAACAGAGGGAATTTGATCACTTATAAAAAGGGGAAAAGGGTATTTATAATGTTTTTTTGTTTTTTTTATATCTATACAAAAATGTTTTGCCTTTCACTTCTATTTTAAACGGAATGGGTTGCTTTTACAACCACTTTAAGTGGGTGACCTAATCTCTCATATCTACCTGCAGTTCAGCTTTAAGTCTTATCAACTTATGCCCATTCTCTATCAAGACTTTTTGCAATGTTTACTTTCTCAAAACTTTTTTTCTACATATATTTTTAACCACTTGCTTACTGGGCACTTAAACCCCCCTCCTGCCCAGACCAATTTTCAGCTTTCAGCGTTGATGCAATTTGAATGACAATTGCGTGGTCATACAACGCTGTACCCAAATGACATTTTTATCATTTTTTCCCCACAAATAGAGCTTTCTTTTGGTGGTATTTGATCACCTCTGCAGCTTTTATTTTTTGTTAAAGAAATATAAAAAGACTGATTTATGATGGGCACTGATGGGCTGCACTGATGGGCACCGATGGGCTGCACTCATGGGCACCGATAAGGCGGCACTGGTGGGCACTGATAAGGCGGCACTGGTGGGCACTGATAGGTGGCACTGGTGGGCACTGATAGGCGGCACTGGTGGGCACTGATAGGCGGCACTGAGAGGTGGCACTGATGGGTGGCACTGAAGAGCATTGATAGGTGGCACTGGTGGGCACTGAGAAGTGGCACTAATAGGTGGCATTGATAGGTGGCACTGATAGGTGGCAGTAATGGACACTGATAGATGGCAGTGATGGGCACTGATGGGTGCCAGTGATGGGCACTGATGGGTGGCAATAATGGGCACTGGTAGGTTACACTGATAGGCAGCATTGCTAGGTAGCACTGACGAGGCACTGATTGGCGGCACTTGTGAGCATTGATAGGTGGCACTTGTGGGCATTGATAGGTGGCACTGTGGGCATTGATAGGTGGCACTGTGGGTATTGATAGGTGGCACTGTGGGCATTGATAGGTGGCGCTGTGGGCACTGGCAGGGGGCAATTATATCCACAATGGCTGGCACTGGCTGCTGGCACTCATGAGGCTCCTTCTGCCTCCTTCCTCTTCGGGACCGATGTCCCTTGTGAAAGACCTGGTGATCGGCTTTTTTTCCTCCTCACGCTGTCAGCGTGAGGAGAAAAAAAAAACAGATTACCGATTCTTTGTTTACATTACATGATCAGCTGTCATTGGCTGACAGCTGATCACGTGGTAAGGGGTCGGGATCGGCCCCTTACTCGGATCGGTGATCGCCCGAGTCTCAGTGACTCGGGTGATCACAGCGCGCGCTGCACGTGCCTTGCAGGGGCGCGCGGGGAGCGCGCAAAGAGGAGGCCGTCTATTGACGGCCTCGTGGATTTTCAGGTCCGCGCTGAAGCCGTAATTTGGCTATAGCGCGGGCCTCAAGTAGTTAATCTAAGATAAACATATTGCCAAGGGATATATATGTTTGTTGCTTTGGATATGCTCGGTATTACATTGTTTACAGAAGATTAGCAGGACATCTGAATCTTCTGTACTGTTTTATGTATCTTTCTTTATGCTAAATCTGCTTTGCTAAGCCCTCTTCAAATAGCTAATACCCCTTTTAATGTCTTTGCACCAGTTTCCTAAGCAGTATACACTAATGATGCCTAGGATTGGATATCGCCTTAAGCTTAGCATCTTCTGCAATGACAGCCAAACATGCTGCATCATCAAAAGCTGCCAATGTAGATGCAATGTCAGTCTATAATATGGAAGGTCACATTCATGCATCTATGCCGGCAAGTGAAAGAAAAACACACATTGACTGTGTATTAGAAAATAATTCTAGTCCCCAGGGGTCGTGATCATTTTTCCATTCATTTGTCAAAAAAATCAGCCCGAAGAAATGATAAGATTTCCATATACAAATAAAAAGCTATTTCACATCAAGGAGCATTATTCTGTTTTTATATCTAATAGAATTCAATAAAGAGCTATTTAAAATGTAATCACTTACTACAGCCTTTCCCCACGTTACTTCATTTCTTTCTACCTACAGAGCAGCTAAGATGGAGTCCAGGAGCTGACACCAAGAAATACATTGCCTCTGTGCCCATTCTCTTTAACACATATAACGTTGAATGGCATAGATTGACCATGCTCGCCCTTTCCACCCTTCTCCTCCATTCATAGAGGCGGTACTATAGCTATCTATGGAGGTGGACCTTTCATTCATCCACCCATCTTTCATTCATAGATATTTTTTCATTCATGGAAGCTATAGTACAGCCTCTGTGAATGGAGGTGGTGGGAAGATAGGGTGAGCAAAGTCAGCATTTATGATGAATGCATATGACAGGTCCAGCACTGATATAAACTCCCGCAGCACTGGAAGATTTTGACAATCCCAAATATTGGGTTGTCCGCAGAAAAGTTATGTTGACCTGCGGGTCCCCAATAAATTTTCTTAATTTGCAGGGATTTTCTCTCACTTACTGTTTGGCTATGGGACAGGAATTGAAGGTAAATCTCCACAATGGAACACAGATGGCAAAAAAAAAATCAAACAGAGGTTATAACCTTCCCTTGCTATATTTAAATAAAAAAAATTTTTTGCCTCTACTTCTACCTTAACGTAACCCTTACAATCGGCCTATCATTGTTGTTCAAGTGCTTTGGCCTTAACACTAAACATACTTTACACATAACCCCACTCCCTCAGTCTGAAAGGGTAACTCCACTTTTGTGGGGGGGGGGGGATAGTGAATAACGAAAAAATAATATAGCATATACAATTGCGACACAAATTATATTGTAATTGAATGTTATTAAAAATTACATTTCCTTTTCAGTCTGCAGCCGCTGTAATTTTCTATAAATGCAATGCAATATGGCTACCTGGAGGTGTTCTGTACACAGAATGTGTACTCACTACCCCCAGAAACATAATTTCCTGCTTGTGTGATTGGCTCATCAATTTTCCCAAAAGTCTGCCTAAGAAACAAGTCAGATTTCAGGCATCCCCTGCAACAAAAATTTCATTTTTGGTGAGATATTTAGAATAGGTAATATGGGTGGGGAGGGTGATTACCACCATTACTAGTACACAATGTAATAATAAATGGGATTTATTTTTTACCAAAGACATGTAGCAGAATACATTTTGTATGGTAGGGAGGGAGTTATAGTTTAGGGTGGGGAGGGAGTTATTGTTTAGGGTGGAGAGGTGGGGAGGGGTGTTATTGTTTAGGGTGGAGAGGTGGGAGGGTGTTATTGTTTAGGGTGGAGAAGTGGGGAGGGTGTTATTGTTTAGGGTGGAGATTGTTTAGGGTGGAGGGGTGGGAGGGTGTTATTGTTTAGGGTGGAGAAGTGGGGAGGGTGTTATTGTTTTAGGGTGATGGGGTGGGAGGGGGTTATTGTTTAGGGTGGAAAGGTGGGATGCAGGCCCAGCAGATTTCCTCATTAGTGCTCTGCAGGTGTACAGCTGGCTAATAATTATGGAACCACTCCCATAAGACCCACTTAGTAGGAATATGCAACAAAGTTTGTTATAATCACTGCAATGTACATAGATCACCCAGAGGGTAATGTTTTTTTCAAAACAAAAGTGGAGTTACGCTTTAATCTTTAACCGCTTGCCTAGGAGGGCAATTTTGACCTACATGTAAAAATCTGCATTTGTTTGCTAAAAAAAAATACTTGGAACCCCCAAACATCATATATTTTATGAAAGCAAAGGCACTGGAGAATAAAATGGTGGTTGTTGCAATTTTTATTGTCACACAAAATTTATCAGAGGTTTATTAATCTGAGCTTTTCAGGGAAAAATACACTTAAATAAATTTTAGTGCACACAAGCACAGTAAACCCAGTTTTTGGTAAATTATAAAAGATAATGTTACACTGAGTAAATAGATTCACAAAATGTCACGCTTTAAAATTGAAATGGTGATAAACTAGGGTACATTCAATTATCTATAATCATCCTGCTTTTGCAGGGAACTTCCTTCACTGTGTAATTTAAATTTACATAGTGAAGGAAGTTCCCCGCTCAAGCCAATGATGTAGGCGGGTCCGACATACCGAGGGGGCGGACCTGATGGGGGACTGCTCTCACTTTGGTAATACATGTATAGACCCGCCCCTTCTCATGTTCCGCATCTCGTCCGCTGAGCGGACCTGATGGGGAACTTTAGAAGGGGCGGGTCTATACATTTAAAATACTGAGAGGGAGTTCCCCATCAGGTCCGCTCAGGCACAACCAATGACGGACAGCGCTGGACATCGGGATCGCCGCGGGACACTGGATTTCACCGCTGGAATGTTTTTGTTTTTTTTTTTAAATAAAGGACTTTTTCAAGGTGTTTGTGTGTTTTTTTAAACATTTTTTTACGCTTTCTTCGTGAAATGGTAGGGGTACAATGTACCCCTTACCAATTCACATAGGCAGTAATCAGTCCTCTGAGTAATCCCCCTCTGAGTCAGCCGTAATCTGAGGTGAGATGGGCATTGATCCGGCTGCATTCATGGCAATGGTGAGGCTGCAGATGGGCATTGATCAAGCTGCAATGATGGGCAATTATGAGGCTACAGATGGGCATTTATTAAGCTGCATTGATGGGCTCTCAAGCCTCGTACACACGACCGAGTTTCTCGTAGTTAAAAACACGTCGTTTTTCTGGACTCAGAGGGGGGCGGGACGAGCGCCATCAGATTACATACAGCGAGAATCTCCTGTTTACTCCGTGGCCTCTGTAATAGGAAGTCCCGTCTCCTGGACTGGCTTCTATGATAGACAGAACACTGGTCCAATGCCGGCCCAGGAGACGGTACTTCCTATTACAGAGGCCACTGAGTAAACAGGAGATTCTCGCTGTATGTAATCTGATGGCGCTTGTCCCGCCCCCCTCCCCGGTCTCTCCGAGGCAGCCCAAATTGCAGTATTGGCGTATAACACGCACACACTATTTGCAACCAATTTGCAGGGTGAAAAAGTGAGTGTTATACGCCAATAAATACAGTACATATTTCACAACGGGTGTGACAAGGAGGAGGTATGGCGCGACACTGTTTATTTAGATTTATTAACTAAATATACTGCAGTAGTCCAAAAGACACTTAATACAATTCTAAAATATGTTCCAATTGTGACCATCTTTAAAGCCCAATTCCAGAGTATTAGCATCTCCCCCCTACCTCCCTCTAACTAACCGCACAATGTGGACATCTGTTATTGGTGAAGGTGACACTTGTATGACATGACCTTAGTTTACATTGTATTGCTGAGCAACTCCTGAAGCTTTGCCTCAAAATTATTTTTTTATTGTATATCGCAACTGCTGCAATAAACAAAAAAAAACGTCTAAAACACTGTACAATATAAAAAGGAACTTGTGCAAATCCTGATATTTCATGCAGCTGCTTGATTTAATACTGACATGCAAATGTCTGGAGAAGCCTTAGTTACTAATTATGCCACAATTAAAATGAAATGTGTGAAAATGCTGAAGTGTGTGTTGCATCAGCACAATACATAGTCGTCTGTATGAGCCTATTATTCCATTATAATATGCTGAAGTTACAACATTATTTTACACAGGATGATTGAAATATGGGTAGTCGCTGTGGTGGATCGCATTACTTGGCAGAATTTCAGGCATCCATGTATATTTAATACAATGAGCAATGGGTAAAATTGCAGTTAAAGAAGCCATAGGATTATCTCAAGCCTCGATACAGTTTTAACTGAAATAAAAATATAGTGGGACTGTCATTAACCACTTGCCAGCCAGGACTGAGCCTTCTTGCTTAATGTATAAAGTGACCCTGTCACTATACAAAAGTTTCCCAGGGAAGGTATAGCTCTAAAACAGGGGTGTCAAACTCAATTTCATTGTGGGCCGCATTAGCATTATGATTGCCCTCAAAAGGGCCAGTTGTATCTGTAAGATTAGATGTCCAGCGCATCCCCTCCCCTTACATTAGATGTCAAGAGCCACCCCACCATCAGAAGTTGAGTCCCCCACCCTCCCTTACATCACAGTGCACCCTACTTACCTTATGCTGCTACTGGGAAGAAGCTGGATGCATTGCTTGAAAGCAGAAAGTAAGGCTCTGGAGTAGGACCAGAGGAGGGCTGGAGCTCTCCTGCAGTTGCAGGAGAGTTGCGAGGGCCACATGAAATGGCCTGGATGGCCGGATTCGGCCCGCGGGCCTTGTGTTTGACACCAGTGCTCTAAAAGAATGTAGAGAGTATCGATACCCAACTTTTCAAGAGTTGTAAATGTGGGGGGAAGACAGCGTATCAGTCCTAGTATCACTCAAGGATGACTGGTCAGTAATGTAATTTTACACGACAACAAAGTAAAAAAAAAATCAACGTTTTTTATACAATATCTTAAAATTATCCAGATGGAAATACATAAATTAATATATTTTATGGCTACTGTTACACATCACATTATCTGTCTATGCCAGTGGTTCTCAACCTTCCAGTGCCGTGACCCCTTGATAAAATTTCCCAAGTTGTGGGGACCCCAACAATAAAATTATTTTCGTAGCGTGGGTTGTCCGCACCCAAGGCAAGACAGGTAATTTGCACCCTCAACCCACGGACATTTAGCACTTCCTGAGTTCCATTCCACTCGTACAGTATTAAAACCCCTTAGGGTACATTTTAGGATGTACCACACTTTCTCTTGGTTCTTTCTTTCCCTTTTATCTCTCTCTATCTTATTTTCTTGTTTTTTTCCCCCATCCCTCTCCCTAGCCATCTTTTTTGTTATTTCTCTTATTCTTTCTCTCCCTTTTTCTTTTTTCCTCCCCCTCTTTTCCTCTCCCTTCCATGTATTCTCAATTTTCTCTTACTCCTTGGTGGGGGGTGGGGGGGGGGTGGGATGAGTGGCAGTGCTGGGGGGAGTTTTGATCAGCCAACTTAGGTGCTCTGATCAAGGTCATCTGCTGATCCGAGAACTGTAGTGGGGACTTTTAATGGCAACTATAATCACAGGTAGAGTTACTCACTGTGCCTCCGGCTTCACTGTGTCTCCGAATTTGTGGTGTCTCGCAGCAGTGACACCTATGCCGGAATCAGGAGATAGGGTCTCCTCCAGCCCCTCCCACTTCACATTCCTCACCAGTCAGCTGACCTCTAGTCTCTGCCCCCCAGCCATGATGTGAACTGAATGGGCAGCTGTGAAAAGGCTTCAGGAACAGCCCAGGATTTGGTGACCCCTGACAAACAGGTTGAGAACCACTACGCTGCACTGCTTCTTCAGGACTTCCTATTCACATATGACAGACGCTATAAATTTACAAATTAAATCTACAAATGAAAAAAAACAAATGTCCAACTTTTTCATTGCCTGTCCTGCTGAATGCTACCCTGCTCTGAATAAATTGTCCCATGAAGTTGGCTGAGAAACCAACACTTCCAGGAGCGTGGATATCCTGGATCCAGACACACTCTCATGGGTTCCTCCTGCTGACCACCATGTCTGGTTTAAATCCTGTACTGATATGGAGATTGGTGGAGGAGCTGCAAGGGACCCAGGAGATTGACAGGACCCCACTTTTGGGCATGGACAGCCAATATAAAGTGTTTCTGCCACCAGGCAAAGATGTGGACACCTGGAACCCTTACACTCTGCAAAGACCAGGGATCTGGGAGTCACGTGACTACTGTTTTAGGACTATTTGAGACATAATTAGATTAGTATATTTAATTGCTTTAGGGAATAGCTGGAGGGTGGTAGAGGGGTATTGTTGGTGGATTGGCAATTTTAAAATGCACCTGTGCCCAGACTATAGATATGACATTGACATTTTTTACTTTTTTTAAAAAGGTAGTAAAAGAGCTGTAACTTATAAGAAAAAAGTTTTGATTTGGAGGGTTTAGAACTGATGTCAGATTTTTATTACTGCTTGCTATTAGGGATATTTATTGTGTTTAATTGCCATAATCACCAAGGTCACTAGGAATGAAAGTGAGGGTAAATACAAAATTCTAAGTTGCCACCAGAACAGGAAGAGAGGTGAAATCTTTCAATGGGACACTTGTTCCTTTGACTGTCCAAGTGGTAATTTTCCACACTTTGGAAAGCTCTGTTCTTACTTCCTGTTGAGTCTACAAGACAAGATGTAAAAGGAAATCTCCCTAATGGGATGCAGATGGCAGAAAAAAAACCCTCCCTGCTCTTTCCCAAATACAAAAAAGGTTTTGGTTTTAAAAATACTTTAAAGCGAGCCCTCCCTGATCTCTCTTGCTGCATGTACACAAAAGTAATTTATCCTCATAGATCACAATGGAAACTCAAAAGTTTGGTTTCAGTTGAGTTACATTAGAGACTAGTAGCAAGCCAAAATTCTGTTTCTTATAGAAAATAAAAGGGAGTCGAGTTGTAATTTCAATGCTTATGTAAAATTTAATGATGAATTTCTCCACAATCCCTTTATCTAAAAAGGTGAACAAGGGCTTATTCCAAGGTGCTCATTATGATGGTTCACAAAACATTAATACTTTAATGCATATCATCTAGAGACACAGGTTCACATCAGGTACAAATGGGACCCACATTCCACCAATGCTTATGTAGCGGGTATGTACTTTCCCGGGTGTAAATTTGAATTTGACAGAGACATTAGTGATCTGTAATTCCCTGCAGCCTAGTAGGTGGTGCTGTTGCCCTGGGCTGGGGTTGAATCATTGCTGTGTGCTGTGCCTCCTTTTTGTCCTCCCTCGGCAGCGGTATGGTGGGTCGGGGAACCCGTCGTGCTTGCTGGGAGAGGGTATAAAGGGGCCGGCCATGTTTGTCACGGGGTCGGAGTCCCAGGCACCTTCAGCCTGTGGACGGTGGTTCGTGTCGGTTCTCTAGGCGGGCTTAGGCCTAGAGGACAGCCGGAGGTCGTGTTCCATCCCAGGCACCTTTAGCCTGGGGGGAGGTACTCAGATGGAGGTCCGGAGCTCCGTGCCCAACACTGAGTTATGTGAGGGAAGGAGATCCTAGGGAACCCCGGGAGTGGGTACCCGAATCCGTGAAGGCGCAATGGACCGGGGGGAGCTCCTCACTTGAAGACCCGGTGCAGCATACTGCCGGTGACAGGTGAGCCTCTCGTCGGAGACCGCCTGGAAGGAAATTCCCCTCGTGCGGAGACCGTAACCCACTTTCAGGAAGGAAAGTGGAGAACTACATTGTGTCTGGGCCTATTCGCATCCACACCTCCTTTTCTGTTCTGTTTCTACCAAGGGAGTTCAACTGATTGTGTTCATTCGAGAAGAATAAAGGAGTGTTGAACTTTAATGGTGTGGGGCTCATTTCCTGACAGACATTGTTCAAGGTGACTCTTGGAGGGAGGATCCAGGTGCACAGCACTGACCCGAAGGTAATACAAGAACGTTGCTTATACCACACTGACACATGTGGTGGAAGCCAGGCGTGGTGTCCCCGCTCCCTCCCCTCTAAGATACCCCTAGACAAGAGAAAGACGAGACGAGAGAAAGAGGGGAGTGGAGGTGGCCGCTACACTTAGATATTATCTACCTGTTCTAATATACTATATAAATAGTGTATATATATATATATATATATATATATATATTATATACTGTATGTAGAATGCAATTTTACCTTAATGGGCAAGTTGCTAAATCTTTAATCCCCCACAGTGGTAGCTTTATGCACTTAGTTACTACTTTATAATATGCATAAAGAAGTGCATATGGACAGGAACAATACTCATCCTACTATGCAGTGTCATTCAAATGATGCTCAGTTGGTAGTAAAAGGTCTAACAGGCCAAGAAACCAACACTGTAACACCACCACCACCAGCCACCACCAGCCACCACCAGCAAGTAACATTCACTGACCCTGGACAGAATGGTTCCATGGATTCATGCTGTGCATACCAAATTCTGATCCTACCATTTGTTAGCAGAAATTGAGAGTCATGATGAGATCCTGCAAGGTTTTTCCATTCTTCATTCAATCATTCAGTTCTGGAGCTATACCTTGGGTTTTCATGAGGCCATGCAGAAATGAAAGATGAATGTGTGTAAGAAATGGTATCAGCGGTCTTAAGTGATTGTCCGAGGGGTGCTGCTTGCCTAGGCACTTTGTAGTATATAGCTTTATTTTACATGAGAGGCTGCAAGGTAAGCAGACCTTTTAATTTTTATGCAAGATCCACTGTAAAAGATAACTGTACTTTCTGAGAAAATATCCTTTTATCTATCTCCCTCACCCATGGACCTAATGTAACCTTACCTCTGCCAACCCAGATACATACTGTTCTGAAAAGACTTCTACTTATTTTACACCTCAGCTTCTGGCGACTTCCTTTAGACACTGGGGACGTCATTGGGCCTCACTGTAGGATCCTGGGAAAGATACTGTATGTGGGAAACACAGCATCCATAAGGGTTTCCGCATTAGTGCCCAGAGGAAAGGAAGATTTTGGCTGGAGACTATGAAGATCCAGGCTGCATCTGTCTCATTCAAGTAAAGCTGGCTGTAGACCCTTTGAATCTTGGCCACTTCAGCAGGGGCCGGGCAAGATTCAAACCATGTATGGGTAGGCTGATTGATCAACTTGGGTGCAACCAGCATGTTGGATTCTTTATACGATGATTGCCAGCGGGTATAGCTGCTAGCAATAATCACTGTGTGTTCTCATGGCTAGTGGCTATGGCCACCAGCAGTAATCGCATGCCATAAATCCAACAGGTTGGTTGGGTGGAACGACTTCAGTACAACCAGCTCCCTGATGAACTGGCCAAAATTGGATCCTACTATGGCTGGCTTAAGTACACATTTGGGGTGAAGAATGGGACTATATTGTATGAATTTTGCCCTATGCTTGGGCTTAATTATAGGCTCTACAATTAAGCCGCAGCAGATGATATAATGTGTCAGAGGGAGGTCGTAGGTGAAAAAAAAGTGCTCCTGGACTAATAAAGTTGTTTAAAGGTACATAGGTTTGCAGTGTACATCTTTTGCAAGTGGAGAAGTGACAGATCCCGAAGGGAAAACAGCATGGGACTTGTGAGCAGCATTATTAACTGTGACACCTGAAAGCTGAAAAAAATGTTGTCAATGGCTAAGATTTCAAAACTCTAAAATAAGCAGCACCTCATATGTACATTTATTTCTCTAATTATGAGTTCTCTATTTCTGCATCTATTTCTGTCATTTTTTTCTCATCCTTTCTTTTATTCTTGTAGGGAATGTTGGTTTTCTGCATAGACAATGGAAATCTAGTTTTGCTGTGAGTAGAACTGAAATGAGCAATTTGCATTCTGTTCAGTGAGTGAGATTACATTTCACATGAAAGTCACAGCTCCAAAGAAGACACAATGGATCTTCACTCCCTTATCGTCTCTCCTTTGCTGTTCCTGTTTTAGCACATTTTACTTTTAAGATGGCTATTTAATACAACACTAGAAAATGCTGAAACCTATACCAGCTAATCATTTAAATATATCTTCTAAGTCACACTAGAATGCCTTCTGGGAACTGTGTGTATCCCAGGAGGCAAGCCACCCATTCACAAAGCGCCGTGCGAGTGGCGCATGCGCAGTAGGAAACGGGCAGTGAAGCCGTAAGGATGGAGGAGCCGGGACCTGCCAGCAGCGATCGATCGCCGTCGGGGGACCGACATCACGGGCGAGTAGGACAGGTAAGTGTCCTTATTAAAAGTCATCAGCTACACTGTTAGTAGCTGCTGACTTTAAAAAAAAAATAATAATCTGGGTGGACCTCCGCTTTAAGGAGCGGGGCCGGGAAGCCGGCAGCTGAGTCCTTAACAACTGATGAGTCATCAGCTGTCAATGGCTTTATCTGCTGACAGCTGAACAATAAAAAAAAAAGTGCCGTGCCCGAACAGTAAAAAAAAAATAAAGAAAAAAACACTGTGGCGTCCTCCTTTGGGTTTTGTATGGATTTGGAAGGGAACCCACGCCAAAAAAAAAAAACGTTGTGGGCTCTGTCCCCCCACCCCCCAAAGCATCTTGTCCCCATGTTGATGGGGTCAAGGGTCTCTTCCCCACAACCCTGGGCTGTTGGGGTCTGTGGGCGGGGGGCTTATCGGAATCTGGAAGCCCCATTTAACAAGGGGGCCCCCAGTCTCTGCCCCCCCTATGTGAATGGGTATCGGGTACCCAACTAATTCACCAAAAAAGTGTCAAAAAGTAATAAACACAAGAGACAGTTTTTGACAAATCCTTTATTAAAAAATAGTGTCCCTCTATGTCAATCCATCATCAATCACACCAACTACCGGACCAGAAAAATCAAAAAAATGTAAAACACTCTCACCTCCTATGCGCTTTGACATTTCTTATATAGGTAAGGGCCAGGGCCACCTGCCTACATCACCCGGTGACACCGGCCCCTTCTGATGTCACACGCCTAGCATGCACCAGTCTGTGATGTCAGAAGGGGCGGTGCCACCGGGTGACGTAGCCAGTTGGCCCAGCCCCTTACCTGTATAGGAAATGTCAAAGCACAGAGCAGGCATTCGGCGGGAGGCCTCCCAGGAGTTGGAGCGTTTTTGATTTTTCGGGTCCGACAGGCGGCGTGTTCAACAATGGATTTACATTGTGGGACACTATTTTATTATTTTTTAATAAAGGATTTGTCAAAAACTGTCTCTTGTGTTTATTACTTTCTGACACTTTCTTGGTAACTGGGTAAGGGTACTATGTACCCAATACCCATTTACATGGGGAGGGGCAAGATCTGGGGGGTTCCAGATTCCGATAAGCCCCCCGCCCGTAGACCTCGACAACCACAGCCCAGGGTTGCTCGCTCATTCCCCCTTTCCTAAACTTGCCAGGCTGCATGCCCTGATAAGTGTCTGGTATAGATTTTTTCAGGGACCCCACACCGTTTATTTTAACATTTTGGCGTTTTATTCTTTATTTTTTCAATAATCAGCAATTGTAACTGCTAGGCATATTACATGGGATTTGACTCTTTTTTTTTCTTTAGAAATGTCATTTACAAAGAGCAATAATCCAAAGCAACCAGATTATTCATTGCTGTCAGAGTCATGGAAGATGTGCCGTGATTGGTACCTGTGAGTTTGCATTTGGGGTCTTTTACTTTATTAAACAAGCCAGTAATATGAATCTTTGATATCTATAACAATGATCAAGGTAACATTTCCCTCTGGCGCACTTCTTATAAAGGTAATTTCCTGTGCAGCAAAGCATACAAGTTTTGCTCTGTGAAATGAGCATGCACAGCGACCAGGATTTTCCATACATCCATTCTGCAGGCAGCTCATGCTGTTCCACTCGCTTGTTGTGTAGAATGCTGGAAAGGTCACCCATTTAATTTGTTTCTTGATATTACATGGATATATTCTCTTGGTTTCAGTGACTTCAGCACTCAACAGACATAAAGACATTAACTTATAAAGGAACACAAATGCTGCAATAAGCTTTTATGACAAGCTGCAATATTTAAAGCTTTCATATACTATGGATTTCAAATGTAGGTTGTGTTTGATATTGTATGCTTTAACTCCCCTGCCTTTCCTAGAAGTTAGGAAATTACAGTATACAATGCTGTTGCTACATCTTATTTCATATTGATCTGATTTTTTATTTTTTTTCATTTAGATACAGACAATGGCAAGATCAGTCACCTGCTTTCCTTTTATATTACCGATTTACCTTTCCTTTATTTTACACTAAGGAGATGGCAGCAGGTTAAATAACACTTTAGCATCTATGGAAGGAAAAGATGGGGGGGGGGGGTGATGGATGAAAAGACAGAAATGTCATTGCCAACATCTCTGAGAAGGAAAGGGAAAAGGTTGAGTGCTTTAACATTGTTATAAAAATGCAAGCTACAGCGCAAACAAACGCAAAGTGCAATATGAATTACTAAAGTGTAAGTTCTGTGCATAAATAAACAGAATAAAATGAATACAAGAGAAAAAAATAAAAGAAATCCCCCAAAAAATGACAAGCATGTAGCCAGTGAAAGTCTGTGCTAAATTGTAGAAACAGTCCCAAACACAATTTTCTGCAAAAGTGCTGCTGTGCAAGCGATAATTTAAAGTGCTGAAGTGGTCAAAAACTCACAGATCCGTGCTTCACAAAACCCCTTTTGTGCTTAAACTCACCAGATCAATTGGACCCCTTAGCAGTACTGCATGTGGGTCAATCAAGCTTAGAGCAGGGAGATGAGATGACACTTCATATGTATCTTCCTTTATATTTCAGACTCGTACATAAGGAGAGAGATCCAATATAGTGTAAAATGTCTTGGTTTATTACAATAAAAAAGTAAAATCTCACTTACAATGAGTAAAGAAAGCATTGGTTTAAATATCCAAAAGAAGTTCGCTCGCTCCAAGAAGCAGCTTGGTTCTCCCAGCTGTGTTCCACCGCTCGTCAAACGTGGTATCACTGAGTAGCCGAAATCTACGTCAATGCGTTTCACCCCTCCCACAGGGCGTTATCAAAGACAAAGATTCCCGGCCTCTCAGTTGAATAAAAAGTAATGCGTGGATCCAATCCGCTCACATGATCATGATCTCATGTCCTTTTGGGTGTACTCGGCTTCAAATACACCCAAGCTGACTAAAATGACATATCAATTCAATTCACAGACATAATGAAAATGCTAACTAAACAATTCATATTTAAAATCTATAAACTCCCCTGACAGACAATCCAACATAAATTTGTTGACATGTAAAAAAATATTAATTAACTACAAAAAATAAAATAAAAATAAATATAAAAATATAAAAAAAAGGGAAAAATGAAAATAAAAATATAAATGAAAATAAAAATAAATAAAAATAAAATGAAATAAAAATAATATAGAACATTCTAAAATATTACAATAACCAATCACCAGTTGAATAGAAAACAATTAAGATCTAATTCTATATTTAACTCCTTGGGGTTCATAGTGTTTAACAGATAAATACATTTGGTTTCATTCTGAGAAATACCTTTAGTAAGGTTACCTCCCCTCCAATGCGGGAGTGCCCTATCAATTCCACAAAACTTCAGTGATGTGGGGTCACGATTGTGTAATGCTTGGACTGACTATGATTGACAAACCCCTTTTTGATATTGTTCACATGTTCACGTAACCTTGTTCCAAGCTTTCTAGTGGTTCTCCCCACATACCGAAGCTTGCATGGACATGACAGCACTGTTGCATTAGCTGGCAAAGATTTATCAAAAGATTAAAGGACTATATTTCAGACTACATCACTAGGACCAATAAGACTGCTGTGAGACAAACTCATAATGTGCCTTTTGTTTTGTCTTGTAGAATCATCCAAGATTCAGACTAGGTAAAATGCCAAAGGCAACCCATTCAATCTTTATTTATTACAAGTACTTATATAGCACCATCAATTTTTGCAGCACTTTACATATATATTATATATTCACATCAGTCCCTGCCCTCAAGGAGCTTACAATCTAAGGTCCCTAACTTACATTCATACACATACTAGGGCCAATCTAGACAGGATTCAATTAACCTTCCAGCATGTCTTTGGGATGTGGGAGGAGACCCACATAAGCACAGGGAGAACATGTAAACTCCAGGCAGATAGTGCCATTGCTGGCACCTAGTGCAACCCTAGTACTGCTGGGCAGAATTGCTCACTGGCAAACAAGAACAAAAAGATCTTCTGGATAGCAGCACTCCTAAAATAAAAGCCCTTATTTAAAAATCCAGGAATCCAAACACACACTGTACATCACGACACACTGATGTACAGTGTGAAACGCGTTAGCCAGTTTTTGACCAGTGTGTCGTGATGTACAGTGTGTGTTTGGATTCCTGGATTTTTAAATAAAGGCTTTTATTTTTGGAGTGCTGCTATCCAGAAGATCTTTTCGTTCTTGTTTGCTGATATTTGCATTGCTTGCACCCTTGGCTGCTGGGAGGAGGTAATTTGGAGGAGTTCCACACGTGAGCGGCTCCCTTTTCCCTGTTTCTCAGAATTGCTCCCTACTGGCCACTGTTCTCACTTAACCTGCTTTGTGTTTTATTGATATATGTTTTGTGTGACTTTTGCTTCAAGCAGAACTTCAGCCAAAAGGGGAAATTCCTCTTTCCCTCCTCTTCCCTCTTCTCCTTTACATTTGACACTTTTTTTTGGGGGGGGGGGGGGCGACCAGTTACCTGGTTTTGACAGGTACCTGCTCCCCCACTTCCGGTAGGATTTCCGCAATGATCCGACTGGAAGTTTGGCCCCTCTCCTTCCCCCACGGCCTTCCTAGACACATCACAGGTCCCAGAAGACTGCGGGACCATTCACAAAGCGTAGCAAAGCTCACGCATTGCACAGTGGGAATCTGACTGTGAAACCGACAAGGCTTCCCTGCCGGTTTCCATTAGTTAAGATGCCAGCACCTAAACCCGAAGTTAATTAAAGAATCGGCTCGGGTGAGGACAGTGCTGGATCCCTGGACAAGGTAAGCATGCTTATATTAAAAGTCAACATCTACAGTATTTGTAGCAGCTGACTTTTAATTTTTTGGAGAGAGGAGGAGACTGGAGGTCCTCTGAAAGCTGGCCATACATAAGTGAATTTCATCCAATTACTGATGAACCAGCCAAAATCTTCTTTGAGGGAGCCTGGTGGAAGATTGTTGGCCAAGCAGCATGTGCAACCAATCAGATGCAAGCACTGTTGGGGTTTTTTGACAACAGGCAGCACCAGCTGACACAGTACAATAGCCACCGCTGGAGATTTGTCCATCTAGCGTTAAGCTGGCCATACATGGATTAAACTGGCTGAATTTCGATCCATGTATGTGTAGGGTGGTTGGATTTTCCCCACTTGTATTTTGATGGTAGGAAAGTCTCCTCGTTGTCAGAATATAATAGCTCAGTGGGGAGGATTCCCTCATCCACCTCAAGTGTGTGGATGGGAGAATCAAATCAGTTTATTTACTGCTGAAAAACAATGTGTTTATGGCCAATTTTACTAATACACACAATTGTATTTACTGACAATTTTACAGACTAAGCAATTTAATCAGAGGAAATTATGGACTTTTTAGGGCAATATATATATATATATATATATATATATATATTTTTTTTTTATAGTAACAAATTAACAAAATGTATTTAAAAACATATAAAGTACAGACTTATAAAAGCAGTGAACAGCACATTCAACTCTATCCGCTGGGACTGGGTCAGTGCATGTATGACCACTGGGAAGTTCCCTTGGTAGAGTGGTAGCAAAAGCTACACATGTTTCGCGAATAACGCTTCTAAACAGATAGAGAAAACAATAGTAGCAAATATACAAACAGAACAAGAAAAAAAAAGGTTACACCCAGTATCCAAAGGTAAAGGGGTTCACCTGATACCTTATAAACAGGTAGTGAGAATGCAACAGAGAACACAGACACCAACACCACACCCATAATCAGGAGTGCAGTGGCGGCTGGTGCTCAAAAATCTTTGGGGGGTGCAAACAAACTGAAAAATACTGAAAAACAAAACGTCAATTGCAGCCACTGTGCCATCAAACGCAGCGACTGTGCCATCAAACGCAGCCACCCTACCCATCAATTGCAGCCACTGTGCCCATCAAATGCCGCCACTGTGTCATCAATTGCAGCCACTGTGCCTATCAAACGCAGCCACTGTCCCATCAAAAAGATCAATTTAGAAGGGCAAAACTGATAAATTACAACATTATTGAGGAATTAAATCCCATGGCCGCTGTATATTCACATACTTATTTTTTGGTAAGTTTGCTTATCTCACACTCCTGATTATGGGTGTGGTGTTGGTGTCTGTGTTCTCTATTGCATTCTATCTATGCACTACCTGTTTATAAGGTATCAGGTGAACCACTTTACCTTTGGATACTGGGTGTATCCCCACATCTTTCCACGCCCCATGGCTGCATACCTGCTCCTGGCTTGGCCATTCTGAATCTACTTTTTTCTCCTATTAACAAAATGTATGTATTATGTTTGACAACCCCTTTTTTTTTCTTGTTTTGTTTGTATATTTAAAAATGTTGTTTTAGACCGTGCTACAATAGACTGTGAATAAATAACATCTATAAGACTGCAGTGATTAATCCAAGTGATAGAAACAAGGTTAGCATAATTAATAACAAAAAAGTTGCGCTAGTCATACATTATTAAGTGCAGTGCATAAATCGTAGTGTGAAAATACATAAATATGAATATTAGCAGAAAAAAATCCTTATAGTAGGAACAAATGAAAGTTCAAATTTCCGTCAAAACAGGTAATCCACCACCAAGTAGTCATGCAGAACTAGGATGGTCAAACAGGCAGGAAGAAACAACCTATGCAGGGTATATGGAACCAGGAGTCCTCTTAGACACTCCAATGATAAACCAGATCCTGTATGGTAGTCACACTCACAGCGGGATCACAGTGGAATTGATACAACCAGATATGGATCATACAAAGAAAACTCCAATAGTGTAATACTGTTTAAATTATTTATTGAAAAAGAGAGAGCCAATTGGCTACTTACAATAAGTAAAATGTAATCTCACATAGATAAAACAGATCTGCCGCCAAATTCTAAAAGAGATCTCCCGCACTTCCAGGTCACATGGGGCACGATGGCGTCAGCCCGTAGCTCCGCCCGACATGTTTTGTCACACATGACGCCTTCCTGATGTACTTATACTTTTCTCCTTTTAACAAAATGTATGTATTATGTTTGACAACCCTTTTTTTTCTTGTTTTGTTTGTATATTTACTATTGTTTTCTCTATATGTTTAGTGAAAAACATTGATAAGCTCCCAAAGACGCGTTGTTTGCGAAAAAAGTAGCGCTTGTATCTTTAAAAAATGTATTTTGCCCAATTCTACCAAGGGAACTTCCCAGTGGTCATATATGCACTGACCTGGTCGCAGCAGATAGAGTTGGATGTGCTGTTCACCCCTTTTTTTAAGTCTGTACTTTATATGTTTTTTAATACATTTTGTTAATTTGTTACTAAAAAAAACAGTTTTTTTAATATATTGGTGCCTAAAAAGTGCATGAGTTTGTCTGATTAAAATTGCATTTCTGTATAGGACGTGGCACTTTTTATCACTTCTTATACACCCAGAGTACCATCCTGTGGTGGTGTATCTGATGCCAAATTATGTGCAATTTTATAGACTAGGCTAGATGAAATATCAGATGCTATAGTCAGTATTTTGTAACCTTATGTTTATTTGCATATCCTATCTACACATTTGAAGCACAAATACCATATACTTACTTTTATACTTGATAAAGGATCTGTAAGGCCTCATTCACACATGTGTCAAAGGGGCAGTTAAAATGGTTAATCCATGTTTTTATCAACCACCAAATTACAAGCTAGCATGATATAGCGGGTGTTGTGGTGAGGCAAATTTTATACATTATACCATGTTTGCCAGGCGGTGCTGCTTGTCAAGCATGTACTTTGAAGTCAATGGGACCATCCCACAAGTGTTTGGCCTGGGGTGTCACACTTAAATTTGTCACACCCTAGACAAAGTCAAGTATGACGAAACGTGTCGGCTGGAGCCCGGGTCCATGATTTCATTGCGGTTTTGATCCAGGACTTCTACCTTACTGTCTTTGGGATGGATGTTGTATACAGCAGTGGTCCTCAACCTCAGTCCTCCAGTACCCTCAACAGGCCATGTTTGCAGGTTTTCCTTTATCTTGCACAGGTTCTTTAAATCAGAGTCAATGGCTTGCTATTTTGGACAGCTATTTTATCTAAGAGAAATTCCCAAAACATGGCCTGTTGGGGGTACTTGAGGACCGAGGTTGAGAACCACTGGTATACAGCACAGTTTTTACATTGGATTTCTGTAAGTGTTTGGTACATTTTAATAAAAGATTTTAAGTAATGGTTTTACGCTATGTGCGGATGCTTGGTATTCCTTTACATAGATCCATGAGATGGAAGGTTGACTTGTGATGCGAAGACCATCTACCTCGACCTGGAGTATTAGAAGATCTGTATATACCCCTTATAGTTAATTGGGCTGATCTTGGAAAGATGGGGATTTTCTAACAGCTTTGTTGACTCAGTACCAAAGGTATGAGTCCATTATCTCTGGTAAGCCTGCTGGCTGCACAGTGTGGTGGTGGGGCACAGATTAGTGGTTGAATCTCTGTATTTATCATCCTCACACGTGGAAATTCACCTATATTGTTTTGGGACTTACTTCTAGCTGTCATGATCAATTTACATGACTATTGATTTGTGTTACTATCACATTTTTAATTATTATACACCGTTTTGTGGATGTTTATTCACGTATTCTTTTATATCACTTTATATGTTCGTTGTACAGTACATGTACATATATATTTTTTGTATTGTTATCTTTAATTGCGCCACTACAATTGTTGTATGTCATTTTTACCCTTGCTATGGGGCGGTGGGGGACACAAACTAGTGGAGTTTTTGGGTTGATGTAATTCAGCTTTAAAATTCCTGCCATAAATATCCTTTATCAGCCACTTCCTGTTGTAGAATGACAATTCTCTGTTCCTGTTTCCCAGTTGTGCTCATATATTATCACCCCATCATAAGAGCTTTGGATAGAGATTACAAGTGGCTGTTCCATCACCCATTACATGGGCATGGTTCACTGGCCCGTGGTCACTATCAGAAAACTCATCCTGAGAAACGCTATGCAGCCATTGCTGGAGTGCATGCAAAAGGAAAAGAAGTGGTTGCAAACAACCTGCAAGAGATTGGCAGCACTGTAATGCAAAAAATAACAAAATAAAGGTTAAAACACGCTTTTAATAAAAAATGTGCAATTATTTATGATATGTAATGTTTTATTCATTTAAATATCAGACTGCAGCTTGTGTTTGCCTTGAGTTCCACTTTTTTAAATTGAAGCATATAGCCCTAGCACACCATGGATCTTCAAATTAACATCCAAAAATGTATTAATGTGTTCACATCACAGTAGTAAATTGTGCAGATTTGGGAGGCCACAGTGACCTCTTCATGAGGCACGTGCAATGGAATTTAAACCATTTCCAGGAACATGTGTGATGGGAAAATTCAGCTTGATCCACTTTAAATTTGGTCTTTCTCGAGGTCTAATTGTAAACACTTGACAGTGAGCTGTATTCTGTGCACACTTCACCAGCTTCATTGAAGACAAGAATGCCGGTACAATCAATGCACATGCAGTACACTCTACAAAAAAAAAAGTGTTATACTCATCTTATCTTTGTTGGTGATTCTTGTCACCTACATCCAACCAAAAACTATAATGAGGGCCAGGGCCGCCATCAGGAATTTTGGGGCCCCTTACACAGCTTCAGGCATGGGCTCCCTGGAGCAGAGGAGAACCGGGGGGGGGGGTGCTGCCGCCGCAAGTTGTTGAGGTCGGGGGGGCTTTGGGTGCTGACAAACAAAAAAACAAAACAAAAAAAGGGGGGTTGCCATCCGGGCCCCCTACAGGTGTACTGCCTGTACCCCCCTGATGGCGGTCCTGATGAGGGCTGATGTAGTTATGTTATAAATACAAAATATATTGTGAAAATATAAATGTGCTTTGTACTACAGACATAGAAAATAAACCTGCCTGCAGCTATTATCACTGCACTCTGCTTTCCTGATCCACTGCTGGAGAATTCCAATAAAGAATTCCAGTATGGCACACATGCTGTACTGATGATATTCCTCAGTCGAAATGAGTGAAATTTAGAAATGTAATTTCCTTGAAAATGGTTACATTTCAACAAAATTTCACTATTTCAGCAAAATGCATTGGAGTTATAGTAGAAGATAAAATTAAGGTGGCTTCGGGATTTTAACCGCTTGATGATATTGAATATAATTGATACATCATAAAAAAATTCAACTGCTTTTTTAGGATGCATTTCTTATGTCCAGCTTCCCTCCCCTGGACACAGGAAACCCAGCCACTATTACCGCCAAATACCGGCTGTCAACATGGCAGCCAGCAAATGTTTTATATTATAAAGCAGACGTGTCTGTCAAAATACAATGAATCTATGTATTGTTCTATCGTATTTATTACTTCATTTAATTATAGATCAAAGGTGTGACCTTTGATCTGCATATGACATCACATAAAAAAATTAAAAATGAAAATGTATTTCTATTTAACCCTATATTCTTTTGAGCATCTTTTTCTTCAGATTTTTTTTTGTTTTTATTTTTTTTGCCATTAATAATTATTTTTTCATTTGTTTTGTTTGTTGCTTTTTCAATGTACCATAACAAGCAAATGCACAAAGTTAAAATCAAAATGCCTTTTTCATTTACAAATAACTTTGCGTGCTTTGTACCAAAATTTTTATTTTAAACAGGACAAATTATAGAATAAAATTCAGACTTTTTATTTACAATAAACCTACATGTTTTAAAAATAATACTGGTCAAACAGAAAACAAGGGTATTTTTGTATGTTTCTTCGTCTATAGATTTCATAAAAAAAATAAAAATAAAATGTTTGCAAAACCATATTGCCAAAAGAGTCTCGTTTTTTCCAAAACAGTGTATGTCTTATTTGTTATTTCATGTAATGACAAAGTTATCACCAAATAAAGTGTCCCATAGTGCAAATGTAACCATTGCTCTGGTCCATATCCAGGCACATAGGTATGAGAAGTGAAGTATTTTAAGGATAAGTTTACGGTTTTAAGCGTGGAAAATGTAACATGTTCCCAATGCTGCAGCCACTGCCCAATCCCCCCTCCCCTCCTTGTGACAGCAGTACGGGGGGAAGTTCCCCATAATAAATGTCACTTTTTGAAATCATGCTCCGCCCAAACGGCCATGTCATTCATTCACACAGCTCTGTGTGCAAATGAACTACAAGCCCCAACATCCTTTGCAGCTGTCGGCTTGTAGTTCTCAATGAACTACTACTGTGGAGCACTATGGTAGTTCATTGCTTCTTCCTGTCGGTGTATTTGCTTGCCTGTATGTGATGTACGGGCACACAGATATACTGACAGATCTGCAGGAGACTCACATGGCACTAGAGATCTGCTGATCGCTGGTGCAATTCTTTACAGGCTACAGAGAAAAAAAATACACATTTTTACCTGCAAAAATTGTGCATTTATTATTTTTTAAACGGTGAACTTATCCTTTAAGGGTGTAGCAGGCTATAAATGGCTCCTGAATGTTACAAAAGTGTCTCCCACCTATCCTATACCTGTTCTTGAGCCACAAAATGGTCCCCTCATTAGTCTCACTATTTAACATTTCTTTCACATGAAAAAAATAAAACATAAAGCGGAGAAAGTCAAATAAAAAAAATGTAAAGAAACCTTACACAAATAAGGATCAAATACACAAATGAAGAAAACGCACAAATACGCAAAATTCTAAATAAACCCTGAATACACCCCCCCCTCCCCCATTCATCCCATGAATCCTCCCAATGAAAAATGTTAAAACATTTTTTTGTAGAAAGTTTTGCCTAAGCGGGCTCAGTGATTAAAATTTGAGAGTTTCTACTAAAAAAAGTGAAATCCCTTTCACTCAAATCACTCCTCTCATCCCCACTCTTTATTAATTAATAAAATGTAATATTGTTACATTGTATTTTGTTGTAGCTTTTATGTGCATATCAAATGTTTGTCCTGCTCCATCATTTTGGCAAATCCAGAAGTGACATATATTTTTTTCTTTTTTTTAATTAAATTCTTAATTCTTTAATACAATTGTTCTCATATAATCCCTTACTAAGCACTAATTAACTCCAATAAGCCCTAGCTCCTTCCTGTCCCTCTTTTCTTAGTTTTTTTTTACACTTTTATTCATTTTGTTTATTTTTTTGTACTTTGTGCTGAAAAATACACAAATGTCTTTAATTTATTAATGAATATGCTTGCTGTACTTTATACCAGAAATATAATTTTTGTTTTCTAAATGGGAAAGAGTTGTGACTTTTTTGTCTTCTTTATGTTGTGAAAACAATGCTATTGTAACAAAGCCTACCATAAAAAGATATGTATCACTGTTATAATTAGTAATGGCAATGTTATTGTTGAATCAGTTGTTCATTCTGGTCCTTAAAGGGGTTGTAAACCTTCTAGGTTTTTCACCTTAAAGTGGAGTTCCACCCGAAAGTGGAACTTCCGCTCATTTGTCTCCTCCCCCCTCCGGTGCCACATTTGGCACCTTTCGGGGGAGCGGATATCTGTCTTTGACAGGTATCCTGTTCTCACTTCCTGGAGCCACAGCCGCGGCCATTGACGCCACCGCTCGGCTCCCTTCTCCTCCCTCCTCCTTCCCCTACCGCAGGGCCAGTGGAAGAGAGGAGCAGAGCCGTAGGCTACACTGCGCAGTAGGGTTCCTGGCATGAAGCCGTACACATGCGCAGTAGGGTTCCCGGCATGAAGCCATAAGGCTACACTGCTCGGTTCCCTTACCTGCAATGGTAACATCAGCAGCGGTGCCGACATCGCTGGACTCCAGGACAGGTAGGTGTCCTATTATTAAAAGCCAGCAGCTGCAGTATGTGTAGCTGCTGGCCATCAGTTTGAGACCCCTGCTCCACAGGGTGGTTGTGGCACATATGTCAGTGTGGAAATCTTTGACAGTTGTTAAACTAAACAGCTAGCCTGCATATGTATGAATCACCATGGCCAAAAAGGTGAATGGAATTGGAGCAGCACATTCATCCTTCTACAGCACCATCATTTTATATAGATTTGGTGCTATTCCCTCTAAAACATGGAAGCCTGCATCCATAACTCTTATTTCTGGAAGGATTTTAGAATGTACAACCCAACCATTACACTGTATATCTAATGCTTGTATGAAATGGTTAACATGCAAGGCTACACATCACATAGGTGAGGATGATTCATGGACAGATATGTCCAATGGCTGCTTAATTTGAGTTGTATGTGTTGACAGGCAGAGAAGGGATGGAAGAAGAGTGTGATGTGAGCATTTATGTCTTTGGAGTGTTACGGCTCATTAGACAGCACTTTAATTGTGTTCTTAGAAGTTATGGTTTGTGCTATTTATTTATTTGTGTGTGTGTATGTATATTGTACCATGGGGGACCATTAGCTCTCGTGGTAGATGCCTTTGTCAGTGATTCAAACCAGTCAGGAACTATATTTTAGGGCACGGTAACCCATTTTTATTAAAAAGGCAAATAGAAATCTGTTACATAAAGATTTCCCACTCAGGGGTTCTTCTCCAGCAAATACACACAACAGAAAATGCTAGCCCACCTGGCTCTCTTTAGCAGTACTTCTGCTCTTTATCCTGGTCACACAGACCACAGGATTCTTCAATGTGGACGGCTTCACTTTAGCGCCCACCGCTCTGCTCTGGCCTTAGTCCTCAGGCCGTTTCACTGCCTCTTGCAGTCACACATGTTCTGGTTGCCTCCTGCAGCCCCTCTGACTCCTGGAGACCTCCTGTCTCTCTTGGTGTGGAGCAGTCTCTAACTGGGAGCCTTGAGGTTTTCCCATACCCTCATTATAAGGGCTGTGCTCACCTGAGCACACACCCTGCTGGTCATCTACTAAAATCTGGACACAGGATTGAAGATCCTGTCCCACCCAAGACACTATGGAATCTCCAAACTACAGAGCCCCATGCCGGAATACCAAAACCTGGAGAAAGCTGCGAAAGCAGTTTTATCCAGTCCACATCTATGCTCTGCAGTCTTGCACCAAGCAAATGTGCACACCCTGTATCCCACAAATTACCAATTTTACAGTGACAGCATCTCCTACTGTCACAATATATATATATATATATATATAGCGCCCTCCCCAAAAGGTTGGGACGCTATTTAAAATATAGAGGGATGTCTGAGCCAGTAGTTGGGCTCAGGCGGTTGAATTACATTGAAATTTACCTCTGTTCTAGCTGTGGTTTTCCCCGATAGCATTTTCCCTTATTGCCTGTAGGTGGCGTTACCACCTCAGGCACCTGTTGGAACACGGGCAAACCATGGTGCATTGAGTGGCCCTTCTCGGCAGCGGTACGGTGGGAGTGGTTGACCCGCTGTGCCTGCTGGGAGGGGATACTTAAGGGGCAGACGCCATTGATTAGGGTTCTTCTTCGCCCCGTAGCCCTCCGGGCGCGAGGTGTGTGTGTGTGATCCTGGTCTCGGGGCCATGTTGGCCCGAGGCTGCATCGCTATCCAGTAGGCCCAGCTAGTCTGGCTGGGGCCTGCATACTGAGAGGGGATCCCAAGCTGTCCGTCCAAATGGGAGGAAGCTGTCTTGATGAAGGAGACCAGGGGAGGACCTGCCCTGGAGGAGACTGGCAAAGTGCTGCTGGCGAGGCCTGGCAACTTTATTGAGGAGGGATCCACTATACCACAAGCCCTGCAGTTCGCCGGATTGGCTTAAAGGCCCTTTAACTGTACGGCTGGAAGTTTGAGACTTTAAAATCCTGTGGCAGAGGATTCCTGGACTATCCATTTTCTCAACTAAAAAGAAGGTCTGTGGCAGAGACTTTATTCATTCCAAGAGGTCTGTGGCAGAGACCCATTTCATCTTGGGCAGTCTGTGGCAGAGACTGCCCGTTGCTGATTCGTGTGTCATCCTGGCTGCTAGGCCATGTGAGAGGGGACTATCCGGGTGACCAATACCCTTCTATACCTTCTACTTTCTCAACGTTGATTGCTTAAGAAAATAAAGCCCTAACTGTTTGAGGTTTTACATCTGCGTGGACATTGCATTACTACAGACTTTCCTACCCGGACAAGAAGCTGAAGAGGTAACGTGCAAAACCCAAAACTAACCAGCGGCCCTCTAGGGGGTATTTTTACATATATATATATATATATATATATATATATATATATATATATATATATTTATTATTATTTTACAAGATTTATATAGCGCCAACAGTTTACGCAGCGCTTTGCAATAAAAAAGGGAGACAATACAGTTACAATTCAAGAGGATTAAGAGGGCCCTCAGAAGAGCTTACAATCTAATAGGGTGGGGCAGGTGGTACAAAAGGTTGTAACTGTGGGGAATAAGCTGAAGGAAGTGGTAAAAGATTAGTTGGAGACGTGATAGGCTTCCCTGAAGAGGTGAGTTTTCAGGGATCGTCTGAAGGTAGCAAGAGTAGGGGATAGCCGGACAGGTTGAGGTAGTGAGTTCCAGATGTAAGATTGGGGGTTGTTAGTTCTCGTGGTAGATGTGTTTTTCCAGTGATTTCAGCCAGTCAGGAACTATTTTTAAGGGCATGGTAGCCCACTTTTATTTAAAAGCACAAAAAGTTCACAAATACATCAGTAGCCCTCACAGGGGGTTCCACCATTACTATATCCTGCATACTCAACAGTTTAACCTTCTAGCTTTCATTCTAGCGATCCAGCTGTCTCAGGTCTTTAGCCTAGGCCTAAAGTCTGCTCCTCAGAACAAACAGAGTTTCCTAGAGATAAGCTCACTCCTCACTTACTCCCGGTCAGCACCTTCTTGCTTACTTCAGCAATGACGTCTGCCTCCTGCAGACATGCATACTCTGGCTGCACCCATGCAGCATAGATAGCCTCTGACGCCTCTCAGAGGAATGGGCGTTCAGGAATGGGACTCCCAGGCACACAGACTTCCTGTCTGTTGGGTGGGGCCCTGATCCATAGTCATGTCAGAACTAAATAGCACAACACACAGCTGTTCAATCAGCATGTCTTTCTCTACCAAATCTGGTGTAAACCAACACACTTTAAGGAAGCACAGGGTCCCACCATCACACAGAGGATGGGAGAGGCTCTGGAGAAATCCTGGAGACGAGCATGGGAGGAGGAGACGAGAGAGCTTGACAGTAGGAGGTCTTGAGAAGAGCGGAGAGGACGGTTTGTGATATGTTTGGAGACAAGATTGGTGATGTAGCTCGGGGCAGAGTTGTGGATGGCTTTGTAGGTTGTGGTTAGTATTTTGAATTTATATATATATATATATATATATATATATATATATATATATATATATATACAAATCAGGTGTGATGTGCAGTATTTCTGCAATCTCACTGTGCAATGCAATCAAGCCGTCCCACAGGCCACATATAGAGAAAGTTCAAGCAGGTTTGCTGCACAAAAAAAAATATATGCAAACAGGTCAGAAGTATTCGATTGCATGACAGTTTCGGGCTAGCATGATCACTCCCTTCCTCAGGCATATGTGTTTCTATCTGAGGAAGGGCGTGATCAGGCTAGCATCATGCAAACAAAATAGACTGTCCTTTTAAAAATTACATATTCACATCAATGTGCACAGTCCACATATATGTGCTCTAAAAAAAAAAAAAGAGAAAAAAATGAGCACGGACTCTTTACCACTTTTTTGGAGCACATACTGTATAAGCGGCTCAGATTTGACTTTTGAGTCTGTGCAGCCTACCTTGTGGCCAGACAGTGCTTGTACTGCACATGCACCAGTCCTCCATTATAGAGAACAGTATTGTATATGTGAACAGTACAGCAGGAACACTGGTTAAAGGGTAGCATAAGAGGATGACGAGTATGTAGAGCTTTAATATCTTTAGTTTAAAAGAATTGAGAAAGTCCTTTAGTCTGTATTAATGTGTTTTAACAGAATACAAATGCATGTGCAATCATATGGTAATTATTATCAAAGCAGAAATCCACTCAGGATAACAATCTAAGTACATATAAATAATGGATGGTTAGCTGTAATTTCTTCTGACTAACAGCTTCAGCAGTACGTGGCAGCGAGCTTCTAATGTTAGGCATTTTGCAAAAAGTTGAGTTCATTGGTGGATGAAATGGCATTGTGGGTAATGGCTAGTTTGTGTCTGAAGCTCCCAGAAGCAAAGCACTTATTTTTCTTTCACAGTCCAAATACTTTATGGAACATTATTTTTCTTTTAGATCGTGCATAAAAACCAGGTAAAATAGCTTTTAACTTTACTTATTTATTGTTGAAATTTGTCTTTGTTTTCTGTTGTGGTATTTCATCGCTTTACAGCTAGAATCTGCATATTTGGGCTCCTGACTTTCTACGAATGTTACAGTGTAACTGACAACAATAGAGGTTCGGTTGAGGGGAGCCTACATAAAGTATAAAGGTCATAATACTAATATACAGCATTATCTCCATATTAACCTTTAGCGATGTCCCAATTGTAATGCATTGCAGTCTGAAATTGAAAAGATCACCTTTAATGTGTGGGTGTAATGTCCTTTAATTAAAATATTTTTCTTGCATGAATGTGTTTGATCTTGGTCATTCAAACATGAGTGTTTTTAATTTGGGAATATAATTTGTCATTAGGGAATTTGTGATGCAAAGATTCGTCTATTACATGGTACAAAGAACAATGATTTATTTAACAGTCATAGCCTATTAACCTCAGTTACTGAATTCCTGGCAATTTGTGTTGTAATTCTTTTTCTTGATAGGTAAAGCATATTTTGATGAATTTCAGCCCAAAAGCATTATAGCAGAAAGATGTATATTATATTCTTTACATGATGGTGTTACTATTGTCATAATTACATATTTAATCTAAAGCTTAATGACAAAGTCACAAAGTCAGTCTCAACTAAAACTGAAAGCATAACCTTTTTCAACCACCACATTAGTAAAAAGAAAAGTACAGAGCTGGCAGCTCACAGTGCTGCATATGCACTACTTGGCTGCATAGACTTCTGTGGGGTGCAAGTCCATAAGCACATAGTGGCTTCACGTGCATTTCAATAAAGTCTATGCAGCAAAGTAGAGCATACACTGAACATCCAGATTTTTTTTATGAATATCAACAAGTAAGGTCATATCAATGTTGTTATGAGCTGATCAAATAAAATTCCCAAGATCTGCACATAACAAAACTTAAAGGGGTTGTAAAGGTTTATTTTTTAAAATAACAAACATGTCATACTTACCTCCACTGTGCAGTTCGTTTTGCACAGAGTGGCCCTGATCCTGCTGTTCTGGGGTCCCTTGGTGGCTCTTGCGGCTCCTCCCCGCAATAGCTAACCCCCTCTGGGAAGCTCTCTCCCGAGGGGGTTACCTTGCGGGTGAGCTTCCGTGTCATACAGACGGTGTCCATAGACGCCAAGTGTATGATTCGGCCCCGCCCCCGCCGGCCACGCCATTTGATTTGATTTACAGCAGCGGGAGCCAATGGCTGCGCTGCTATCAATCTATCCAATCAACGCCGAGACTCCGTGGAGAAGAGGACGCCGGGGGACTCGCAGAGCAGGTGAACAGGCTCAGGTAAGTAAAACGGGGGGGGGGGGGGGCTGGGGGGCCCGTGACAACCAGCATTAGGGTGAAAAAACACAAACCTTTACAACCCCTTTAAAAAAATTATATTATTATTTATACAATGCATCTATAGCCAAAGCCTGCAAAGAGAGTTTGCAGGGTTCATTTATACAGGAGCAGCTGTCGCTGGACATGGGTGTTTTGTAAATTCACCAAGCACAGCAGCTGCAGTGCCTTAAAAAAGTATTCATACCCCTTGAAGTTTTCCACATTTTGTCATGTTACAACCAAAAATGTAAATGTGTTTTTTTGGGATTTTATGTGATAGACCAACATAATTGTGAAGTGGAAGGATTTTTTTTTTTTACAAATCAATATGTGAAAAGTGTGGTGTGCATTTGTATTCAGCCCCCCTGAGTCAATACTTTGTAGAACCACATTTTGCCTCAATTACAGCTGCAAGTCTTTTTGCGTATGTCTCTACCAGTTTTGCACATCTAGAGCAGTGTTTCTCAACCTTTTTTCAGTCAAGGCACCCTTTAAAATTATGGAAAGTCTTGAGGCAACCCAATTCTAAAATGTAAAAACTGATCTAATAGTTTTATATAATGCAGCAACATCAATACACATAGGACACCCATCCTTAGAAGTGATTTATTCTTCCAAAGTACCGTATATACTCGAGTATAAGCCGAGATTTTCAGCCCTTTTTTTGGGGCTGAAAGTCCCCCCCCCCTCGGCTTATACTCGAGTCATATAAATTTTACATAGTAAATATTACCTGTAAAGAAGTTGTGGCCGCGGCGTCCATCGTTCGAATTCCGCGGCGTCCATCGTTCAAATTCCGCGGCGTCCATCGTTCAAGTTCCGCAGCGTCCATCGTTCAAATTCCGCGGCGTCCATCGTTCAAAATCCCGCGGTCTCTTCCTGTTCCTTCCTTGATAGGCGAGTCTCAGCAGACACTCTCCGCCTATCATGAACGTTCTCTCATCCTCAGTTTTCCAGCAGACGTCTGTGATTGGCGGAATACCCAACACAGTGTCTGCTGGGAAAACTAAGGATGAGAGAATGATCGTGATAGGCGGAGAGTGTCTGCTGAGACTCGCCTATCAAGTAAGGAACAGGAAGAGACCACGGAATTCAAACGATGGACGCCGCGGAATTCGAACAATGGACGCCGCAGCCGCAACTTCTTTACAGGTAATAATTACAATGTAAAAATTTCTATTTACAGGGAACAGCGAGCTAGGGAACAGTGGGGCATCGGCTTATACTCGGGTCAGTGAGGTTTCCCAGTTTTTTGGGCAACATTAGGTACCTCGGCTTATACTCGAGTATATACGGTAAATACATTTTTGCGAACTGGTACTGATTGGTATTCCAATGTTTCACTTCTCCTTCAAATTTTCCCCATCACTTAGCTAATGAGACCCCAAAGCTGATGAAGAGGGGCAAGGGAGGGTCAAACAAGGATTACATGCAGGCAACTGACATCCTTTTTATCAACTTATGATGTCATTGGTCATTAGGAGGTTGGCAGCTAGAAGGTTATAATAGTGTACAATGAAAATCTGTGACTTTCTGTAACTAAAAGGCAGTCTTCATCTACCCACCGTCTTCTATGCAATTTTTAGGCATTTTTCCTAGGCACCCCAGAAGAAACATTAAGGCACCCCAGGGTGCTTGGGCACCCTGGTTGAAAATGGCTGATCTAGAGAGTGACATTTTTGCCCATTCTTCTTTGGAAAATAGCTCAAGCTCCGTCAGATTGAATGAAGAGAGCGTCTGTGAACAGCAATTTTCTTGCCACAGATTTTCAATTGGATTTAGGTCTGGACTTTGACCGGGCCATTCTAACACATGAACATGCTTTGATATAAACCATTCCATTGTAGCTCTGGTTGTTTGTTTAGGGTTGTTGTCCTGCTGGAAGGTGAACCTTCGCCCCAGTCTCAAATCTTTTGCAGATTCTAACAGGTTTTGCCCTGTATTTTGCTCCATCCATCCTCCCATCAACTCTGAATAGCTTCCCTGTCCATGCTAATGAAAAGCATCCCCACAACATGATGCTGCCACCACCATGTTTCACGGTGGGAATGGTATGTACAGGGTGATGTGCAGTTAGTTTTCTGCCACACATAGTGTTTTGCTTTTAGGCCAAAAAGTTCCATTTTGATCTCATCTGACCAGAGCACCTTCTTCCACATGTTTGCTGTGTCCCCCACATGGCTTCTCACAAATTGCAAACAGGACTTTTTATGGCTTTTTTTCAACAATGGCTTTTTGCTTGCCACTCTTCCATAAAGTCCAGATTTGTGGAGTGGATGACTAATAGTTTTTCTGTAGACAGATTCTCCCACCTGAGTGGTAAATCTCTGCAGCTCCTCCAAAGTTACCATGGGCCTCTTGGCTGCTTCTCTGATTAATGCTCTCCTTAACCAGCCTGTCGGTTTAGGTATACAGCCATGTCTTGGTAGGTTTGCAGTTGTGCCATACTCTCTCCATTTTTAAATGATGCATTGAACAGTGCTTTGTGAGATGTTTAACCGCTTAAGGACCGCCTCCTGTATATATACGTTGGCAGAATGGCACGGACAGGCATAGGCACGTACAGGTACTTCCCCTTTAAGATGCCGCCATGTGGTTGCACACGTGCCGCCGGTGGCGCGCTCGCGACCCTGCTGCTTTCTCCGTGAGCCCAACTGTGGGTCCCGCAGACTCGATTGACGCAGGAACACCCGCGATCGTCTCACGGAGAGATAGAGCGGGGAGATGCTCATGTAAACAAGCATCTCCCCGCTCTGCCTAGTGACAATGACAGTAATCACCGCTTCCTGTAATCGGAAGCGGTGATCACTGTCTTGTCACACACAGCCCATCCCCCCTACAGTTAGAAGCACTCATCAGGGCACACTTAACCCCTACAGTGCCACCTTCTGGTTAACCTCTTCACTGCCAGTGTCATTTTCACAGTAATCAGTGCATTTTTATAGCACTGATCGCTATAAAAATGACAATGGTCCCAAAAATGTGTCAAAAGTGTCCGATGTGTCCGCCATAATGTCGCAGTCACGATAAAAATCGCTGATCGGCGCCATTACTAGTAAAAAAATAATTATTAATAAAAATGCCATAAAACTATCCCCTATTTTGTAGACGCTATAACTTTTGCGCAAACCAATCAATAAACGCTTATTGCGATATTTTTTTTACCAAAAATATCTACAAAAGAATATGTATCGGACTAAACTGAGGAAAATTTTTTTTTTATATATATATTTTTTGGGGATATTTATTATAGCAAAAAGTTAAAAAATATTGCATTTTTTTCAAAATTGTCGCTCTATTTTTGTTTATAGCGCAAAAAATAAAAACCGCAGGAGGTGATCAAATACCACCAAAAAAAAACTCTATTTGTGGGAAAAAAAGGACGTCCATTTTGTTTGGGAGCCATGTCACACGACCGCGCAATTGTCAGTTAAAACGACGCAGTGCCGAATCGCAAAAAGGGGCCTGGTCTTTTAGCAACAAAATGGTCCGGGGCTTAAGTGGTTAAAGCTTGGGATATTTTTTTATAACCTAACCCTGCTTCAAACTTCTCCACAACTTTATCCCTGACCTGTCTGGTGTGTCCCTTGGCCTTCATGATGCTGTTTGTTCACTAAGGTTCTCTAACAGACCTCTGAGGGCTTCACAGGACAGCTGTACTTATACTTAAATTAAATTACACACAGGTGGGCTCTATTTACTAATTATTAGAAAAGGAATGCTTAAACGTGCATCCTCACAGGGTGACACTGTGGATGCACTAATATAAATGTGCCAACGTCCCAATAATTATGGAAGAACACTGCTTGAACTAAAAGATGAACTTTAAACGGCACATAGGTAAATCCGGTAAAAAATCTATGGGTTTTATTAGTAGAAAAACTGTAAAAATACATTTATACAAAAATTGTCATTATAATGATCATTGATACATGACCCGGAGTAGTGCTCGTATCTCACTTCCAAAAGCTACAGTAATATAGATAAACTCAAAATTATTATAAGAGATGAATATCCAACAATCAAAATTGCATTTGGTTGAACAGTGTATGTAGGAAGTGGGTAGCCTTAATCCGGGGTCCAGTATGTAGAAACGTAGTCTTGCTCTGCTCTACATGTTTCACGTGCCGTGACGCTTCTTCAGGAGCATAATAGTAAACAGGCCGCATTGAATGATGCAAGACAGCCCTGAGTACCAGTATACTGGCAATCTATCTAAAAAAGATAGCCAGTTGGGTCAATATAAATCATAATAAACAGCAGCAGGGTAATTTAATGAAGCACAGGCTGCTGGTAAGCAGAAGAAGGGTGTTCCCTCCAGGTGTGTGGAGCTAAAAACGCCAGGGGGTATGCATCGGTCGGAGCCTGGTGCATGGACTGGGCAGAGATTAATCTGTCCACAGTATAACCCACAAATGCGGTAGAGTGACCAAGCTGTAATCTTGGACCATACGTCTAGTTAGCAGACCTGCGAGGAGCCTCTCCTGTGCGCTTTCTACTAATAAAAACCCATAGATTTTTTTACCGGATTTACCTATGTGCCGTTTAAAGTCCATCTTTTAGTTCAAGCAGTGTTCTATTTACTAATTAGGTGACTTCTGAAGGCAATTGGTTCCTCTATATTGTATCAGAGTAAAGGGGGCTTAATACAAATGCACGCCACACTTTTCAGATATTTATTTGAAAAAAAATGTGAAAAAACATTTATCATTTTTCTTGCACTTCACAATTATGTGCCACTTTGTGTTGGTCTATCACATAAAATCCAAATAAAATACATTTACATTTTGTCTATAACATAACAAAAAGTGGAAGATTTCAAGGGGTATGAATACTTTTTCAAGGCACTGTATAGAAGGGGGAAGCCTTGGGTGCAAGAGATAAGCCAGATAAAGTTTTTTCTAGATCAATCCTATGCACACAAAGTCCTCAGTGCTTGAAATAACTACAGTCGCCCTCCCAATGTGGCATCTAATGGCACAGGCCTACTGTACATAATGTAAAATGTAGTCCTGCTTACATTCCCTAAATATTATTTATATATTACCAGTGATGAAATAATGAAAAACCCTGTATTAGTAGTTTGATAATCCTCTCCTGTGATTCTAGCTGTAGGGCTCAGATTATATATATATATATAAAAAAAGTACCGTATATACTCGAGTATAAGCTGACCCGAGTATAAGCCGACGACCTAATTTTACCACAAAAAACTGGGAAAACGTAATGACTCGAGTATAAGCCGAGGGTGGGAAATGCAGCAGCTACTGTAAGCCGAAAATACCATCATAACTTGAAAAATAACTAGTGCAAGTTTTCCTAAAAATCATACAAATAAAAATTTACTTGGCCAATGTAAAAATGTATTCTCTGCCACTGTACCTTACAGACTTACCACTCCAAGATCGACTGCCAGTCTTTGTCTGTGTCTTTGCTGAATGATGTCCAATTTCTTTAACCATTTCCCTACCCAGCCATAGTCAAATGACGTCCACAGATGGGATCTCCCATCCTGGGTGGACGTCATATGACGTCCTCGGCTTTGTAGGGGGATAGAGGCATCATTCAGATATCCTTTTCTTGGGCCGGCGATTCTGTGCACCGTAAGAACGATCATAGAGGCGGTTCCACTGCTTGATCGTTCTTATAGGTGGCGGGAGGGGACATCCCCCCCCTCCCACCGCCATCCGTTGCTTCTCCGGGCTCTCCCGTGCGATCGAGGACCCGGAGCGAATCTTCCGGCGTCGTTGGTGGGTCACGTGATGAGCATAGAGATGACTGTAAAGTAAAATAATTGTAAAAAAATAAATAAATAATAATAAAAAAAAATTAAAACGCCCCTGTCCCCGGTAGCTCGCAATCAGAAGCGAATGCACACATAAGTCGCCCACATATGTAAACGCCGTTCAAACTACGCATGTGAGGTATCGCCGCGTGCGTTAGAGCACGTGCAACAATTCTAGCACTAGACCTCCTCTGTAATTCTAACCTGGTAAGCTGTAAAAAAAATTAAAGCGTCGCCTATGGAGATTTTTAAGTACCGAAGTTTGGCGCCATTCCATGAGTGTGCGCAATTTTAAAGCGTGACATGTTAGGTATCTATTTACTCGGCGTAACATCATCTTTCATATTTTCCCAAAAAGTTGGGCTAACTTTACTGTTTTGTTATTTTTTAATTCATGAAACCATTTTTTTTTTTTTAAAAAGGCGTTTGAAAAATTATTGCGCAAATATCGTGCAAGAAAAAATGTTGCAATGACCGTCATTTTATTCCCTAGGGTGTCTGCTAAAAAAACATATATAATGTTTGGGGGTTCTGAGTAATTTTCTCGCAAAAGAATGATGATTTGTACATGTAGGAGAGAAGTGCTAGAATAGGCCCGGTATTGAAGTGGTACAAAAAGCCCTGTATTGAAGTGGTTAAGTGCACATTTGTTCTGGGCCTGACCCCTGGGATGTGTCACCGCAGAGAAAATGAAGTCCATTGCAGAATCCGACTTCACCGTGCCCATTGCAGAATCCGATCCGTGTACCGGAGTCCATAACATATAAGGATGGCGGCCGTGCAGTGTTAAAAACTTGCGCTCCTCCTTGTGCTGTTCCGTGATAGGCGGAACACTCGGCTTCCCAGCAAACACTGTGTTCAGTGTTCCGCCTATCAGGGATGCCCTCTCGTCCTCTCGTCTATCACGGACGAGAGGGCATCCCTGATAGGCGGAACACTGAACACAGTGTTTGCTGGGAAGCCGAGTGTTCCGCCTATCACGGAACAGCACAAGGAGGAGCGCCAGTTTTTAACACTGCACGGCCGCCATCCTTATATGTTATGGACTCCGGTACACGGATCGTATTCTGCAATGGGCACGGTGAGGTTGGATTTTGCAATGGACTCAGGTACTGACTCGAGTATAAGCCGAGGGGGTCACTTTCAGCCCAAAAAAAAGGGCTGAAAAACTCGGCTTATACTCGATTATATACGGTAATATAACAATGGTAAAACAAGAATATAAAAAAAATTCTGTTCACTAGACCATCTAGCTCATTAGTTACTAATTGCCAATATCCAATATCTGTGAATCAGCCTGATCTAGTTTTGACCTTGAACCTGGGCAGATTGGTTCCCTCATCTCTGCCTATTACTGTCTAATAAAGAAAAATCTGCAGTCTGGTGTATGAAAATCCCAACTGCTGTACACACATACAAATGAAGAAAGTGTCTTATGAAATAACAACTGACAACTGAAAAGACTTCTTGCCTATCTATATCTATTTATTGATCTATCTATCTATGAAACTGTATCAAAATCACTGTAAAGTCTAGAATGAAGGTAACTTCAGTGATGGATCTAATCATTATCCAATAGATATCTTAGCGTGGTATCCAAAGTCAAACTGTTTTGTAGCTTAATGCATTCCCTGTATTAAGGTAAAAAAAAATTACCCCACTAACTGTGTCCCCCCATTCCCTAAACACTTACCAGATGATGACTGATTAGTCGAAACTAGTCGGGTGGACCTGTCTACATGTATCGCTCCTGTACTTGAATTCATGCCTTTTTAACCATCTCAAATGTGAGTGTTTTATTGTTACCTTTTTAACATTAAAAATCTTTCCATACGGTATCACGCTATGTGAGCTTTTTTCTACTTTCATACATATGAAACACGGATACCGAGCCTTTTGTATATACTTATGAACACGTGATCAACACAATAGATGTCCTGTTTGATTGAAGTGGAAACCCCTCAGACTTCAGATCATCTACATTGGGTTTGTTAACCCCCAAGCTTATCTCGACTTGGCTGGCATACGCCTCTCCAAGTCTGAGACTTCCGGTAAGCCTCCTTCAACTCACTCTTGGTGGCGGTTTTCACAGTACTTCGTATTTGAACTGCAAGTTTGCACTACAAATGAACATTTTCTTTTTGGATTGATCTTCACCTCACTTTCAAAACTGATGATTTTCTTCCTTGGACTTCATTTTTCATTTTTTATTTTATTTTGAATATTTAGTTTTCACAGCTAATATTTATTGTTTTTGTAACCATTATGGGTCATTAATTATCACTTTAATGATTTTTATGCATAACCACATGATTTATTTATACTGGTTTTGTCTCTGGTTTTGCACTGGTTTTGTTTTGGTCCAACACATATTCAACCACGCTTCCCAGTCACATCTATGTATGGTTCATCACTGTACACAGACCAACAAAATTAGCGCTACACTTACACCCACATTTTCCTATTTGCTTTATCTACAGCAGTGTTGGCGGCTGTTTTTGTTGCATTGTTTTGTTGTATTTATCTCAGCGCAGTATATTCCCCCTCCTTTTTACACCTAAACACTTACCTGCCTCCCCTCATTGCGCTGTCCTGGCTGCAGTACCACTCCTCTCACTTCCATCTATCAGTGAGGGCAGTGGGGCCATTGGCACCTGAGACTGAATAGTTTGCTTCCTATTCTAGAAAAATAATTTTGTTGTTGTATGTTGCGATCATATCACTTCTTAAGTGTCTCTTCCTCAGGGAGAATATGTTTAATGATTGTAGTCGTTCCTCATAACTAAGGTCCTCCAGACTCCTTATTAGCTTTGTTGTCCTTCTCTGGACTCTATGCAGTCCCAGTACATCCATCCTGAGGACTAGTGAACAGAACTGGATGGTATACTCAAGATGTGGCCGAACTAGAGTTTTGTAAAGTGGTAGAATTATAGTTTTATCTCTAGAGTAAATACCCTATTAACCACTTCAATACAGGGCTTTTTGTACCTATTCAATACCGGGCCTATTTTGGCACTTCTCTCCTACATGTACAAATCATCATTCTTTTGCTAGAAAATTACTCAGAACCCCCAAACATTATACATGTTTTTTTTAGCAGACACCCTAGGGAATAAAATGACGGTCATTGCAACATTTTTTCTTGCACAATATTTGCGCAATAATTTTTCAAACGCCTTTTTTAAAAAAAAAATGGTTTCATGAATTAAAAAATAACAAAACAGTAAAGTTAGCCCAATTTTTTGGGAAAATATGAAAGATAATGTTACGCCGAGTAAATAGATACCTAACATGTCACACTTTAAAATTGCGCACACTCATGGAATGGCGCCAAACTTCGGTACTTAAAAATCTCCATAGGCGACGCTTTAATTTTTTTTACAGGTTACCAGGTTAGAATTACAGAGGAGGTCTAGTTCTAGAATTGTTGCACGTGCTCTAACGCACGCGGCGATACCTCACATGCGTGGTTTGAACGGCGTTTACATATGTGGGCGACTTACGTGTGCATTCGCTTCTGATCGCGAGCTACCGGGGACAGGGGCGTTTTAATTTTTTTTTATTATTATTTTTTTATTTTTTTAACTTATTTATTTATTTTTTTACAATGATTTAACTTTTTTTTTTTTTTTGATCACTTTTATTCCTATTACAAGGAATGTAAACATCCCTTGTAATAGGAATGTGTGTGACAGGTTCTCTTTATTGAGAGATGCGGGGTCAATAAGACCCCACATCTCTCCTCCAGGCTGGAAAGCATGAGATCAGTGAACATTTTTTCACTGATTTCATACTTACAGCCGCAATGGCGGCTTTGTTTACATTTGAGACCCGGGCGTGACGTCATCACATCGCGCCCGGGCCTCCGACGATCATAGAGATGACTGGTGACCATCTGGTCACCAGTCATCTCTATGCTCATCACGTGACTCCACCAACGATGCTGGGAAGATTCGCTCCGGGTCCCCGATCGCACGGGGGAGCCCGGAGAAGCACCGGATGGCGGCGGGAGGGGGGGTGTCCCCTCCCGCCGCCTATAAGAACGATCAAGAGGCGGAACCGCTGCTATGATCATTCTTATGGTGCACAGAATCGCCGGCACTTCAAAAGGATATCTGAATGATGCCTCTAGCTGCAGGCATCGTTCAGATATCCCCCTACAAAGCCGAGGACGTCATATGACGTCCACCCAGGATGGGAGATCCCATCTGTGGACGTCATTTGTCTATGGCTGGGTAGGGAAGTGGTTAATGCATGGTAGACTTGTGCACAACGGAAAAATTTGTTTAGTTTTGATTCGTTTCTTTTCGGTCCTGTTGATTCATAATCGTTCGTAATTTTGCTAGACGGGATTTTTTCGTGTTCGGACTAATTCATACTTTCGGTAGAGTGCATTGTTTTTCGTTGATTCTGGACACAACTCCTACTTTCGTAACTTTTTTTGGGTTCGTTGATTCTTAATTTTCCGTGTCTCTCTCACAACGACGCTGCCTATTATGCCTAATGTGCTTCGAATGGATTTGTACTTTTCTAAATACATAGCAGTTATTTGTAACAATTCGAAATCTCGTATTTTACTTTCGTTTTTTACATGCGGCTATAGCCTCCGTCCCTGTACACCATTTTGAGAGGGAGTTCAGCACGGGAAGGGAGAAGCAGAGAGCAGAGCAGAGTGTTATTGTGCTTCGAATGGATTCGTACATTCGTAACTTTTTTTTTAACGAATTATGCCGAAGACATTCGGGCATTTGCTATTTGCGATATAATTTTTTTCCGGATTCGGTTTTATTCGTAGTTGCTTTGTTCGGAAATTCCAATGCTTCCGAATGTCCGAAAGTTGCTCAATTCGGACAAATTTCGATTCGTTACGAAACTAATTGCACAAGCTTAATGCATGGCAATAGTCCTCCGCCTTTCTTGCTGCAGCTTAGCATTGCATGCTATTGCTGAGCCTCTGATCTACTAGGACCCCCAGATCCTTTCCAATCCTTGATTCCCCCAGAGGTTCTCCCCTAGTGAGAAATGTGCCTTTTTAGCCCCCAAATGCATTGCTTTACAGTTTTCAATATTAAATCTTATTTTCCATGTAATTTCCCACCCCTTTATTTTATCAAGGTCTTCTAAGCAGCAGAATAAAGCTTCTATATCCTGCTGTGAAGTTATTAGCCTGCTTAGCTTTGTATCATCAGCAAACATGGAGATTGAACTATTTATACAAACCTCTATATCGCTTATGAGCAAGTTAAACAGAATTGACCCCAAATACATAACATGAAAGAATAAAAATAAGAGATTCCCTGGATCAACACATGTAGTAATCGGTATCGGACAGTAGCCAGTATAGAGTCTGCTGTCTAGGCTGTGTCAACCATAACCCCAATCAATAAACAAAAATACAGAGCAATAACTGGTGCCGTCCACATGACGAGGCATACATGTGAACAACTGGAGAGGAGTCTCCCAAGAAAGTCACATTGTGGAACACTCAGTTGAGTAAAAAGTCACAGCTTTATTGAAAGAATTATTGCACATATCAAACCCAAAACCCAAAAATTATTGATAGCCTTCACCCAAAAGAAGAGTTAAAAACAGACAACGTTGTCTATTGACAGGTACTAACAGCTGCACACATGTCCTAGCATACAGACAATCACTCTGCAATTAGAATAAGGCTAGTTAGCATAAAAGTCCAAGGAGGGAGAAGCAATCACATTCATAGATGCTGGGAGCCATATACTAATGTCAGTATGCGAGTGGAAAGAACATGCTCTGTGCAAACCTGCTGGAACAATGCTATAGCAGTAAAGTAAGTTCAGAGTATGGCTGTATGGCTGACAATATCAGAAGATGATCCTCTGAGGGATGCCTACGTTCACCCATGATGGGGTAGTGAGATAGATTGATTAGGACAGTCTCTGTTTAAATAGCATGGGCAAACTCCTCAGGATGCGGGTGTCAGATGGAAACCACTGCTGTGTAACGGTAGGAATAAGCTAATGTATAGGGAGGATGGGAGCCAGAGTGCATGTGGGATGAGAAAGTGTCCCCAAGAATTGACCCCAAGACTGAGCCAAGGGTTACCCCAAAAACAACTCCAGACCATTCAGAATATATACTATTTATAACCACCCTCTGGACGCACTCCTGTAACCAGTTTTCTATTCAGGTACATACACCATTGTCAATGCCAACAGCCCCCAATTTGTAAATTAAGCATTTATGGGGCACTGTATCGAATGCTTTGGAGAAATCTAGATACATAACTTCCACAGGCCTTCCTCTATCCAGATTACAGCTTACTTCCTTATAGAATGTTAACAGGTTGGTCTAGCAAGAACAATCTTTCAAAAACATTTTAAGTCTTGTTAGCCACAAGGGTAAATTGTGTTCTGTGTTACTAACTAAACCGTCTTGTTTTTTATACCCCTCCCTTTCCTTTGTAAAATACAATTAATAAAGTTGCCTTCTCCTTGTCACTTGTAACCAACTTCCCCTGATTATTCTTTATGGAATATCCTTGCCTTTTTAGTATTTAGTATTTTTTACTCTCCTCCGCTATGCGTCCCTCGTGGTCAATTTTAGGTGCCTTGATCATGCTCTTACATTTTCTTATTGCATTCTTTGTAGTGTTGGAATGTCAACGGGGACCCCTCAGCCTTATATTTTTTATAGCCTTTTTACGCTAGAATTTAGCCACCCAGGTTTAGCTTTAAGCTCTTTTATATTTCTTGCCTATTGGAATGTACAAGCCAATGCCATTATTTAATTTTTTAAAGCACTCTCAATTTTCCAAAGTGTTCTTTGTTTCTAGAATTTGATCCCATTTAATGTCCTGTAGTATGGAGTACAATTTAGTAAAGTTGGTTCTTTTTTTTTTTTTTGTGTAATTAGTTTTTATTGAAAAAGTAAGGCAAAGTAGGACATACAGGAAATGCAATGCCAGGCAAGACATAGTGAGCTACATAAAAAGAAAGGGTAATCAATTTTTCGCCAGTCAGTCAAACAATAGCGTAGCTCAAGTAGATTACAAAACTAAAGTTGTAATATTTTCATTAAGATATCCTGCGCATAACACTAAAAACGGAAGACGAAGAAAGGAAAGAACCAGAGAAGAAAGAAAGAGGGAAGAGGAGAAGCATAGGGAGGAAGGGAGGGGAATGAGGGGGGGGGAAGCCTGCCTCGGTCAAACCTCTGCAAAATCAAGTACAGCTACAGTTCACGCATCAATCAATTGGGTTGAGACATGAGTTCCGCATAGGCAGACGTATATTTAAAGGCAAACCAGCAGGACCAGATTGTTTTTGCTAAATCGGATTTATTTCTAAGGGAGAGTGTAAGGTCTTCCATATAATATATATGGTCAACTTCCAAAAGCCATTGGCGCAGGTTTGGCACTACAGGTTTTTTCCAAAAGCGTGGAATAAGCGCTCTAGCAGCATTGAGCAGGTGAGGTGTTATAGATTTCTTATAAGATCCTGCTGGTTTGTCCGTGCAATGAAGGAGACCTACCCAAGGATCATTAGGAATTTCAAAACCTTGAATCACATTAACCCAATGCAAAACGGTCTGCCAATAAGGGCGGATAAGGGGGCAATGCCACCATATGTGAGCGTGTGTCGCTCGCTCTCCGCAACCCCTCCAACACAATGGAGAGGTCTGCGGAAAGACCTTGTGGAGTACCATGGGGGTATAGTGCCACCTGGTCAGCAGTTTGTAATTCACCTCCGCAGTTTTGGAAGCAACGGAGGAGGTATGTGTCATAGCTAGGATAACAGCCTGTTGGGGCTCTGAGAGTTCCAAATGGAGGTCCTTTTCCCATTTACGAAGAAAGGCTGGGTCCCCACCCGAGGCTAGCGTTTGCAAAGCGTGATAGAAGAAAGAAACAGGTTTGTCCACTGGCTTGTCCTCCGCAAAAGCCGATTCAATGGGAGTTAGATCCGTGATAGTTCGTAAAGGTCTTGGGTGTGATCAGACAAAAGCAGAAAGTTGGCGATAGCGCCAGTGATCCATGGGTGTTGCAGAAGAAAGAGGCATCAGCGTGGTCATGGTCACTACGCCCGAGGGAGTGGTCACGTGATGTAAGAGAGTTGCAGATCCGAGTTTCCAAACATGTACACTGGGGTCTATGTTCCCGGGGGGAAAGAAAAGTTGGTTCTTTTGAAACGTAGTGTTCTTGTACCACCCTTGTGTCTCCTTTTCCTATGGTTTACACTGGACATAATTATTCTGTGATTACTGTTTCCTAAGTTATCCCTTACATTTGCCATTAGATCTGTGTTTTTTGTAATTAGTAGGTCTAACAGAGCATTATAACAAAAGGGGGTGTTTTCGCGCTAAAAGCCGGCATAAAAACTATATAAAGTGAAGACATGGAAATGCACTATATATAAAAATAGTAACATATATATAAACACTCAAATATACCAATGTTCAAAATGGCATAACTATTATAAATACAGTGCTTTGTCTTCTAAAGTAAATAATAGACCATTCAATTAAGCTGTGCAAAGTGACAAAAATATATAAAGTGCACAAGTGCTAAATATATATATATATGGCTCAATTATAAGCCTGAAAGTCCTGGAAAAATGTGCCAAAAAAAGTTATAGATAAGGAACGAATGAAAAATAAAATAAAAATGGGGTGATATGTGCACAAAGTCTCTTGATGGGACTCCCTTGGTGTGAATAATCAAAAAATAAATAAATAAAATGGAAGTGAACTCGTGCTAATATAAATCCTCTGGTGGTGAAAGGGTCACTGATGTGTCCATGCAATAGTCTCACAGAACTCTCACCTCCATGTTGACAAAATAAGGCATGATCAGATAAAGCTCCCTCCTCTATCCTGTGTGTAGTTACTGATCTCCTCCACGTCTCCTCTGCTTGCAATGATTTTGCAGCTCCTAGGGGAGGGGGGGGGAGCAGCTCCAATATAGGAATGTCAGATTAGGGATGGGAAGAGAAGAAAGCCTCCGATAGTGTAGTAGTAGTGAACCAAACTGAGTTTATTAATAAAAGATAATAGTTGCTCGTACATCAAACTGAAAATAAAAATGCATATAGATAACCACAGCGACGCGGTGCGCTGTCTTACTAGTCCTCCGGGTACTTCCGGTCTGCGGTACCTCGCGATCTCCCTACGGCGTTACGTCACGCACCTCGTGACTTCATCAGGGGAAAGTTTCCCCTGATGAAGTCACGAGGTGCGTGACGTAACGTATTTATAATAGTTATGCCATTTTGAACATTGGTATATTTGAGTGTTTATATATATGTTACTATTTATATATATAGTGCATTTCCATTTCTTCACTTTATATAGTTTTCATGCCGGCTTTTAGCGCGAAAACACCCCCTTTTGTTATATTTATCATTGTGTAAGGTGAACACATCCAGTTTTTGCAGCTTTTTGCACACAACACTTTATTCACATTTCACCTACTCTTCAGTAGCGCGAAAGACCATTCTTTGTTCTCTAACAGAGCATTATTTCTAGTTGAGCTTCCATCTATCGATACAAGAAATTGCCCTGCAAGACATTTAAGAAATGACAAGCCTTAGATGACTGAGCTGTTCCGTCTGGCCAGTCAAGTTCAAGTCCCTTGTGATAATAACATAGTTTTGCCACCAGGCCTCGTACACACGACCGGTTTTTCAGCAAGAAAACTGCTGGGTGAGCTTTTTGCCGTGAAAAATGTGTGTGTGTATGCTTTCACGACAGGAAAACTGCAGAAAATCCTGGCGGGAAAAATAGAGAACCTGCTCTCTATTTTCCCATCAGGATTCTCGGCAGAGTATTTCCTGCCAAGAAAACGGGTCATCTGTATGCTTACCTGTCAGAGGTAAACCCGCGCATGCTCGATAAAACTCTGACGCATGCGCGGTAGCATACAAGGTTAGTGTGGGGTGTAGCAAGATGGTGGTGACGACATCGAATGTGACGAGCGCTGGCTCGTCGTAGTCGATGACGTCACCGCGTTCTTGCCATTCAAAAGAACGGCGGTTCTTTAGAGTGGCTGTCTGTACACAGGTCTTGGCAAGGCAAGCTTGCCAGGAATCCCGTGAGAAAACCAACGGTTTTCAAACAGACAGGATTCCCGCCTGTTTGTACAGGGCTTTAGAGGAGATTGGTCTTCCCTTTGAAGCTCCAGCCACAAGGATTCCACCTCCTCTCTTGCCCCATTAGCAATGTCATCCCTTGTATTTACTAGCAAATCGTTCTTAACCTGCAGGCGCACTTCTCCCCTTCTTCTACCTTCCTTGTCCTTCTGATACAGGGAGTACCCCTGGACTGTCCCATGAAGTGGAAATTCTCCTCATGTATCAGCAGTTCCAGTTCTTTCAAATCAACCAAACTTCTAGCATTTGTGAGCATGCTTTTTAATTTTGTAGAATTGCATATTAATTTCTTCTTGTTTGTTCTTTGGCTGCATTATGATTTTGTCTACATATGCACCTCGGTTTTAGGTACTCTAGTTACACTACCAAAGTTGCCTCCAGTGGCACCCTCTGATCTTCGCTCACTGCTAGCTTTAGCTTCCTCTGATGACACCCCCCACCACCACCACCTAGTTAAAAAGTTTCTCCAACCTTTTGGCCATCTTCCCTGCCGACAGGGCTGCACCCTTCCGATTTAGGTGCAATCAGTCCCTGCGATAGAGCAAAGCAGGGAAAGAAAATTCATCACATCCCTTAGTAAAAGCACATCACAAAGTAAACAAAAACACTGGCTAGGCACACATTTAACCCTTTGATCGCCCTATATGTTTAACCCCTTCCCAGCCAGTGTCATTAGTACAGTGACAGTGCATATTTTTAGCACTGATCACTGTGTTAGTGATACTGTTTCCCACAAAGTGTCAGTTAGTGTCCATTGGTTTGCCGCAATATCGCAGCCCCACTATAAGTCGCTGATCTCCGCCATTACCAATAAAAAAAAAAAATACAGTATACAGTATATCCCACAGTTTGTGTAAGCTATAACTTTTGTCCAAACCAATCAATATACACTTAATGGGATATTTTTTTTACCAAAAATATACAGCAGAATACATATTTAACTGAATTAATGAAGAAATTAGATTTTTACATTTTTTATTCGATATGTTTTATAGCAGAAAGTAAACAGTATTGTTTTTTATTTTTTTTCAAAATTGTCGGTCTTTTTTTTATTCATCGCAAAAAATAAAAAACGCAGTGGTGATCAAATAGAAATAACTCTCTATTTGTGGGAAAAAAATTACATACATTTTATTTGGGTAGAGTGTTGCATGACCGCGCAATTGTCAGTTAAAATAACACAGTGCTGTATCGCTAAAAATGGCCAGGACATGAAAAGGGGTAAATCTTTCGGAGGTCAAGTGGATATATAAAACACATACTGCACACTACCTAAACACATACATGTTTTTACTGTAATATTGATATTACATTGTCAAATGCCTACAGTGATGTATTGCTAAAGGTTCCACTTTGATATTTCATGTCTCTTTCTCACCTCCACAGCCTTGACTCATAAGTGATAAACAGCTAAATCCATATGGTTTTGATATGTGCCATCTATCTATTTTTAGCATGTAATACTTGAAAAGTTTTAATACATTAGTCAAGTAATGAATACAAAATACAAAATATGCAGCACACATCACGTTTCATGTCGCATAAATGCATCTACTGACCTTCTTCTGCATAATGAGGTACACATTCTATGGTCTCATGCTACTGTTGGGAAGCTCTTATTTAAAATCACTTGGCATGACATTCTGCTGATTTGAAGGTCTTTTAGGAAATGTGAGCTTTAAAAGAATAACAAATGATACTTTAGGATTTTAGCTGCTACCAGTTTTAGTCATTTCTCTGTATTAAACTCAATATTTCTTTGGTACACATTTTCCTAATATATGCTGAATAATGTATTTCTGTTGGGTCTTCGCTAACCTTTCAACCTGACACGTTCTTCCATGTTTCTCCCCACTATCATTCAATATACATTGACTATTGTCACCTATACTGGGTTCAGGTCTTACCTTGCTTTATCCATGCTTTTATTCTCCACCATATTTTTTCTCGCAGAAATATTCATGGGACTTGGGAAGTTCCGTATATGTAAACCTTAACAATGAACTTTGCTTATTTGCTCCCTTTTGGTCCATTAACCACTTGCCGACCACCACACGACTATGTACATCGACACAATGGCACGGGCAGGCAAATGGGCGTACCTGTACGTCCCTTTAAATTTGACGCCCAGCGGGCACGCACGCCGCGTGCCTCGTGAGTCTGGCCGCGGGTCCTGGGAACTCAATGTTCCCGGGCGTCCTGCGATTGCGGCCGGCAAAGGCAGAACAGAGGGATGCCTTGATCTACTGTTCCCTGTGATCGGGAACAGTAATTGCTGATGTGTCACTGGTAGCTCCTCCCCCTAACAGTTAGAAACACTCCCTAGGACACACTTAACCTCTTCAGCGCCCCCTATTGGTTAACCCCTTCACTGCCAGTGTCATTTTTACAGTAATCAGTGCATTTTTATAGCACTGATCGCTGTAAAAATGACAATGGTCATAAAAATGTGTCAAAAGTGTCCGATGTGTCCGCCATAAAGTCGCAGTCATGATAAAAATCACAGATCGCCGCCATTACTAGTAAAAAAAATAATAATAATAAAAATGCCATAAATCTATCCCCTATTTTGTAGACGGTAAAACTTTTGCGCAAACCAATCAATATACGCTTATTGCGTTTTTTTTCTTTACCAAAAATATGTAGAAGAATACGTATCGGCCTAAACTGAGATAAAATTTGCTTTTTTTTTAAAAAAAATTGGGGATATTTATTATAGCAAAAAGTACAAAATATATATATTTTTTTCAAAATTGTGGCTCTATTTTTGTTTATATAGCAAAAAATAAAAACTACAAAGGTGATCAAATACCACCAAAAGAAAGCTCTATTTGTGGTAAAAAAAGGACGCCAATTTTGTTTGGGAGCCACATCGCACGACCGCGCAATTGTCAGTTAAAGCGACGTAGTGCCGAATTGCAAAAAAGTGGCCCGGTCATTTGGCAGCCAAATGGTCCGGGGCTGAAGTGGTTAAACATACCATTGAAAGCCTTTTGTTAGGCAAACCTAAATGCATGCAGGTTCCTTTTGATAAGTGCAAGACAAGATACCTACCTGTTATCAATTATTTTATTAAAGAAACACTATAAAGGTTTTTTGTTATCTTTATCTTTTTTTTAGGTTTATTTGTTGTTTAACCAGTGTTTAAAATTAGTTGTAGGAATAGATATGTATTATATGTCAAAAGATTCAGAGTACTCCGAGTTAGCTAAAGAGAACACACAGTAGAACTTATCTGCCTTTAGGTTTTCATTGTCTGATTGAAACCTTGAACGGTGCAATTAGACAAGAAATCAGACAGATAAGAAAATATGTAAAATGTATTAAAAAAAAAAAGCCCAAACTGCTGGCTGAATAGAATACCATATAATATTCACATGCAATATTTAATATTTATTACAAAAAATAAAGAAATATGTTTATTTTTTAGTCCAAACCATGCTTAAATAAATAAATAAATAAAATACTAAAACATGGAGACGTGACTCAATTAATATGGCACCACATGCGAAATTCAAACAAAAAAGGAAGAAGTATAAGGACTTCAACAGTTGCCATAGATAACCTTAAATGAAGGAACAAATACTCAATTTTTTTTTTAAAAGTACAAATAAAGTTTGTACTTTATATATGTTTTGAGTACTTGTTCCTTCATTTGTGGTTATCTATGGCAACTGCTAAAGTCCTTATACTTCTTCCTTTTTTGTTTAAATAAAATACGTTCAAAAGCACCTTTCCCCATTAAAGCCATTGTCCCAGTCTGAGCGTTTGTTCTCCAAAATATGTCCTTATTCTTTATTTATATAATTTAAAGACATTATACTAGTTAGTTACAAAAAAAAAAAAAAAACTCTATTAAGATTTGGTTTTTTGATACATCCATCTTTCAAATTTTGCATAAAGAACAAGAATAGAAAAAGTCAAAGTCAGAAAATTCAAGAGCATTTTGTTCCAGTTACACTATCTCACTCCAATCATATGGAATGAATTTCGAACCTATCAATTATGTTCTTGGACAAAGCCAAAGCGATAATGCATATTTTCTGCACATTAACCCCCACTTACTTTCACCCTCATGAATTTGTTAATGAGACTAAATGTTACCTGGAACTGAAAATGACTTAATGACTGAGATATATGCAGTAGAAAGTATCTCAGATGAAAATTGCTACACTTTATTTGGCTAGCAGCAGTAAAAGCTTCTTCAAGTCACGTCTTGGTTGAGGCAATGCATGTACCACTTTTGCATATAATACAGAAATGATGGAATGAATGAGGTTTTTCTTACTGACAGATGGACTGGTTCTCACTTATATCAGGTTAATAGTTGTTTCCTTTTTTAGGAAGACAGCCTAAGTGGTGGTTTAACACAATCACAAAACACATCACCACAGTCAGCGTGTTGGCATATATGCGTAATTTTGAACTGCTCATAGAGGTGCTGAAAATTCTGAACATTAAGGCCTCTTGCACACTGCAGCTTGAAAAAGCTCAGAAGCTTTTTTTTAATGAGCTGAAATACGACCCATTAATTGTAATGTGCTTATGCACACAGGCGCATAAAAAAGCGCCATGCTTTCTTTAGTAAAAAAAATAAATTGAAAAATCTGCTTTTATGGACAATAATTTTCCCCTCATGCGTGCAAATTCGCACAAATGTGCACAAATAACCATTTACATATTGTGCAGAACGAAAAACGCAAGAAGTTTTCATGCATTTGCGTGAAAATGTGCGTGCGCCTGAAATTGCACAGACGCATATGCACAAAAATGCATGTAAATACATACAAAACAAATAAACCTGAAAAAGTAGATGCTCAAACAGGAGTATCATGTGCAAGAGGCCTACACCCTAGCTGAAGACTCAGAACTTTTTATCCCTCTACAATCCTGTGCCCCTTATGTTAGGATTCCTGACAAATGTATAACTTACCAATGCTTTATAATACCATTGTATTCACTAGTGGAAATTGTTCTCCATGCACTCCCGCTCCAGTGCTCTGTGCTAGCATAGATTAGCAGCCACACCCCTCAGCACAGTTGTCCTCACTGAGTTTTATTTTAAAAAAGGTGTGTGTATATAAAAATTAAAGGAACACTTTAAAAACACATCAGATCTCAATGGGACAAAAATTCATTCTGGATTTTTATACTGATATAGACTGGGTAATGTGTTAGGAACGAAAGGATGCCACATCGTTTGATGGAAATGAAAATTATCAACCTACAGAGGGCTGATTTCAAAGACACCCCTGAAAATCAAAGTGAAAAAATTATGCAGCAGGCTAGTCTATTTTGCTGAAATTTCATTGTAGCAACTCAAAATGGTACTCAGTAGTTTGTATGGCCCCATACGTGCTTGTATGCATGCCTGACAACATCGGGGCATGCTCCTAGTGAGAAGACGGGTGGTGTCCTGGAGTATTTCCTCCCCGATCTGGACCAGGGTATCACTGAGCTCCTGAACAGACTGAGGTGCAACCTCATGGTGTCGGATGGACCGAAACATAATTTCCCAGAGGTGTTCAATTGGATTTAGGTCAGGCGAGCGTGGGGGCCATTCAATGGTATCAATTCCTTCATCCTCCAGGAACTGGCTTCATATTCTCGCCACATGAGGCCAGACATTGTCGTGTATCAGGAGGAACCCAGGACCCACTGCACCAGTGTAGGGTCTGACAATGGTTCCAAGGATTTCATCCCAATACCTAATGGCAGTCAGGGTGCCATTGTCTAGTCTGTAAAGGTCTGTACATCCCTCCATGGATATGCCTCCCCAAACTATCGCTGACCCACCACCTAACTGGTCACGTGGAACGATTTCACAGGCAGCATAACATTCTCCACAGCTTCTCCAGACCCTTTCATGTCTGTCACATGTGCTCAGGGGGATCCTGCTCTCATCTGTGAAAAGAACAGGGCACCAGTGGTGGACCTGCCAATTCTGGTGTTCAATGGCAAAGGCCAATCGAAGACCCTTTCATGTCTGTCACATGTGCTCAGGGGGAACCTGCTCTCATCTGTGAAAAGAACAGGGCACCAGTGGTGGACCTGCCAATTCTGGTGTTCAATGGCAAAGGCCAATCGAGCTCCACGGTACTAGGCAGTGAGCACAGGGCCCACTAGAGGATGTTGGGCCCTCAGGTCACCGTCATGAAGTCTGTTATTGATTGGTCAGAGACATTCACACCTGTTGGAGGTCATTTTGTAGGGATCTGGCAGTGCTCATCCTGTACCTTCTTGCACAAAAGAGGCAGATACCGGTCTAGTTGATGGGTTAAGGACCTTCTACGGCCCTGTCCAGCTCTCCTAGAATAACTGCCTGTCTCCTGGAATCTCCTCCATGCTCTTGAGACTGTGCTGGGAGCTACAGCAAACCTTCTGGCAATGGCACGTATTGATGTGTTGATGTGCCATTCTGGAGGAGTTGGACTGCCTGTGCAACCTCTATAGGGTCCAGGTATCATCTCATGCTACCAGTAGTGACACTGACCCTAGCCAAATGCAAAATTAGTAAAAAACAGTCAGAAATGATGAGTAGGGAAAAAAAATGTCTCTGGCCTCCACCTGTAAAACCATTCCTGTTTTGGAGGTCGTCTCATTGTTTCCCATCTAGTGCACCTGTTGTCAATTTCATTAACACCAAAGCAGCTGAAACTGATTAACAACCCTCTCTGCTACTTAACTGACCAGGAATTTCATAGACTTGATGCAATACTCTGATTAAAAAGTGTTCCTTTAATTTTTTTGAGCAGTGTATGTACAGCATACATACATATATACCGTATATACTCAAGTATAAGCTGACCCAAATATAAGCTGAGGCACCTAATTTTACCACAAAAACTAGGAAAACGTATTGACTCGAGTATAAGCCTAGGGTGTCCATCTGCATGCCTCACTTTGCCTCACTTTGCCTCACTGTGTCCATGCCTCACTGTGCCTTACTGTGTCCATGCCTCACTGTTTCCATGCCTCACTGTGCCCATGCCTCACTGTGCCCATGCCTCACTTTCACTGTGCCCATGCCTTACTGTGTCCATGCCTCACTGTGCCCAATCTCCCTACCTGATCTCCGGCGCTGTGTGACTAGACTGACGTTTAATATGGGAGTCTATGGAAGGGGTGATTGACGGTCGTAGGCCCCCTGGACAACAAGCTTTGCACACTTGTAGATGAAGAGTGGGGCTACATGTGTGCCAAGTTTGGGGTCCAGGGGACCTAGGGCCAGCCAGTATCTGGTCCCCAAATTCACTGGAGAAATTACCATTTAACATTGGAGTCTATGGAAGGGGTGCCCAGCTTTGAAAAATTGGTGCTCCCCGGCCGTAGGTCCCCTGGACAAAAAAATTTGCGCACTTGTAGAGGAGGAGTGGGGCTACATGTGTGCCAAGATTGGCCGGGATCAGGCGCACAAAGTTGAAGATGGACACAGACTCGGGTATAAGCCGAGGGGGGCATTTTCAGCACAAAAAATATGCTGAAAAACTCGGCTTATACTCGAGTATATACGGTATATTATATATATATATATATATATATATATATATATATATATAGATCAAGGGGGAAAAACACATCCATAAAACTTACAAATCAAAAAGCTTGCTTTATTTACTACAATAAAGGCCTAGTTTACACGCACACTATCTGTGTTTGGGGCCGTATACCCACACCTGCATGGGCGTAGTGTAGTCCTTAGAAATTAAAAGTAAACAGAAAAGGAGAAGCTACAAAGCAGGCTGAGAATCCAGGTAGTTGTGAGAAGAGTTGTCCAGCAGACAGGCAGCACTCACAACATACAAAGCGATTTTTCAAGTAACCTTTTATTATATTGTCAATTATAACTATTGTTTGTATTGTTATTGCAATGCTTATGTTATAAAATAGAAGTGAATGCTGTGATCACATGTATGTATTTCTCTTAATACATGCTGAAAAATTACCTGTTGATCGTGACAGTGCTGCTTATCAGTTACATTGTTCCTAGTTATTTCTGTGGACTACTGAATACCTTCCTCCTATGTTATGGAGAAGTGGAGAGGGGAAAGTGTTCTGTAATCCTGTACCCTAGGACAGGAAGTGTGCTACTGCCATTAATAAAACTAAATAAATAAAGTAGATCAAGATTGAGTAAAAAGGAATGCACTAAATACAGTACATTTAAAGACTAGTAGACTTCAATAGGTAACATTTTTGTTCTTGGGTTAATGACGCTTAAACTTTTTCTTTGCTTGCTAGCTGAACTGAGTGCTTGGTACTGTTTGTATGGTTAAAGAAAAAACAAATTTTGTTTAATAAAATATAAAGCAAAAAAACTAATTGCTACAGAAGCCATTTTTTAATGTGAAGCCCAAGTGCAGCTAAAACATACAGTAACTTATAGTCAGTAGGCTCTGTCATTTGTGCTGATTCCTTTTTTGTTATGTGAAATCTTCCTCCGTTCATGTCACTCCCACCCCTGCTGTCATAGCCTTCCTTTGCAGCAGGGGTTAATAGAACTAAAGGGCTGTCACAGTCTCTCCCCAAGAGTGCCCAACCATAGCTTCCACCATATTGTGTCAAACTCCTGGCAATAGGTCCACTCACAACATCCCCGGCCTGAGGCCTGAATATTTGAGAATAAAAGAATGTCCATACACAAATGAGTTTTCCACTCTTTACTGTAAATTTTCCATGACATATCACATTGAGATGCTAGCACAATCTTTGGTGCAAAACGCCACATGCAAGATCAGACATTCCGTGGGTTTAATTTCGGTGCAGAGTGCACACATTTTGTAAGCAATCTTCCCTCCACACCTCCATTACTCTCCTTGAGAGCACCACAGAGTTGGGACCACTTTCCCATGTATACTAGTCTACATCATTTAGCTTCCATCACCAAGTCATAGGACCTGCAGTTGAGGGTCTCTTCTCAATGTCTGTTCCATAGCTCTGACCAGTTGGGCACGCTCCCAGATGGCACAATAATTCCCAGGCTTCCACCATTACTTACATCAGAGGACACTGTCCAGGCCTCCAAGGTCTTATGCATTCCGCTACATGACCTGCAGAAGAAGATCATGGGGAGACAGGTTGACACAGCTGTTCCTACTATGTTCTGAACTTCAGCCCTGCAAAGGGCCCTTTAGATCAGTACTGCGGGAGATTACATCTTGACAGCTGTGGGGTGTTTTGCTTGCATGCTCTAGGCTACACCCACCACTGGCATTTATGTGGCACTCACTCCACTTGTTACATCACTAGAGGAGGGATAACTCTAAAGGGGGAGCTAACACCTAATTACAACTTTCCCTTTACAATACTTTAAAGGAACCGGAGCCGTCTAGTGGCAGGCAAGCTAACTGCACCTGCCAACACGGTGACTTATTTGTGTTATGTAGATAAGGAGTTTGGATGTAACTGGCTGCATACTTGTGCCTGCCCTCCCAGTAGATACTCTGTGGGCAGCTTGGCTATCTAGTATGTTGCATTTCTAGCACAGTGACCACAATGGGTATCACATGATCTGTCCTTATGAGGGTCACATTTCCCCCATTCATTCAATCAAGAATTCCAGCCCAGCCATAAATGGGTCATAAAGCACCTCAGGATAAATAGTGTAATAGGAAATTAGTTTTTACCTGTGAAACTTGGTGCTAGCAATGTGAACATTTCCTACTGTAGAATTATGTTTTGAGGCTAAACAAGATTTATAGCTATAGACTTCAGAGTTTAATGAAAAATTATTATCAGTCATTACATATTTATTAAGCATATATCTACCATATGGGAAATAACACAGCACCATTTATTGGTTTATTATTTTTCTATAAATGGAAATCACAGTCTGTTTGCACCATTAATTTCAAGTGTAGGTCACACAAATTTTATGTTAAATTAGATAATGCTTTAAGCTATCCTTGGGCGTGTATGCATGTTGAATACAATGTAGCTGAATATCACTTCTCATATGTTTTGCCTTTGGTACATTAATTGCTCATTGGAGATCACATAGATCATTGATTCATAAATATTCTAATTAAGGATATAACTGCAGATCACCAGGGCCCATATCTGCAGTGCCTCACACCTTGGACTGGTTGATAGGACCTGTTGAGTTGAGTTGAGTTGAGTTGAGTTGAGAGGTATCTTAATATCGCACGTTCTTACCCCGAAGGCTCCCGACGCGCATTAAAAAAAACTGTGTACTGCACTCTGAATTAGAGCTTCTATCTTTATTGATTGTCAGTGGCCCATATTGTCCTTTTACTCTATATGTGGTCAGCAACATACTTTGTTATACTGCTTTTCATTGGTGCCTTATAGCTCTTGATAAAAGCTTGCTTTAAATTGGTGATAACCAAAATTACATTGGTGATTAGTGTATAAAAGGTCTTTCAGTATGTTTATGCTCGGCAAAAAGTAACGGTTCTGACCACAAATTCCCTTTTTAGTACCAGTGTTGTAATTCATTTTTGCAGAGTCTGGATTGTGCTTTATTGAGCAGGAAAGAATAATAGACCAGTGCATGTCGGAGACAGAGCGTTGTGAGTTAGTTGGGTGTAATAGCTGAGCCTGTGCCTATATAGGTTTAGCTCGCCCCAGACAGATATCAAGCATGCATTTTGCCAGAGAGAGTTAAGCCCTGTACACACAATCGGTTTACCTATGGATTCTAATCCGATGAATTTTTCCATCGGAAATCCGATGAAACTGACTTCCATCAGTCTTGCCTACACACCATCAGTCAAAAATCCAATCGTCCAAAATGGCGTGACGTAAAACACTCCGACAAGCCGAGAAAAATGAAGTTCAATGCTTCTGAGCATGCGTCGACTTGATTCCACACAGACGATCGGAATTTGCTATCGTTTTTTTTCCATCGGATACATTTAAAACATGTTCTATTTTTTCTCACCGATGGAAAAAAGACCGATAGGGCCCATACACGATCGGTTTGTCCGATGACAAAAGTCCAACGGACTGTTTTCATCGGTAAAACTGATCGTGTGTACACGGCTTTAGAAAACTAGTTCTATTGCAGAACAGAAAATGATTATCAGTTGCACTAAGAGGCAATAGAAAGGCATGTAGTAAACATGTTAAAATGAATCTTGTCCTTGTCCATTTAACTTTTCTATTAGACATTTTTCAGTTTAAGAAGGCTTATTTCTTGGACATTAATCTTACTTTCTTTGTGAAGAGCTTAGCACCCATGCTGCTGCTCTATAATTACTCAGTTTTATAAATGAGTGCCAGATGCATTATGGGGCACATTTCTCTAACCTTGTCATACACCTGTATAGTTATGACCATATTCTTTTTGTGATTTTGTTGCCAATTGTGGGAAGATAGTAGCTACTATTTGTGAGTCAAAAGATTAAAGGCTAAGTTCACCTTTTACAATGAAAAAATTAATGCACTTTTTTTTGCAGGTAAAATAAATGTGCATTTTTTTTTTTTTTTACTCTGCAGCCTGTAAGATATTGCACCTATGATCAGCAGATTGCAGGTACAATGTCTAGATCCCGCAGACTCTCAGTTCCCCTGTCTGTCCATATCTCCGATACAGTTACTGAATGGCAGAAAGAATCAATAGACTACAAGAGAGCTCACCAGGGCCCTCGCAGTTCATTGAGAACTACAAGCCAGCTGACTTGTAGTTCATTCATTCACAGAATTTGTGAATGAAGGATGCGGCCGTGTGGGTGGCGCGCCTCACGGCCCCATTGTTTTTAAATCCTGACAGTGGGTGTGGGGAGAAGATCCACCACCCACTGTCACACCGAGGGGGGATAAGGGGGGACTGGTGGCAGGAGCCGCAACATGTTACATCAGGGCTTGACAAATTTGCTTTGAATCTAGAAGCCAGCTAAAGTTAGGAGCCAGTTTTTTGTAACTAACAAAGCTTTTTTGCTATATGGCGCTGTGCTAATTTAACTGACAATTGCACGATCATGCAACGCTGTACTCAAATGAAATGCATATATTTGTTTTCACACAATTAGAGCTTTCTTTTAATGAAATTTTATTACCACTGTGGTTTTTTTTGCGCTATAAATAGACAAAACATTTAGAAAAAAAAAAACAATATTTTTTACTTTTTGTTATAAAACATATCCCATGAAAAAATAAAAATAAAAATAGAAAATTTCTCCAAAAATTTTAGGTCAAAATGTATTCTGCTACATGTCTTAGGTAAAAAAAAAATCCCAATAAGTGTATATTAATTGGTTTGCATGAAAATAACAGCATCTACAAATGATGGTATACTGGAAAAAATGTTATACTAGTAATGGCGGCGATCATTGACTTATAGTGGGACAGTGATAGTACGACGGGCATTCTGACACTGGTTAACTGACACTGACATCACCAGTGACACTAATGCCGCATACACACGAACGGTTTTCCTGTCAGAATAAACTCAGATTGTTTTTCCGACGGAGTTCTGATGGAATTCCGCTCAAGCTGTCTTGCATACACGCGGTCACACCAAATTCCGACCGTCAAGAACGCGGTGACTTACAACACTACAAGTTGAGAAAAATTAAGTTCAATGCTTCCGAGCATGCGTCGACTTGATTCTGAGCATGCATGGTTTTTAGTACGTCGGAATTGCATACAGACGAATGGATTTTCCAGTAGGAATTTTTTCTGTCGGAAAAATAGAGAACATGTTTTCTATCTAAGTCTGTCGGAATTTCCAGGGGAAAAAGTCAGATGGGGCATACACACGGTCGGAATATCCGATGAAAAGCTCCCATCTGACTTTATCCATCGGAAATTCCGACCGTGTGTACGCGGCATAATACAGTGATCAGTGCTAATAAAATGCACTGCACTGTAATAATGACACTGGGTAGGGAGGGAATAACACCTGGGGCAATCAAAGGGTTAACTGTGTGCCTAGGAAGTGTAATGCAACTGCACTGTGTACTGTTTTACTAAGGGATGTCCTGGTTTTTGTTTCTCTGCTTAGCAGGGAGAGAAAGCAGGGAGACAAGAACGTGCACAACCCCGCTGTCAGTAGAGATATCTGTTACTGTTACTCTGTTAAAGTTACCTGTTACTCGCTCCAACAATCTGCGGGTCCCGGCCATGAATCATTGGCCGGGACCCGGTGATCAGCATGTAAGGAAGCCAGTGAGACCGCAGCCCTGGGGTGCGCGCTCCCTACCTGGAAATGCAGAAATGCACATTTTAGTCGCCATGGTGACACAGCGCCTGGGATTTGTCGAGCCCTGTGTTACATGTTCCGCCCTAAATATGGGTGGAACATGCAACATGTTCCAAAGGACTTATCCTTTAAAATTCAGGCTAAAGAAATATTATCTAAATACAAAAGGAATATGAATTCTTACTTGAATCTCGGTGTCTTTTTTGTATGTCTTTCAGATATGTGCAGTTATGTAACAAATTCTGCATTTTGCACAGGAACTTTTTGTGATAGACCAATCATTGTTGCTCTCTCTCCTTGTGCTGGGTAACTAGTTTTGCATCTGCCTTTCTTTATCTGAGTGGGCCTGCTGCATACCATGGATAGCTCTGCTCCCTTAACAGACTATATACAGCATGGTGAGAATGTCATAGTTGCTTTTACTAGATAATAACTCGTTTTGCAAATGTATTTGTGGAACACAAAGTGGATTCATAGCATTTGTGGCTGTTGAGGAATATATTTAAATAAAAGTTGTTGTGTTTCTCCAACTCCACATTCTTCCCTTTTGTACTCTGCACATAATACCTGCTGTCATACCTTCCACGATTGTCTCCTGCACATACTCACCCTGCACCCAGTTATACCTCTGGACTCTGCTACTGCAAATACCATTGCTGTACTCCTTTCTTGTACATATTGCCCACTGCCATATGCTCCATACTCCTCTCTTGCACATACTGCCAACTGTCATACCCTCTATACTTCTCTCCTACTCATATTTAACATACTGAGTGTGCATGCTTCTCCTGCACACAGTTCACTCCCCAATACTATCTGCACTCCTATCCTGCACATAGTGCCCACAACCATAACTAAACACTCTCCCCCTGCATTTACTGCTCCCTGGTATACCCCCCGCACTCCTCGCCTGTACATATTGCCTCCCGTCATACTATCCTCAATCTACTTCTTTACATATTCTTTACATATTGCATGATGTCATACCTTCTGTACTTCTCTCCTGCACATACTGCCCCCTGTCATGATCCTCCTTACTCCTGTCCTGCACATGCTGGCTGCTGTCAAGTGTCAAATGCATATTCTCTACCCTCTACATTCCCCCCCATGTACACTAGGTCCCCTGTTATATCCTCCACACTCCCCCCTGCACATACTGCCCCTGATATACCCTCCACATCCCCCCCTGCACATTATGCCCCCTGCCATACCCTCCACACTCCTCTTCTGCACATACTGCCTCCTGTTATACCCTCCACATTTTTGCCTTGTATACCACCCCCTGTTACCCCCTTACACTGCTCCCCTGCATATACTGCCCCCTGCTATACCCTTCACATTCCCCCCTGCACATGCTGCCTCCTGTTAACCCTCCACACTCATCGTCTGCATATACTGCCCCCTGTCATATCCTCCACACTCCCCCCTGCTATATCCTCCGCATTTCCCTCTGCAGATACTGCCCCCTGTCATGTCCTCCACACTCCTCCCTGCACATACTTCCCTCTGCTATATCCTCTGCATTTTGCTGCACATATACTGTCCCCTGTCATATCCTCCACACTCCTCCCCTCTATATACTGCCCCCTGCTATACCCTCCACATTTCCCCCTGCACATACTGCCCCCTGTCATATCCTCAATACTCCCCGCTGCACATACTGCCCCCTGTCATATCCTTCATACTCCCCCCTGCACATACTGCCCCCTGCTATATCCTCCGCATTTCCCTCAGCAGATACTGCCCCTTGTCATATCCTCCACACTGCCCCCTGCTATATCCTCCGCATTTCCCTCAGCACATACTGCCCCCTGTCATTTCCTCCACACTCCTCCCCTGCACATATGACCCCCAGTATATCGTCTACACTGCTCATCTGCACATACTGCCCCCCGGTATACCCTCCACACTGCATATACTGCTCCCTCTCATGCCCTCTGCAAAGCTCTCCTACTATATACTGCCCACTAATACGCTACTTTAACATTGTTTGTTATATCGCCTTTGCCATTCTGGAATGGGCACTTTTGCTAGTTACAATCATGAAGACTCCATTTCACTTAGACATATGACTATAACATTTGGAGAACTTAATAAAAATTGGCAAATGCTTCTAATTTCAGTTAAACACTGAAATGGTAAAATAGTTTTCTTCAATGACCATATGGAAGTTTCTGTGATAAAAACCCTTTTCTTTAGAAATACACCAAGCTGCTGATTTCACAGACAGGTGCCTCTAAGCTAAAGTAAATGGCATATTATGTGGAGGTAGTTTCATTCGTCACTTGTCGCTGGAGAAAGCTTGATGTTTGTGTTACATGAGAACAAATAGGTTTTATTCTGTCAAAATGTTTCTGAAATTGTGCTGTGAGGCCTACAAACAGGTGTGATAGCTTTTCTAAGGTTTACAGAATTGTCAGTAGAAAACAGGAACACTTTGTTCATATTTTCCAACGATTGCCATTTCAAACGGATACAGAAAGGCGCAGCTTTAATCTAAATTGTGCAATATTTCAGCCATCGGCAATCTGGATGAAGTTTTGTCATCCACATTGCCTGCAGTAACTGATGAAAATGTTTTAAAATAGGTAAAATGTTGCAGAGAAAAACTCTAGACAAATGTAAAAACTTCATTCAAGCCTGTGGCCCTGATTTACTAGAGTGAAGAGAACCTGCGCTAGTATATGCAGATTTCCAATGCTCAGTCTCCAGGGAAGGTTTTTCTTACTCCAAGTAGGGATTTACCAGGAAGACCTTTTTTGCATTGCTGTCCAATCTGCTTCACTCAGCGAACAAGTAATTTTGTTCAAAGGACCACTTACCTGTTTGGTTCTGTGCTGCAGAGCATGCCAGTGGGCCCCATAAAGGAAGTAGTAATCTTTCTTATAGAAGTGTATGTTAAAGTTGCATTCCCTGCATTAAGCTAAAAAATATCCCTTTATTTGTATGCCCCCCCCCCATATACTTACCTGAGCCTGATGTCCGTCTGAAGCAGCTCTTTCCTCTCTCTCTGCTCACAGAGACAGTAGTGGGAGCCATTGGCTCCTGTTGCTAATGATTTTATCCTGTGAGCAGAGAGCCAGGAAAGAGGGGGATTCGTGCTATGTGTGTCATTAGACTCACACAGCTCGGCTTGGGAGCGAGCCTGCAGGTGCACCCCATAGGAAGCGGCTTGCTATTGTGGTATAGCAAGAAGTAGAGGAGCCAAGAGTGCCAACGGGGGACCCAAGAAGAGGAGGTTGAGGGCCACTAAGTATAATATTTAATAAATTAAAAAATAATCTTTACAATCATCTTTAAAGAAAATATTTTTCTTACTTTTATATTAAGGAAACGAATCATAAAATTCAAAAGATTTCCCCTCACTTCTTGTCCTATGTGTTGTGCTACCCCCTCAGGAGCCGCTGAATTAGATGGGTCCTTTGTTCTTTGCCTCGACTTTCTCAAGGGCCTCAGCCCCTCTGACATACCAGGTTGAGTGTAAAAGCAAATAAACAAAGTGAAGCCCAGCAAATATTTGCTATTACCCAATAATAGAGCTAAATCAAAAGTAGGCGCCAAACCAGTTAGCAAAGGTAATCTTAATCACTCAGTAAAGTTGATAACCAAGCAAATACAAATACACTATATTGTCAAAAGTATTGGGACACCTACCTTTACACAAACATGAACTTTAATGGCATCCCACTCTTATGCCCTGTACACACGATCAGATTTCCGATGGAATAAAATCCGATGGATTTTTCCATCGGAAATCTGATGAAGCTGACTTCCATCAGTCTTGCCTACACACCATCAGTCAAAAATCCGACCGTCCCAAACGCCGTGACGTAAAACACTCCGAAGAGCCGAGAAAAATTAAGTTCAATGCTTTTGAGCATGCATCTACTTGATTCTGAGCATGCGTGGGTTTTTTCTCCGATGGAGTTCCCCACAGACGATCGGAATTTGCTATTTTTTTTTTCCATCGGTAAAATTTAAAACATGTTCTATGTTTTTATACTGATGGAAAAAAGACCAATGGGGCCCACACACAATCGGTTTGTCTGATAAAAAAAGTCCATCAGTCTTTTTTCATCACAAAAAACAATCGTGTGTACGCGGCATAAGTCTGTATGGTTCAATACTGGGTTGGCCCAACCTTTGCAGGTATAACCGCTTCCACTAATCTGGGAAGGATGTCCACAAGGTTTAAGAGTGTGTATATGGGAATGTTTGACCTGCCTGTCCAGAAGAGTTGAAGCTGTTATAGCTGCAATGGGTGGGTCAACTCAATATTGAACCCTATGGACTAAGACTGGGATGCCATTAAAGTTCATGTGCGTGTAAAGGCAGGCATCCCAATACTTTTCACAATATAGTGTATATTGGCAATTGTGGTAACACAGTTCAGCATGCAAAATGGTTAACAGTAAGACCTAAGCTTAAAATTACATGTCAGCATAAAAAGTAGCAGTGTCACCTGAAGTGTAACAATTAGCAGCAATGAAGCTTGAGCTAACAAATTGCTGGGACAATACTGCCAGTGTGCACTAAAGGAAACTATAGTAGGCCTAAACTGACAGGGTAAGCACTGTCCATAGAAATTAAGGAAATGGAAGAAGTGAACAAAGGGGACTTGCTGAATGGTTTAATGGGAGGAATAGTCCTTCAAGCTGTTTTACTGCTGCCTATCGCTGGGGCCCTTTAAGAATCATTTGTGCACTTAACAAAAGTTTTAGTAAAACAGCATGCAGCATAAGTGCAGTAAAGATGCAGTATAGGTGCAGTATAGTTTATTTCATGCCTCCAGTATCTCAGTCCCTACTAGCAGTGTCACCAATGGGCAGTGAGCCCTCTCACCAGTCCATGCGGTGCAGCTGTCTGTGTCCCCAGCCTCCATGTTTGGTGAAGACCCAGCGGCAATACTAATGAGATTATCATAGTCTTGATAGCTTTGAATAGGTCATGGGTATGTCCTAGGGTAGACTGATCAAAGGGGAATCCCCCCAGAAATACGTTCCTCTCATCAGCGCATGCCACATTCCATGTCATCCAGATGGGCATGTCTTCCACTGGCCAGGCTTTCTTTCCCAAGATCTGTCAGATGTCTGATGCAGCCCGGAAGTGTAGTGGCCCAGCTACCAGTGTATGCGCCCCCACCTTTAATGTTTGTGAGCATCTTCATTATACCTTTATTAAAATTTCATTTTTTTTACATACTACACAAGCCTTTGCACTGTTTCTTCTTGGGTGTTTATCTTTGTGCCTTCTGAATGCCTGTTTTTTTTTTTTTTGCTGAATTATGGGCACTACAAGCAACAGTCGTTTGGTTAACGGTTGCAACGTGGCCCCATTGACTAGAATGGGGAAATTTGACATTTTTGCTTCCTGTCAACTCAACATGCCACATTAAATTAGACATGGCCGCAGCATAAAGCGTGTGGCGGCGGCATGTGAGACCCCCCTTGCTGTGTGGTAGGCTTCAGCTGGGCTGTCGGGCAGTAAAACCACAGTCAAATTGTCTGTCTTTACTTCCCCCCAGTCATGTGTGTGTGGCCTTAAGAAGAGGTGGCAGATGTACTAAGTACTCCATCATGGTGGTTGCCCTAGTTTGATGTCAATACTTTGTCCCTCTACTGAATTTTCTCTGACAGTAACATGAGATGCTGATTATAACATGAAATTATTCTGCATGTCTTCCGTTCCAAAAACAAAGTGATGGATGATAACCCCTTGTTTCCATTGCTGCTTGTAATACATATAGGGCCTTGAAAAAGTATTCATACCCCTTGATATTTTCCACATTTTGTCATGTTACAACCAAAAACATAAATCTATTTTTTGGGGGATTTTATGTGATAGACCAACACAAAATGGCACATGTAGCGCTACCCCCATAGGAGCCGCTTAAGTGTGTTCAGTCCGTTACTCTGCCTCTCAACCCCAGTAACAGTCTAAGCCCCCTCTGGCACACCTGGCAATAGTTTAAGTGCAACAACCAATGAGAAACACATAAGTTATGATAAAACACAGAAATTGTATTTTCTGCAATATTTCTGTGGAAAAATAACAGACAGTAACAGTATATATATATTCAAGTAATCAACTGGAGAGCACTAACTGAGATTAAGAGCATACTATATTTAGGCTGCTTTCAGTGGATTCCGAACCTGAGAATGTCCACAAGAATGGAGGCACACTTAAATGGCAAATAAATCACAATATGACACTTTATATTGGATTGGTTACCTCTACTCAAAATGAGTCCAAGCAGGAGGAGAGCAGAAGACTGACCCTCTTTATGTCAGACCTCTCTCTTCTGTCTCCTGACACCACAGGCCCAACGACAAACACTGTATTCGAATCACTATTTAATGGCGTAAAGAATTCAGTATCTTCCTCAGCAAGGTGAAAGAACAATGGTGTCTGTATACAGTGTCTCTATGAATGGATGGCCTTATCCTCTAGCCCTGTGGCACTACAAGTGTCAGCAAGATAACTAACAGCAATGATGTCTGTATACAGTGTCCATTTAACTCTGTCTGTGTGCAGTGTCCTTGTTTTCTGCAAATGGGCGAAAGACCTCTCACCCAATCCTGCGGCCAAGGTGCAAATGAACGTCCTGGAACAGACATCTAGGCACCCGACTGGTCACCTCACACTGGGACGCTTCACACCGGTGGTGCAGGTGCGTCTGGATATGCACCTGGGATCCCCCTCTCTCAGGCTGGATGTTCCAACTGGCTATGGATTCCTGAAATCACTCGGTGGACTGACCTGGGGGGCAGCACCTCTCCCCTAGGTCTAATCTCTTCCCTTGCCTTGTGTTGTTTGAAAATCCCTTAGCAAAGGAAGATGGAATCTTCGTTTCTCTTCTCTAGAGCATGCTGACTCTTGTAGTTCCATACAATTGAATCTGAATGTGAAACTTGAATCCTGGAACTACAATTCCCTTTATGCTTTTCTCCCTGGTGGTAATCTCTGCTGACAGGATATGATGACACAGAGTCTTAGCTGGCACTAGAGGGAAACAGTCTCACTGCAACAATGTTGCAGTGTCTTCTGATACGGCAGGTAAGATAACCAGCTCCCTGCTACATACATAATTGTGAAGTGGAAGGAAAACAATAAATGGTTTTTTTATTTATTTATTTTTTATAAATATGTGAAAAGTGTGGCGTGCATTTGTATTCAGCCCCTCTAAGTCAATACTTTGTAGAACCACCTTTCGCTGCAATTACAGCTGCAAATCTTTTTGGATATGTCTCCACCAGCTTTGCACATCTAGAGAGTGAACTTTTTGCCTATTCTTCCTTGCAAAATAGCTCAAGCTCTATCAGATTGGATGGAGAGTGTCTGTGAACAGGAATTTTCAAGTCTTGCCACAGATTCTCATTCGAATTTGTGTCTGAACTTTGACTGGGCCATTCTAACACATGAATATGCTTTGATCTAAACCATTCCATTGTAGCTTTGACTGTATGTTTAGGGTTGTTGTCCTGGGGGATGGTGAACCCCTGCCCCAGTCTCAAGTCTTTTGCAGATTCTAATGCCGCGTACACATGGTCGTAATTTCCGATGGGGAAAGTCTGATGGGAACTTTTTATCGGATATTCCGAACGTGTGTATGCCCCATCGGACCTTTCCCGTCGGAAATTCCGACGGACTTAGATAGAGAGCAGGTTCTCTATTTTTCCGTCGAAAATTCCGACAGAGTTTTGCCCGTGGCAAAGTTCGGCTGTGTGTACGCGGCATTACAGATTTTCTTCTAACATTGCCCTGTATTTGGCTCAATCCATCTTCCCATCAACTCTGACCAGTTTCCCTGTCCCTGCTGAAGAAAAGCCTCCCCACAACATGATGCTGCCACCATGTTTCACGGTGGGGATGGTTTGTTCAGGGTGATGTGCAGTGTTAGTTTTCCACCACATGCAGCATTTGGCTTTTAGGCTAAAAAGTTCAATTTTGGTCTCATCTGACCAAAGCACCTTCTTCCACATGTTTGCTGTGTCCACCACATGGCTTCTCGCAAACTGCAAATGGGACTTCTTATGAATTTTCTTTCAACAATGGCTTTCTTACATAAAGGCCAGATTTGTGGAGAGCACGACTAATAGTTGTCCTGTGGGTAGATTCTCTTACCTGAGCTGTGGATCTCTGCAGCTCCTCCAGAGTTACCATGGGCCTCTTGGCTGCTTCTCTGAATAATGCTCTCCTTGCCCGGCTTGTCAGTTTAGGTGGACCACCATGTCTTGGTAGGTTTGCAGTTGTGCCATACTCTTTCCATTTTCGGACGATGGATTGAACAGTGCTCTGTGAGATGTTCAAAGCTTTGAATATTTTTTTATAACCTATCTCTGCTTTAAACTTCTCCACAACTTTATCACTGACCTGTCTGGTGTGTTTCTTGGCCCTTATGATGCTGTTTGTTTATTAACAAACCTCTGAGGGCTTCACAGAACAGCTGTGTTTATACTGAGATTAAATTATACACAGGTGGATTCTGTTTACTAATTAGGCGACTTCTGAAGGCAATTGGTTCCACTAGATTTTAGTTGGGGTATCAGAGTAAAGGGGCTTGAATACAAATGCATGCCACACTTTTTTAGATATTTATTTGTAAAAAATTTGGAAAACCGTTTATCATTTTTTTTTTCATTTCACAATTATTTGCCACTTTGTGTTGGTCTATCACATAAAATCCCAATAAAATACATTTACGTTTTTGGTTGTAACATGACAAAGTGTGGATAATTTCAAGGGTAATAATTTTTCAAGGCACTGTAGGTTGCAGTTTGTATGGTCAGGCATTAGCAGTCAAGTGGAACTTAGCGCACTAAAGTTGGTTCATACTTGTAAAGAAATAGTGATTCCTATGTAATTGAACATTTAGCATAAGTCTACAAATGCTCTGGGATATAGAAGACTGCCAAACTATACAGTATATCATTTTGTTGCAGACTTTACATAACAATTCTGCAAGAAAGGTTAGCCTTAGTTTCAAGAAGCCAGAGCTGGGACATAATACACTGTAATACCATCAGGCACATTTAGTGCACCAGTGGAAAGTATGTTAAATGTAGCACTGGAAAACATATTCACTAAATCCAAAAGTCTCCTCGCTGTGAAAAGTACATGCAAATATGCTTGAGCAACCTTGTTCGTTCTAAGTTTTGTTTAGATGACAATATGAAATTGAATGTGGGAAACAAATCCTTACAGGTGTTGTCTTCTCCTATAGACTCATTTTGTAAGGCAAAAAGCAATGCACAATGGCCAAATTACTTAGGCCTCATGTACACAAACGTATCAATTAAATGCTCCAAACTGTTGGCAGAAAAAATACCTCTAATTTGCGTTTATTTGCGTAAACATGCATATGTCGTTTAAAAGTGTTTGAGCGTAAACTCTTTGTATTGGCTGGAATATTCATGTATTCTAGCCACTAGAAAAATTTTACATGCATAAGTGCTTATTTATGTTTAGGCAAATTTATGCGCATTCACAAATAAATGAAGCGCATATGTTCCTCTCCAAACCTAGCTTTGGAGCATTTTTTTTTGTGTCTCTAAAAGCTGCTTTCAAAATACGTATTTAAACGCCAAATGTGCATGGCCACATAAGCTAACACTGAACTGAGTTTAAAGACATAAAAGAAGATATGCTGGACACCTGTAAAATCAGTGTTTTTTTACTGCCGTGTGCATGAGGCCTTAAAGGAGTACTAAAGGCAGAAGTTTTTTTTATCTTACTGCATTCTATGCAGTAAGATAAAAAAACCTTCTGTGTGTAGCAGCCACCCCAGCACCCCCCAATTACTTACTTGAGCCCCTTCTCTCTCCAGCGATGTCCACGAGTCCCTCGGCCGTCCGGGACACTCCTCCTGGTTGGCTGAGACACAGCAGCGGCGCCATTGGCTTCTGTGGCTGTCAATCAAAGTCAGTCAGCCAATCAGGGGAGAAAGGGGGCGGTGCAAGGTTGGGGCTCCGTGTCTGAATGGACACACAGAGCTGTGACTTGGCTTGGATGCCCCCATAGAAAGCTGCTGGCTGAGGGGGCACTCGATAACTCGATAACTCGATAACAGGGAGGACCCAGCAGCAGCAAAGAGGGACCCGAGAAGAGGAGGATCCGGGCTGCTCTGTGCAAAACCAACTGCACAGAGGAGGTAAGTATAACATGTTTGTTATTAAAAAAAAAATGTTTAAACCAGACTTTACAATCACTTTAAACATAGCTACTTTGAAGGCCATGAGCTGTGTGGATGGCTGGGTTAAAGCGGTTGTATACCCTTTTTTTTTTTTTACTTTTACCTACAGGTAAGCCTATAATAAGGCTTAGCTGTAGGTAAAAAGAATATCTCCTAAACCTGTACAGTTTAGGAGATATTCCCCTTGCAATGAGCTGCTGATTTCAGCGGCGCATGCGCTCCTGAGTTTCTCGGCTGAAAGTCTGGCAGACGCCGGACCTTGACGGAAAGAAATGTGACGACATCGCGGCTTCGGCCACTCACAGCGCCGGAGCCGCGATACCCGGAAGACACGCCGAGGGAAAATGTCCGCTCCCTCGGCGTGGACCGAGATCACCTGTGACGTCTCGTTCTAAGGTAAGTATTTCATAATGAGCTAGTATGCGGTGCATACTAGCTCATTATGCCTTTTGCCTTACAGGTGAAAAAAATTACCGTAATAAAAAATCTGCGGGTTTACTACCGCTTTAATGCAGGATCTGCTACACAACTTTAGTCTCAGAGCCTGGCTGGCATTTGCTTAATATAATAATCTGCTGTTTACTTCCTATACAACCAATGTAGTAGAAAGCCCATATTTATAATCTGTTTTGTATTGTTCTTGTGTTTATACATGCTCTTTGCCATCCTGAACCTGTTTTGTCTTTTAACTTTGCACCTGTTTAGCATACCTCCCAACTTTTTAAGATGAGAGCGAGGGGCACCTATTAGCAAATGTATGTAGGCATAGTATACACCCCTGCCACGCCCCCTTAAAGGAGAATTATACAAAAAAAATATTAGTTAAACCCACAATTGCTTTATTTTTACCACTACTATTCCTTTATATTGCACTTTGAAGTGTACAAATGCAGCAATTTAGAATTTGGATGAAAGATTTAGCACCGGGAAACACTTTTTGAAAGATAAATAGTGCATTTTATATATATCTATATAAATCAGACCAAAATGAGGGACAAATGAGGAGGAATGAGGGACAGAGGGACTTTGTTGCAAATCAGGGACAGTCCCTCGAAATCAGGGACAGTTGGGAGGTATGGTTTAGTGAACTGCAAATTACAGTTACTCCCTCTCTTTTTCAGAGTAGGTAATTGGCCAAATGGTCAAACACATTTTGTACTTTCTTGTAAGGCTACATTCACACAGTAGATCGTTTCCTCATTTGGAGGTAGCTAAACGCTGCCTCAGAACATGGCAATACTATAGCCACATACAAACTGGCCGATTACCTGTGGCCAGATTGTGTGTGGCCAAAACTCCACAGAAACACTGACTCTTGGGCACACAATGTCTATGTCCAGGGTTAGTATGTGCATGTAATCGCTCAGATAAGAGGTTACATGCAACCAGCAGCGGGACCTGCCAATGATTTGTACAGAGTATATATCAGATAGCGTTTACAACTGCCAGCAAGAATCTACTGGATAAAGATTTTCAAATGGGTCGGTCACTGAAATTACCATTAGGCACACTGACTTACTGCAGGTAAAACCAGTTTTATTGAGCACAGCAAAGGCACTATGCTTAGGTTTGAATGAGCACCACTGAATATAATGGAAATCCAACTCTCTAACACCGAAGCGCCTCTGGTAAACCTTCAAATAATGCTTCAAATCACTCAGGTGTAAATGGAGCCTTACATCAGAGGGCTGGGAGGCTGCCAATATACTAGTGTTGTAAAAAGTAAAATAAAAGTGCCACTGTAATAATCTTTGAAGATTAATTTTTCCACAGTGCTGATTCAATAGCTTCAGAGGTAAATGTGGGTTTGTTTTAAAGTGATTTTACTGCTTTTTTTAAATGTGGACATACTTTAGTGTGCAACGTTTGGGCAAAGGTTCACTTTAACTTTCTTAAAAGGAATTGTCAACTGAAAATAATTTCCTAACAAGTTGAGAAATCACTTTGATCTCTAATTATTTCTGCTGTCTGTGTTTGCTTGCGTAGAGAGAATGACACACTGTTATTCATGCGAATATTATTTGAGTCTTCATTAAATCTTCTGAAAATCAGCTAGACAGCTAGCTGTATTTGCTAAAAGAATATAAGGCACAGGGATGATGTAGCACAGTGAAACTTCCCTTAATAAATTACCCCTTCCTATCTGCTTTACCCCCTGTGGGTGAAAATGGGAATGGGACTCATCTCTACAGATATATTTGAGATCTGTGAAGTTTGGCCTTAATCACTGAAAAGCCAGCCCATGTATTCAGCTTCCAACTGTCCGTCATTTAAAGTGGTTCTAAAGGCAGAACTTTTTTTACCTTAATTCGATCTATGCATTAAAGTGATTGTAAAGGCAGGGTTTTCTTTTAATCTCTATGCATTAAGATGAAAAGCCTTCTGTGTGCAGCAGCCCCCCTCAGGCCCTCTACTACTTACCTGAGGTCCCACTGCTGTCAATCAAAGTCAGTCAGCCAATGAGGAGAGAAGGGGGCGGGGCCGGGTCACGGCTCCATGTCGGAATGGACACACGGAGCTTTGGCTCAGCTCGGGTGTCCCCATAGCAAGCTGCTTGCTGCAGGGGAGCTTAACAGGAGGGAGGGGCCAGGAGCTTCAGCGAGGGACCTGAGAAGAAGAGGATCAGGACTGTTCTGTGCAAAACTATTGCATAGAGCACTTAAGTATGACATGTTTAAGATAAAAAAATCTTCTGTGTACAACAGCCCCCCTCAGCCCCCTAATACTTACCTGAGACCGATCTTCCTCCAGCAATGTGCTTGAGAGCCTCGGCTGTCTGGGGACTTTACCTCCTCATTGGCTGAGACAACAGCCATTGGCTCTCGCTGCTGTCAATAAATGAGGAGAGGGAGGGAGTGGGGCCATACCAGGGCTCTGTGTCTGAATGGACACACAGAGCAGCAGCTCGGGAGCAAGCTGGTTGCTCTGGGGGCACTTGGTAGGGGCCAGGAGCGCCAGATATGGGGTGCTCTGTGCAAAACCACTGCACAGAGCAAGTAAGTATAACATGTTTGTTATTTTTAAACAAAAAAAACGAAGACTTTAATATCACTCTAACCATTATGCTACCAAAGCCGTTTTTGTATTTTTTGCACACATTTTAAAATAATCATTTTAGGCCTGAAGGTTAGGTAAAACCCCTAAGTATTATATATTTTCTGAAAGCAGAGACCCTGGAGGATAAAATGCTGGTAGCTCCAATGGTTTATGTCAAATTATATCAGTGCAGCAGTTTATCAAGTGAAAATTTTCAGCAAAAAATTACACCGAAAACTTTGGTAAAATATAACAGATAAGTTTGTGCTGAGTAAATAGATATAAAACATGACAATCCATAAAATTGTGCATTCTCATGAAACAGTGACAAAACTTTGGTACCCAAAATTGTCTGTAGTTGTGCTTTAAAAGCTCTTAGTGGTCATCAGTTTAGAGTTACCTCTAATGTGTAACATGTGTACAATATCGTATGTAGGCACCCCTGACACATACGTATGTACAGTGGCGGCCGTTGCATTAGGGGTGCAGGAGTGCCACCTCCCTAATCCATGCGCCCGGCCCATAATCTACATGCAGGGTGCTTGGCGCATGGATTTCAATGTTTTTTTTCTTTTTTGAAGCACATGATTAGAGCCCGAGGCTCTAATTGGATTAAAAAAGGGTGGGCTCAGGGCGCAGAGCACTGTGCCCGGAACCCACTCAGTTGTATGATATTAGCAAATTTTAATCGCTAATGTCTTCCTGCTTCACCTCCTGGCCAATAAGGAAACAGGTCCTGAGACCCAATCGGGCAGGGAGTCTTAGGACTCCTGGCCAATCGGGTCTCAGGACCCACTTCCTGTTTGGCCGGGAGGAGAAGCAACGGCCCGGCTCTTCCCTCTGCAAGCTGCAGCAGGTGGAGGGCAAACTTATGGGAGCCCTATCCCTGATCCAGCACCACCTCCTAAGGTAAGGACATGGATGACCGCCTTCCCGTCCGACTCGTCTGTCCAGGAGCCTGCACCACCTCTGATCACGGCCCACTGTCCGATCGCTGCCTTCCCATCCATCTCCCGCGGGGCGTATTGAGCACCAGCCGCCACTGCGTATATACATGTATGTGTGGGGCCACAGCAGCCCAGAAAAGTGACAACTAAAATTGGAAGTGGCATAATACACATTGCTTCTGGGTTCTTGCTAGTTAAGGAAGGTCAGCTGGTCAGCTGGTCTTCCTCCCCACTGCACACATGGTGGTGGAGCGGTTCATGTATGTAGGGAACTGTGTTGTTGAAAGTTCCAGGGGTCCATGAAAGTGATCTGGTGCAAAGCCGACAGTTGGCTTGTGAAATGAATATGCATTTCCGGGAGTGTATGTCAAACCTCCCTGCTGCCTGACCTATGATATATATGTTGTTGGCAGTAAATATATTAAAGGGACTGTCCATTTTCTGGAATTCCCTCTGTTCCTCTTTCTTCTTTGTTTGTTGTTCTCTTTGGTTCGATGTATAGACCTCTATAAAAAATTTCTAACTCACTAGCCAAACTCGTTTGCAGCATTAAACTATTCATCCAACCTTTCAATTACTCTGTCTTTTTAAAGGCCAGTTTGAAAGAAATGTAGTGGTGAAAAAAGCACTTGTGAGTTTAACCAATCATCATCATCATCATCATCAATTCTTCATGATTGGGGCTTGCGCAGGGTATGTCCTTTGCCTTCACTTTGTGCTAATAGGTCTCCTCCTTTTCTTATCTCAGAAAGTTGGGAATATGTCTATGGGTGTCTTATGGATGCAAATCTCATTGGAAATTGGAAATTGGTTTGGAATTCTGGCCATTCTGCTTTTCACTTCCCCTTGTCTCTGCAAAACTGAACAGCCAAATATGTCAGGGTTGCAAACATCTACATCAAATTTATTATTTCTGCCTGCAAAGGTTTTTCACCTAAAACACGTGTGAAGTGGTCAGGGGCATGTTATATACGGGGCAGTGCTACTTTTAAGCAGCTAAGGAGAATATTTATGAACCCAGCTGTGTTCTTAAAACTCCATCCTATAAATTATATCTGATTTGCAGTGCTATGTTATGCAGCAAAGTTGATAAATCTTCCTACACATGTCTTCGCTGTTGATATATTAACAACATTGCTGGATAAATATAGTGTAAAAAACAGGTGCAGGCATCTACTTTTTCCATGTTTTTTCCCCTTTCAGACTAAAATAACTTAAAGTAAACCAAATAGCTGATCTATTTACCAATAGCATGACAGACATGCCCATAACAAATATGGCTGACTGCATAGGAGGACATACCATTTGTGCACACAGTGCAGCAGATTTTATTGTTTAGTCAAATGTGCTGCAAGCACATTTGTTTACTCCCTTTCTCTAATCTGTCATAGTTTTCCAAGTTGGAAATGCTGTCATCTACCAAACAGATTTTTCTGGGACATAAGGACTTTATATTAAATATGGGGAAATGAATGGAGCAGTTGCCCAGAGCAGCTTTAAAGATAGACAAAACTGTAAGAAATGAATAAGATTTTCCATGAAAAATGAAAAATAATTTCTATTTGGATAATAGACAGTTTAGTTTTTGAAGTTAAAATGACACCATCGCCATACCCATTCATGGCAATGTCTCTGCAAAGGCCTTCACTACCCACCAACCCCACCTGCCAACCCACGTATACACTCTCTTTTTTATTGCTCCCCACTGCTCTTTCCTCCTCCACAGCTGGCTCATACCCAGCCTCTGATCAGTGACCAGTGCCTGCAAATCTAGTACAGTATCCAATAAAGGAAGGAAAAGGAGCAGCATCGAAGTGTAGTAAAGATAATCCCTTTTATTTAGCGCAAAAAAGCAACTCACAGAATTAAAAAGGTGTTCTCACTCATCATAACATGCGCCACTGTACACCTACTCCTGCAGGCGCTGCAAGGTGGACAGACCATGGTTGCTTGTTGTAAATCAAAGCTGGAGTCACCCAGCATGAGATCCGAAAGTTCCGTAACTTTGTGAACGTAATCTGGCTTTCAGGCAGGCCAATAACAGGCAGGAGTGTCCCCATGAAAAACAAGTAATGATGTACTTTGCCCTCCCATCCTCACACAACTAGAATTAGCACAGGGACCCACTGCAATCCTATACAGTGACAGCAGTACAGACAAACAACGCCTGATCCATAATGAGCAGCTACTATTGCTTGAGGTGCAGTTTGACTAAAATTTGGAGTGATACTTAGGGGGTTATTTACGAAAGGTAAATCCACTTTGCACTACAAGTGCACGTGAAAGTGCACTGAAAGTGCCTGGAAAACAATTTTTACTTCCTGGAAAGTTGCTTCATTTAAAACAGGGGATCCGACTTGGAGGCAACTTCCATTGAAATCAATGGGTACAAGTCGCCTAGAAGTCGGATTGAAGTCGTACAGGAACCTTTCTGAAGTCGGAGTGACTGCAGTAGTGTACATTAAGATGGCTCCATTCACTTCCATTACTTTTCTAAACCGTGCGACTTGGGGCGACTTGAAGTCAGATCCCAGGACGCCCCTGTGTGAACCGGCTCTAAGGGGTCAATCCTCCTCATTGTGTATAAAGGCTGTTTGATCCTGTCTTCTCTGATCCTCCTCTTCCACTGACTCCAATCTATCTCCTGATAGAACTGAGCATTAGGGGGCACTCTGCACATGCTCAGTTTGGTGTGCATTGCTAAAAAGTTGTTTTTCTTTCTTGGGGGAGTGCATGTGATCAGCACAGGTCCAATCAACACTGTCCAGACAGAAAATCAGGGGTCCTTCAGCCTTATGGGACAATCGCAGGAAAATGAAAACTCATCTTATAAGCTTTAACCAGACACTGATAGAAGTCACAAGACTGCTATATACTGCTGATGAGAAATAGTATTTAGCAGTTTATATTTACTAAAACTATTGCATTTCCATGTACTGTGTGAGACCAGATATAGTGAATGCAGGGATCTGGGTTTAGTAACACTTTAATCAAGGGGTCTCAAACTGGCCGCCCTCTGGCTGTTGGGAAACTACAAGCCCGATCATCCCTCTGCCTGTGGGAGTCATGCATATAACTGTCAGCCTTGCAATACCTCAATGGACTTGTAGTGTCACAACAGCTGGAGGGCCGCCAGTTTGAGACCCCTGCTTTAAACCATGCCTACCACACCCGCAGTATGTCACCCTAAAACTTGCACTACAGATACATTTAGGCAGCTTAGGGTTCTTAGAGTGGGATAAGGCAGCGGGTTTGGGTTTTAATTTTTTATTACAAATTTGCTTGTCTTTTATCTTATTTTTAAATAAGCATTAAAAATGCAAATGTATTTATGCTCATTGCTGTTCCTTGATTATTTCATTTAATCCAAACTTCCTAAATGTAATCCTTACCTGCTATTATTTTGTATTTTTCTCTCTCCCTCTGAAGTTTCAATCAGGCTTCTGTACTATAGAAACAAGATTAGTATGAATTATATAAAGTAATAATAAACATTCCACACTGAAAATGTTAATTATGTTTGAAGAACTGGGTATTAATTAGTTATCTTTATTATAGCATAATTTTTTTGTGTTGCTGTTTTTCTTTTGCAAAGTTCTCTGACATTACTATTTGTTGTATTTATGCACTGGTTTGCATACAATGAACACAGTGTAGTGTTTGCCATTGTGAGGTTTTATCTCTAGTATAGTTTAAAGGTGAAAGCTTAAATGTAGGTACTTTGTGGTTGTTTAACCACTTCAATACCATGCACTTATACAGCTTCCTGCCCAAGCCAATTTTGAGCTTTCAGCGCTGTCGCAATTTGAATGACAATTGCGCGGTCATGCTACACTGTACCCAAACTATTTTTTTTATCATTTTGTTCCCACAAATAGAGCTTTCTTTCGGTGGTATTTGATCGCCTCTGCGATTTTTATTTTTTGCATAACAAATAAAAAAACAGCGAAAATAAAAAAAAAAAAAAAAAGTTTTTCTTTGTTTCTGTTCATTTTTTTTGTAAATAAGTACCTTTTCTACTTCAATCACGGGCACTGATAAGGCGGCACTGAAGGGCACTGATAAGGCGACACTGATGGGCACCGATGAGGTGGCACCAATGAGGTGGCACTGATGAGGTGGCACTGATGGGCACTGATGATGGGCACTGATAGGCGGCACTGATGGGCACTGATATGTGGCACTGGTATGCGGCACTGATGGGCACTCATAGGTGGCACTGATTGGCACTCATAGGCGGCACTGATTGGCACTCATAGGCGGCACTGATTGGCACTCATAGGCGGCACTGATGGGCACTTATAGGTGGCACTGATGGGCACTTATGGGTGGCACTGATAGGTGGCACGGACGGGCACTGATAGGTGGGCACAGATGGGCACGGATGGGCACGGATGGGCACTGATAGGTGGCACTGATGGACACTAGTAGGTGGCACTGGTGGCACTGGTGCCCAGCAATGCCAGCCACCACACATTGTGAAAGTGCCAGTCAGTGCCCATTTGTGGGCACTGATTGGCATATTTATTTTTATGTTTTTATTTTATTTACTACATGTGGATGGCCATGGGGGCCATCCACATGATTGGGGCTTCCCTGGTGGTCCTGGGGGGCTTCCCTGGTGGTCTAGTGTGGGTATCCGAGGGGGGGCTGCGCTGATAAACAATCAGCGCGAACCCCCCCTGTCAGGAGAGCCGCCGATCGGCTCTCCTCTACTCGCGTCTGTCAGACGATCTGCATAGGTTTACCTGTTTGTGTTGCAGTGCAGTCTTTTTACACTGCCATGAGCCCAGTGTCAGAGAAAATCTAACTTTTAGGGGAAAAAAAAAGGCACTTTATTGTGCTCTTTTCCAAAAGACCCATAGGGCAAAAAAATAAATAAATTTGCATTTTATTTTGCTCGTGCAAAAAAAGACCCGTTTAGGGCAAAAAAAAAAAAAAAAAAAAATTTGCCATTCAGGGCCACAAAAAATAGTTTGCAGTGTGTTATACATATGTGGAGGTGTGTGAAATAAACAATTTCTATATAGTTTTCTCCTACTGTGCTATACTAAAAAAAAAACATTTTTTTTGAATAGCATTTTCTGCAGTTCTGTAGCTGTGCGATTCAGCGGTTACGTACTGTGGGTGTGTTCTGCTCTTCGAAAAAACGCCTTTTAGGGGCACAAAAAATAGTTTGCAGTGTGTTATACATATTTGGAGGTGTGTGAAATAAACAATTTCTAAATAGTTTTCTTCTACTGTGCTATACTAAAAAAACAAAATTTTTTTTTGAATAGCATTTTCTGCAGTTCTGTAGCTGTGCGATTCAGCGGTTACGTACTGTGGGTGTGTTCTGCTCTTCCAAAAAACGCCTTTTAGGGGCACAAAAAATAGTTTGCAGTGTGTTATACATATTTGGAGGTGTGTGAAATAAACAATTTCTAAATAGTTTTCTTCTACTGTGCTATACTAAAAAAACAACATTTTTTTTGAATAGCATTTTCTGCAGTTCTGTAGCTGTGCGATTCAGCGGTTACGTACTGTGGGTGTGTTCTGCTCTTCCAAAAAACGCCTTTTAGGGGCACAAAAAATAGTTTGCAGTGTGTTATACATATTTGGAGGTGTGTGAAATAAACAATTTCTAAATAGTTTTCTTCTACTGTGCTATACTAAAAAAACAACATTTTTTTTTGAATAGCATTTTCTGCAGTTCTGTAGCTGTGCGATTCAGCGGTTACGTACTGTGGGTGTGTCCTGCTCTTCCAAAAACACCCATTTAGGGCAACATCCTAAATTTGGAAAATATGAGGAGAAGGTCAAAGGGACGTGGTGGCCCCGGTCGTGGTGCTGCTGGTGGAGCTCCTGTTGCAGGGAGAGGACGTGGTGGATCTGTGCCAGATACACGCACAAGTGAAACACCTTCCTCAGGTGCGAGTAGGCGACCGAGCCTGCGGCGGTATTTTGTCGCGCCTAATGAGGCTGTACGAATGTTTAGGCCAGGACAAGTACAGGCGATAGTAGATTGGGTTGCTGACAGTGCCTCGGGTTCCTTCACATTGTCTCCCACCCACTCTTCTGATGAAAGATCAGAGTTGGCACCTGAAACCCATGTCCATCAGTCTTTCACCTCACCCCCTTGCAAATCAGCCAAGCAGTCTGAGCCCCAAATCATGCAGCAGTCTCTTCTGCTTTTCGATGACTCTGTTAGCAGGGTTTCCCAGGGCCATCCACCTAGCCCTGCCCCAGAAGTGGAAGAGATTGAGTGCACCGATGCCCAACCACTTATGTTTCATGATGAGTACATGGGAGGACCATCGCAGTACGTCTCGGATGATGACGAAACACAGGTGCCAACTGCTGCTGCTTTCGCAATTGTGCAGACAGACAAGGAGGGCAGGGGTGAAGACTGGGTGGAAGATGATGTGGAGGACGATGAGGTCCTCGACCCCACATGGAATGAACATTATGCAGGTGACCAGTGTAGTTTGGAGGAAGAGGCGGTGGTCGCACAGAGCCACCAGCACAGCAGAAGAGGGAGCAGGGTGCAAAAGCGGAGCGTCCGTCCGCTAGACAGTATGTCTGCTACTGCCCAACGCAGCAAGGGACCGAGCACACCAAAGCCAGGTCCAAGGAGTTCCCTAGCGTGGCAGTTCTTCACACAATGTGCTGATGACAAGACACGAGTGGTTTGCAGGCTGTGCAATCAGAGGCTGAAGCGAGGCATAAACGTTCTCAACCTGAGCACAACCTGCATGACCAGGCATCTAAGTGCAAAGCACGAGCTGCAGTGGAGTAGACACCTCAAAAACCAAGAAAGGTCTCTGGCTCCTCCTGCTTCCTCTTCTGCTGCAGTCTCGGCCTCTTCATCCACCTCTGTAGTGACAGTGGCACCTGCCACCCCGCAAACAGAGGATCTGCCAGCAACAATACCACCTGGGTCACCGACCATCTCCACAATGTCCCATTGAAGCGTTCAGCTCTCTATCTCCCAAACATTGGAGCGGAAGAGGAAGTACCCCCCTAGCCACCCGCGATCCCTGGCCCTGAATGCCAGCATTTCAAAACTCCTGGCCTTTGAAATGCTGTCATTCCGTATGGTGGAGACGCAGAGTTTTAAAAGCCTGATGACATTGGCTGTCCCACAGTACGTCGTGCCCAGCCGCCACTATTTTTCCAGGCGAGCCATCTCTTCCCTGCACAACCAAGTGGGGGACAAAATCAGGTGTGCACTGCGCAACGCCATCTGTGGCAAGGTCCACCTAACTACGGATGCGTGGACCAGTAAGCACGGTCAGGGACGTTATATCTCCCTAACAGCACACTGGGTAAATGCAGTGGCGGCTGGGCCTGAGGCAGATAGCAGTTTGGCGCATGTCCTTCCACCACCGAGGATTGCAGGGCGCTTCAGTTTGCCTCCTGTTGCTAACTCCTCCTACTCCGCTTCCTCATCATACCGCCTCCTCATCCGGTCAGCGTAACACCTTCACTACCAACTTCAGCACAGCCAGGGGTAAACGACAGCAGGCAGTTTTAAAACTTTCCTGTTTGGGGGAAAAACCCCACACCACGCAGGAGTTGTGGAGGGACATGGAACAACAGACCAATGAGTGGTTGCTGTCAGTGAGCCTCAAGCCCGGCCTGGTGGTGTGCGATAATGGGCGAAATCTCATAGCAGCTCTGGGCCTAGCCGGTTTGACGCACATCCCTTGCCTGGCGCATGTGCTGAACTTGGTGGTCCAGAGGTTCCTTAAAAATTACCCCAATATGCCAGAGCTGCTGCAGAAAGTGCGGGCTGTGTGTGCGCACTTTCGGCGTTCTCACCCTGCTGCTGCTCGCCTGTCAGCGCTGCAGCGTAACTTCGGCCTTCCCGCTCACCGCCTCATATGTGACGTGCCCACAAGGTGGAACTCCACCTTGCACATGCTGGCCAGACTGTGCGAGCAGCAGCAGGCGATAGTGGAGTTTCAGCTGCAGCAATCACGTGTGAGTCGCTCTGCGGAACAGCACCACTTCACCACCAATAACTGGGCCTCCATGCGAGACCTGTGTGCCTTGTTGCGCTGTTTTGAGTACTCCACCAACATGTCCAGTGCCAATGACGCCGTTCTTAGCGTTACTATCCCAGTTCTATGCCTCCTTGAAAAAACGCTTTGGGCGATGATGGAAGAGGATGTGGCACAGGAGGATGAGGAGGAGGAGGAGGAAGCGGGATCATTTCAAAGGCTTTCAGGGCAGTCTTTCACAAGTGGCAACGAGGGTGGGTTCCTGCACCAACAAACGCCAGGTACACAATTGTCCGGCAGAAAGGGCACAGTTCTGGAGGATGACGAGGTGGAGGAGGAGATGGAGCAGGAGGAGGAGGAGCCATTTTCACAGCAGGGTGTCACCCAGACCAGCTCGTGGCCATCACTGGTGCGTGGCTGGGGGAATACAGAGGACACAGACGATACACCTCCCACAGAGGACAGCTTTTCTTTGCCTCTGGGCAGCCTGGCACACATGAGCGATTACATGCTGCAGTGTTTCCGCAATGACCGCCGAGTTGCCCACATTTTAACTGGTGCTGATTACTGGGTGGCCACCCTGCTGGATCCCCGTTACAAGGACAACGTACCGTCTTTAATTCCCTCACTGGAGCGGGATCGTAAGATGTGCGAGTACAAGTGCACGCTGGTAGACGCGCTGCTGGTGGCATTCCCACCTGACAGCGGGCGTACGGTGGAAGCACAAGGAGAAGGAGGAAGAGGTCGCCAACGCAGCCGGGGCACCGGCAGCACCTCAGAAGGCAGGGTTAGCATGGCTGAAATGTGGAAAAGCTTTGTCAGCACGCCACAACAACCAGCACCACCAGCTGAGATGGAACGTCTTAGCAGGAGGCAGCATTTCGCCAACATGGTTGAGCAGTATGTGTCCACAGGCCTACACGTACTGGATGACGGGTCTGCCCCCTTTAACTTCTGGGTCTCCAAATTGGGCACATGGCCTGAGCTTGCCCTTTATGCCTTGGAGGTGCTGGCCTGCCCTGCAGCCAGTGTATTATCTGAACGTGTATTTAGCACGGCAGGGGGCGTTATCACAGACAAGCACAGCCGCCTGTCCAGAGCCAATGTGGACAAGCTCACGTTCATTAAAATGAACCAGGCATGGATCCCACAGGACTTGTCCGTACCTTGAGCAGAATAGACATGTATACCGGTGTTGTGACAAAAACTGTCCGGCCATCGGATTGTGTCCGGCCCATACTGCGAAGGCGCAGCGCTTGCGCAGTACAGAGTACAAGGAGATTCACAAAATCTCCGAAGATGAACGGCGCCTGCGCTGTGAGTGCAGGTTCAAGCCCCACCATCCAAGTGGACATACGGTAGCACATAGTAACAGGGCCCCTCACAGGCTCGGTTCGATCGCCACGCTTCGGGCACGGCCTCACTTGGCTCGGCTTGAACCATGGATGGTGTGGCCTTCACCTGAACTCACCACGCAGGCGCCGTTCGTCTTGGGAGATTTTCGAAATCCCCTTGTCCTACATACTGAGCAAGCGCAGTACAGGGTGGACACTATTTGACGGGGGACAGAATTCGACACATCACCGGCCTTACCCAGCCATTGTTGTATTTTTGAACCAGTGTTGGCTACCTCGTCCTCCTCCACCGCCGCTTCCACCTACACAGCCACATCCACCGCCACCTCAACCTCCTACTCCATATGGACCTCGTCCTCCTTGGTCAAGATTATTATTTTTTATTTTTATTTTTTTATGTTATTTTAAGTTATTTCCCTATCCACATTTGTTTGCAGAGCACTTGCCATGCTCTTAACAACATTTTGCTGCCATTTGCAGCCCTCTAGCCCTTTCCATTACTTTTTTGGAGCCTTTTTAGTCCTTAGAAGTCCGGGTCCCCATTGACTTCAATGGGGTTCGGGTTCGGGTTCGGGTCCGGGTTCGGGTTAAAGTTTGGTCCCGAACCCAAACTTTTTTCTGAAGTTCGGCCGAACCCGTCGAACCCGAACATCCAGGTGTCCGCTCAACTCTAATCTTGGTGTCTCCTTCCCTTGGAGGCGAAAGGCCGCGGCTGGGCTATAGCCGATTGCAAAATGGAGCTTGCCCTCTGGTAACATTACATTTGGTGGTGGGCTCTACACGTATTATGGACTACCTATGAAGTCACTGTGGTGTTGTTTAATAAATACTGTAGGAACCAGGATACGATTATAGACTGTTGTTTGGAGTCCCATTACCAGAAGCAAATTTACCATATTCGTTTTCCTGTGTCTGAGAACTTTCTAACTTTTAATGTTTGGCGCAGCTTAAATTTTTTCTACTGCTGTTTTGTGTTTATCCCACCCAAGCGGCTGCCTTTAGTATTTAATCTATTTAGAATCAGCGCGTTTTTTTCCTGTTTTGAGCTGCTTGCGCATGCCTTAAACCCAGAGCCAGGCAGCAACATATGGGCACGTGGCAGTGCCTGTAGGAGCCGCCCCATCTAAGCATATGTACTGTGGCAGGTCGGAAAGTAGTTAAAATATGTCTTAATCTTCTTTACATTTAAGTGTATGAGGATGCAAACAGAGAAAAACACAGCCAAAACACAAGATGTATACTCTATGTTAACATTCTTTCTAATCCAATGCTTACTATTTATGTTTCACCATTAAGATAAAGCAAAACAGCTTGGTCAACACTCTAAATGAATATTGAAAGAGAAACACCTGTCTTCTCCAATCAGCAAGCTCTATTTTTTAGATGAACAGCAAAATGAAATGCAGTAATATACAGTACAGTGTTAGCCATTTTTTAGCTCATTCTAAAATGTTGATGTACATGGGATTGAGGATAATACTATTTAAAACTACATTAAAGATTTTGTTTTCAATGAATACATAACTGAATGAAATTGAATTCTTGTATATCCCTTGCACTTACACTTTAAACACACATTTAAGTGGCATGGCCCTGAAATTGTAATTTTCAGTTGAAATAGGCAAATCTTTCTCTCCCAAAGCAGCTGTTGTAGTGCAAATCTGCTTCTTTATAAAAGCACATATTGCCTCTTTCAGCAAGCTAATATATTCAAGAGAAACATAATGATTGTAGGCCAGTTTTATTTCATTTGTTGCCTTTAAAGTTTTTACATTTTTTAACCATTGTTTTATATCATGCCGCCACTGTGCTTAGCGGTACAGTGGGTTCCATGCACACTATCTATTCTCTCAACTGTTAATCTTCACTTTGTTTACTTTAATGTAAGTGTGGATATTGTGTTTCAAATAAATGTTACTATTTTTTTTTTCATTCCCACGCTTGGGCAAAATTGTTTTCTTAGTTTTATACGTATACATAATATTTGATTTATGAAAACTTTTCATATGACAAAGGAGTCCCAGAGCACACTGAGTTAGCTTAAAAGAGCAGTAAGTAAATAATAACAGTCTCTGTCTGCCTTTTATCCCATTTTGCCTGATTGATCTTTTGTCACTACCGATAAGTCATATACTTTTGGGTTTAAATTTTAGCTTGACCTATTGAGTTCTGTAATCAACAGGCTTTACAGCAAAATGAGAGATAGAAAAAAAGTGGAAACATTTTTTTTTCAAATGTTATTATACATAGAGGAGTTATGTGCAAAACGGACATACTGTATATACTCGAGTATAAGACATTTTTTTGTGCTGAAAATGCCCCCCTCGGCTTATACTCGAGTCACCTTTTTGCGCCTAATCTCCCGGATTTTGGGGACCAGGTACCGGCCGGCCTTAGGTCCCCTGGACCCCAATCATGGCACACATGTAACCCCACTCTTCCTCTACAAGTGTGCAAAGTTTTTTGTCCGGGGGACCTACGGCCGTGGAGCACCGATTTTTCAAAGCCGGGCACCCCTTCCATAAACTCCCATGTTAAACAGTAATTTCTCCGGTGATTTTGGGGACCCGGTACCGACCGTTCGTAGGTCCCCTGGACCCGAAATTTGGAACACCTGTAGCTCCATTTCTCCTCTACAAGTGTGCAAAGTTTGTTGTCTGGGGAACCTACGGCCGGGGAGCACCGATTTTTCAAAGCCGGGCACCCCTTCCATAGACTCAAATGTTAAACGTCAGTCTAGTCATGGACACAGTGAGGCATGGGCACAGTGAGGCATGGGCACAGTGAGGCATGGACACAGTGAGGCATGGACACAGTGAGGCATGGACACAGTGAGGCATGGTCACAGTGAGGCATGCACATGGACACAGTGAGGCAAAGTGAGGCATGCAGATGGACACCCTAGGCTTATACTTGAGTCAATAAGTTTTCCCAGTTTTTTGTGGTAAAATTAGGTGCCTCGGCTTATATTCGGGTCTGCTTATACTCGAGTATATACGGTACATTGCTTTTAAAAGGAATTGTCAAACAGATTTGAAGATAGAACATCATCTGCCAATATATGCAGTTGGTTTACCATTGATAATGCTGTCTTCTGCGTAAACTGAGAATTTAAAGCTGTTGTTAGCCGCTGGCCTTTTTTTTGTTTTTTTTGGGAACCTGCAAGGTAAAGGCCTAATGCGCTAGTACGCATCGCATACTAGCACATTATGTTAAACCTACCTTAAAATTAAGCCCTCCCACACAGAGAAGTCAGCGCTACAGGGGCTCCCATCTTTAGCCGTCTTGCTTCCGGATTTGCGGACTCCGGCTCTGTGACTTGGCACATGTGGCCGTTCCTTCAGAGTGCATGCACCAGTGATGTCACTGGCTGCATGTATGTAAATATCTCCTAAACGTGCAATGCTACCTATAGGTAAGCCTTATTATAGGCTTACCCATGGGTAAAAGCAAACGATGGAAGTTTACTTCCTCCTTAAAATGTAAGGCTGTTATGAGCAAGTACTGTCTTCTTGCTCATAACCAGAGTCGCAGTCAACAAACAATAATTTTCCCCATGACACATTTCCACTTTTGACACCATTTTTATTTTTCTAAAACTGTTGAAGTTTATGAAAGGTTAAAGCCCAACTCCAGGCCAATTTTTTCCCCCATACAGGGGGGCTGTGCTCACACTGCATGGGTTAGCTGCCCGTTTTGTCTTGGGGTAAACACAGCAAATAAAAACTCACAAGGTCCTTCGATCATCCAGAAAATGGCGCTCCACCACATCTAGCAATGGACTGTTCCTGGCATTTTCATGTCCAGAGCTGATCTTTGGGCGTGATGACATCAAGAGCAGTCCACCGCACAAGACCGCTGGACCACAGAGGGGGGGGCAGGAGCCGAAGAGAACGAGAGGGACACTGGGAGGATTGAAGGATTAGATGAGAACATCTCAGCTCTCCAGACCCCTAGACCCAAATGAGCAGTTGACCCATGCAGTGCGGGCATAACCCCACTGCATGGTAAAAAAAAAATGTGCCCAGAGTTTAGTCAAATTTTTTAGTACACACGATCAGAAATTCCGACAAGAAAAGTCCGATGTGAGCTTTTGGTTGGAAATTGCGACCGTGTGTAGGCTCCATCGGAATTTTTCTGTCGGAATTTCCGCCAAGAAAAATTTGAGAGCTGGTTCTCAAATTTTCCGACAAGAAAAGTTCTTGGAGGAAATTCCGATCGTCTGTATACAATTCCGACGCGCCAAAAACCACGCATGCTCTGAAGCAAGTCGACGCATGCTCGGAAGTATAGAACTTAATTTTTCTCGGCTCGTCGTAGTGTTGTACGTCACCGCGTTCTTGACGGTCAGAATTTGGTGTGACCATGTGTATGCAACACAAGTTTGAGCCAACATTCCGTGTAAAAAAATCCACGGTTTTCTTGTCGGATTTTCCAATCGTGTGTACGCGGCATTAATCTTGGTGGATATGCATCTTTTTTCAACCCAGTTCCCCATGTAACTACAGAAAATTTCAACTCAGCACTTGTATCTACCAAAAGCGAACAATTGTTTTCAAGTCACACACAACTTTTCCAACTTGTCTACATAATTCCTGTATGTAGTAGGGCTGTGGAAATTAACTATTAATTCCTCGATTTAATGGATACATTTTTTTGATCGATCAAAATTATTTTGAACGGTACGCACCTCTCCGCCGGCTTCCGGGTCTTCAGGGAGTTCTGTCAGAGGTCCGGTGACGCCACAGACACTGGCGGGGGTTGCCGTGTCCATCTGAAGGGCTCCTTTGCTGTGCCTTCATATCTGCATGCCGGCGGGACCTTACTATCTGCCACACGCAAGGGCTGTTACACTTCCCTCTATCACTTCCCTCTATCACTTCCCTCTATCAACCTGGGATTCTACAGCCATCCACTGGGATTTGTAATAGTTCCCTTCACGGGACATCTACATGCCAACGGACTGATGTTAACCCCTCCTCATCTGGATTCAGCCGTGGTATCGTTGTACACATTTTTATACCAGTATCATACTTAGCTACATGTTTTTATGACTGCTTTTGCTACCGTTTGGTATTACTCGCACCATTTTTACAGTTTATGTAGCTACATCAATTTTATCCCCAGTGCAATATTTATTTTGTTACCTACTTGAAGACTATAAAAGTTTTAATGCTATTCCCATCGAGCGCTGCCTTTGTGTGTTTTTTGTATCCTGCTAATCATTTTTCCAGTGGTTGGGAGCTGCACTGGGAATCGGCCTGCAAGGAGATCAGCTAAAAGTAGTTGGATCTATGTGCGTTATAATTAATCGAAATTAGTCGATTAATCGATTAAAAAAAAATTGATTAATTGAACACGAAAATTTTAATCAGTAACAGCCCCCCTAGTATGTAGTAATGTCATGGATATGCATTAATGTCTGTCTGACATCTTACCTTTCCTCCTCTTGTGTTCATCTTAGAGACCAGACCCCCTTCACCTGGCTTCCTTTATAATCTCCTCCCAGCCAGACTCCACCCCAGGCCCTATCACAGAACACTATATTAACCTGTGCACTGCAAGCCTGCTTTGCTGATCAACGTGTTTTTTAGGCATTGTGTGTTTGGGTTCCTGCCTGCCGTGTGCTACGTCTGTCTCTCTGTTGCGTTATTGGCTTGTCCCCGACTATCCCTGTCTGCTCGTGACCCTTGACCTTCGGCTTGTCTTTCGTTATCCTTGTCTGCTTGTGGCCCTTGACTTTCAGCTTGTTATTCGTTACTCTTATATCTTGTGCTGCTGCTTCCCCTCTTGTCCCCTTATCCTACGGGGCATGAGCTAGGAGACTCTAGGGGCCGCGACCTGGACCCAGCCTGCAGCATAACATCCTCACCACTAGAGGCTCTGGAGAAGACCTGCTGGGTCTTAGACTCCGCGCCCTGGGGAATCTTGGCTTTAGCTTCCTATAGGATCCCGGTTGTGCTCCTCTGGTCCCGCTTTCCACAACCACCCAGTTTCCTATCCGCAGCAGTCAGCCATAGGGTTCACTACCTTGCGGTGCACTCCTGTCCCCCTACGGTGTGCATCTGTCACCTGGCCACAGGTGACCCTGACAAGTAATAAGTATTTGTGAACTAGCAGCCTGTTTTATCTTTGGATATCAATGGATATTTGGCCAGTTGTCATGAACAATGGTTACAGTTTTTGCTACATTAGCTCTATGTATGGTTGCTATAAAGCCATTTCTGTCACATATCACGCTTCCTAACTCTAAGGACAACTTTTTAATCCTGCCATCTCCATATGGCCAGTTTAAAGTTAAGTTTATTAAACAAAAAATAAAAAGGCATGTGGCATATTTAGACTCTTATTCTGTTATGTTATCAGATTCTACTTAGACCATGACTTCTTGGTGTTAAACATTAAACCAGTTCATTCAGGTCTGATGATATTTTTACAAAGTGCAAAGTGTAGCTTACCCTTTGTCAAATAGTATGCATTGAGGAAATTAAGATGAAACCAGATAGTACGTAGAAAAAAAAAATGGATCACAGAAGCTCATAAATGGGCAACCCAGGGTGAAAATGCTACTTTTCTGTGAAGTTTCCAAAAATCAATACCATCACGCAGGGAGTCTTATTGATTTTGCTGTGGACTATCACATTTTGCATTTAAGACTTTCAACAAGCATAGAGTAAGGTGGAAAAGAGAAGCTGTGTTAGAATTATTTTAAGGAGGACTCATTCTGATTCATTTAGTGGTGGGAAGGGAAGACTCTGCATGTTTGCTGTCTTGCCTCTGACTCAATGGATGATCTCAGTATGAAGTGAAGTATTTCTGCATTTAAAGGGACACTAAAGGTACACGTTTTTTTCACCTTAATGCATCCTATGCATTAAGGTGAAAAAACATCCGAAAATACCGCCCCCCCCCAGCCCCCCCGTTTTACTTACCTGAGCCCTGGAAAGTGTTGCGCTCGCCCCCGACATCCTCTTCACCGCTCAGCCTAGCCATTGATTGGCTACAGTGGATGGATTGAAAGCAGTGCAGCCATTGGCTCGCGCTGCTGTCGATCAAATCCAATGACGCGGCACGCCGGGGGGCAGGGCCGAGTGATACAGTGAGCGGCTATGGCTGCCGGCTGTATCACAGGAGCGCGCCCGTAAGAACTCATCACCATGCAAGCTCACTCGCATGAAGGTGTTGAGTTTTTGCGGGGGGGAGCCGAGACAGCCGCCGTGGGACCCCAGAAGACCAGGTTCGGGGCCACTCTGTGCAAAACGAGGTGCACAGTGGAGGTAAGTATAACATGTTTATTATTTAAAAAAAAAAATTGTCTTTAGTGATCCTTTAACAAGGTTTGGATACAGATGGGCTGATTTACAAGATCATTAAGATAATAATGACACTTCCGAGCAGTTTGCATATGGCAGTGTGAACGGCAGTGCGAGTCTGTGCGATGCGGGAACCCGCAGTGGATTCGCAGGGTTCTCACATCGCACAAGTGTGAACTGGGCCTAAGCTCAGGAGCAAAGTGCTCAGTCTATATGACATAAGTAGATCAACCCCAGTATGTATATGCTTATATGTATGCATGTGAGATAGAGACCTTAGATTGTAAGCTCCTTGCAGTAGGAACTGATGTGAATGTACAGTATGTAAAGTGCGGCAATAAATTGTGGGTGCTATATTTGTAAATAACTGTAACAATTAATGTTTCATTTTTGATGGGGTGCCTTATAATAGCTGTACAGGGGTGCTTACATGAATAATGTGCAAAAGGACGATTAAATTGTGAGTCTGGAGCATTATTGAATCAGGTTATATGATCTAATACCTTCATACATGAGCCTGGACATTTTACATTACATACAATATGTTAGTCATTTGCAAAGATCGTCTGACCTTTTTAGTAATATTCAAATTTTGCATAGGTCCAGAAGCATTGTAACTGGCAGGTATTCATATACTTATGGTATATTCAATATTTGTAATGCTTTTTCAAAATAAGTTTGCATTGTTTACAAACCCCAGAAGAAAAGCGTTGGTGTAAAATACCTGTAGGTTACTCAAAAGAGATGAGTAGACAAGTGAGAATAAGTATTAAGCCTCGTACACATGACCGGTTTTCTCGGCAAGAAACGACAAGAAAACTGCTGGCAGAGCTTTTTGCCGAGAAAAACGTTTGTGTGTATGGTTTCTCGTCGAGAAAACTGCCGGGAATCTCAACGAGAAAAATAGAGAACCTGCTCTCTATTTTCTCGTCAGGATTCTCGTTTTTCTCGTCGGGATTCTCGTCGGCCTGTTTCCCGACGAGAAAACTGGTCGTGTGTATGCTTTTCCGAGTTTTAAAAAACCTGCTCAGAATCAAGTATGAGACGGGAGCGCTCCTTCTGGTAAAGCTAGCGTTCATAATGGAGATAGCACATTCGTCACGCTGTAACGAACTGAAAGCATGAAGACTGAAAAGCGCGAATTGTCTCTCACCAAACTTTTACTAACACGCAGTAACACGAGATCAGCAAAAGCAGCCCAAGGGGTGGCGCCATTGGAATCGAACTTCCCCTTTATAGTGCCGTCGTACGTGTTGTACGTCACTGCACTTTAGACCAACAAGATTTTGGATTGACAGTGTGTATGCAAGGAAAGCTTGGCAAGAATCCCGTCAAGCTTGACAAGAATCTCGTCGAGAAAACTGACGGGTTTTTTACGACGGGATTCTCGGCCGTGTGTACAGGGCTTAAAAGTATCAGTCCACCCAAAAGTGATATTTTAGTGATCGCCACTTGGCTTCTTAGATGGTTCAAAAATAAGTTCTTCCTACATAATTGAATATACACTATATTGTCAAAAGCATTGGAATGCCTGCCTTTACATGCACATGAACTTTATTGGCATCCCATGTAAGAAGCTTGGGTAGGTGGCAATATAAGAGAGAGAGATGAGGCAGGTTTTATCTTGAAATATAAATTAGAATATATGATTTGAGAGACAATAGCAACATATATTTTTCCATGTCAGAACACCAAAATAGGTCACATACTTTGTGACACAGAGCCTGAATTACCCTGCAGCAAACAATAATATTGAGTTGATCCACCCTTTGCAGCTATAACAGCTTCAACTCTTCTGAGAAGGCTGTCCACAAGGTTTAGGAGTGTGTCTATGGGAATGTTTGACCATTCTTCCAGAAGCGCATTTGTGAGGTCAAGCACTGATGTTGGACGAGAAGGCCTGGCTTGCAGTCTCCGCTCTAATTCATCCCAAAGGTGTTCTGTCTGGTTGAGGTCAGGACTGTGCAGTCCAGTCAAGTTCCTCCACCCCAAACTCACTCATCCATGTCTTTATGGACCTTTGCGAGCCAGACCTTCTCGTTCTACATCAGTGCCTGACCTTGCAAATGCGCTTCTGGAAGAATGGTCAAAACTTCCTAAAATTTCCTAAACCTTGTGCACAGCCTTCCCAGAAGAGTTGAAGCCGTTATAGCTGCAAAGGATGGACCAACGTTAGTTTGAACCTTACGGACAAAGACTGGTATGCCATTAAAGTTCATGTGCCTGTAAAGGCAGGTGTCCCAATACTTTTGACAATATAGTGTATATAGCAGCCTTCTTTAGAAGTAGAATTCCGAAAAAAAGGGGGGACAATTGGACTTTCGCAGTACAGATAAGAGGATAAAGTCAGAAGTAGATACACGTATATAGAAAAATAGCTGCATTTTATTAATATGAAGTCAATAAAAAACAATAACATTCATGTACAATTAAAAACATATTGTGGCAGACCATACAAATCAACAGTGTAAGAGTCCCCGAGAGGGGAAAACCACAATGGGACGTGGGTCGCGAAAGGCATCTCTACTAGTTTTACGGTCTGTTACCGCTTCATCAGGAGAATGTGTAGGGCCCCTATTAGACCCGGGACATTGGGCGCCACAAAGGGAAGTCCCCCGCGGCGGACAGGGGGGGACGTGCCAGATGATGGACTAACTGCAATGCAGAGGGGCAGTGAGAGGGGTCAGACCCAGGGCGGTATGCCAATTGTAAGTTGATGTGGAAAGATAACATAAGTAAAGGGGCCATGGACCTCGGGCCCAGGGAACACCTGCCTCTGCCATCACCCAGTACACTGTGCTGGGCCATTACTGTATTGTATTACCAATACTCTGCAACCAATTGCTGTTCCCACAGCGCCCCTTTACTTATGTTATCTTTCCACATCAACTTTATCCTATTATCTGTACTGCGATAGTCCAATTGCCTACCCTTTTTTTCGGAATTTTGGTTTCGGGACCAAAATATCCCAATTTCTATATACTTAACTTCCTGGATGATGGTACGACCAATTTCATTATAGATCACCTATTTATTATTTTTTAGAGGCTACATTCCAATTTTATTTTAGAAGTAGTGGCACATTCACGTTCTTTTTTTTTTTTTCAAACTAAGTACATTTTCTGTAACTACACATTCCTGTGCACTAAACTGAATTTTCTCAGCTTAGTGTGACAACACTGCTCAACCACATACAATATATTGTATAGTAAGCATTGTCACCAAGTACAAGAAGTATTAAGTTACGTTTAAAGATTAGCAGGTGAATATAAGGAAAAATAAAGCATGAAAAAAAGAATTTCAGTAAGCTGCAATATATTACATTTTGATCCTGAATTAAGATAAATGTTAATTGTTCCAGCTCCTGCTGTTGCATTCTCCATAAGCCCAAATACAGATTAATTTCAACAGGGAGAGGTTAAACCCCTCAAAATGGCCACATAAAGACTTAGAAATTCAGTTGAAGATATACCAATAAAGATAACAGCAACTGCTATTGATCCAAAAATGTATTGGACACGTTTTTCCCTTTGAAATCCAGAACAAAAAAGCAGAAATTATAAACTATTTATTTTGCATACTAAATACTAGACATGTGCATTCGTTTTCGTCCGAATGCATTTTCGTCCGAATTTCTGGTATTTTCATTATCGTTTTAACAAACGAAAACGAAAATGCAGAATCCGAAAACCGAAAGATCCGACATAAACAAATGCCTAATTTTCGTTTTCGTTGCAACAACAGTTCGATATAGATAGGAGATTCGACATGAGGCTGACAATAACAATCTGTGTCCATCGAACCTGTGGTCGAATGTGCCTAGCCTTAACTCTATTAGTCCAAGATTATTCTACATAGAGAGAAAAGATTCGACATTATAGAGAGAAAAGATTCGACATAGAGAGAAAAGATTCAACATTATAGAGAGAAAAGATTCAACATTATAGAGAGAAAAGATTCGACATAAAGAGAAAAGATCGCTGCTGGAATTGGGTGGGGGAAGTAAAATAAAAAAATGATGATGATGAATGTTATTGGCTGATTGTAACCAAAGAGGAGGAGCAGTAAAATAGCTAGAACTAACTTGACAATTCAACGTGAACGACGAAGATTCGACAAAGCATCGAAAAACATACAACCGTCGAATCTGTCATTGAAGGCTTATGGTTTCTGTTGAAAGTTCTAAGAAGATTCGACGGAGCAGATAAACTGTACGACGCTGCAATCGTACATTTCCGGTTAAATGCTCGGTCTATAGGCTATAGAAGAATTCTAATGTTAATTGACTAGTAATAATAATTAATAAATATAATTATTACTAGTCATACAACATTATAATTCTACTATAGCTAGCTTGTAGGCGGAACATTCAACCGGAAATGTATGATTGCAGCGTCATACAGTTTCGCTGCTCCGTCGAATCTTCTTTGAACATTCGACAGACACCATAAGCCTTCAATGACAGATTCGACCTTAATTAATTCAGATTTTCGGATGAATGCAATTTCTAACGAAAAACAAAATAAATAAAAATGAATTTTCGGGAGTAACTAAATAAATTTATTTTTCTAACGAAAACGAAATTCCGAAACAAAATATTTCAGTGTGCACATGTCTACTAAATACTGCTTTTATGCTTCACCTAAAAAATCCTTTAAACAAAAGAGTAATACAAAACAATCAAACATTTATAATGTAAATAAGCAACTTTTTGCGGATGATGTCTATCAGCAGTAACAATTGTTTACTGTCACTTCAAAGAGATCCTTTTACCTATCTTCTAATACTTACCTGAGTAGGAAAATGCCACTCCAGTGCTGAGAAAACTGCCCCTAGAATCTGCAAGGAATTATTCAAATTATTATTAAAATATTTCCAGGAATGTCAGTCTCCTGTGTCCCCCACAGTGCTCATTGGTTCCTCCTACTGACATCCATGTCACTACAGGACAGAGGAAGAGAGGAACCAATGAGCACTGCTTGGAACACAAAAGATCAATGCTTGCATTTCCCAGCAGACTTTGCAGGATATGTCAGCACTGCAGGCAGTAGTGATGGCTGAATCTGTACAATAGATGCAATAGGGAGAGACAAGTCAGGTTTAATCTTGAAACAGAAATTAGAGTGCATTATTTGAGAGACAATAGCCACAAATATTGTACAGTAGCTGGACAGTAAGTAGTCAGCTAGGTTAGGCCACAATACAAGAGGGAGAGGTGAGGCAACTTTTATCTTTAAATATATATTACAGTGTGTTAGCTGAGAGACAATAGGCACACATATTACACAGTGAGTGGACAGTATGTAAGAAGCTTGGTTAGGCTGCAATACAAGAGGAATAGAGGAGTCAGGTTTTATCTTGAAAAATAAATTACAGTGTATTATGTGAGAGATAAAAGCCACAAACATTGTACAATGGCTGGACAGAATGTAATAGTTGAGAGACAACAGGCACATGTATTACAAAGTGATTGGGCAGTATGTAAGCAGCCTGGGTAGGTGGCAATATAAGATAGAGAGATGAGGCAGGTTTTATCTTGAAATATAAATTAGAATATATGATTTGAGAGACAATAGCCACATATATTTTTCCATGCCAGAACACCAAAATAGGTCACATACTTTGTGACACAGAGCCTGAATTACCCTTCAGCAAACAATAAAAAAAATACCTGTGAAAACATTATAAGGCAACTTTACCGTGCTGGGGCATCAAGATAGGCTGCAAACATTGAGGCAGTGAGGTAATTTACCTTGTAGCAAACATTCCGAATTTTGCAGGTAGAGCTGTAGAAAAAAATTGTATGGCACATTTATAGTGCCTAAGTAGCAGAATAGGCTGAACTTTGAGATGCAACAGGGGATGGACATTCCCAAATACCTTATCTGCAGAAAATAAAAAAAATTCTTCCCCCCCCCCCAAAAACAAAAAACAAACCCTGAAACACTAAACCCCATTTTTTTACTTTGCAATGTAAAATAAAGAAACAAAACTGTAGGAGGGGCCCAGCAAGTACAGCTGTTGCTGATACACACAAAAAAGATAGCCCTAAAGCAGACAATTGGACTTTTGAACTGTGAATACTGGTGGTGTCAGGGGTACTGCCATATACCTAAGCCCAAATTATTGGCCAATCTAACAATGCTGACCACAGAGAGGTAAGACAGGGCATTATGGGTCCTTCAAAGGTAGATCTGCCAAATTTCTACATACATATGCAGTAACCACAAATTTCAAACTCCTTTAAGATGGTGCAAACCATGAGGTGAATCTAAAATTCATTCCCAATGAGCAACATGAGGGGTAATTATTAACCTCCTCTCCAGGTAAAACTTCATCATTATTTAAATTTGAAGATCAGCGAGAGGATCGTTTTATTGTCTACCATATTTCATGGTTTTCCTGCTAATTCTGTTGCTGTATAGTGGGTAAAAGGAATGTCTTATTTTCAAAACATCTAGTTTATTTTTAAATCTGTTGTAGGTTTCAGTAAAGCGGTGAAATCCTCTTAGTCCACCCATGTGTATCGTGCAGATAAGGAAGAAACTCGTAGTCCTACGAGTCACCAGAGCAACACTGTGAAAAGGCCACCTATGTCTGCTCCCATTCAACGACACATCTTTATAGTTTAAGCCACTAGAGAAGGAAAAGGTTACATTACGGGACCATAGATATGGTTCTGTTTAACTATAAAAGCAGAAATAAAATATACATTGGCAGTAGATATCTTTACAGGAAAAGATGATACAGTTGATGTATGTTTTAGACAAATAAAGGTGCAATCTGTTTGTTGTAAAAGACATCAGTCTAGCCAAAACCCAACTAGAGAAATTCAGTTCTCCTGTTACAGTGGATCTAGCAGAAGATATTTTTTTCATGCCAAGTAATGTGTAAATATAACAATTACCAGTATCTAGAACCTCTTAGTATTCCCTGTACTTCCACTGAAAATGTATTTATCTCCCTTTAGCTCCACAAAGCCAGCTCCATCTAACAACAAAACCAACCATAGACCAGTAATATTTCTTCATTTTTTTGGAACATTGGTTCAATTTTTCTAATGGTTAATAGGGTCAAATAGATGATCGTTTTCTACCATAAGTGACAGAAAGCTTTTTTTTAAAGAAAATAAAATTCAAACATTCTGTGTGGGTTTTTGTTCAGGATATTTCATTCATTCCTAAATTCATTGTTAAGGCCTGGTTTACACCTATGCATTTTTTAGTGCGTTTTCAGTTTTGACTAAACAGACTACAGTCCATTTAACATGGTTACTATGTGTCACGACCACATCTGTGCATTTTAATATGGACTTCAATAGATGAACAGCGTGTATTGAGTCTAGGTTCACATCTATGCCGCTGCGCTTGATGCGTTTTTCAGGCACGTTTTGCAGTGCATTTTTGCATTTTTAAACCCTTTTTTTCAAATGCATTTTTCATCCATTTTGCATTTTACATTTATTTTTTCTCTTTTAATACACTGTAAGCACTGTCTAGCTTTTTATCCAATGTTTGTACGAACTATCGTTTAAAAAGGCATTTATTTTTGTAGTGCAGCCATCCGGATAATCTTTCCTTTCTTATGTATTTGCATACTGAGCCAGCACCCATCTTTGGTGAGGGAGGTGATATTTTGGCCGTGTGACCTGGAGTGGTGAAGTTTTTTGCTTGTAAACACACTGTGCTGGTTGCTAAGGAGAGGGCCGGGAAGTGGGGAAGCATCCTTAACAACCAATGAGTCATAAGCTGTCAGCTGGGTTCCCCGCTGACAGCTGATTGTAAAAAGAAATTTGCTGGCAAAAAAAATTGTAAAAAAAAAAATTGTCAAAAAAACGGCGTGGGCTCCCCCCCCCACCCCAAAATCCATACCAGAGCCTTATCCTAGCTTGCAGCCCGGAAGGCCTCGTACACACGACCAATTTTCTCGGCAAGAACCAGCAAGAAACTTGCTGGCAGAGAGGTCTTGCCGAGTAAATCGGTCGTGTGTACGCTGCTAGCGTGTTTCTCGTCGAGAAAACCGACAAGAAACCTCGACGAGAAAATAGAGAACCTGCTCTCTATTTTCTCGTCGAGATTCTCCTCGGCGTGTTTCTCGACGAGAAAAGTGAGTGTGTGTACACTTACCTGTCCGCCCGGAAGCCCGCGCATGTTCGAAATGAATTTGACGCATGCGCGGTAGCTTCCTAGGCATACGTAGGGTATACCAAGATGGCGGCGACGGCATCGAATGTGACGAGCGCATGCTCGACGTAGTCGATGACGTCACCGCGTACACTCCTTTCAAAGAACCGCGGGTTCTTTGAAACGAGCGTGTGTACACTCGGCCGGGACAAGTTTCTTGTCCAAGAATCTCGTCGAAAAAAACGACATGTTTTTCTCAACGAGAATCTCGGCCGTGTGTACGAGGCCGAAGGTCAGGAAAGGGAGGGGACAAGCGAGCACCCCCGCCCGAACCATACCAGGCTGCATGCCCTCAACATGGGTGCTTTGGGGCAGGGGGCTCTGACCTGTGTGAATAAGTATGAGGTACCCCTACCCAAAAAACTGTGAAGTGTTAAAAAAAAAAAGAGAGACGATTTTTAACAAGCTTTATTAAAAATGAAAAATGTCCCTTGTCATAGCTCCAACGCGTCTTCTTTCTCTGATACCGATGTCTTCTTCCTCCGGTGCAGTCTTCTCCTTGAGCAGTCTTCTCCTTGTGCTGTCTGCTCCTTGAGCTGCCCAAAGAGCCTAGTATAGACCTGGGGGGTGGACCACCAAGTGCTTTTTTTTCACTTTTTTTTTCACTTTTTTTTCACTTTTTTTTGCCGCCAATTGTTTTTTTTTACATTCAGCTGCCAGTGGGGAACCCCGCTGACAGCTGATGGCCCATCGGTTGTTAGGAATGTGGTGGCCAGCTTCCCGTCCCGTTCCTTAGAAACCAGCTATATACAGTGTTTAAATGTAAAGATAAAAACCGCAAAACGCAAAACACATCAAAAATTGAACCACAAACACAACACAGCACATTTCTGGTGCGATTCCATTGAAGTCTATAACACACAAAACACAGGAGAAAAAGTCCCCGACCCTTTCCAAAAAAGCACCGGCTGCAAAACGCATTAATGTGATTGTGTATCATAGGAGATCATGTTAAATGGACTGTAGTGCATTTCTGCAAACTGCAAAACTCACAAAAAAAAGCATAGATGTGAACCTAGGGTGAAAAATGCAAAATACACCTGGGATATGCAAACTGCAACCTGCATAGGTATGAACCAGGCCTAAAAGAACAGTAAATTTTGAAGTACTTATGAATGACATATTTTGTACGAACATATGTACAAATATCCACCAGTGTATGACTAGCTTAAGATGCTGGCCCAGATGACACAATGTAAATACTTGACTAAGAATTATCCTTTATGTTCATGGCTGTGTATACATCTCACCTACCTCAGTTCACTGATGTCATCTCTCACTTTGTTGCAAGCCAGGGTGAAACTTCAATACAGTCTCACACTTCAGTCTTTCTACTGCCTCTAGCTCTACGTGCCCAAACACTGCACTGAACTGTGTGAGAGCCCGGGGAGGAAAGACACAGGAAATTCTTTATCCTGTCTATAGCAGACTCAGATGGCATCATTTTCCCACAATGTTCCTCCTGAGGCAGACCTTTGGAGACTGCGCCAAAGCAAAGTCCCTTAATAGGATCCCAAGACTCTCTTTTTAGTGATAAAAAGTACAGTTTTATTATACTCTTGCATAGTGATTGGTGAAGCTGAACTTATTGATGAATCACTTTGAAGTCAATAGAAGGTGTTTTTAAATAGAGAATTAAGAAACCACAGATGATAAAACAGTGTAAAAATTGGCTCGGTTTTATAAAACAAGACTAGCCATGTACAGACACAAGCCACAGGTAGGGGTTTCCATTCAAGAATTAACAGCTTCCGGACCAGCTGCTGCAGTTATACTGCGGCAGGTTGGCTCCCCTGTGTGAGCAATCGTAGCTGTACGACGGCTTTTTAAGACGCCTCTGACGGAGCACGCCCGAAGCGTGTCCCCGGAGCCGATGCAAGTTTCCGGCGGGCGCGATGACCGCCGGGCACCTGCGATCGCTCATGAATACACAAATCCCGTTTCTCTCAGGGGAGAGGAGAGAGATTGTGTGTTCAGAACTAACTATTAACACCGATCTCTCTCCTCCCCTAGTCAGTTCCATCCCCCCTACAGTTAGAACACACCTAGGGAGGGATCGCAAAAGGTGGGATACAATGTAAAGTCTACAACTCGTGACTTGAATTACTATCTCCTGTTGATGATAAAATATGTGATATGATAAATGAGACTTATTTGTAATGCATTGACTAAGTTCATCTGTGTTTAACTTGATAATTTCAATAAAAACTATTGAAACTAGAACACACCTAGGGAACACAATTAACCCCTTGATCGCGCCCTAGTGTTAACCCCTTCCCTGCCAGTGACATTTATACAGTAATCAGTGCATTTTTATAGCACTGATCGCTGTATAAATGTCACTGATCCCAAAAACGTGTGAAAAGTGTCCGATTTGACCGCCGCAATATCGCAGTACCGATAAAAATCGCTGATCGCCTCCATTTCTAGTAAAAAATAATAATAATAAAAATTTCATAAATCTATCCCCTATTTTGTAGACGCTATAACTTTTGCGCAAACCAATCAATATACGCTTATTGTGATTTTTTTTTTACCAAAAATAGGTAGAAGAATACATATCGGCCTAAAATGAGGACATTTTTTTTTAATGTGGGATATTTATTATAGCAAAAAGTAAAAGATATTGTGTTTTTTTCAAAATTGTCGCTCTTCTTTTGTTTATAGCGCAAAAAATTAAAAACGCAGAGGTTATCAAATACCACTAAAAGAAAGGTCTATTTGTGGGAAAAAAGGACGTAAATTTTGTTTGGGTACAACATTGCACAACCGCGCAATTGTCAGTTAAAGCGACGCAGTGCCGTATCGCAAAAAAATGGCCTTGTCAGGAAAAGGGTAAACTCTTCCGGGGCTGAAGTGGTTAAGTGGCCACAGATAATAAAGCATTGCACATATTGGCTAGTGGCTATTCAGTTTTAATGGGCATTGCTAGCAGCGTAGAAAAACAAGCCACAGGCAGGTGTTTTCTTACAAGGATTAAAGAGCAACCCAACTTTTGTTGGACCGCCAGATAAGAAACAAAGAGATATTTAGTAAAAACAGCACACATTACACAAATTAACACTTGTTAGGCACACATTTAACCCCTTGATTACCTGAGATGTTAACCCTTTCCCAGCCTCTGTCATTAGTACAGTGACAGTGTATAGTATTATCACTGATCACTGTATTAGTGTCACTGGTGGTGGCAGTTTGTCAGTTCCCACCCAGTGTAAGTTAGTGTCAGTTTGTCTGCCACATTATCACAGTCCCACTATAAATAGCTGATCACTGTCATTAGTAGTATAAAAACATAAAAATAAAAATTACAGTATATATAGTGCATCCGGAAAGTATTCACAGCGCATCACTTTTTCCACATTCTGTTATGTTACAGCCTTATTCCAAATTGATTAAATTAATTATTTTCCTCAAAATTCTACAAACAATACCCCATAATGTCAAAATGAAAGAAGTTTGTTTGAAATCCTTGCAAATTTATTAGAAATAAAAACAAAAAAGAATCCCATGTACATAAGTATTTACAGCCCTTGCTCAATACTTTGTTGAAGCACCTTTGGCACCAATTACAGCCTCAAGTATTTTTGAGTATGATGCTACAAGCTTGGCACACCTATTTTTGGGCAGTTTCTCCCATTCTTTGCAGGACCTCTCAAGCTCCATCAGATGGAGAGTGTTGGTGCACAGCCATTTTCAGATCTCCTCAGAGATGTTCAATCGGGTTCAAGTCTGGGCTCTGGCTGGGCCACTCAAGGACATAGAGTTGTCTCGTAGCCACTAACTTATTATCTTGGCTGTGTGCTTTGGGTCATTGTACTTTTGAAAGATGAACCTTCGCCCCAGTCTGAGGTCCAGAGCGCTCTGGAGCAGGTTTTCATTAAGGATGTCTCTGTACATTGCTGCATTCATCTTTCCCTCGATCCTGACTGGTCTCCCAGTTCTTGCCACATAAAAACATCCTCACAGCACGATGCTGCCATCACCATGCTTCACTGTAGGGATGGTATTGACCAGGTGATGAGCGGTGCCTGGTTTCCTTCAGACATGACGCTTGCAATTCAGGCCAAAGAGTTCAATCTTTCTTTCATCAGACCAGAGAATTTTGTTTCTTGTGGTCTAAGAGTCCTTCAGGTGCCTTTTGGCAAACTCCAGGGAGGCTGTCATGTGCATTTAACTGAAAAGTGTCTTCTGTCTGGCCACTCTACCATACAGGCCTGATTGGTGGAGTGCTACAGAGATGATTCTTCTGGAAAGTTCTCCCCTCTCCACAGAGAAACGCTGGAGCTCTGTCAGAGTGACCATCGGGTTCTTGGTCACCACTCTGACTAAGGTCCTTCTCCCATGATCCCTCAGTTTGGCCAGGCGGCCCGCTCTAGGAAGAGTCCTGGTGGTTCCAAACTTCTTCTATTTATGGATAATTTAGCCCACTGTGCCCATTGGGACCTTCAATGCTGTAGAACATTTTCTGTACCCTTCCCCAGATCTATGCCTCGACACAATCCTGTCTGAGAGGTCTACAGAGAATTCCTTGGACTTCATGGCTTGGTTTGTGCTCTGACATGCACTGTTAACTGTGGGACCTTTAGATAGACAGATGTGTACCTTTCCAAATCATGTCCAATCAACTGAATTTACCAGAGGCAGACTCCAGTCAAGTTGTAGAATCTTCTCAAGGATGATCAGTGGAAAAAGGATGCACCTGAGCTCAATTTTGAGTGTCATGGTAAAGGCTGTGAATACTTGTACATCGGACTTTTTTTTGTTTTTTATTTTTAATAAATTTGCAAAGATTTCAAACAAACTTCTTTCATGTTGTCATTATGGGGGTATTGTTTTTAGAATTTTGAGGAAAATAATAAATGTAATCCATTTTGGAATAAGGCTGTAAAAAGTGAAGTGCTGTGAATACTTTCAGGATCACTGTATATCATAGTTTGTGGATGCTATAATTTTCACCCAAACCAATATACATTTATTGGGATTTTTTTTTTTTACCAAAGACATATAGCAGAATACAATTTGGGCTAAATTTATGAAGAAATTTGATTAATTTTTTTTATTGGATATGTTTTTTAGCAGAAAGTAAAATATATAGTTTTTTTTGTTTGTTTGTTTTTTCAGAAATTTGGGTATTTTTCGTTTACATATTAAAAAAATTTAAACCCAGAGGTGATCAAATTCCACCAAGTTCTATTTGTGTGAAAAAAAAATGATATAAATTTAATTTGGGTACACACAATTACCAGTTAAAGTAGCACAGTACTAAATAGCAAAAAATTACCTGTTCATGAAGGTGGTAAAACATTCCGGAGCTGAGGTGGTTAACAAACTCTGCAACAGATTCCTACCTTTTGTTGCTATGAAAAAATTGCTGTTTGCTTCAACAGACTGATTGCATACTGATTCTGAATGGGAGGGACCGGGTCATTATAATTAGCTGATTCACTTTCAGTGTTCTAATGAAGAAAGCTGCAAGCTTAGAAGTAATTAACCCTTTGGGAATATTTTATTAACATCAACTTACATTTCTATCACAGAGAATGTCTAAAATTTGACTTGTATCTTAGTGAAGACATCTGAGCAAATCAGTGAGCCAATCCTACAAGCAGAAAATGACATTTATGGGGGCATTTTGTACACCAACAGTGTGCAAAACACCTCCAGTTTGCCATATTTGATTGGATTTTACAGAAAATTACACCAGGTGCAGATTGAAGAGGAAAGGTCATTTTTAATAACATTAAATTACAATATGGCTTGTGTAGCAACTAGTGATGAGCCGAACACCCCCGGGTTCGGTTCGCACCAGAACCCGCGAACGGACCGAAAGTTCGAACGAACATTAGAACCCTATTAAATACAATGGATGCGAACGTTCGAATTCTAAAGTGCTAATTATAACAACTATTATGCATGTTATTGTCCTAAAAAGGGTTTGGGAACCCGGGTTCTGCACCAGGGGACATGTATCAATGCAAAAATAAGTTTTAAAAACGGTCGTTTTCCGGGAGCAGTCATTTTAATGATGCATAAAGTGAAAAAAAAAAAGTCAAATATTCCTTTAAATATCGTACCTGGGGGGTGTCTAAAGTATGCCTGTGAAGTGCCACGTGTTTCCCGTGTTTAGAACTGTCCCTGCACAAAATGACACTTCTAAAGGAAAAAAAAGCCATTTAAAACTGCTTGCGGCTTTAATGTAATGTCTGGTCCCGGTAATATGGATGAAAATCTTTAAGAAAAATGGCATAGCTACCCCATGACCCCCCCCCCTACCCCAGCCCATTACCAGCCCCTTTGGGTCTTGTATGGATATTAAGGGGAACCCCGCACATAAAATAAAAAAGGCCCTATATACTCTGAACAGCCGTATACAGGCGGTGCATACAAGACAGGGACTGTAGGTTTGTTCTTATGTAGAATCTGTTTGTAATTTTGAACAGGTACATTGTTGAAGTGTAGCTCCAGACCAAAAATCTATTTTTAAACTTTTTGGAAAACATAGGTAAGGGTTATCACCCCTGTAACATTTGTTTTGCTGTCTGTGCCCCTGTTCAGAACATTTCACCTCACTTTCCGTCCTAATGACAACTGTTTTTGAAATGTGGTGTTTTTCTTGAAACAAGGATTGCTGATAAAGCATCAGTACAGAGGAGACACCTTTCTCCCATATTTATTCTTACAGGAGAGAATTTTCCTTCCTAGTGGTAGATTTCCTCTCACTTCCTGTTGTCTTCTTGCGTTTGCAAGTAGGAGTCGTTTGTAAGTTGGATGTTTGAAAGTAGGGACCTGCCGTATATACTCTGCAGAAATAGGCCCCTTAGTTGTTGGTGTTGGCACAACACTGTAAGCACTCACAGTTACTCTTGGTTGGTGCTGGAACGCCCTGCTGTCAACTATTATATCAGGAATTTTAATTACATATAATTGTTGAACAGTGGTAGTAAAAATTGGGCCTTTGATGGTGGTGCTGGTGCCACAACACTGTAAGCCCTGACAGTTACTCTTGGTGGGTGCAGCAATGGGCCCTGCTGTGAATTATTAGATCAAGAATTGTAATTACATGCCCCTGTTGAACAGGGGCTGAAAAATTGGGCCTTAGGCACTGGTGGCACAACACTGCAACCCTTCACAGATACTGTACTTGGAGCACAGCAATGAGCCCTGTTGCAAAGTATTGCTTCAAAAATTGTAATGACACGCCCCTGTTAAACAGGGGCTGAAAAATTGGGCCTTAGGCACTGGTGGCACAACACTGCAACTCCTCACAGATACTGTACTTGGAGCACAGCAATGAGCCCTGTTGCAAAGTATTGCTTCAAAAATTGTAATTACACGCCACTGTTAAACAGGGGCTGAAAAATTGGGCGTTAGGCACTGGTGGCGGCACCCATAAACAAAAATGATCTTCCAAGCTATCATCATCAATCGTATCATTGAGGACTCGGAGGAGGAGGATAGCCAGTCAACATAACAGCACAGGCACTCAGCATCAGCATCAGTCTTGAAGGGATGTGACATTTTAAAATCAATTAGTCTGTTATATCAGCATCAGGTGTGTGGTAGCTGGTGGTGATCCAAGACTGGTTCATCTTGATGAAAGTCAGTCGATCAACCGAGTCGGTGGACAGGCGCACCCTGTGATCCGTGACAAATCCTCCAGCAGCACTGAATGTGCGTTCCGAAAGAACGCTGGATGCAGGACAGGCCAGTAGCTCAATTGCATACTGTGCAAGCTCTGGCCAGTGATCCATCCTCAAGACCCAGTAAGCCAGAGGATTTTCGGTGGGGAAGGTGTCCAAGTCTGACCTTGCCCCTAGATATTCCTGCACCATGTTTATCAGACGCTGGCGATGGTTGCTGGAACCGATCATACTTTGGGGCTGCGGACTAAAGAATTGTCTGAACGCATCGGTCAGACGGCCACCTTCCCCACCGCTCCTTCTTTGACTGGCCGAAGCCTCAGCAACTCGTTGTCCAGGACCAGGAGTTTGCAACCTCCCAGTCTCTGGGAACGCGTTGCACAGACCTTTCTGCAAGGCCTCCCGGAGTTGTCTCATCCTCTGCTCCCTCTGCGACGGTAACATAAGGTCCGCAACCTTACCCTTGTACCGTGGATCAAGGAGAGTGGCCAGCCAGTAATGGTCCCTCTCCTTGATCCGAAGAATACGAGGATCCTTCCGCAGACTTTGCAGGATCAGGGAGGCCATGCAGCGTAGGTTTGCTGAGGCATTCGCTCCGGAGTCCTCTGGGTCACTAAGGACGACATGATCCGCAGCCACCTCCTCCCAGCCACGTACAAGTCCACTGGTTTCTTGGGACTGTAAATCATCCCTAAAAGACTGCTGCTGATGATGCTGAGTGCCAGCCTCCACCTCCATGCTGACACAATCCTCCTCCTCCTCCTCCTCCTCCTCCTCCTCTTCCTGTGCGATGGGTGGGACAGAAGGAACACTGTCTGGGTAAAGGGGGCCTTGAGAGGCAAGGAAGTCCTCCTCTTCCTGCCTCTGTTCTGCCTCAAGTGCCCTGTCCATTATTCCACGCAGCGTGTGCTCCAACAGGTGGACAAGAGGTACAGTGTCACTGATGCATGCACTGTCACTGCTCACCATCCTCGTGGCCTCCTCAAATGGTGCCAGGACAGTGCATGCATCCCTGATCATGCCCCACTGGCGTGGAGAAAAAAAACCAAGCTCCCCTGACCCTGTCCTGGTGCCGTAGTCGCACAGGTACTCATTGATGGCCCTCTGCTGCGTGTGCAGCCGCTGCAGCATGGCCAACGTTGAGTTCCACCTGGTGGGCATGTCACATATAAGGCGGTTCTTGGGCAGGTTCAACTCCTTTTGCAGCTCAGCCAGGCGAGCACTGGCATTATAAGATCTGCGGAAATGCACACAGACTTTCCTGGCCTGCCTCAGGACATCCTGTAAGCCCGGGTACCTGCCCAAGAAGCGCTGCACCACCAGGTTAAGGACGTGAGCCACACAGGGCACATGGGTCAGTTGTCCCTGTCGGAGGGCGGAGAGGAGGTTGGTGCCATTGTCGCAAACCACCATTCCTGGCTTAAGCTGGCGTGGCGTCAACCACCTCTCGGCCTGGCCCTGCAGAGCAGACAGGACCTCTGCCCCAGTGTGGCTTCTGTCCCCCAAACACACCAGCGCAAGCACGGCATGGCATCTTTTTGCCTGCGTACTTGCGTAGCCCCGTGAACGGCTACGGAGCACCGCTGGTTCATAGGACAAACCACAGGAAGAGGCCATGGAGGAAGAAGAAGAGGAGGGGGTGGAGGAGAGAGGTGTGTCACAACCAGTAGTAGCATTTTGGAGGCGTGGCGGTGGGACAACCTCCAACACTACTGCACCTTGTCCTGAATCCTTCCCAGCTGCCAAAAGAGTGACCCAATGGGCCGTGAAAGAAAGGTAACGTCCCTGTCCATGCCTGCTGGACCATGAGTCAGCGGTAATATGCACCTTACCGCTGACCGCCCTGTCCAGTGAGGCCAAGACATTGCCTTCCACATGCCGGTAGAGAGCCGGAATAGCCTTCCGTGAGAAAAAGTGGCGTTTGGGAACCTGCCACTGAGGAACCGCACATTGCACAAACTCACGGAAGGGGGCCGAGTCTACCAACTGAAAAGGCAGCAGTTGAAGCGCTAGCAATTTAGCCAAGCTAGCATTCAACCGCTGGGCATGTGGATGGCTGGGAGTGAACTTCTTTCGACGGTCCAGCAGCTGGGGCAGGGAAATTTGCCTGCTAGAATCGGACGTCGGTGTACTGCTAGCAGAGTGGGCGCAAGTACTTGGCTGTGACACACCTAATTCTACACCTTCATTCCTCTCAGTGCATGTTTCAGAGAGGACTGAAGTTATAGTGGGGTTGGAGATCCCAGCTGATGCGGTGCAAGGAGAGGTCCGCTTTGTTCTTTGGTGTGGGTCTTTGAGGTAGGCTTGCCAACGAGCTGCATGGCAGGTCAACATATGTCTGGTCAGGCATGTGGTACCCAAGCGGCTGATGTTTTGGCCACGCGATATACGCTTGAGACATATGTTGCAAACAGCAGCTGTGCGATCTGATGCACTAGCCTCAAAAAAGGCCCACACCAAAGAACTTTTTGAATGACGGGCAGAGGCAGCGCCCTGCACAGGCGGAGCTCTGCGGTGTGATTCCGTCGGTGTACTGCCCTTACGCTGGCCACCAAAGGGCATCCTGCCTCATTGGAGATGTGCCTCCTCCTCATCCTCCTCCTCCTCCTCTCTCCTATTAGGCACCCACGTGGAGTCATTGACCTCATCATCCCCTCCCTCCTCATCACTGGAGCCAATCTGGCAGTATGCTGCAGCTGCTGGAACATGACTGCCAGATTGGTGTCCTTCTTGAGCATCCCCTCTGTCTGCTCTCACGCTACTGCCTTCCTCTAGCTGGGTTTCATCATCAGACCCTTCGAAACGCTGGGCATCCTCCTGGAGCATGTACCCAACACTGTGCTGAAACAGTTCGGGGGACTCCTCAGGAGGAGGACATGGTGGGTCTAGGGAAGGAGTGACTGATGATTTGTCTGACATTGATACCAGGGAAGAGGACGCTTTGGCAGCTGCTTTTCCAGTACCCTGAGCCTGGGTGAGAGAGGATGAGGAGGAGGAGGAGGGCTTGGTCATCCACTCTACCAAGTCTTCGGCATGATGTGGCTCAACATGTCCAGCTGCCGAAAAGAAGGACAAGCGTGTCCCATGGCCATGTGCTGATGACAATGCACCGCGTCCACGACCAGCACTGTTGCCCCCAGACACAGAGCCTGCTTGCCCTCTTTTATTGCCTCCTGACTGTCTGCCTCTCCTTGTTTGCCTTCCAGACATTCTAATAGATGGCCTGCAGGGAGATGGGAAAAAAGCAATAAGGGCTACCTTCAGGTGTCCTTCTCTGTCCCTTGAAACAAGGACTTTCACAGTGAAAGAAACTGACACTGTCCCTACCTAGAGTTTTCTGTCCCTAGAATAAATGTTTTTTTTAATCACAATATAGCACAAGGACAATTCGCTCAATGTCTCTCCAGGTCCCTGGAAACAAGGACTTGCAGAGTGAAAGAAACTGACACTGTCCCTACCTAGAGTTTTCTGTCCCTAGAATAAATGTTTTTTTTAAGCACAATATAGCACAAGGAAAATTAACTCACTGTCCTTACAGGTCCCTGGAAACAAGGACTTGCAGAGTGAAAGAAACTGACACTGTCCCTACCTAGAGTTTTCTGTCCCTAGAATAAATGTTTTTTTTAAGCACAATATAGCACAAGGACAATTAACTCACTGTCCTTACAGGTCCCTGGAAACAAGGACTTGCAGAGTGAAAGAAAAAAAACACTCTCCCTACCTACAGTTTTCTGTCCCTAGAAAAAATGTTTTTTTTAATCACAATATAGCACAAGGAAAATTAACTCACTGTCCTTACAGGTCCCTGGAAACAAGGACTTGCAGAGTGAAAGAAACTGACACTGTCCCTACCTAGAGTTTTCTGTCCCTAGAATAAATGTTTTTTTTAATCACAATATAGCACAAGGACAATTAACTCACTGTCCTTACAGGTCCCTGGAAACAAGGACTTGCAGAGTGAAAGAAACTGACACTGTCCCTACCTAGAGTTTTCTGTCCCTAGAATAAATGTTTTTTTTAAGCACAATATAGCACAAGGAAAATTAACTCACTGTCCTTACAGGTCCCTGGAAACAAGGACTTGCAGAGTGAAAGAAACTGACACTGTCCCTACCTAGAGTTTTCTGTCCCTAGAATAAATGTTTTTTTTAAGCACAATATAGCACAAGGACAATTAACTCACTGTCCTTACAGGTCCCTGGAAACAAGGACTTGCAGAGTGAAAGAAAAAAAACACTCTCCCTACCTACAGTTTTCTGTCCCTAGAAAAAATGTTTTTTTTAATCACAATATAGCACAAGGAAAATTAACTCACTGTCCTTACAGGTCCCTGGAAACAAGGACTTGCAGAGTGAAAGAAACTGACACTGTCCCTACCTAGAGTTTTCTGTCCCTAGAATAAATGTTTTTTTTAATCACAATATAGCACAAGGACAATTAACTCACTGTCCTTACAGGTCCCTGGAAACAAGGACTTGCAGAGTGAAAGAAACTGACACTGTCCCTACCTAGAGTTTTCTGTCCCTAGAATAAATGTTTTTTTTAAGCACAATATAGCACAAGGACAATTAACTCACTGTCCTTACAGGTCCCTGGAAACAAGGACTTGCAGAGTGAAAGAAACTGACACTGTCCCTACCTAGAGTTTTCTGTCCCTAGAATAAATGTTTTTTTTAAGCACAATATAGCACAAGGACAATTAACTCACTGTCCTTACAGGTCCCTGGAAACAAGGACTTGCAGAGTGAAAGAAAAAAAACACTCTCCCTACCTACAGTTTTCTGTCCCTAGAAAAAATGTTTTTTTTAATCACAATATAGCACAAGGAAAATTAACTCACTGTCCTTACAGGTCCCTGGAAACAAGGACTTGCAGAGTGAAAGAAACTGACACTGTCCCTACCTAGAGTTTTCTGTCCCTAGAATAAATGTTTTTTTTAATCACAATATAGCACAAGGACAATTAACTCACTGTCCTTACAGGTCCCTGGAAACAAGGACTTGCAGAGTGAAAGAAACTGACACTGTCCCTACCTAGAGTTTTCTGTCCCTAGAATAAATGTTTTTTTTAATCACAATATAGCACAAGGAAAATTAACTCACTGTCCTTACAGGTCCCTGGAAACAAGGACTTGCAGAGTGAAAGAAACTGACACTGTCCCTACCTAGAGTTTTCTGTCCCTAGAATAAATGTTTTTTTTAATCACAATATAGCACAAGGAAAATTAACTCACTGTCCTTACAGGTCCCTGGAAACAAGGACTTGCAGAGTGAAATAAACTGACACTGTCCCTACCTAGAGTTTTCTGTCCCTAGAATAAATGTTTTTTTTAATCACAATATAGCACAAGGAAAATTAACTCACTGTCCTTACAGGTCCCTGGAAACAAGGACTTGCAGAGTGAAAGAAACTGACACTGTCCCTACCTAGAGTTTTCTGTCCCTAGAATAAATGTTTTTTTTAATCACAATATAGCACAAGGAAAATTAACTCACTGTCCTTACAGGTCCCTGGAAACAAGGACTTGCAGAGTGAAAGAAACTGACACTGTCCCTACCTAGAGTTTTCTGTCCCTAGAATAAATGTTTTTTTTAAGCACAATATAGCACAAGGACAATTAACTCACTGTCCTTACAGGTCCCTGGAAACAAGGACTTGCAGAGTGAAAGAAAAAAAACACTCTCCCTACCTACAGTTTTCTGTCCCTAGAAAAAATGTTTTTTTTAATCACAATATAGCACAAGGAAAATTAACTCACTGTCCTTACAGGTCCCTGGAAACAAGGACTTGCAGAGTGAAAGAAACTGACACTGTCCCTACCTAGAGTTTTCTGTCCCTAGAATAAATGTTTTTTTTAATCACAATATAGCACAAGGACAATTAACTCACTGTCCTTACAGGTCCCTGGAAACAAGGACTTGCAGAGTGAAAGAAACTGACACTGTCCCTACCTAGAGTTTTCTGTCCCTAGAATAAATGTTTTTTTTAATCACAATATAGCACAAGGAAAATTAACTCACTGTCCTTACAGGTCCCTGGAAACAAGGACTTGCAGAGTGAAAGAAACTGACACTGTCCCTACCTAGAGTTTTCTGTCCCTAGAATAAATGTTTTTTTTAAGCACAATATAGCACAAGGACAATTAACTCACTGTCCTTACAGGTCCCTGGAAACAAGGACTTGCAGAGTGAAAGAAAAAAAACACTCTCCCTACCTACAGTTTTCTGTCCCTAGAAAAAATGTTTTTTTTAATCACAATATAGCACAAGGAAAATTAACTCACTGTCCTTACAGGTCCCTGGAAACAAGGACTTGCAGAGTGAAAGAAACTGACACTGTCCCTACCTAGAGTTTTCTGTCCCTAGAATAAATGTTTTTTTTAATCACAATATAGCACAAGGACAATTAACTCACTGTCCTTACAGGTCCCTGGAAACAAGGACTTGCAGAGTGAAAGAAACTGACACTGTCCCTACCTAGAGTTTTCTGTCCCTAGAATAAATGTTTTTTTTAAGCACAATATAGCACAAGGACAATTAACTCACTGTCCTTACAGGTCCCTGGAAACAAGGACTTGCAGAGTGAAAGAAACTGACACTGTCCCTACCTAGAGTTTTCTGTCCCTAGAATAAATGTTTTTTTTAAGCACACTATAGCAGAAGCACAAAACACACTGACACTCTCCCTACCTATCCTTCTCTTTCCCTAAACTAAAGGAATCCAGGTTAAGCAAGAAAGAAATAACAGTCACTGTCCCTGCCTATGCTACTCTATCCCTGCTCCGGAACACACTACACTAGGCCGCCGTGCTGGCGGCCTTTTATAGTGTGGGGCGTGTACTAAACACCCTCAGCAATAATTGGCCACAGGCATCCTGCCTGTGGCCAATCATTGCTCTCCTCGCTGCCGGCGCTGTGATTGGCCAAGCATGCGGGGTCACAGTGCATGCTTGGCCAATCACAGCGCCTGGATGACACTGCGATGGCGTAGTGCATTGTGGGCCGTTCGCGTCACTCGAATTTGGCGCGAACGGCCCAAATCGTTCGATCTTCGTCGAACGATCGAACAGCCAATGTTCGAGTCGAACGTATGTTCGACTCGAACACGAAGCTCATCCCTAGTAGCAACTCCATTAACTATATAAATTTATTTTTGCTATATTAAAGCTACCCTTTAAAGTGGAGGTCCTCCTAAAAAAAAAAAAAAAATATATTAAAAGCCAGCAGCTACAAATACTGCAGCTGCTGACTTATAATAAATGGACACTTACCTGTCCAGGGCGCCCGCGATGTCGGCAGCCGAAGCCAATCTGTCAGTCGGCTCTCGGCTGCTGCCGCCACCATCTTCAGTAAGGGAATCAGGAAGTGAAGCCTTGCGGCTTCACTTCCTGGTTCCCTACTGCGCATGCACGAGTCGCGCTGCGTGTCCTCACTGGTCCCCCCTGTCTTCTGGGACCTGTGTGTCTCCCAGAAGACAGCGGGGGAGGACAGAGTAGGCGCCGGAAGTGGCGTAGATCACCGAGGTGATCTATGCCCGGAAGTGGGAGCAAATACCTGTATTACACAGATATCTGCTCCCTCCTCCCCCCTGAAATGTGCCAAATGTGACACCGGAGGGGGGAGGATTCCAAAAAGTGGAAGTTCCATTTTTGGGTGGAACTACACTTTAAGAGTGTCCCCATGCAGATGTTAGAGTTGTGTAAAATGGTGCACAGTCAGGACAGTTTTTATAAGATTCGGCCTAACTAGGTATGTCTATATTTTAATTTTACAATAGGGATACATGAGTTTGGTTAATAGACATGTGCAATTTGTTTCGTTCCAAATTCGTTTTTCAACAAATTCAACAAATTCGTTGATTCAGAAATATTCGAATTAACGAAAACCCATTTAACTAATTTTCCCAAAATTCGAAAATTCAGAAATACGAAAAGCCGAAAATCAAAAATCGAAAATTTGTCTGCTAGTGAACGTAACAAATACGAATTTATACAAAGTTACGAATTATCCAAAATAACGAATGCTGCATCTAAGCGAATGGAACGTAACAAATTAATAATAATAAATAAAAATAATAAAAACATTTTAATGTTATTATTTATTATTATTATTTCGTTACGTTTCATTCGTTTAGATGAGAGTTGTTATTTCAGATAATTTGTAACTTTGGATAAATTTGTATTCCTTATGTTTACTAACAGCAAAATTTGAAAGGAAAATTAAATTTAATAGTTAGTTATTATTAGTTAGTTAGTTACCGTAGTTATTATTTCGGATTTTAGAATTTTCTGATTTTTGAATTTTTAGATTTTTGAATTTTCAGATTTTTGAATTTTTGGATATTCAAATTTTCGTTCTTATTTTTGGATTTTTGTTCTTTAGAATTTTCGGATTTTTCTTTCTTATTTTAAAATTTTCGGATTTTCGATTTTCGAATTTCCGAATTTTCAAATTTACTTATTTATTTGAAATAACGAATTTAGATCACAACGAATGACCTGAAAAATGAAAAAAAAAAAATGAATAAAACAAAAACGAACAAATTTTTTGGCAGTGCACATGTTGTTAACCACTATTGGTTAACCACTTGCCGACTGCCGCACGACGATGTACCTCGACACAATGGTACGTCCCTATAAATTTGCCGCCCAGCAGGCGCACGCGTGACGCGTGCCTTGTGAGTGCGCCCGCGGGTCCCGGGAACTCGATGTTCCGGGGCGGCCCGCGATTGCGGTCGGCAAAGGTAGAACAGGGGGATGCCTTTGTAAACAAGGCATTCCCTTGTTCTGCCTAGTGACATGACAGGGATCTACTGCTCCCTGTGATTGGGAACAGTGATCGCTGACGTGTCACTGGTAGCTCCTCCCCCTAACAGTTAGAATCACTCCCTAGGACACACTTAACCCCTTCTTAGCCCCCTAGTGGTTAACCCCTTCACTGCCAGTGTCATTTTTACAGTAATCGGTGCATTTTTATAGCACTGATCGCTGTAAAAATTACAATGGTCCCAAAAATGTGTCAAAAGTGTCCGATGTGTCTGCCATAAAGTCGCAGTCACAATAAAAATCGCAGATCGCCACCATTACCATAATTCTATCCCCTATTTTGTAGATGCTATAACTTTTGCGGAAACCAATCAATATACGCTTATTGCGATTTTTTTTACCAAAAATATGTAGAAGAATCGGCCTAAACTGAGAAAAAATTAGCTTTTTAAAAATAAAAAAAACGGGATATTTATTATAGCAGAAAGTACAAAATATTGCTTTTTTTTCAAAATTGTCGCTCTATTTTTGTTTATAGCGCAAAAAATTAAAACCGCAGAGGTGATCAAATACCACCAAAAGAAAGCTCCATTTGTGGGAAAAAAAATATGTAAATTCTGTTTGGGAGCCACAACCGCGCAATTGTCAGTTAAAGCGACGCAGTGCCGAATCACAAAAAGTGGCCCGGTCATTTGGCAGCCAAATGGTCCGGGGCTGAAGTGGTTAATGTGAGTGATATAAGTGATTTACTTGCACATAGTTTTTCCACTTTTTTTTCCTTTTCAAACAGTTCATCGGCGTGCTAGAAACATAAAACAATTTTTTTTTTAATATGACCACTGTCCTAAAGACAAAATTTTACTTTAAAGAAAAAAATAGCTCCCAATAATTAAATGAACAAGGTGAAGGGGGGGCTCCCCACTGCAATTTACAGAAGTAAAGCAAAATTTGATATTTAATCCTAATCTTTCCCTATGAGGTTTGTCGGCTCACCCTATTCTTTCCTTACAGCAGCTCTAATACACTGATATTATGGATGCCCTGAGCCCCCCCTTTTTTAGTGATGGGGCTTGCATAGCCAAAAGTGCACATATTGATTCTCATAAGCCTGCTGGCAATGGTTCAAATGCCATCCAGTACATTATAATTTTAAAAATTCTTACAAAAATTTGCCAGGAGTGCTGATTTTAAACAAGTGTACTGGAATGTCTTGTTTAACCACTTGCCGACCACCGCACGCAGATGTACGTCGACAACATGGCACAGGCAGGCACATGGGCGTACCTGTACGCCCCTTTAAATTTGCCGCCCAGCGTGCACGCGCTCTCCCGCGGCGTGCCTCGCGAGTGTGCTCACGGGTCCTGGAAACTCGATGTTCCCAGGCGATTGCGGTCGGCAAAGGCAGAACAGGGGGATGCCTTTGTAAACAAGGCATTCCCCTGTTCTGCCTAGTGACATGTCACTGATCTCACCGTTTCCGTGATTGGGAACGGTGATCAGTGACGTGTCACTGGTAGCCACGCCCCTAACAGTAAGAATCACTCCCTAGGTCACACTTAACCCCTTTAGCGCCACCTAGTGGTTAACCCCTTCACTGCCAGTGTAATTTTTACAGTAATCAGTACATTTTTATAGCACTGATCACTGTAAAAATGACAATGGTCGCAAAAATGTGTCAAAAGTGTCCGATGTGTCCGCCATATTGTCGCAGTCACAATAAAAATAACAGATCGCCGCCATTACTAGTAAAAATAAATAAAAATAATAAAATGCCATAAAACAATCCCCTTTTTTGTAGATGCTATAACTTTTGCGCAAACCAATCAATATACACTTATTTACCAAACATATTTACCAAAATAATGTAGAAGAATACATATAGGCTTAAACTGAGGAAGAAATGTTTTTATATATATTTTTTGGGGATATTTATTATAGCAAAAAGTAAAAAATATTGCTTTTTTTCACAATTGTCGCTCTTTTTTTGTTTATAGCGCAAAAAATAAAAACCGCAGAGGTGATCAAATACCACCAAAAGAAAGCTCCATTTGTGGGGAAAAAAGGACGTGAATTTTGTTTGGGTCCAGCGTCACACGACCGCACAATTGTCAGTTAAAAGACGCAGTGCCGAATCGCAAAAAATGGCCCGGTCATTCAGCAGCCAATTCTTCCGGGGCTGAAGTGGTTAATTACTATTTTTTAGTCCTTTTCTACCCCTTTCCCTTCTTTCCTCCAGGTTGTAAATTTTAGGCTCCACAAACATTTCTTGGTAGCTATTTTGTTGAAGACCTTGCAATCTTTTGCAGCCTTTCTTTTTGCCCACCATTATTTCAATCTTATTCAAAATGAAACTCAATATTCCGTGTCAGGTCTCCGTTTTGACTTTACTATTCTAAATTCCAAAAAGATTTTTAGTCTAGCGTTTGCCAACTGAAGTGCAAAGAAAGAAAACTGCTGAACAATTTCAGGCTTTTCTATAAACAGTTCTTGCCTGGAAAGCAAGTGGATTATTCAGTAAGAGATGGTTAATGCAGTTTGAAATGAATGCATTATGATGAAATCATCTTGTACTTCATGGGAGCCGAGTGGAAGCACTTTTAATAATTGTAGTTCAGTAGATGTGGTGTTGAATGCAGAGCTTGTCATACGCATCACTTGAAATAAGAAATCAAAGCATTTGTACATGATTAGACTTGCCAGCCCTGTATAATGATGAGAGATAGTCTGGATTAATTATTTCAGTTTGTGGATTCCTCTTTTACTTGATTAATCGTCAGAGGACAATGATTATTGCAGCTGGTACCACCTGTGGTGGCAGCAGTGCTGGCTTAATTATCTGCAAAAGTGGGATGACTACATAAAACACCATTGTATTCGGAATTCCTTGGATGCAACCAAGGTACCTTTGGTACCCAAATGAGCGTATAAGATGTAGCAAGTGTCTGCCTTTACACGCAACTTGTTAAAAATGTATTTGTTCTCTTCTGTATTTGTCCCATTGGTTGCCCACTCCCTTCTAGGTCTATAACGAAGATATTCAAACATTGGAGACAATTTATTCACAATCTGTCTGTAATCTTAAAGTGCACTTGTGCCAAGACTGTAGAGACTAAAACTATTCTTAACAAGTAATAAAGAGCTTTAAAGTGGCACTGTCAGCTTACAAGGGAAATCAGGAAAAAAGCACCGCTTACCTCTCTTATTTCCCCTGTGTCCTACCGCCCCTCCACTTTAGCATTACAGCTTCTGTTTTTGTTTCTGGAATTTAATGCTTACAGGAGTGTTGGAGTGTTTGTGTCCCCTGCCATGTGCTGGTACCTTTCTCCATCTCCTACACCAGTGCCGAGACCTGTGGAGATGTAAGGGTTAAAATATGGAATCATGGCAAAGGTAACACAGACATCAAACAACTACTACTTACCTCTGTTTTGCCATGTAACTTAAATTAAATTGCTCTGCCCTAAACAAAATTGAAGTGTATATACACTATATTGCCAAAAGTATTGTGACACCTGCCTTTACAAGCACATGAACTTTAATGGCATCTCAGTCTTAGTCCATAGGGTTCAATATTGAGTTGGCCCACCCTTTGCAGCTATAACAGCTTCAACTCTTCTGGGAAGGCTGTCCACAAGGTTTAGGAGTGTGTCTATGGGAATGTTTGATCATTCTTCCAGAGGCGCATTTGTGAGGTCAGGCACTGATGTTGAACGAGAAGGCCTGGCTCGCAGTCTCTGCTCTAATTCATCCCAAAGGTGTTCAATCGGGTTTAGGTCAGGACTTTGTGCAGGCCAGTCAAGTTTCTCCACCCCAAACTCGCTCATCCATAGACCTTGCTTTGAGCGCTGGTGCGCAGTCATGTTGGAACAGGAAGGGGCCATCCCCAAACTGTTCCCACAAAGTTGGGAGCATGAAATTGTCCAAAATGTCTTGGTATGCCGCCACCTTAAAAGTTCCCTTTACTGGAATTAAGGGGCCAAGCCCAACCCTGAAGAAGAATCCAACACCATTATCCCCTCTCCATCAAATGATTTGGACCAGTGCACAAAGCAAGGTCCATCAAGGTCCTTAAAGACATGGCTTCATGAAACCATATTATACAATCTTCTTACTCTGATCTGTATTTTGAAATATATAATCCTAGCCATAGAGCAGACTGTAGTGAATGTGGAGTAGCTGTGTGAATTAGGTATTTATTTCTTGATGATTAGACTCATCAGCATTATTAGACTGAATCCTGTACATTTGAGGGACAGAGCTGAACATTGCTACCATGCAGAAGTACAAGGTTAGGATAAGGCATTTCCCAACTTCCAGCTTGCCAGGAATAACAAGATTTTATACACAGGGGTCACCTGGCGCACTTAAGAATTTCTTGGATGAGAGAAAGAAAGCCCCTGAACAATATATGTGTAACCCCATATGTAGTGCTAATTTTTTTAAACTGTGCTTTCAAAGCGTTCCAAAGATTTGTAGTTTCTAAATGAATTACCAGCAAATGTATTCATGCACAAGTAACAAAAAGTCAATGTCTGTGGCTGTCCCTCATGATACATTCCGCATATGAACTCAGAATTATACTTAGTGTATTGCCAAGGGCATAGCTATTGGCGGCCCTACTGAACTCTCAGCCCACTTTGGAATATCAAAATGAAAGAGCAGTAAGTGCTGCTGGGTTTCTAAACAGTCATAAAGAAACTGAAGGACAAGGCTGTTTTAGATGAGAGGACAGCTGTTTACGTGTGTGTATATACATATTTAGATAAGTATTTATCTCTATGCAAAAGATCTACCAAAGACACACTATAAGCCCATTGACTAATAATGGCTTTTAGAAGGCTGGCTGGTACGGGTTATGCTACACGACTCAGCAGAGCCACCTAAAAAAGTAATCATCATGCATCCGGCACTGATCTTCCTTTTACGCACCTGAGGAAATCTATAATCTCAGTCTCATATAATTAATTAAATTGAAGTATTGGTTTGACCACTTCCCTACCCAGCCATAGTCAAATGATGTCCCCAGATGGGATCTCCCATCCTGGGTGGACGTCATATGACGTCCTTGCTTTGTAGGGGGATATCTGAATGATGCCTGCAGCTAGAGGCATCATTCAGATATCCTTTTAAAGTGCCGGCGATTCTGTGCACGATAAGAACGATCATAGTGGCGGTTCCGCCGCTTGATCATTCTTATAGGCGGTGGGAGGGGACATCCCCCCCCCTCCCGGTGCTTCTCCGGGCTCTCCTGTGCAATCGGGGACCCGGAGCGAATCTTCAGACGCCGTTGGTGGGTCACGTAACGAGCATAGAGATGACTGGTGACCAGATGGTCACCAGTCATCTCTATGATCGTCGGAGGCCCGGGCGCGATGTGATGACGTCGCGCCTGGGTCCTCAAATGTAAACAAAGCCGCCATTGCGGCTGTAAGTATGAGATCAGTGAAAAAAATTTCACTGATCTCATGCTTTCCAGCCTGGAGGAGAGATGTGGGGTCTTATTGACCCCGCATCTCTCAATAAAGAGGACCTGTCACACACATTCCTATTACAAGGGATGTTTACATTCCTTGTAATAGGAATAAAAGTGATCAAAAAAAAAAAAAAGTAAAATAATTGTAAAAAAATAAATAAATAAGTAAAAAAATAATAATAATAATAGTAAAAAAAAAATTAAAACGCCCCTGTCCCCGGTAGCTCGCGATCAGAAGCGAATGCACACGTAAGTCGCCCACATATGTAAACGCTGTTCAAACCACATATGTGAGGTATCGCCGCGTGCATTAGAGCGCGTGCAACAATTCTAGCACTAGACCTCCTCTGTAATTCTAACCTGGTAACCTGTAAAAAAAAAAAAAAATTCAAGCGTAACATGTTAGGTATCTATTTACTCGGCGTAACATCATCTTTCATATTTTCCCCAAAAATTGGGCTAACTTTACTGTTTTGTTATTTTTTAATTCATAAAACCCTTTAAAAAAAAAAGGCGTTTGAAAAATTATTGCGCAAATATCGTGCAAGCCCGTCATTTTATTCCCTAGGGTGTCTGCTAAAAAAACATATATAATGTTTCGGGGTTCTGAGTAATTTTCTAGCAAAAGAATGATGATTTGTACATGTAGGAGAGAAGTGCTAGAATAGGCCCGGCATTGAAGTGGTACAAAAAGCCCTGTATTGAAGTGGTTTAAAAAAAAACATTTTTATACTTACCGTACTTATATAAATGCAGCATTGATCCAATGCTGCAGCTGATCCCTGTCAGCTCTACACTGAGAACTGAGCCATCAAAGACCACTGATCACTATGTTCTCGGGTTCACTTTGGCTGACAGTGACCGCTCTGTGCTCTGCCCCTCCAGCGCTTGCTGAAGTGCTGAACTGCGGAGGGGGTAGGACTGCCTAGCAGCACGCTGAAAGGCTGAGCTAGCTGCCGGTCAGGTATCAGATTGGATCCCAACATTAATGTTGGGATCTCTGCAAAGCCTGTACTGGATCTGTGATTTTTGAGCAGCATTTGAACTTCTGCATACTTGTGTATTTAGTACTATCAACACAGTTGTATTTATTGAAAGAATGGGGGACAAACTGGAGAAAGATTAAGTTCAAATGTTCAAATCAACAGCAAAGGTGGGAACCCAAGTCTTATTAAAGCGGTAGTAAACCAATCAGACTATTTTTCTGTATATGGACAATTGTAGGTTATGAAATTGATTGTGCTAGATGAATATCCCCTTACCTGATTGCTTTCCGTTTAATCTTTCTTTCTTATGACGTCACCCGCGCATGCGCCGTATGTCTTAATTTTCCAGCAATCATAAACCCTGCCGGAAAAATGCAGGGTCTATGTCGGGGCTGCGTCATTTCCTAGTGTCGACGTCAGCCCCGACATCCCGCGATACTACCATTGAGAAGCTGAGCCTTGACCCCATGTGACTCGCTACGTCGGAGGGGTTGTGGAGAGGAGACGAGACTCGGCTTCAGGGAATAGTGCGCACGTGCGGGGTCATAGCCACAGCTACATACTGAGGGCGGAAATATATCACTGTATAGACACGGAACACAGCAGTAGAAATGGCGGTGGCGAGCTACAAGCAGGAGCGTTCACAAAAACCTTATAGCAAGTAAGAAGTTTTTTTTGGCATACTATATATGGAACTTTGATTGAAAACACCTAAATTAAGTTATATATTGCGATGTTGTAATTACATTGTCTGAGTTTACTACCACTTTAAATACTTTGGCAATTCTGACTTTCCTGATATGTATATGTGTTTCGGTTTGGTGGCTCAAAGCACTGCAGACTGAGGAATAGCATGACAGACTGGCAACTAGCATTTTCTGTAGAAAAGCAATGGCACATTATCATAGTTAGGTTAAAAAAGCCACAAGTCCATCTAGTTTAACCAACACAGAGAGAGATGGATGAAATAAATAAATACATAGAAACCACCATATACAAAATCCTATACCTCCAGTTGATCCATAGTGTGAGGGGGTTAGCTCGGCAGCGGGTGTGTGTGACCCCCGGGATGGGCTCCCCACACAAAACAGGCCCAGCAAACGGAGGTTGTGGTTTTCAAAATCAAAAAGGTGCGGTTTATTTTCTATTTACAGTGACAAAACACAGCAAAGCAAAAGAAACATAACCAAAATAAATCCTGGTCAAGTTGACCTCTGACTAAACATACAGGTTTCCTAACTAACAACTGGGATCAGCCTAGTGCTGTCCTAGTCCCTAAGTCCCTGGTTTTAAATGTCCAAGCAAATAGCCACACAGGCTTTTTCTCACCGCACAGGGGTTCACTCTCCCTAGACAGTCCACACAGGTCTGGTTCCAGGCATGAGCTAACATCTAATGAAGCTGGGAGTTCTTAAAGAGGCCTAAATGAGCTGACAAGCTTCAGCTGGTCTCATCAACTCCCTGTCTGCACGACGCCCAGCCCTCTCCCTAGAGGTATGAGTCATCCATGAGCCCACTAGCCTTATACAACTCTCCACCTAGTTGTATAAGTCGGCGTAAAGCCTGAATCTGGGCGAAATATATCTACCCCCCTGGATGCAACCAGGTGACTTTACCTTCCTGCTGTCACAATAGGTAAAACCCCTAGGGATGCTTGTAAGTTGGAGACATCTTGTAAAGCCCCGTACACACGATCCGAAAATCGTACGAAAAATACCTCATTCGAATCGATCATACGATAATCGGATCGTTAGTACAGAGCTTTCAAGAGCCGATCAGGACAGTTCATCCAATATTATTCTATCGCACATGCACGGAATTTTTTTTTGTACGATGCCAGATCGTACGATTTTCGTTTAAGCAGTACAGCCGTCGTTCGAAAATGCAATACAAATGCATTACAACACATGACATCACTTCCGATTTTTTATTCTGCCGTGCGAGAATTTTCGTGACTTTAGTAAACTCATCAGATTCGACGTGAGATTAGAATGCATAAAAAAACGGACGATCATTCCTCCAATAATCGGATCGTGTGTATGGGGCTTTAGGACGTTATTTCACTGCATAGCTTGGTGTTATCTGCAAACACAGAAATCGTACTTTTAATTCTAAACTCTATGTAATTTATAAATAGGTTAAAACAGTAAGATTCCCAATACTGAACCTTAGGGTACACCACTAATAAATGTAGAATTCATATTCTGAATTGGGACATTTAGAATATGAATCCTTATCACTAAACTCTGAATACGGTCTTTAAAGCGGAGGTTCACCCAAATTATTGACTTAATAATATCCCCTTCTGTGCATTGCATAGATAAGCAAACGACAATTATTTTTTTTTTAAATGCTGTATTTACCTTATTATTTGTCTTCATTGGGGAACTTCCTGTCTGTTCCTCCCGCGGGAGTAGGCGTGTACATGCCTTTTCCCCGGCGGCGCACTGTCTCCTGGGAGCTAAGTGTCAGCATTCCCAGGAGTCAGTGCGGATCGCCGCTGCGAAATCTCGCGAGATTGTCTGCGCTCCCTCCCCGTACTGTACTGTGTATATTTTTGGTTGCCATCACAACAGGGCGGGAACTTCCGACGCCTCCGCCCGTTGGGATGGCAACCTGCTCAGTTTACGGCGCTCCGCAGGGAAGTTATTGCGGACGCATACAGAGCCTGTTCTAATCAGTCGCTGATTCTTTTGATTTGAATCCAGTCACAACGGGGCGTGTACTTTGAACGACGCCGCCCGTTGTGATGGCAACCAGAAAGTGTTGACGGCGCTGCTCGCCGTCAACACTGCTCACGCAAGAGAGCGGTGAATGCCGGGGAGACACGCATTCACCGCTTCCCGGAAGCCTGTGCTTGTGGGCTTCACTATGCCCACAAGCAAAATGGAAAATTAATATAAGTGTTTATTTTATACGAAAATGGATGGGGGATGCTTTTAATCGCCAGAGTAGTGAGTACTAAACCTTTAACTTTAACCACATTGAATGCAGCAAAAAAAAAAAAAAACAATCGGCCCCAGAACCTCCGCTTTAAGCCAGTTTTCTATCCATTTAAAAACTACATTTTCCAAGCCTGTAGACTTTAACTCGTACATCATCTGTGTATGGGAAAATGTGTCAAACGCTTTTGCAAGGTCCAAGTATAATACTATATCTACATCCACTCCTTTATACTTGGTAAAGAGTAGGATCCCTTTTTAAATATAGATGGCACATTGTTCTTGCGCCATTCTAGTGGTACCACACCAGGAATTAAAGAGTCCCTAAAAATTAGAAACAGTTTTGGGGATTTGTCCTACTCTACTTTGCAACCTGATGTTTGTTTGGAATTTTTGAGGCGTGAATTAGTTTTTTACACATTCTATCGCATTCTTTATAACTTACTAAGGATGATAGTTTTCCTTCCTATCTGCATTTTTTAAATGTTCTTTCCTTATTCTTTATAGCTTTTTTATCTTTGGATCACATAGATTTATTTTTTTTGCCTTTTAAACATTTTGCCCATGGAAATATATTTAGCAGTGTGTTTACATACAGTCCGTTTGAAACAATCTCATTTCTGTTCTTTGTTCTAGAATGACATTATTCTCACCTAGTCTAAGTCTTGGATAGTATCCCCCAGGGTTGGGTAATTTGCTCTCTTAAAATTTAGTATTTTTTTCTTTCCAGTATGTACTTGTTGTTTAAAACTTACATTAAAATAAATCTTGTTCTGGTCACTGCTACCCAGATGTTCTTCTATATGGACATTACCAATAAGCTCTAGATGGTTTGAGATCACTAGGTCCAGAAAAGCATTATTTCTAGTTGGGGCTTCTATAAAGTATGCAAAAAAATGTTTTGTATTAGATTTATCATTTTCAGCCCTTATACATCAGTGCATTTTCTCCAGTCAATTTCCGGGTAGTTAAAATCCCTATTATCCCTTGCAGCCTTTTCTATCTGTGCAAGGAGCTGAGTCTCCACCTATTATCCCTTGCAGCCTTTTCTATCTGTGCAAGGAGCTGAGTCTCCACCTCCTCATTAACACTGGGGGGGGGGGGGGGGCTGTGAAAAACTCAAAACATTAACTCATAGACCCATATGCAGCTACATCCGTAATGCCTCCAACACACTCTCCATCAGTGTTGCCAACCTAACAGATTGAAATTTACTGACACAACACCCAATATTTACTGGCACAGCCATGTTTTTCCTGGCATTTACAAAAGTTACAAAACCACAGTTTTAAGTGCAAATTTCAGTATTTAGGCTACAAATAAGTACAATATTCAATTAGCAATGTGATTTAATATCTTACTTTATTTTCAATATAGTAAGTAAGTAAGTAGCTCAGGGACAGGAGAGCAAGAAATTAGAATCGCCAGGCACACACTCATGAAATGGACTCTCACAGTGACACTGACAGTAGTGTGAAGAAGCACAGATGATGATGACACCTCACCAACACAACACATCCCCTCCTGAGTCACAATCACAGTCTCTCTCCACACCAGGAGGTCCCTTCAGTCCACTCCAATCCAAACCGCACTGACAGTCCCACTCCCGGCTTGCCTTGCTCCCGTCCCTCAAAGCCACACATGAATCTCTGGTTGCTCCGTTTGGTTCCCTAGCACCATGACATCACACGACACACTCAGGCACCACCTCCACCAGACCTGTCCCCCGCCCGCACCGCCTAAGTACACTGTGGCAGGCACTCAGATGGTCATAGCCGTCTCCAGACAAGAACTGTGCATTTGCAGTTCGGCGCTAAGCATCACAGTCAAATTTTTTTACTGGCAACCATTCCTGTCACTGGCATTTACTGGCAGGAGAAAAGTGCAAGTTTTTTACTGGCTGCCTGTAACAATACGGACGGTTGGCAACACTGCTCTCCATCAACATCAACAAGGTTGTCTTTCATACCCACTTTGAGATCACTTCTCACATCGAGACACCACCACCTTTTTGTTTTACCCTGTCTTTCAAAAAGAGAGCATAGCCAGGAATATTAATTGCCCAATAACGTGACAGGTTTTTAAATGTTACCTGAGTGACTTTCAGAATGTAATACAATCTTTCCTACAACTGTTCACCAACACGGCTAATAGTTAATTCCACCTGTGTTAAAAAAAAATCATAAAGAAGAACCTGAATACCTACCTTTCAAGTGGCCAGCAAGTATAATCATTTTTTGTTTCCACAGCTACAAGTGTAGCTGTTGTTCGATGTTTCCAAGGGTGTGAGATAGTATGCCTGTGCTGGAAGTGCTGTGGTTCTTTCCACTGGCCGCTACTACTGTGTCCTCTGCTGACAGTGGCTGGTGGAAAAAAAACACAGTGGGTAGGGGGTGTTAGGGTATACCACAAACTCAAAATGGTCAGATCCCAGTGGCATCTGTAACTGTGGAAGAAAATGAAGCTTTGAAATGTTGCTCGCTGGAGAGGTAAGCATCCATCTTCTTCTTTTACAGGATTGTAGCACACCCCCGCAGGAGCTGCTGGTTTTAATTTGGGCCTTGCACGTTACCTCAATATTCGTTGTCTAGGGGAAGAAAGTCTGTAGGAACTCCAATGTCCACACAAGATGTAAAACCCTCCACAGTTAGGTTTTATTTTCCTTTGCATAAAACGTATGAAGAATAGTAGAAGGGTGAAGGGAAGGGGTAGGTTCAGGTACACAGTACAAATCACTGGGGAACAACTCCTCAACTATACAGTCATTCACCACTCTTCCTGGAGTGGGTATTGCTCACCCGGATAAGCCCCTCTAACCTGGCCTAGCAGCCTGAATGATGCACGAACAATAATCAGGACCAGTCTCTGCCACAGACTGGTGGTGCACAGAATTGGATAATCCGGGATCCTCTACCACAGGACTTAAAGTGGAAGTAAACCCTCCTATCATTTTCAGGCAAGGAAGCTGCCATCTTGGCGTCTGTTTAATCTTCAACTGCCATGATGCTGCACATGTGATCAGTTATGACACCAGCCATTGGATGGTTTGACAGTTTGGTTGAGAGCACAACCAATGTGACAGTTGGCATTCCCGGCATGCTGGGAATGTAACTGCTTTTTGAAACTGTCAATGGGTTTACTTCCGCTTTAACTCCCGAACTTCCAGCCAAACAGTCAAGAGCCTTTAAGCCGACCCGGCAGACTGCAAGGTAAACTTTAGTTGCGGTGCATCCTCCAATAGAATTACCAGGCCCTCCTCAAGACACCAGCCTTCCGCTTGGTCTTTTCCAGGACAGGTCCTCCCCTGGTTCCCTCCATTGAGTGGCTTCCTCCCGCAGGACAGACAGCACAGGATCACCTTCAAAGGGTAGGCCCCAGTCAGCATAACTGGGCCAACTCGGCAGAGTTGCAGCCTCGGACCAACATGGCTCCGAGGCTGAAATCACACAATATACCCCTCATGCCAGAAGGGCCGCGGGGGGACGAAGGACCCCAAAAGATGGCGTGTGCCCCTTAAGTACCCTTCTCCAGCATGCTCAGTGGGTAGACCACGCCCACTGAACAGTTCCTGAGGGAAGGTACCCAATGCACTCTGACTTGTCAATCTTCCACATTGGCCACCTGCAGGCAAACAGTGGGACGTTTTCCAACACAGCCATAGCCGGAACAGAGGCTAATTTAACATTAATCCTTTACATCTGAGCCCAACTATTGGCTCAGATACCCTCTAAATTTAACATAGCGCCCACTCATTGGGAGCAGGGCGCTACAGGATGCAACAGGGTACTTTTAATTTCTGTGCAGCAAGAGGAAAACTAATTTAAATTTAGCATCTCTTACATGAAGCAAAATCTTTTCCTTAGCATTACAGGTACTGCAATGTACAGTATATCCTTGACATGTTGGAATGTTTCCTGCTTTATTTCCATCAGTTATGTTAATCATACCTCGGTGCTTCATTTCATACTGCAAACTAAGGTGAAAGAAACACTACTGACAATTTGATTTCATGTGGAATAATTGCACTACAGATGTAAAAAACCCTTGAATATTTAATATATAATATTTAGTCTTAGATTGGCTCAATAAAAGCCATTGATTTTTGTTAAATAATAATTGGGTGCAATGCTTTGTTTGTACTGCTATTGATTGGATGTCAGATAGGTACGAGAGTTAAACATTTATCAGTTAGGTCTTTTAAGAAACAAAATAATTCTTCCTTCAGGATAATAATGACAGCCAAATCTGTTCTCTGATCAATGAGCTCCCTGTGTTTAGCATTCAGAGCATATTGTTACTAAGTATGTTTTATGGTCTTTCCTGAAAATATGATTGCTGTGTAATTTCTTGGGAGCAGCAGTGTGGAAAGTCAGCAACAGAAGCAAGGCAACTATCACTGTCTCATAAGTCTAATGGAAATGCAGCACTCTATAGTGTATCTGTATGAGAATGAGCTTACTATTGATCAGATTCATTAACTTGAATTTCTTGTTAGATTGTAAATGTGTTTTACGAGCATTTAATGTTTCATACAGCAGTATACAGGCTAGCAGGTTAGCAAAGAGACAAATGTTCATTGGAACATTCTTTATTTCATTGGTTTTGCAGGATAAGAAAAAAAAATGCTAAAGTTAAAGTGTTACAAAACCCACAACAGTAAAATCAGTCTGTACATGCAGTAAAGCATGCTTTTTATACTCACTGTGGAACCTAAGGGGTTAATTCTCTGCATTGTGTATAAAGACTGTTTGATCCTGTATGCACAGATCCTCCTCTTCTTGCATTGTCTCCAAAACATATCCAGATAAGACAGGGTTACTGGAGTCAGGCTGCACATGCTCAGTTTGGTGTGTATTGCTATAGAGTTTTTTTGTTTTGTTTTGGGAGAGTGCATGTGAACAGCACAGGGCCCATCAGCACTGTCCAGACAGAGGGTCAGGGGTCCTGCATCCTGATAAGACAGCCAGTGCAGTATTAAGACTCCTCCTACAAGCTTTAACCAGTCACTGATAGAAGTCACAAGAATGCTTTATACTGCTGATGAGAAAAGGTATTTAGCCGTTTACTATTTACTAAAATAATTGCATTTCCGTGTTCTGTGTACTGTGGGAGACCAGATATAGGGAATCGGTTGCTTATTCATAGCTATGAGTAAGCAGCACCCGACCTTGGTGTGAAACATGTTAACTGATACCTGTAGTTCACCTTTGTAGCCGGTACTTGAATAAAGAAGTATCTGTTTGCATACAGGGCTTGCACCCTCCATGTGGGATAGAGGCTTTTTGGAGCAGCAGGGTAAGAGAAACTGCCTTAGAGCGATGTACATGTACTGTACATATATTTTCTTCAGTCCTTAGCCAAGGTCAGAATCGACTTTCTCGACTGAAACGCTGGCTCAGTGATGACACACCAATGTAAATCCTGATGTCTGTCCAGTAGACTTTATGTCCTAGGCAGTGTGTACACACTAGTCATGCCAATTACCCACCTGATGCAGCCTATCACATTGTGACTTCTTAAGAATTTGACAATATTACTGATTACTGGTAAAGGGGAAACTGAGGAAATACTTTCTCCTGAAATGTAGCTGACTGATGACATCCTCTCAGCTCAGCTTAGCAAAGATACCTGGCTATACTTTAACCACTTTGCGCCCGCGCTATAGACAAAAGACGTCTACAGTGCGGCACTCAATTGCCGGGAGAGCGTCCCTGGACGTCCTCCTGTTTACTAGATCCCTGCGCACCGCCGCGGGCACGCATCAGGGAAAATCTGTGCCCGCCGCGTCACGCGGGTGCCGATGCGCGTGCCTGGTGGCCGCGATATCCGCCAGGTACCCGCGATCGGCCGTTACAGAGCCAGGGACGTGGATGGTGTGTCCCTTGTACATAGGGACACCAATCGGTCACCTCCCCCAGTCAGTCCCCTCCCCCACAGTAAAAATCACCCCCCTTGATCGCCCCCTAGTGTTAACTCCTTCCCTGCCAGTCACATTTATACAGTAATCAGTGCATATTTATAGCACTGTTCGCTGTATAAATGTTAATGGTCCCAAAAAAAATGTCCGATCTGTCCGCTGCAATATCGCAGATAACCGCCATTACTAGTAAAAAAAATTAATTTTTTTTTTAAAAATTCATATATCTATCCCCTATTTTTTAGGCTTTTTAGATTATTTTTTTTTACCAAAAATATGTAGAAGAATACATATTGGCCTAAACTGAGAAAAAAATGTTTGTTTTTTTTGAAATTGGGATATTTATTAAAGCAAAAAGTAAAAAATATTGTGTTTTTTTCACAATTGTCAGTATTTTTTTCATTTATAGCGCAAAAAATAAAAACCGCAGAGATGATCAAATACCACCAAAAGAAAGCTCTATTTGTGGGAAAAAAAGGACGTCAATTTTGTTTGGGAGCCACGTCGCACGACCGCGCAATTGTCATTCAAAGCGTGACAGTGCTGAAAGCTGAAAATTGGCCTGGGCAGAAAGGGGGTGAAAATGCCCAGTATTGAAGTGGTTAAGGACTGCTTTTTAATGATTAAAGGTGCAGATGTTTTGAAAAAACATCATGTTGCTGTACATTTTATGCTCATGCAGAATGGTAAACACAATAGAAGGTCTACTTTAGGGTGCTGTGCTAGGGGCACTGGGAAAACTAGTTTTTGTCAGGCAGAAAAAGTGCCTGACATCCTGAAAAAAGCTTAGGCTTGCTCTTGTACAAGAGAGGAGAAAATTTTGTTAATGTAGCCTCATATATAGATTCTCTTCCCTATAACTTTAGGCAAGCATATCTATAGTTACTTGGTTGCCCCCAGGATTTATTACAGAATGCTATACTCTCTGGTCTGGTAGCACAAGAGGCTGAGCAGCAGAAAAACAAAGAGTACCAGATTATAGGAGATATTGATGTCTGCAGAGAATGGTAAAGACTGGTGTATGGAGGGAACAAGCTGAAGGTAGGGTGACCACATTTCCAAACTGCCATTCAGGGACCCCCCCCTCAAAGATGATTTTTGACATATTCTTTTGCTGATTTTTGGGACAGGGGCGTATGAAATCAGCAGGCCCATGTGCAAGTGGAGTGTATGGCGGGGGGTAATATGTACAGGAGAGGAGTGCGGAGTGTATGGCCGGGGGTAGTTAGTGGAGAGAGGAGGAAGAAGATAGACAGGGGGACCGTGGGATGGACAGGGGGACCGTGGGCTGGACAGGGGGACAGTGGGATGGACAGAGGGACAGTGGGATGGATAGAGGGACAGTGGGATGGACAGGGGGACTGCACACTTACACATACGGACTTGTCTCTGACTGTCTACCCGTACTCTTGGTTCCCTCCTTCCTAGTAGGCTGTCTCCTAAAGCCTGCGCTCTCCCTGCCGGACTCTTCTTCCTCCTCGCTGTCCTGGGACGAGTGTCCCCTCCTTGCCTCATGTCTGCCATGTCAGTGAGAAGAGAATCCGTGGGGCTGCGCTGAAAACTGCACTTCCCAGCATGCAGCGCGGCACACGGAGCCCTCCATAGAGATGACTGGGGGAGGCAGCTTGTGTAGCTTGTCTGAGCGGAGCAGACATGCTCCCCACCGGATTAGAGTGGACCTGCCCAAGCCGAGCCGACCTGGCCCCGGCCCGAGCCATTTATTAGTGTGTCTGTGTGTCCTTATTTCATTCCGGGACACTGTATTTACCCGGAATGAAGGTGCCCGGGACACAAATATGAATTAAGAGATAATCCCGGGCAATCCTGGACACGTGGTCACCCTAGCTGAAGGGTGGGACTAGGCAGTAGAAAGAGATGTTGTCAGTAACAGGCAGGTGATCAGTCCAGGCAGTAGGAAGATATGTGGTCTATAAACAGGCAAGAGGTCAGTCCAGTCAGCAGGCAAAAAGAGGTGGTCATTAACAGGCAGGGATTGGTCTGAGCAGCAAACAGAGATGTGGTAAAAATTGGTAAAAAAAAAAGGCAAGTACACTGTGCTGCCAAATAGCAGGGCTTATGAGGTTTAAATCAGACACGACAATATCACTGGGAGGCAAGCATTGAGGGCTGAGCTGCAGGCATTGCCTGATAACAGGATGCTGAGTCACTGCCATTGCCGAAATTCAGGATGCCTCAGCCAATAGGAGCAGGGAGGAGGAGCGCAAGGAGCGGCCACATCACCTGTGCAACAGAATTCTAGGTGTTGCAGCTTCTAGTGTAGAGGAAATAGTGAGTGAATCGACATGGGACTCAGAAGCAGAGGATCTCCAGATAAGGCACATCTAATGAGGTTGTAGTAGGACAGGGGTACTGTCTAGGACTTTGCTGTTGAGACAAAGTATGAAAAGAAACATACTGGTTGTGCAGTGGTGGCTGGTGCTCAAAAAATTTGGGGGGGCGCAAACAAACTGAAAGAAAAAAAAAGCATAAATTGCAGCCTCACTGTGCCCATCAAACACAGCTACTGTGCCCATCAATTGTCGCCACTTTGCCATCAGATGCAGCCACTGTGCCCATCAATTGCCACTAGTTTTCCCCATCAAATGCAGCCATTTTGCCCCCTCAAATACAGCCAGCTTGCCCCCTCAAATACAGCCAGTTTTCCCCCTCAAATACAGCCAGTTGCCCCCTCAAATACAGCCAGTTTGCCCCCTCAAATACAGCCAGTTTGCCCCCTCAAATGCAGCCAGTTTGCCCCCCCCCCCCACCCGGCACTTACCTTTCTCGGGTCAGCCGTCCTCCTCCACGCTCCCTCAATGTCATCTCTGCTCGCCTGTTGCTTCAGCCAATCAGGTGACCGGTAACCAGACCCGGTGCACCTAATTGGCTGAGAGGCAGGTCAGTGTTAGGGAAGCGATTCCCTAACACAGCACTGTTTAAACAGGGAGCGCACAGCCGTGCGCCTCTGTTTAACCATTTGGAAGCCGATTAGAGCCCACAGGCTCTAATCTAGCACTTTCAAAACACACCCACCACTGTTATTTAGATGGCCGGCGCTCAACAGGGGGCCGGACACCTGAATAGTGAGCGGCAGCAGCGACAATAGATAGATTCATGCAATGCATGAATCTATCTATTGGAGATTGACGGGTGCAGGAGAGAGGGGGCGGCGCTCCTGTGCCCACTATTGACGCACCGCCACTGTGGATGTGTGTTTTAGGAGCAGTCTATGATGGAACAGACAGGCGGTTGGCTAAGGAAAAGACAGATGACAGCATGTCGGTGGAAAGATTTCAGCTTGAAGGCCAAAGTTGGAGTTTTCTTGTGTGCCAGTGTTGAATTTATCCTCTGATAATGGATAGCTATCTGTTGACCCTGAAAACAACTTAATGTCTGGATTGGTATATGGATGTCTTCACCTGTCATGCCCTTCATTTGACACTAACTTCCATAGTATCATCAGACATAAGAGAATGCTCACCTGATCGGAAACATTTGTATGTTTGTAGGCCTCTCCTGACATCTCCTGATTTTTTGGTCCATGGATTCATTGACAACCATTGTGTAATGTCTGATTATATCTATAACCATACTTATTCTACAATTGGATCAAGCTATTGTGTTGTTTATGTATTCTTCCCCATAATTTATTGTTTCTACAAACATACAGCTGAAATTGTTCAACTATGTACTTCCTACACTTTTTCTACCTAATATACTGCAAATAGCAAGCTTTCGTCTATGGATTTTCATGTTTATGCAACAGTAACTTACAATTTTGCATTCAGAGTTTAAATTCACAAGGATATCATTACTGCATAGAGCCCAATGTACAGAAGAAGGACGGGGATTCTGTCCTCTCTTTGATTATTTCAGTGACTATGATAGCTGTTAGTGGACTCAATCTATACCAAACTATAGATGATGAATTCTGGGATAAACATCTGCTGGTTTTCTATTTTTTAGGAAAATCATAATGAACAACTAACTCTATATTATCTATATTATTATATTTTTTGGAAAGTTTATTAGTGATAGGCAAAAGGAAACAAATTTGTTTGGCTGCACATCTAAAATCACCTTTATTGTAGAATTTTCAGTAAAAACCAAACTCACATCGGAATTCCGACGGAATTTCATCTGAAAAAAATAGAACATGTTCTATATTTAAATTCTGATAGAATTCATCGGAATTTCTCCGATGGGGCCCACACACAGTCGGAATTTCCGATGAAAAAACATCATAGAGGGCGCCGGAGCGCCACCCCCTCTCGCTCCTGCACCGCCGCTGAAAGACAATACACAGATTCATGCATTGCATGAATCTGTGTATTGTCGCCACTGCCGCAGCCGCCCACTATTCAGATGGCCGGCCTCCTGGTGAGCGCCAGCCATCTGAATTAGAGCGGTGGCCGGCGGTGGGTGTGTTTTGGAGGTGTCTATCAGAGCCAGCGGCTCTGATAGGCCTTCTGATTACAGCCCTCAGGCTGTAATCGGCTTCCAAATAGTTCACCAAGGGACGCACGGGGGGTGCGTTCCTTGGTGAACACTGACACGCATCTCAGAAAATCAGGTTCACTGGATCTGGTTACCGGTAACCTGATTGGCGGGACTTGGGAGAAGACATCGAAGGCGGGACTTGGGAGAAGACATCGAGGGAGGATGGCTGACCCGAGAAAGGTAAGTGCTGGGGGACTGGGGGAAGCAATCTGGCGATTTTTTAGGGGGCAAACTGGCGGCAATTGATGGGCACAGTGGTGACAATTGCTGGCACAGTGGTGACAATTGATGGGCACAGTGGTGACAATTGATTGCACAGTGTCTGCGTTTGATGGCATGGCACAGTGGCTGCGTTTGATGGCATGGCACAGTGGCTGCGTTTGATGGCACAGTGGTGACAATTGATGGCACAGTGGTGACAATTGATGGCACAGTGGCTGCGTTTGATGGCATGGCACAGTGGCTGCGTTTGATGGCATGGCACAGTGGCTGCGTTTGATGGCATGGCACAGTGGCTGCGTTTGATGGCACAGTGGTGACAATTGATGGCACAGTGGCGACAATTGATGGCATGGCACAGTGGCTACAATTGCTGGGCACAGTGGCTGCGTTTGATGGCACAGTGGCGACAATTGCTGGGCACAGTGGCGACAATTGATGGGCACAGTGGCTGCGTTTTGGACACAGTGAGGCTGCAATTGAGTTTTTTTTTTTGTTTGTTTGTTTGCGCCACCCCAAAAATTTTGAGCACCAGCCGCCACTGGTTTTTACCGAAGTTTCTACAGTAAAGGTGATATTAGATGTGCGGCCAACCAAAAATGTTTATTTTTTCCTGTGAAGACTGCTGTGACCTGGGCCAGCACCTATTAGTTTGTTAGCAGCGGTGGTTTAGTGGACCAACCTGGAACGGTGCTTGTTCTCCTATGCCTTGTACACACGACCAAATTTTCCGATGGAAAAAGTCAGACGGGCTCTTTTCATCGGATATTCTGTCCGTGTGTATGCCCCATCGGACTTTTTCCTTTTGAAATTCCGACGGACTTAGAGAACTTGTTCTCTTTTTTTCCGAAGGACAAAAATTTCTATCGGAAAGTCCGTTCGTCTGTATGCAATTCCGATGGACTAAAAAACACGCATGCTCAGAATCAAGCAGAAGAGCCAAACTGCCTATTGAACTTCATTAATCTCGGCTCGTCGTACGTGTTGTACGTCACCGCGTTTTTGACAGTCGGACTTTTGTGTGATTGTGTGTATGCAAGACAGCTTGAGCGGAATTCCGTCGAAACTCCATCGGAAAATCCGTCGACCTTTATTCCGACGGACAGTCCGGTCGTGTGTGCAAGGCATTAGTCTTTAAACTGATGTTTTATATTTTTAATAACTATTCATAGAACTAAAACAAACTTGCAGGCTGTCAAATGTAAATATGAAATAATGATGTGCAATATTTCATTTATTTGACTTAAAGGGGTTGTAAAGGTTCGTTTTTTATTTTCTAAATAGGTTCCTTTAAGCTAGTGCATTGTTGGTTCACTTACCTTTTCCTTTGATTTACCTTCTAAATGTTTTTTTTCTTTGTCTGAATTTCTCACTTCCTGTTTCTCCTCACTAAACTTCACACCATCATCCGAGTGGTGTTTAGTCATCCAGAACAGCTTACTGAACAGCTTACTGAGGAGAAACAGGAAGTGAGAAATTAAGACAAAGAAAACAAAGAAAGAAAACATTTAGAAGGGAAATCTAAGGAAAGGGTAAGTGAACCAACAATGCATTAGCTTAAAGGAACCTATTTAGAAAATAAAAAACGAACCTTTACGACCCCTTTAAGGTCTAGTTCATACCAAAATCCCTGTATTCAGTGTGCAGTTCGACATGAGCGTTTCTTCGAGTTTTTATTGCGTTTCTATTGTGCTTGTAATGGGTTCCAATGCATTTTTTCCATTGTTTTACCTGAATCATCAAAGTGCTAAGGATCTCTCTGTTTGTGTGTACTGTGGTGCATTTACGCGCGCTTGCACACATTCTGGTGCAAAAAATGCCTGCTGCTTTACTTTGTTGGACAACATTGGAACCGAATGCAGTGGTGAGAACTAGGATGATAGGAAAGCATTGATTTTACTGTGTATGTGCTCAGGATGTGTTTAAAAACCATTCTGAGGGTAATGCCGCGTACACACAACCGTTTTTAATGACGAGAAAAATGCCATTTTTTAAAATGGTCTTTAAAAATGATCGTGTGTGGGCTTCAGAGCATTTTTCACGACGTGAAAAATGGGCATGAAAAAATTGGAACATGCTCTAATTTTTCTTGTCGTTTTTCTCGTCATGAAAAATGGGCGTGTGTATGCTTTAACGACGTGAAAATAAATGCGCATGCTCAGAATAAAGTATGAGACAGGAGCGCTCGTTCTGGTAAAACGTTCGTAATGGAGATAGCAAAATTCGTCACGCTGTAACAGACTGAAAAGCACGAGGCTGAAAAGCGCGAATCGTCTCTCAACAAACTTTATTAACATGAAGGGTGGCGCCATCCGAATGGAACTTCCTCTTAATAGTGCCGTCGTACGTGTTGTACGTCACCGCGCTTTACTCGAGCATTTTTTTCCACGATAGTGTGTAGGCAAGGCAGGCTTGAGAAGAATCACGTCGAGAAAAATGCTGTTTTTTTCAATGACATTAAAAACGGTTGTGTATACGCGGCATAAGAGATGAATAGATAGATAGATAGATAGATAGATAGAGGCGGCTGCCCCCCTAATCTACATGCAGGGTACTGGACGGATGGATTTCAATGCTTTATTTCTTTTTGAAGCCTGAGGCTCTAATTGGCTTCAAAAAAGGGTGGGCTCGGGACGCAGAGCACCACACTCTGAGTCTATTCTTTTGTGTGACAATAGCAAATGAATATTAGCTATTGTCTTCCTGCTTCCCCCCCCAGCCAATCAGGAAGCAGGTCTTAAGACCCGACTGGCCACGGAGCTGGGGGGGGGCGTTGAGGAGGAGACGCAGATGGAAGCCACCGAAGCTGCCGCGACCTGGATGGGGTAAGTGCGGGGCTGATGGGTGGGCGGATAGATGGACAGGTGAGCGACAGGGGGGGAGGGTTTGTTCGCCGATCGACCGAGCGGCAGAGGGGTGGGGGGTTTGACCGACCGAACGGGGAGAGGGGGCAGGTGGTTTGTTTGCCACCCCCCCCCCCCAAAAAAAAAATTGAGCACCAGCTGCCACTGGATATAGTGATAGACAGACAGATACATAGATAGACAGACAGATACATAGATAGATACATAGATAGATAGATACATAGATGGTATAACAATACACAGACACTTAGTTGTAAATATTTTATTTTATTAAAAACACTAATCCGCCTTACCCACATAAAAACTGCACTTAGGAATATAGATTTGCCATTTAATTGAAACACTGACTTGTCGTAATTAGAAACAAATGGACTGTGTCAACACACATCCAGCTGTTCTGGATGGCTGGCACTTATAGCAGCGATCAATACCCACAATATTATGTGATGTAGATTCGGTCACTAGCTGAACCTCTACCCTTCATTGAGCGACCAGCTGATTTGTGATGAATCCATAACAAGACAGGAAAGCCCCTGTATTTATTTTCAGCTATCAGAAAGATACGTTTTATTGTCTAGTCAAGCATATATGACTTGTTGAGTTTTACTTAGATTTTCCGCACATCTAGCATTATGCATTATATTCCCTTCAGCACTTTATAATGCTATTTCTGAAAAGGACAGAAAATAACAAGATTTGGAAACTGATTTGTTCCATTTAAAAAAAAAATCCTCTCATAATCCACCCAATTAAAGCAGACCCTCAGTAATTTTTTCAACTTTCCATCTATTAAATCTTCTGCCCTCGTTGTTTTAACTTTGGATAATAAAACTTTTTTTTTTCTGCCAGTATATGCCTTATACAGCCCACTTCCTATTTCTTGTCTGGTAAAAAAAAAAAAAAAATTACATCATGCACAGCTCTCTCTCTCACTCTGGTGAGAGTTTGCCAGGAAGAGAGGGGGATGAGTAATAAGAGGGCCAATCAGAGCTGCAGAGCTGGAGGTGTGTCTGTGTAAATCCAGGAAGTGAACAGGCAGCAGCTTCCGCTGCCCACAGTTAAAATGGATGCAGTCAGACTCAGTGGAGGGAGATTTCTGAGTCATATTTGGCAAGTACAGAATCACAATATATATATAAAATAATATACAAAGTGGTTGGAGGGAAGCTTCAGAATGGCAAAGATCTTTTTATTACAAATTATGTGAGCAGACTGCAGATTCTCTTTAACCACTTCCCGACCAGTCACCTCAGTTAAACTGCGGCAGGTTGGCTCCCCTGGGCGAGCCGTCGTAGCTATACGTTGGCTCGCTTTCAGACCACTAGGGGGCGCACGAGCGCCGCCAGAGCCAATGCGCGTGCGCCGGGCACCCGCGATCACTCCATACAGAACGGAGATCTGTCAATGTAAACAAACAGATCTCCGTGCTGTCAGGGGTGAGGAGAGCAATCTGTTGTTCATACTAAGTATGACTAATGATCGCTCTCCTCACCAGTGGCGGCTGGTGCTCAAAATTTTTGGGGGGGCGCAAACAAACTGAAAAAAAATAAAAATCAATTGCCGCCACTGTGCCCATTAAACGCAGCCACTGTGCCCAAACGCCACCAGTTTGACCCCTCAAATGCAGCCAGTTTGTTTCCATATACAGCCAGTTTGTCCCCATATACAGCCAGTGTGCCCCCATATATATATATATATATAACCAGTGTGCCCCCATATTCAGCCAGTTTGTCCCCCATATTCAGCCAGTTTGTCCCCCATATTCAGCCAGTTTGTCCCCCATATACAGCCAGTTTGTCCCCCATATACAGCCAGTTCCCCCCATATTCAGCCAGTTTGTCCCCCATATACAGCCAGTTTGTCCCCCATATACAGCCAGTTCCCCCCATATTCAGCCAGTTTGTCCCCCATATACAGCCAGTTCCCCCCATATTCAGCCAGTGTGTCCCCCATATACAGCCAGTTCCCCCCAAATGCAGCCAGTTTGTCCCCCATATACAGCCAGTTCCCCCCATATTCAGCCAGTGTGTCCCCCATATACAGCCAGTTCCCCCCAAATGCAGCCAGTTTGTCCCCCATATACAGCCAGTTCCCCCCCATATTCAGCCAGTTTGTCCCCAATATACAGCCAGTTCCCCCCATATTCAGCCAGTTTGTCCCCAATATACAGACAGTTCCCCCCAAATGCAGCCTGTTCCCCCCCCAGCCCTGCACTTACCTTCCTTGTTCCGCGCCGTCCTCGATGTGTTCTCCCGCTCTCGATGTCGCTTCAGCCAATCAGGTTACCGGTAACCAGATCCGGTGAACCTGATTGGCTGAAACCTCCACACAGTCTTCTCCAAGGAACGCACCCCCGTGCGTACCTGGGAGGAGTTTTTGGAAGCCGAATACAGCCTGAGAGCTGTATTCGGAAAGCCTATCAGAGCCGCTGGCTCTGATAGACACTTCCAGAACACACCCACCGCCGGCCGCCGCTCTAATTCATATGGCCGGCGCTCGCCAGGAGGCCGGCCATATGAATAGTGGGCAGCGCGGCAGCGGTGACAATACACAGATTCATGCAATGCATGAATCTGTGTATTGTCTTTCAGTGGCGGTGCGGGAGCGAGAGGGGGCGGCGCTCCGGCGCCCTCTATGGACGCACCGCCACTGCTCCTCACCCAGGCATTCCCATACCCCCACAGTTAGAATCACTTCCTAGGACACACAGTTAACCCTTGAACGCTCCCTACTGTTAACCCCTTACCTGGCAGTGTCATTTATACAGCAATCAGTGCATTTTATAGCACTGATCACTGTATAATGTATATGTCAATGGTCCCAAAAAAGTGTCAAAAGTGTCCGATCTGTCCGCCGCAATGTTGCAGTCCTGATAAAAATCGCAGATCACCGCCATTACTAGTAACAAAAAAATATTATTAATAAAAATGCCATAAATATAGCCCCTATTTTGTAGATGCTATAACTTTTGCGCAAACCAATCCATATACCCTTATTGCGATTTTTTTACCAAAAATATGTAGAAGAATACATATTGGCCTAAACTGAGGAAGAAATTAAAGGAAAATAAAGTAAAAAATATAGTTTTTTAAAACGCTCCTGTGCCCGGTAGCTCACGCTCAGAATCGAACACACACGCAAGTCCCGCCCACATATGTAAACGCCGTTCAAACCACATATGTGAGGTATCGCCGCATGCGTTAGAGCACGAGCAACAATTCTAGCACTAGACCTCCTCTGTAACTCTAAACTGGTAACCTGTAAAAAAATTAAAGCGTCGCCTATGGGGATTTTTAAGTACCGAAGTTTGGCGCCATTCCATGAGTGTGCGCAATTTTAAAGCGTGACATGTTAGGTATCTATTTAGTCGGCGTAACATCATCTTTCACATTATACAAAAACATTGGGCCTAACTTTACTGTTTTGTTATTTTTTAATTCATATTCATAATTTCCCAAAAAAACGCGTTTGAAAAATTGTTGCGCAAATACCGTGCGAGATTAAAACTTGCAACAACTGCCATTTTATTCTCTATGGTGTCTGCTAAAAAAAACATATATAATGTTTGGGGGTTCTGAGTAATTTTCTAGCAAAAAAATTATGATTTTTACATGTAGGAGAGGAGTCCCAGAGTAGGCCTGGTATGGAAGTGGTTAAAGTGGTTGTAAAGGATGAGTTTTTTTTTCTATGCAAGAAGGTAAAAAACCTTCAGTTTGCAGCTCCCCCCTCAGCCCCCCTAATACCTAAGCCCAATCTCCATTCAGCAATGTGTACAAGAGCCGAGACTCTCCAGGGTCTCTCGCGCCTCATTAGCTGAGATGCAGCAACAGGAGCCATTGGCTCCCGCTGCTGTCAGGGGCCAGGAGCACCAGAAGAGTGACCCGAGAAGAGGAGGATCTGGGCTGCTCTATGCAAAACCACTGCAAACAGCAATGGTAAGTATGACATGTTTGTTATTTTTAAACAACAACAAAAAAAAAATACTTTCATTTTACTTTAAAGCACTTGGTGAGCAAACTCTGAACAAAGATACTCTGCAATGTCATAGGTCCTAGGCTTTTGGCGCCATTAACTAGCACGATGCTCAATATAGAATTCTATACTTGTATATCTAATTAGAATCCCACTTTAAAACCCATGTTATTCTGGGTACAAAAATAATGTCATGAAAAGCTAAGATAAATCAAATAAAACCAAACTGTTGAGACAAAATTATTTTAAACTCTTGGTGCCGACAGCACGCAAATATGTGGTCTCTCAGGCAGAGAGGCCTTGGTGCTGAGTGGTCGCATAATTTGTGTGCAATATTGCAAAAACGTCTGCATCCTGCGCCCTCCCGGCATGGTTACTGGCGGCTAACTGAAAGCTCCCAATCGCTGCTTGCGACCAGGAGCTTTCTGATCATGTGATCTCCGTAACAGCCAATCACGGCAGTCTCACATGATCATAAACCCTGCCACGCCTTCCGGCATCTAAAACCCCTAAAGGGCCAGAAGGGGTTAAAATTATTGTCAATTGTGCTGTTATTATGGTACAAGCAAAATGACTAATTGGAACTAGGGTTTAGGTGAGGGGCAGGAGGGAAGCTGCCCTGGGCGCAGTATCTTTATGTGTTGGAGGGGTACTGCAAGGCAGCAACCCATAGAGTAAACAAAATTTAAGGAAACCAGTGATACTGACCGCCATTGCTAATCTCTTTCTGAAATAGCGAATTGAATAGTTGTTGTGCTGAACCATTGACTTCAATACTAAGTCACATTTTAGAAACAAGTATAAAAATCAGAGAAAAGTCTTGATGTGCAAGCTTGACGGGTCAGTTACTCAAAGTACTGACCCCAAGTGGGTCAACATGCTAGACAGCAAGTATTTTTAGAAGTCAGCACCGGCACATCCCATTTTTCTCATATCACAGGTTTTCCTTAAAAAATATATGTAAACCCTAAAACAAAATGTGTATACAGTATGTTTTAAAATGCATTTGTGCATCCACTTTGCATAGTCTTTCGAGCACAGCTCAACCAATCTCTTAAATGTTACCAGGAGATCCTGCTAATCACAGCATCCCTGTAGAAAGGTACCTTGCAATGTGTCATTTTCACTCTGCCGCACATTTTCATACTGCCTCAAATAGCTAGACTGTAGTCAGGGCACATCATCCTGCCGGGTTGGGGAAGGGATCACCGCTCCAGGTGGATGTGTGGAAATGGCACTCTCCTCAAGGTGGAAGCATCAGGTGGAGGCTAAGCATATAGCAATTAGAAGAGGGAAGGTCTGGACAGCCGCACTCCAATAAAAACGCCTTTATTGTGCAAAATAACAAAAGTACACACCACAGCAGGGTACAGGAATAAAACTGCCGCGTTTCACACTATCAACAGCTATGACGAAGCACTGTTGATAGTGTGAAATGCGTCAGTTTTTATCCTGTACCCTGCTGTGGTGTGTACTTTTGTTATTTTGCACAATAAAGGCGTTTTTATTGGAGTGCGGCTGTCCAGACCTTCCCTCTTCCCATCCTGCCGGGTTGCTTAGAGCTGAATGTTAGAACCCAACAATGGACCAGTCTGACTTTACATCCACTGCCTAGACCAGTAATGGCGAACCTTGGCACCCCAGGTGTTTTGGAACTACATTTCCCATGGTGCTCATCTACACTGCAGAGTGCATGAGCATCATGGGAGATATAGTTCTAAAATATCTGGGGTGCCAAGGTTCGCCATCACTGGCCTGGGCCATGCTTAGGTCTGAGAACCCAGTGATATGAGATAGCTTTGTAACGCTGCAAATAAGTTATTTAGGGATTAGGGAATGATTATGCTCTTTCACTGACTGATTCATACATGACTACATTATGCCTGCTTGCTTTAGAAATGGAAGCTTTGCATCTACTTTAATGTACATGAGGAGGTCAGTTGGCTACTAACACAGAAATATAAACAGTCTATAACAATGTCTTTATGCTGTTGGCAGGTGTCCTATAGGCCAGGCACAGATTTATGTTCATGCTCTTTCCAGCAGTTATGCCAGAAGAAAGGAATTGGGGATTATATTTTCTCTGAACAACACAGCACTTTATTTCTGATCATAATAAAGGGTTACATGCGATGGAGGCAACAGAGGATAAAAACACTGCCTATACGGCAAAGTAGTGTGGACTGGTCAATTGATGTAGCTCATGCCGAGATAAAAAATTGACCTCGAAAAAAGGGCTATTTATATTTAAAGTGTCCCGCTAACAAAACCCTATTTCACATTCATCTCTAGGTGAAAACATGTACTATTTTGGGGGTTATTAAGGCTTTTACCATAGCTGCCAATTGTCCCCTTATTTTTTTGAGACTGTCCCGTCTATGGAATTAAATCCCCCTGTGCATTTTTCCTCCATATGTGTCCCTGTTTTTGGTATTTTGTATAAACCTCTCTAAACAATGTTCTACAAAACCTCTACAAAAAATGCTATACAGCTCAAAACCTTTAATTGAATCGCTTTATTATTGTATTTATTTTTATTAAAAGCCAGTAAAAAAAAAAGGGGGGAAAAAACTACTTGTGGAGATATCTGAATGATGCCTGCAGCTACAGACATCATCCAGACATCTTTTTTCCAGCCAGTGATTCTCTACATGGTAAAATACATCTTTGCAGCTGTTTAACCGCTTGATTGCTTTTACAGGTGGCAGGAGGGGATGCCCACCCCACCTGCCGTGCACCCCTCCTGCCATCCTCTGGTGCTTCTCTGGGCTCCTCCGTGCGATTGGGAGCCAGGGAATGGATCTGGCAGCAACACTGTTTTACCATAGAGCTGGTAACCCATCTCGGTCACATCTCTGGGACCCTCGGAGGCCAGATCTTAGGCTTTCCAGCATAGAGGAGAGATGTGGGGACTTATAGACCCCAGATCTCTCCGTAAACAGGACCTGCCATGCCCTATGTTTACATCCCTTGTAATAGGAATATAAGTGCTAAAAAAAATTAAGGGAAAGTGTAAAAATAAATAAATAAAATAAACAATAAAAAATGTAAAGCACCCCCATCCCCTCATGCTCGCAGAAGCTCGCATATGTAGGTCGCGCCTGCATATGTAAACGGCATTCAAACCACACATGTGAGGTATCTCTGCGATAGTTCTCCTCTGTAACGCTTAACAGGTAACCTGTAAAAATGTTTAAAGCATCGCCTATGGAGATTTTTAAGTACCGTAGTTTGGTGTCATTCCACGTGCATGCAATTTTAAAGCCTGATTTACTCAGCATAACATCATCTTTTATCTTTCATAAAAAAAATGGGTTATCTATTGTGTTTTCTTGCATTGATATTTTTTTTCAAAAATATTGCGTTCGAAAAATTGCAACAGCTGCCATTTTATTCCCTAGGGTCACTGCTAAAATATATATATATATATATATATATATATATACACAGTGGGTACGGAAAGTATTCGGACCCCCTTAAATTTTTCACTCTTTGATTATATTATATTGCAGCCATTTGCTAAAATCATTTTGACAGAAAAACACAGAATTGTTGACATTTTTGCAGATTTATTAAAAAAGAAAAACTGAAATATCACATGGTCCTAAGTATTCAGACCCTTTGCTGTGACACTCATATTTAAGAGCGGTTTCCCACTGGGGCAGTGGGTGCGGTGGCGGTATAGCGCCGCTATTTTTAGCGGCGCTATACCGTCGGGATTGCTGAGGTATTCGGCCGCTAGAGGTGCGGTTTTAACCCCCGCTAGCGTCCGAAAAAGGGTTAATACCACCTGCAAACCGCGGCTACAGCCGCAGTTTGGTGGCGGTATTACCGCGGTGTCCCATTCATTTCAATGGGAAGGAGCGGTGGAGGAGCGGTAAACGCACCGCTCCTCTCACCGCTCCAAAGATGCGGCTAGCAGGACTTTTTTCACGTCCTGTTAGCGCACCACTCCAGTGTGAAAGCCCTCGGGATTTCACATTGGAGAAACAGCAGCCGCTGTTTAGGCTCGGTTTCCAGGCGCTATTTTTAGCACAATAGCGCCTGCAAACCGCCCCAGTGTGAAAGGGGCCTAACTCAGGTGCTGTCCATTTCTTCTGATCATCCTTAAGATGGTTTTACACCTTCATTTGAGTCCAGCTGTGTTTGATTATACTGATTGGACTTGATTAGGAAAGCCACACACCTGTCTATATAAGACCTTACAGCTCACAGTGCATGTCAGAGCAAATGAGAATCATGAGGTCAAAGGAACTGCCTGAAGAGCTCAGAGACAGAATTGTGGCAAGGCACAGATGTGGCCAAGGTTACAAAAAAATCTGCTGCACTTAAGGTTCCTGAGAGCACAGTGGCCTCTATAATCCTTAAATGGAAGACGTTTGGGACGACCAGAACCCTTTCTAGAGCTGGCCGTCCGGCCAAACTGAGCTATCAGGGGAGAAGAGCCTTGGTGAGAGAGGTAAAGAAGAACCCAAAGATCACTGTGGCTGAGCTCCAGAGATGCAGTCGGGAGATGGGAAAAAGTTGTAGAAAGTCAACCATCACTGCAGCCCTCCACCAGTCGGGGCTTTATGGCAGAGTGACCCGACAGAAGCCTCTCCTCAGTGCAAGACACATGAAAGCCCGCATGGAATTTGCTAAAAAACACCTGAAGGACTCCAAGATGGTGAGAAATAAGATTCTCTGGTCTGAGGATACCAAGATAGAACTTTTTGGCCTTAATTCTAAGCGGTATGTGTGGAGAAAACCAGGTACTGCTCATCACCTGTCCAATACAGTCCCAACAGTGAAGCATGGTGGTGGCAGCATCATGCTGTGGGGGTGTTTTTCAGCTGCAGGGACAGGACGACTGGTTGCAATCGAGGGAAAGATGAATGCGGCCAAGTACAGGGATATTCTGGACGAAAACCTTCTCCAGAGTGCTCAGGACCTCAGACTGGGCCAAAGGTTTACCTTCCAACAAGACAACGACCCTAAGCACACAGCTAAAATAACGAAGGAGTGGCTTCACAACAACTCTGTGACTGTTCTTGAATGGCCCAGCCAGATCCCTGACTTAAACCCAATTGACCATCTCTGGAGAGTCCTAAAAATGGCTTTCCACCAACGTTTGCCATCCAACCTGACAGAACTGGAGAGGATCTGCAAGGAGGAATGGCAGAGGATCCCCAAATCCAGGTGTGAAAAACGTGTTGCATCTTTCCCAAAAAGACTCATGGCTGTATTAGATCAAAAGGGTGCTTCTACTAAATACTGAGCAAAGGGTCTGAATACTTAGGACCATGTGATATTTCAGTTTTTCTTTTTTAATAAATCTGCAAAAATGTCAACAATTCTGTGTTTCTCTGTCAATATGGGGTGCTGTGTGGGAGAGGGTACTTAAGGAGCAGACGCCATTGGGTGGGAGGAGATACAGGGGGCCCCATGGTCCTGTACAGCACGTACCCCACCTTCGGTGGCCCTCATGGCCAGGGGTGCGTGCGTGTGTTTCGGTCTCGGGCACCTTTAGCTGCATCACTAGGTAGGCCCAGCACCTTTGACTGAGGCCTAAACCCGAAGAGGAGTCCCAGGGTGCCCAAGTGAGGGGTGACCCGCTCTGAAGGAGAGGAAACCAGGGGAGGATCGGTCCCAAGAGGATTAGTGAAAGATTTGCTGTCTCGGGAGAGGCCTGGCTACCTGACAGAGGGAAGGATTCCTATCCGCCAAAAGCCTGGTAATGTGCCCCATTGGCACCTAAGGTCGTATTGTTACTAGGCCGGGAAGTTCGGAACTCAAGGATTCTGAGGTAGAGGATCTCCTGATCGTATCCCAGGGAAATTGCAAGTAGTTGTTTCGTGCTCCACACCGGCTGCTAGGACCACTGTAAGAGGGACTATCCGGGTGAGCAAAACTCACTCAGGCTTGAGTGGCTTGAGTGTTGCCTAAAGCGGATGTGCAGCTTTTTTTTTTTTTTTTAAAGTCAGCAGCTACTAACAGTGTAGCTGCTGACTTTTAATAAGGACACTTACCTGTCCTACTCGCCCGCGATGTCGGTCCTGCCACGGCGATCGATTGCTGCTGCCAGGCTCCTGGCTCCTCCATCCTGACTAAGGGAAACAGGCTGTGAATGCATGCGCCACTTGCACTGCGCTTTGTGAACGGGCGTCTTGCCTCCTGGGATACACACAGTTCCCAGAAGGTAGCGCGCCCCATTCACAAGAAGAGGAAACGGAAGTTCTCAATCCGAGGACAAGGAAAAGGCACAGCAGAAGGCAGATTAGGGGACTTCCGCATAGCAACAGGCATTTCGGGTGAGTATAAAAAAAATTCTATTAATTTTTTTCTTTTTTTTTTAGGATTTTTAATGTATTTTTTTTCTGGGTGGACCACTGCTTCAAGTGTTGCATGCCTGAACCTACCTCCCTGTTCTCTCATTCTAACTTTCCTGTCAACTTCCTCAAGCAACGTATGAAAATAAACCTTTTTATTGGGGTTTAACCTACTGTGTGGACATTGGCCTTCTTAAAGTAAAGAAAGAAAATAGACTTCTTCCTACACACTAGGGTGAAGACTCCAATGGAGAGAAGTAACTCGCTGCAGGACCCAAGAGAAAGAAATCAGCGGCCCATACTGTCTGAGGAGAGACATAGAGGTATCGCTACATATATATATAATATATACTGTATATACTCGAGTATAAGCCGACCCGAGTATAAGCCAAGGTACCTAATGTACCACAAAAAAATGGGAAAACGTACTGACTCGAGTATAAGCCGAGGGGCAACAATGCCCATTTGCACGCCTCACTGTGCCCATTGCAACTTCACCAAGCCACTATTCCCATCCTCACTGTTCCTATCCTCACTGTTCCTCACTGTTCCCATCCTCACTGTTCCTCACTGTTCCCATCCTCACTGTTCCCCTAAAATTTAAATTGAACATTGTAAATTGTACCTAAAACAAAATAGAGAGGCTGCGGTGTCCATCGTTTAAAACTTGCGGTCTCTTCCTCTTCCCTTCCGTGATAGGCGTTTTCTAAGTAGACACAGTTCCGCCTATCACGAACGTTCACTCATCCTCAGTTTCCCAGCAGACATCCATGATTGGCGGAACACTGAACACAGTTCGTGATAGACGATTCTCAGCAGACACAGTTCCGCCTATCACGGAAGGGACCAGGAAGAGACCGCGAGATTTAAACGATGGACGCCGCAGCCTCTCAATTTTTTTTCAGGTACAATTTACAATGTTCAATTTCGCTGACTCGAGTATAAGCCGAGGGGGTGGGACTTTCAGCCCCAAAAAAAGGGCTGAAAATCTTGGCTTATACTCGAGTATATACGGTATATAATGTTTGGGGGTTCTGAGAAATTTTCTAGCAAGAAAAAAAAAATAGATTTTTTTCCATGTAGGAGAGAAATGCCAAAATTGGCTTAGGCTGAGGGTCATTTTTTTACGTAATAATTATTCATGATCCTCATAACTGGGGGCATGGTAGGGGTGTGTCCTCTGACTACATACTTAGTTCTAAAATTTGTCCCTCTTTCTTATCTCAGAAATCTGGGACTTACTCATTCGCTGTACAGAGATGCAGATATTTTCAGACATGCAGCATTCTGGTATAGCTTTCTCCCCTCTTTTGCACATCCCTTCAGGCAAATACGAGATATAAAAAACAGATAAAACTACATTTCTTGGTTCTCTAAAGGTGTGAAGCAGAGGTATGTGAAATTCATTTATTGGTGGCAATTATTATTTTTTGATGATTTATTGGTGGCAATTAATATTTTTTTATGATCACTCTTTAGCAGCTCAAAAAGAAAAATTGTGTTTGAGTTGCGATGCAGTTTCTTCTGTTTTTCTGTACTGCATCATATTTATGGATTTATTGTCATGACCTTCATGAATTTCTACCATTCAATCTTTTCTGCGGTAGAGATGTGTAAGCAAAGATTTAGACTATACTGTGCCCCTATGTGTCTACTTAACCGAAAATAGTCTTTACAGTTGTCTGAGTCCACATTTGTGAGTTCATCTGCTTATACAGATATTTGATCAGCACTAAATGCTCGATTCACAAAGCTTTTAAGAGAACCTGTCAGTTCTCTAAAGAATTTAGACTGGTGCTTACCTTCAATAGAAGTAGTAGTTTACTCATGTCTCAAGTGGCCCATGTCTCCCTCCTCTGCTCTGCTTCAGCCTCCGTCAGTCTTTTTGGCATTCAACACTTCTGGGAGTGTCAGATGTCTGTGCCCCCTGTCGCATTCTATAGTTCTTTCTTCTGGTCCCTGCATCACTGCTAAATTCTGTACTACCATAAGCAGGGCCGAAACTAGGGTGGAGCGGGGGGGCCACACGCATCTAGGGGGGGGGGCGCCACCAGGGTTCCGTCACCCCCACCTGCTCTATGGGTGTCACTGCCACCCGCTGCATAGTTTGCCAAACACCAGAGAACTAAATAGGAGGGAGACTGCACAGGCACACTAGCGCTAAATCACTCTGCTCCTCCTATCCGCCAGCGCTATAGAAAGGCATTCCAGAGCTACGCTTCAGCATGGTAGAGCCTCCGTGGAACTGGAAGGCATTTAGGACAAGGAGAGGGGTTTGTGTGCAGAAGACCTGGACTAGGAAGTTTGGGTTGGTATGGCAAAGGATTGGGGGGCCAGGGGGGTGCAGAGAAGGCTTTGGACTGGGGGGAAGAGGAGGCCCTGGGATAGGGGGGTTCATAATAGGTCCTGGAATGGGGGGTGCAGTGAAGGCCCTGGGCTAAGGGGGGAGCAGAGGAGGCCCTGGATTAGGGGGGTTTAGAGGAGGCCCTGGACTAGGGGGTGCAGTAGGGTGGGGCCTTGGGCTGGTGGGGTTGCGGAGGAGACACTGGGCTGGGGGGGGGGTGCAGAGGGAGCCCTGGGATGGGGGTACGGAGGAGGCCCTGGCCTGAGGGCGTGTTGCAGAGCAGGCCCTGGACTTCAGGGGTGCAGTGGAGGCCCTGGACTAGGGAGGTGCAGAGGAGGCGCTGGAGTGGGGGGGGTGCAGGGGAGGCCCTGGACTAGAAAGGGGTTGGTGTGGCAAAGACCCTGGATTAGGAGAAGAGGCCCTGGACTAGGAGGCTAGTACACAGGAGGCCCGGGACTGGGTGATGCAGAGGAGACCCTGGAGTAGGAGGGGAGTACACCGGAGGCCCTAGACTGGGGGGGTGTGGTGGAGGCCTTGGACTTGAAAAGTGGGATTGGTTCGGCAAAGGACAAGGATTCCGAGGGCAGGTTGTAGAGGAAGCTCTGAACTTGGGCGGGGGGGGGCTGTAGAGGAGGCCTTGGACTAGGAGGGGAGTGCAGAGGAAGGCCTGGACTGGGGGGGTGCAGAAGAAGCTCTTGACTAGGAAATGGCGGTAGGTGTGGCAGTAGCCCCTGGATGGGGGGGTACAAGGGAGATACTGAACTAGGTGAGGGGGTGCCTGGAGGTCCCAGATTAGGAGAGGGGGTGTCTGGAGGCCCTCGACTAAGACAGCATGTCTTTGGAGGCCCTGGACTATGAGAGGAGAATAGTGGAAGCCCTCTTGACTAGGAAAGAGGGTGCCTGCAGGACCTGCCAGCTTTAGGGAGAAAGGCTGGATCTAAAGCCTGGGCTGAGGAAGAGCTTGCCTGAGTTCACAACATAAATAAGGACATTTATCAATTGTCGCAAGTAATGCCAAACAGGAACAGAGAGACAGGTCGTGTGATTTATTGCTTGTTTGGCTGTACTTCTCATGTGGATCACAACAGTGCAGATTGTTTTGCACTCCTGTGACCTGTTTTCAGCTGACAACAGGCTGTCAGCTGACGTCACAGAGCCAGTCCAGGCTGGGGAAAGATCACAACTTATGGCCACATGCCTGGACCGACACCCAGCTCAGCCTTAGTCAGCAAAGCAGAGAGCCAGAGACTGACAGTCACCAGCTCTCTGCTTAGGGAGCACTTGAAAACTGAGTGATCGGCGGTGTTTGATTACTCGGTTCTCAGCCTTAGATCTGGCGTGGGGGGGGGGCGACAGATGCATCCACCTACGTAAGTGTAATTAAAAAAAAAAATTCCCATACCTGACATCTCCTCTTTTCTGCTACTGTTTATGTACAATATATAATATGAACACGTCACCCAGGTGGCCAGTGGAGATTTTGTGATTATGAGGGACGTGCTGTGTTTTTCTATGCTTCTCATCTTTGATTGTCTCATTGCCATAAGCTGTAGTTGTTCTTTGCTTTGTACCTGGTGAAGCATTTACAATAAAGATATTTGGGGGGTGGGGAATGCCATACCATGTGTAGCGGGGTGTTCCCCTTTAATGCAGAGAGATAAGAAGTTCAGGTGAGAGGTGAGTCGGGAGGAAGTAAAGAGACATTACTGGAAGTGAAAGCAGAGGAGAGAAAGAGACTACATCTCCCAGTACATCTTGCAGCACCCAGGGTGCATTGCTCCAGAACAGAGACTGCTGGGGCAGACTTTATAAAGGGGAGGCGGAGTTTTGGTCGCTCTCTTTGGATCCCCCTCTCCTAGCAAGAGGATGTCTGTGCTGAACTGCTGTATGCACAAGGCCTGAAGCCCGGGCCGTGTGCTCCCTTCCAAAGAGCCCTCTGCCAGCCTAGCAGAGCCTTAGAGACATCTAATCCTCCTTGCTGCAGTACACCAGAAGGATTGAAGACTTGGATGTCGGTGGATTCCTGTTCCTAGACGAATCGATGGAGGAAACGGACTTGGACTTGTCCAGGTGGTGAGAGCTGTTTAAAGACAGATACTTTATCTTTACTATTCGTTGGGATTACAAAGTTGTTCTTCAAGTGCACCACCGAGAGATTGCTAGCGAATATTGTTTCACTGAACTTCCATTTAGATCAGTCAGGCCTGACTGCATAGGTAGACATTGCTGGGTGTTAGTCTACCCATGAGGGGAAGTAGCTGTAAAAGGGCAGCGCTAGAGTTGCATAGCAATACTTTATTATTCTGATTACTCTGTTTATCTTTATTACTGTTTATTGCAGGGATCTGCAACTTGTTATACTGTTGTTTATTACTTGCCCATTAGCCTCAGTAAAATATCTGGGTAAAGTACATTTGGTGTCAGTTCCGCTTACTTTAATAGGAGTTTTAATGTATATTCTGTGTATGTTTGTTATAGGACTGCGTCACCAACAGTTGCGATCACGCGGTCCTATCTCTCTATCACCAGCTGTGCCACGGGAGGTTAGAGCCGATTGCCGGGGGTTGACAGCGGTGCACTGCAGGGCCCAAATCAATATCAGCGGCTCTCTTAACTGGGGGTAGCGCTACACGTGGGGGCTCGAGTCCGGGATCCTTGTACGTTGCACGCTGCAATCAAGCCAGTCAGAAGTACCAGCATGGACCCGCTGGCAATGTCACAGTGGTGCGCAGCGATTGGCGCCGATCCAACCGCGGCGGTAGTCATTGTACTCCCGGGGGAAAGATGGAAGGAAGAGGAGATAAAACAGCTCGTATTGTTACTGTCTCCGAGCCACAAAGCATGGGTGATGGATTTTAGGCCAGATCCAGTGATCTCGTTTACATACGCACTGGTAGAATGGAAAAACGAAATCCCAGAGCATTTTAAAAGTCAGAGTATACAAGCCATAGATAATCAGATCTATCACTTGATACATACGCTGCCAGTGAAGGAAGAATGGTTTCAGACACCAAAGCCATCACTCCCACAATTATCTCCACCACTATCCCCTAAAGCAGAAAAGCTTAAGGAACTATTAAGCCCGGGATCACCGCTGGCCGCTATAGGGCCTGAATTGTTGAATGCTCTAGGAGACCTTGTAATTAAGTGCCAGAAAAGCAGTACGGTGCATGTGGAGGCCGGTTACCGGAAGCTTAGCACCTTCTTAGGGAAGCTCCCCGTCCCTGCGGGGGAGGAAGATTTTGACACTTGGGTGGAACAGGCATTGCAGGCAGTAGAAGCATGGGAGGTGCCTGAGGCACAGAAGAGACAGCGAGTCTTAGAAAGTCTGAAAGGTGCCGCGGCAGAAGCGGTGAAGAGCTTCCGGTTTGGAAATGAAAACTGTACAGCTCAAGATTGCCTGGCCATGCTGCAGGAAGAGTTTGGTCAGCTGGAGAAGGTGTCAGAGATGATTTATCAAATTGAACACACTCTCCAGCAGCCGAATGAGAAACTGTCAGAATATGTTAGAAGGCTGAACAGGCAGTTATGCAAGATTGTACTGAAGAAGGGAATGCTGCCCAAAGATGCAGATGAAGCACGCATGAAGCAGATCATGAGGGGAGCGCGGCGCTCAGACCCGGTCTGGCTGCACCTGAAAACCTCAGGAGGAGGAATGTCACTAACCTACTCTGATCTAATAAAAATTATTAGGGACGAAGAGGCGCTGCAGGAAGATCAGCAGGTGGCCAAGGCGAATGTCACACCTGTACCAGTGTTGGTCCATTCGGTCAAGAGCCCAGAAAGAGATGCGGAGGTTGACACTCTGAAATCGCAAATGGCCCAAGTGTTGGAGATGCTGACCTCTTTGATGGAGAAAGATCAGAGAAGACGAGAGAAACCAAGCCCAAGAAAGGAGTTGTTCCCGAACACCTCAGCACCGGCCTCCCTACAGGACCGAGAAGAGGTGATTTGCTATAACTGCGGAGGGAGTGGCCACTTTGCTAACGTATGCTCCAGCCCAAAGAAGAAGAGAACAGATAATTGCAAGCCGGCGGGAAACTCCAAAGGGCCCCGGTGAAGGAGTCAACCGGGTGCCCATCATCTTCAGTGCGCTCCAAACTAAAAAAAAAGGCCAAGAATGGAGGAGACAAAACTCCTAGGAGGAGGTATAGTACACCCCCACCAAGATGTACCCCAGAGGGAGGGGGCAAGACCCCTCAGTGGAAGTACAGCACCCCAAAGAAGGAACATCCACCTAAAAGGAACAATAACATCCCTCAGCGGGTTTGTGCCCCCATTGAGAGGGAGAAAGTCAATGCATGCCAGGCTCAGGAAAAATTAAAGTCCAAAAGGAGCAGGGCAAGGGTCGAAAGCCAAAAAAAAGAGGTGACCCCAGTCCGGCCATACCCAAAGGAACTGGTGGGCCCGTCTCCTACTGTGCCCATTCAAGTGGAAGGAGTCTATACTAAAGCTCTTTTGGACACCGGAGCACAGGTGACTTTACTATACCGGGACTTCTATGATAGGCACTTGAGTCATCTGCCTATCCAGAAGATAGAAGAGCTGGAGATATGGGGACTTGGAACCCAGAGTTTCCCTTATGATGGGTACCTGCCCATAAAGATGACTTTCGACCCATCCGTGGCTGGGAAGGCTGAAGTGTTTGACACCCTGGCAGTTGTGTGTCCCCGGCCGCCTGGAGCCAGCAAGATTTCCCTGATCATTGGGACAAACACGGATCTAGTCAGGAGACTCCTGACCCCTCTAGTGAAAGAGAGAAACCATTCAGCCACCAAAATCCATCCCATGCTAAAGACGGCCTACCAACGACTGGTCTTAGAGCAGAAGACCCCGGGAGAGGGGATAGGGAAGGTGTGGAGACTTGGCAGAGAAGGAGTAGTGCTACAGCCCGGAGAAGTAACCTGTCTTAGGGCCACTGTGAAGCTTTCGTGGGAACAACCTGGCCCCTTTGTCATGCTGGAATCAGACCCAAGGGAAGAGTCCTCAGGCCTGGAAGTGATACCAGAAGTGATTCCGTTCAAGGCCCTGAAGAAGGCCCATGGCAGAGTTCCGGTGAGTGTTAGGAACACTACGGGAGGACCCATGGAGATCCCTGCCAGAGTGTTGCTTGGTCAGGTGAGCCCTGCTGCCCCGGTCACTTGGTCCGAAGTCAAGGGGACGGGTGACGGAGGAGATGTTTGGGAGAAACTGTCCGTGGAAAACCCGAACCTACCCAGGGCTTGGAAAGAAAGAGCCAAGGCCCAGCTGACCAGGTGGGAGAAGATCTTTTCCGAAGATGAATTCGATGTGGGGTGTGCAAGAAGTGCCACCCATCGGATCCGCCTCCAAGAAGATAAGCCCTTCCGAGAGAGGGTCAGGCGGGTCCCCCTGGCAGATCTGGAGGATCTGAGGGAACAACTTGTAGAACTAAAGAAGACTGGTGTGATCCGGGAGTCTAGAAGTCCCTATGCCTCCCCAATCGTGGTGGTCAGAAAGAAGAATGGGTCGTTGAGGCTTTGTATCGATTACAGGACTCTCAACAGGAGAACCATCCCTGACCAATACACCACGCCAAGGATAGAAGATGGCCTACAAAGTTTGTCTGGAGCCAAATGGTTCAGTGTGATGGACCTCAAGAGTGGGTACTATCAAATCCCTATGCACCCAGAAGACAGGGAGAAGACAGCCTTCATAACCCCGGTGGGATTCTTCGAATTCAATAGGATGCCTCAGGGTCTGTCTGGAGCTCCTGCTACCTTTCAACGCCTCATGGAGAAGACTGTTGGAGACATGAATCTTATAGAAGTCCTTGTGTACTTGGACGATGTCATTGTCTTTGGAAGAACCTTGGAAGAACATGAAGCCAGGTTGGAGAAAGTATTGAGAAGACTCAGCGAAGAGGGACTTAAGCTTTCCCCCGAGAAGTGTCGGTTCTACCAGTCTTCTGTGAACTATCTGGGGCACATAGTGTCTGAAGAAGGGGTGGCCACAGATCCTGAGAAGTTGGAAGCAGTCACTTCCTGGCCACGACCCACCACAGTAACAGAGCTCAGATCCTTCCTGGGGTTCTGCTCCTATTATAGGAGGTTTGTGGAGGGGTTTGCTCGGATTGCCCGCCCGTTGAATGAATTGCTAAAGGCAGAAGGGGAAGAGGATGACTCAGGGCCCAGGAGGCCTGGTGAGTCAGTTCAAGATCAGTGGAACCCAAGGTGTGAAGAGGCCTTTCATGCTCTGAAGAGGAGCTTAACCACTGCCCCAGTCCTGGCCTACGCCGACCCTACCAGACCTTATGAATTACATGTGGATGCCAGCCATGAGGGTCTAGGTGGTGTACTCTACCAAGAACATGAAGGACAACTGCGACCAGTGGCCTATGTGAGCAGGAGCCTGACCCCCTCAGAAAATAATTACCCCACTCATAAGCTGGAATTCCTGGCCCTCAAATGGGCGGTAGTAGACAAGCTAAAAGACTACTTGTATGGGGCAGAGTTTACTGTGAAGACAGACAACAACCCCCTGACCTACCTCTTCACCACCGCGAAACTAGATGCCACCGGACACAGGTGGTTGGCCGCATTGTCTGGATTCAACTTCAGTCTGAAGTACAGACCAGGAGCCGGAAATAGGGATGCAGATGCCCTGTCCCGGAGGTCTCATGCCACGACAAATGACTGGGAAGATTGGACCCAAGTGGCACCGGACGGGGTGCGGGCCCTTTGTCAAGGGGCTGAATTCCAAGCCAGAGGAGGCTCCAGAGCAGAAGAAATAGGGGTTACCATGGTAGGAGTCCCCAAACACTATTGTGGGGTAACTCAACTGGAGGAAGACAACCTACCGAGACTGTCCAAGAAGGAGTTGAGGTGTGACCAATTGGAAGACCCCATGGGGAGATTGGTCCTCGAAGCCCTGGAGAATCAGGATCCCAACAAATTCCTACATCACCCCTCAAAGGAGGCTCGCCTGTTGAGGAAGGAATTGGACAGGCTACAGGTACATCAGGGAGTGGTCTACCGAAGGGGCCCCTCTGATGACTCAGAAGATAAGTGGCAGTTATTTCTTCCAGAGAAGCACCGAGAGACTGTACTAATTGCCCTGCATGACCATCATGGTCACCTAGGGGCAGAAAGGACCTTCCAGCTTGTCAGAAATCGGTTCTATTGGCCCTGCATGAGGGCAGAAGTAGAGGAGTATTGCCATTCCTGTGCACGATGCATTCAGAGAAAGACCCTACCCCATCAAGCTGCCCCAATGGGCCACTTACAGAGTCAAGGCCCAATGGATCTGGTATGCATTGACTTTCTCTGCCTCGAACCCGACCTGAGTGGATTGGGGAATGTTCTGGTAATAACCGACCATTTCACCCGCTATGCTCAAGCTTTCCCAACCAAAGACCAGAAGGCATCCACCGTGGCCAAGATACTTATGGAGAAGTATTTTGTCCATTACGGACTACCACAGAGACTCCACTCAGATCAAGGAAGGGACTTTGAGAGTCGGTTGATCCGAAGACTTTTGGATTCATTAGGAATAAAGAAGACCAGAACCACGCCTTACCACCCACAAGGAGATGCTCAGCCGGAGAGATTTAACCGGACCCTGCTCAACATGTTGGGAACCTTAGAAACAGAGAAGAAGCAACACTGGAGTCAGCACATATCAGCCCTAGTACATGCCTATAACTGTACCACAAGTGACGCCACTGGCTACTCCCCTTATCGACTTATGTTTGGGAGAGAAGCAAGGCTACCTGTGGACCTGGCCTTTGGCACTTCTATAGACAATACCTCAGCTACATCCCACAAGGGATACGTGGACAGACTTAGACGTAGCTTGCAGGTGGCCTATGAACAAGCCCAGTCGGCTTCGGATCAAAGGGGGGCCCGCAACAAGAGAAATTTTGATCTGAAGGTTCGAGTGCAAGATCTGCAGCCCAGGGACCGAGTACTGCTACGCAATCTGGGGGTCCCTGGAAAACACAAGCTTGCCGACAGGTGGAGATCTGAGCCCTATGTTGTCTGTAGGAAGTTGCCCGGTTTGCCTGTCTACAAACTAAAGCCAGAAGGAAAGGTGGGTCCACTGAAGACGTGGCATCGGAACCACCTGCTCCCACTTGCTGAGGCAGTCAGAATACCTCCCGTGAGAGACTCCCCTGAACCGGCCTCTATCCTGGATATTCCTAGGCCGAACACTCGGTCCCAGACCTCTCGAGCCAAAGATGGGGAGGCCTCCCAATTGAGTACAGAAGAAGGTGGAGAACTGGACTGGCTGTGGCCTCCCTCGACTCTGGGAACGTCCGCCATAGATCTCCCAAATGGAGGGGATACCCCAGATGCAACGCTGAATCCGGAGGCTACTGAATTCATACCCTTCAGTCCCTCAGCTGATTACTGGGAAGATGTTCCTGACACTTGCGCAGAGGAGGACTCTAGAGATTCCATACGTCAGTCGACTTCTGAATCAGAGGTTCCAGAACCAGCAATGTTACCTGAACTTACTCCTGAAGAAGAGCCTGTGGTGCTGGAGTCAGAAGCACCAAGAGAGCAGAGGGCTCGCAGAGTCATCAGGCCTCCCAAGAAACTAACTTACCCCCAAATGGGGACGAGCTCAGAGGACTCTGTTGTAACGGCTAGGAGAAGTGTTGAACAACCTGATCCCTCCACCGTCCATTTGGTGGAGGGCAACCCCAGCTCACTCTCTGGCACAGTTAGGCAGGCCACTCATGGTAGTGTGACCTGTGGGCAAGAGAGTTCCATCCCAAAGTTTTGGTGGGAATTCCCTATGCCAACATCATGCTCGACATTGTCCAAAATGGTAAACAGTATTTGTTGAAGTTTATCTTTGGGGACCAAAGAGTTCAAGTGGGGGGAGTGTGTAGCGGGGTGTTCCCCTTTAATGCAGAGAGATAAGAAGTTCCAGGTGAGAGGTGAGTCGGGAGGAAGTAAAGAGACATTACTGGAAGTGAAAGCAGAGGAGAGAAAGAGACTACATCTCCCAGTACATCTTGCAGCACCCAGGGTGCATTGCTCCAGAACAGAGACTGCTGGGGCAGACTTTATAAAGGGGAGGCAGAGTTTTGGTCGCTCTCTTTGGATCCCCCTCTCCTAGCAAGAGGATGTCTGTGCTGAACTGCTGTGTGCACAAGGCCTGAAGCCCGGGCCGTGTGCTCCCTTCCAAAGAGCCCTCTGCCAGCCTAGCAGAGCCTTAGAGACATCTAATCCTCCTTGCTGCAGTACACCAGAAGGATTGAAGACTTGGATGTCGGTGGATTCCTGTTCCTAGACGAATCGATGGAGGAAACGGACTTGGACTTGTCCAGGTGGTGAGAGCTGTTTAAAGACAGATACTTTATCTTTACTATTCGTTGGGATTACAAAGTTGTTCTTCAAGTGCACCACCGAGAGATTGCTAGCGAATATTGTTTCACTGAACTTCCATTTAGATCAGTCAGGCCTGACTGCATAGGTAGACATTGCTGGGTGTTAGTCTACCCATGAGGGGAAGTAGCTGTAAAAGGGCAGCGCTAGAGTTGCATAGCAATACTTTATTATTCTGATTACTCTGTTTATCTTTATTACTGTTTATTGCAGGGATCTGCAACTTGTTATACTGTTGTTTATTACTTGCCCATTAGCCTCAGTAAAATATCTGGGTAAAGTACATTTGGTGTCAGTTCCGCTTACTTTAATAGGAGTTTTAAAGTATATTCTGTGTATGTTTGTTATAGGACTGCGTCACCAACAGTTGCGATCACGCGGTCCTATCTCTCTATCACCAGCTGTGCCACGGGAGGTTAGAGCCGATTGCCGGGGGTTGACAGCGGTGCACTGCAGGGCCCAAATCAATATCAGCGGCTCTCTTAACTGGGGGTAGCGCTACACATGAATTCAGCTTTAATTATTGTCTTTAACTCCTGGTGAGCAGACAGCGCTATTGTATCACCACAGCTCCTTTATAACACTAATGTGTTACTGGCTTAATGTTTTCTTATTTTGTTACTTGTTTGTGCCCTTTCTGTTATATTCAGTTCAGTAGCCTTCCTCTGCTGCCCACAATTACAATCTCTGTACATAACACAAATAAAAATGTCGCAAGCTAGAAAGGAATGTGACTGTCTGTATCATGAGTATTGCAAATTTGCAATATTCAGGCTTGGTGCCATCTGGAGTCTAGTATAACAAACAGCGCTGAAAGGTCAGGACTTTGACTGTGGACTTGGGTTGTGGCCAAGAGTTTCAACATGTGTAGATACCGACTGGCCAGAATCACTGAGTAAATCAGGCAGATTTAGGGAGGAAGCTGAGCTAGGCACTGCTATCAAGATGAAACAGTTCTGCCCTTGACATAGAAATATTTCTATTGTGCTAGCACTAAGTTTGAAAATTGTGTTTGGTAATAGGATTTCGTGTTTTATGTAGATCTGTTAGTAAAATAATTGGATTTATCCACACATTGTAAAGATTTATTTTTAACACTCAAAGGATGCAAAAACATCCGTACTTGAGCAATTTGACATCTGTAAATCTTTCACTGGAGCAGATAGCTCTGCAAACAAAAGAAAAAAACTGTAATGTTAGCAGAAACATAGCAGACTCCCAGACTCTAAGATGTGTTCCCACAACACTCCACTATGGCTATCAGCAGGGTATGTCTTCCAGACTTCCAGGTCCAGACCTCTACTACTCTATAGTTCCTGTGGCTCTGATTCTTTTTATTAAGATATACTGCTCACAGAGTCTGGAATTGAGCATGCTGTACTGCACAACAGGAACACAGCATTTTAATCTTTTAAGCATAAAAGTACTGCCCAACAGCAGGCATCACATAGAGCCTTTAAAAGGCAGTATTCCCCCATCTGTCTACAGTACCTCGGTTATTTATTTTCATTTTGTTGCTAGTGACCCAAGTTCCCTGAATTCTTTTTTTAATGAATTCTTAATTTAAAGAAGTACACATTATAAAAACAAGTCAAGTAACAAGGGATAAGGGGAGAGAAAGAGGAATGATGGTGGGGAAGGGAGGTAAAGGGAACTGTGCCAAAGGGGGGATATGTAGGCCTGAAAGGGCCAGATAGTCTACGCGGGAGTTCAAAAAGGGTACTAAAGCCCTGTACACACGATCCGATTTCCTATGGATTCTAATCCAATGGATTTTTCCATCGGAAATCCAATGAAGCTGACTTCCATCAGTCTTGCCTACACACCATTAGTCACAAATCCGACCGTCCCAAACGCCGTGACATAAAACACTCCGACAAGCCGAGAAAAATTAAGTTCAATGCTTCTGAGCATGCGTCGACTTGATTCTGAGCATGCGTGGGTTTTTTGTCCGATGGAGTTCCACACAGACGATCAGAATTTGCTACCGTTTTTTTTCCCATCGGATAAATTTAAAACATGTTCTATTTTTTCTCACCGATGGAAAAAAGACAGATGGGGCCCATAAACGATCAGTGTTTTTAGGCTAGGCCAACTGGTTTCCCTAAATTCTGACCTAATCGACACCCACCCAAAACTCCCTGTTCAATAAGAGTGGCCCCTTGAGTGCTCACATTCAATAGGAAAATGGCAGTTGGCAGGAAAAACAGACCCATGGTAAGGAAGTGAAACTAAACCAGAGAAACACACAAGAAGCCACCTCATGGCTTCTGGTATTTATCAGGAAGTGTACTCATAAATAGCTGATGGTTACACTTTAAACCCATTTCTGCACAGGCACAACATAGAGGTGTAGCCAGGTACCAGCTGGCTCTGTGTTTGTGAACTTCTACCCACACGCTACTGTGTTATTGCAGAGAGGAGCTTTCTGTGCTGGTGTGTAGAGCCGGGTGAGCACTTCTGTGTGTATGCTCCATCCCTCGCTCGCCCCATCCCCCCTTCCCGCTGCTGGCTGTGTGCAGACAACTGCTGAAATAGAGGCTCTGTGTGAATTTCTCATTCACCCTCCCTTTCTGCCAATGGCTGCTTGGATCCAATCGGGGGCAGTTGGGGCAATTGCTAAAGATCATGGCATACAGTATGTACTCCTTCAAATCACTTTTTTCATCAAGTGGTAACAGGCCTGAATTGACCGGTAGAAGTAGCAGCCACAACAGATGAATAAGCTAGAGGTAAATTTACTCTTAAAAAAAAGCTAAAGCCCTCAACCTTGTACAAATTGACCAGTGGCAAAACAGGTTAAAATTATATTATGTGTGCTTTTTGTGTAGAACCACCCTGCATGGTCTTTAACATTAAAATAATAAATATAAACAGAGTGAACAAAATCACTTCAAAACCACAGCTCTGCATTCTCTGTGCAGACCTCTAGGGTCTCTTCTGTTATAAAAAGCCTCCCTGTCAGTGTTTTTTTTTTAATTACTGACTTTACTACAACTTTAACAGATGAAACCTTATTGAGAACCAGATCCACCTGTCCTTTTTTCCTCCCCAACAGGCCATTTTTATTTTAATGTATAATTCCCTGTAAATAAATGCACTATTCAGAGTCGCCTACCCATCCCGCAAGGGATATTCACTGATCCACTTTGCCTCCTTACTGCAGGAGTCCACCCTGAATAAGCTCTAGTGTCGAATGGTGTTGGAGCTTTCCAAGGTTGGTGACGAAATTGCACTGCCCTGACATAGGGCTCAATTCACAAAGAGCTAGTTTCCTCATAAAATATGAGATAAAATAACTCATAGTTTTTTTTTTTTATATTTTCTTTCAATTCACAAAGAAATGCTACTAAAATTAAGCATGAGTTGTATCATCAAAATGTGAGGTATTTTCTCATGAAACCATTTAGTATTTTATCTCATGATGTGATATCCAGGTAAATGGATACAGTGAAGAAGGATTAGAACCCCTGTCAGTTTTTTGTCCCTGGAAAAGTGATAGAAGGGTAAATCTTCTAATGGGGACACTAGTTCTGGTGATCTGGAGACCCCAAGGAATTCCCTTAATTCTCAGGGATTTCCTCTCACTTCCTGTTTGGTGATGGGACAGGAAGTGAAGGGAAATCTCTGCAATGGGACACATATAGCAAAAAAAAATTGACAGGTGGTATAACCCTCCCTTGCTCTATCCAAAATGAAAACAAAAGTTCTACTTTAACTCAGGCATTTATTTCCTTTAGGGAATTGACTTTAATGCCGTTTTATGAACTATTTACCTCATGTTTTTGGTTTGTGAGGCAAATAACTCCTAAGGTAATAGTGAATTGACATTTTCAGCATCTTATGAGATAATTGGAAAAAATGTGTCACGTGATTCAGTTATCTCATGAGATATTCCTTAATGAATTGAGCCCTGTGTCTCTTAAGTATCAAAAGTGCTGTGCTGCATTTTAACAATTCATCCAACCTTCTAATGTACTGCATTTTTTTAACATAAAGGAAAAGTAGTGAAAAAAATGGGTTAAAGATGGGTTTTTCTTCCTTTCGAATTCCCTACAAAGTAAAGGCATAATGTGCTAGTATGCATCGCATACTAGCACATTATGTGACACTTACCTGCAAATGAAGCCAGCGTTGTCCCCGTGGCAGGCCGCATCCATCTTCTCCCATCTTCCTTGTGGGGGGCGCGGACTCCGGCTCTGTGACTGGCCAGAGCCACGTGACGTCACTTACATGCATACGCGCAGGAGCTGTCGGCCATGGCACACTTGCCTGAAGAAATGGCACGGGCGGCCATTCCTTCAGAGTGCATGCACTGATGACATCATTGGCGCAGTAAACAGTAAATATCTCCTAAACGGTGAACGTTTAGGAGATATTTACAGTACGTATAGGTAAGCCTTATTCTAGGCTTACCTATAGGTACAACCTCTTTAAGGAGGCTGTAAAGTCTTTTTTTACATTAAAATCATAAACATATACAACAGTATTGACAGAGTGGCCCCTTACCTCCTCTTCTGGGGTCTCCCACTGGTGCTTTTTTTTCTGCTCCTCCTCTTCTATGTTTGCCACCATACAAAGCTGCTTCCTATGGGGACATACTCGACTGTATGCGTCCATAGACACGCAGAGTGCAGCTCAGTCCTGCCCCCTGCTCCTTCCTCACAGGATTTGACTTACAACAACAGGAGCGAATGGCTCCCACTGCTCTTAGTGAAGCCTGTGAGAACAGGAAGAGCAGAGAGAAGATTTCTAGACGGGCATAGCGCTGGATTGATACAGGACTTAGGGAGGGGAGATCAGCAACTGCAATGTTTTTTGTTTTAAAAAAAGAATTGTATAGACTTTATAACTACTTTAATCCAGTTATATTTTGCAAATGTATTATCCATGATCTGTGTAAATAGGGTCCGGATAGGTGCATGTCCCTTAACGTTATCATTTATGCAAAAAAGGCTATTTTGTATATTTTGTATACTACTCAATGAAAGCATTCAATCTGCATACCTATCTATTTATATGATATTTTAGCTTGTATATTTTGGCATTTGGCTTTAACGCCAGTAAGATCTATAGATTTCAGCTATAATTATTGTTATCTAAATTGTGGTCATATTATCTTTTAGATCACACTTGTATTTTCCTAGGATAGATAACATCAAAAAAGAACTGTATGACCCCACATAATCGTATTTAACAGATTCTAAAAAAAATCTGACTAATTGAATAAACATCGTATTACAGATTTTGACAACAAGGTACTGAGAACCGCTAATAATCGACAATGCCAGAATTTTTATCAAGAGAATGTCCTGGCTCTGAGGTCATTGCAGGTCTGCAGATCCAATCTTTTCTGAAGTTCTATTCAATAATTCACAACTATGTAAAATTCATGTTCTATAAAAGCTAATTTTAATTACTTCACAGAGATGTTTGAATAGAGATATGAGGGGAAAATAAAAGACGCTAATAATATGCAATATCCAAATGGACACAAAAGTCATTTAGAAATGGCTAGCATCTTCAAAGTAATTGGCTGTTCTTTGGATATCTGTATGCAAAGAGAGCCACATCCTATTTGGATGTTCTTAGACTTCATAATGTGGAATGAAAGACACTGGATATGGTCTGTGAAATTTAGGAGTCCCTCGGGTCTTTTTATTTCTGAAAGAAACAGTCTTTTTACAGTGAGCGTTATGGTGTTACAAATCTATCAATGATGGATTTTTTTGTGTCATTAAAATTCTATTGATAGTCATAAGAAGAAAGCACAGGGCTTTGTCTGGAATGCAAGGAAGTTAAATTGAGCTTTATTAACTCATACTTTTGACCCGTGACTCAAAGCTATATTGTCAAATATAAAACACAAAACTTACTAAAGTTGTAGAAAGAACTCCATTACCTTTAAAGAAGAACTCCAGGATAGGGATAACATTTGCACATTAGCTCTGTGTAGTTAATTAAGCAAAACTTCTTATGTGATTTGGATTAAAGAAGAGCTCCAGTTTCCCCCCAAAAAAATAATAAAAGTGAACATCTACAAATACTGTAGCTGCTGAATTTTAATATAAGGACACTTACCTGTTCATGGATCCAGCAATGTCGGCACCCAAGCCAATTCTTCAGTCGACATCGGGTGCAGGCGCTAGCATTGTAAGAAACGGAAACCGGCAGTGAAGCCTTCCAGCTTCACAGCTGGCCTCATACTGCACATGCGCAAGTCACGCTGGGCTTTGTGAATGGTCCCACACTCTTCTGGGACCTGTGTGTATCCCAGAAGGCTGCGGGGGGGGGGATGGGCCGAACATGCTTGTATTTTAGAGCTGGAAGTGGGAGCTGGTACCTGCCAAATCCAGGTCCCCAAAAAGTGCCAATTGTTGCAGTGGAGGGGGGGGGGAGGGTGCAAGCAAATGATGCTTCCCCTTTTGAGTGGAGTTCTGCTTTAAAATCGCACACTGTGTACAGAATTCATGACTTCAAAAATCACGGACGTCATCTCTTTATACAGAATTTTTATCACTGGGCTCCAGGAGAAGGAATCTCTGAACTGGTGACATCACTTCATGTTAGTGTTTGTCCCCACATACTAAGACTACAAATCCCATTATGCCTTGGAATTTAGAGTCTGAATGGGTGGCAGTGTGGGAGAGACTGTGGGCATGTATGGGATGAATCAGACTCCTGACTTGTCCATCTAACTATGCTGTACATTGGGCGGGACCTGAGAGTCTCAGACTCTGAGTCTGTTACGTCCACTGTACAGCATAGTTAGATGGACAAGCCAGGAGTCTAATTTATCCCATACACATATTCATCCCATACACGTCACATTGCTGCCCATTCACACTGTAGTCCTCAGTAAAGCGATCTCTTGTTGCAATGGGTAGACTGGAGAGTCTCAGACTCCCGGTCTGATCTGCCCACTGTACAGCATAGTTAGATGGACAAGCCAGGAGTCTTAATTCATCCTGTCCATCCCCACAGTCCCACCCACATTGCTGCCCATTCCATACATATATGTGTACCTAGCCTTAAGAAGGAAGGAAACTACTATGTACTACTTGTATGTAAAATGACCAGAAAATATTCCTATGATCTATTTATAGTTATGATAATTTTACACTGTGCTCTTGTGTTCTGACAGGGGGACAGCCCCTCCGCCAGGAAACACTAATCGCTGAATGGATGCTGATTGGATGCCTTGATTTTACCTGCCAAATTAGTTATAATTCTATGTAGCTGGTCTCATGATTCAGACACAGCACAGCCAGGTTCTCAACTTCTGACCACTGTAACAGCAGCAACGTTTGGTAAAGAGCAATGGTCAAAACATACCCCTAGGCTGTTGACTAAAGAAGAAAGGAGCATCTATACACAGGTGAAGTCAACCCATGTAGCTGTCTACGTTTAATACTTTTTAATTAATACATACTGTATAGTGTATGAATTATTGGTGTATTTTATATGTTAGGAGTTAATTTTTAACTGGGTGGCAGCTGTCCTTTTGGCATGTTACATTTAAAGATCAATTCTTATTAAAGAAAACAAAATCAATATGGTTTGTTTTCAGTATCTTTCCTTCACATCTTGTCACTTGGACTGTACATTTCACTTTAATCATCAGGCTCTTAGACATCCGGGCAACCTTTGCTTATGTCTGCTGCCAACCATAGTTACTATAATTGGGGCCCCCTTTGTGAAGGAATTACATGCAAACACCAGCTTGACAGAATTTCTCCTGCGTGCCTCTTCAAGGAGCAAAATGAGTCACTGTGTAATGCACAGGTGTATCAAAAATATACACTTTGTAAGCAATATAGATTTTTTACAGGCTGGCAGAATGCATCTAGCTCCAGTGTTGAAGTCTTATAACTGCTAGTATTTACCACCGCTTGACCGCTAGTGTGAATGACTGCTTACTGCTGTATTTACCTGTTGCACAGCACATGTCCAGTTTAACCCAATCTGAGAGAGGACATTACCTCTCCTGCACTTCGCTCATGGCCACATGTTGTTCATAGTAAGAAGGAACCTGTCAGGTAGTGATGAGCCGAACACCCCCGGGTTCGGTTCGCACCAGAACCCGCGAACGGACCGAAAGTTCGTACGAACATTAGAACCCTATTAAATACAATGGATGCGAACGTTCGAATTCTAAAGTGCTAATTATAACGACTATTATGCATGTTATTGTCCTAAAAAGGGTTTGGGAACCCGGGTTCTGCACCAGGGGACATGTATCAATGCAAAAAGAAGTTTTAAAAACGGTCGTTTTTCGGGAGCAGTCATTTTAATGATGCATAAAGTGAAAAAAAAAAAGTCAAATATTCCTTTAAATATCGTACCTGGGGGGTGTCTAAAGTATGCCTGTGAAGTGCCACGTGTTTCCCGTGTTTAGAACTGTCCCTGCACAAAATGACACTTCTAAAGGAAAAAAAAGCCATTTAAAACTGCTTGCGGCTTTAATGTAATGTCTGGTCCCGGTAATATGGATGAAAATCTTTAAGAAAAATGGCATAGCTACCCCATGACCCCCCCCCCCTACCCCAGCCCATTACCAGCCCCTTTGGGTCTTGTATGGATATTAAGGGGAACACCGCACACAAAATAAAAAAGGCCCTATATACTCTGAACAGCCGTATACAGGCGGTGCATACAAGACAGGGACTGTAGGTTTGTTCTTATGTAGAATCTGTTTGTAATTTTGAACAGGTACATTGTTTAAGTGTAGCTCCAGCCCAAAAATCTATTTTTAAACTTTTTGGAAAACATAGGTAAGGGTTATCACCCCTGTAACATTTGTTTTGCTGTCTGTGCCCCTGTTCAGAACATTTCATCTCACTTTCCGTCCCAATGACAACTGTTTTTGAAATGTGGTGTTTTTCTTGAAACAAGGATTGGTGATAAAGCATCAGTACAGAGGAGACACCTTTCTCCCATATTAATTCTTACAGGAGAGAATTTTCCTTCCTAGGGGTAGATTTCCTCTCACTTCCTGTTGTCTTCTTGCGTTTGCAAGTAGGAGTCGTTTGCAAGTTGGATGTTTGAAAGTAGGGACCTGCCGTATACACTCTGCAGAAATAGGCCCCTTAGTTGTTGGTGTTGGCACAACACTGTAAGCACTCACAGTTACTCTTGGTTGGTGCTGGAACGCCCTGCTGTCAACTATTATATCAGGAATTGTAATTACATATAATTGTTGAACAGTGGTAGTAAAAATTGGGGCCTTTGATGGTGGTGCTGGTGCCACAACACTGTAAGCCCTGACAGTTACTCTTGGTGGGTGCAGCAATGGGCCCTGCTGTGAATTATTAGATCAAGAATTGTAATTGCATGCCCCTGTTGAACAGGGGCTGAAAAATTGGGCCTTTCGTGGTGGTGGTGGCGTTGCCACAACACTGTAAGCCCTCAGAGTTACTCTTGGTGGGTGCAGCAATGGGCCCTGCTGTGAATTATTAGATCAAGAATTGTAATTACATGCCCCTGTTGAACAGGGGCTGAAAAATTGGGCCTTAGGCACTGGTGGCACAACACTGCAACCCCTCACAGATACTGTGCTTGGAGCACAGCAATGAGCCCTGTTGCAAAGTATTGCTTCAAAAATTGTAATTACACGCCACTGTTAAACAGGGGCTGAAAAATTGGGCCTTAGCCACTGGTGGCGGCACCCATAAACAAAAATGATCTTCCAAGCTATCATCATCAATCGTATCATTGAGGACTCGGAGGAGGAGGATAGCCAGTCAACATAACAGCACAGGCACTCAGCATCAGCATCAGTCTTGAAGGGATGTGACATGTTAAAATCAATTAGTCTGTTATATCAGCATCAGGTGTGTGGTAGCTGGTGGTGATCCAAGACTGGTTCATCTTGATGAAAGTCAGTCGATCAACCGAGTCGGTGGACAGGCGCACCCTGTGATCCGTGACAAATCCTCCAGCAGCACTGAATGTGCGTTCCGAAAGAACGCTGGATGCAGGACAGGCCAGTAGCTCAATTGCATACTGTGCAAGCTCTGGCCAGTGATCCATCCTCAAGACCCAGTAAGCCAGAGGATTTTCGGTGGGGAAGGTGTCCAAGTCTGACCTTGCCCCTAGATATTCCTGCACCATGTTTATCAGACGCTGGCGATGGTTGCTGGAACCGATCATACTTTGGGGCTGCGGACTAAAGAATTGTCTGAACGCATCGGTCAGACGGCCACCTTCCCCACCGCTCCTTCTTTGACTGGCCAAAGCCTCAGCAACTCGTTGTCCAGGACCAGGAGTTTGTAACCTCCCAGTCTCTGGGAACGCGTTGCACAGACCTTTCTGCAAGGCCTCCCGGAGTTGTCTCATCCTCTGCTCCCTCTGCGACGGTAACATAAGGTCCGCAACCTTACCCTTGTACCGTGGATCAAGGAGAGTGGCCAGCCAGTAATGGTCCCTCTCCTTGATCCGAAGAATACGAGGATCCTTCCGCAGACTTTGCAGGATCAGGGAGGCCATGCAGCGTAGGTTAGCTGAGGCATTCGGTCCGGAGTCCTCTGGGTCACTAAGGACGACATGATCCGCAGCCACCTCCTCCCAGCCACGTACAAGTCCACTGGTTTCTTGGGACTGTAAATCATCCCTAAAAGACTGCTGCTGATGATGCTGAGTGCCAGCCTCCACCTCCATGCTGACACAATCCTCCTCCTTCTCCTCCTCCTCCTCCTCCTCCTCTTCCTGTGCGATGGGTGGGACAGAAGGAACACTGTCTGGGTAAAGGGGGCCTTGAGAGGCAAGGAAGTCCTCCTCTTCCTGCCTCTGTTCTGCCTCAAGTGCCCTGTCCATTATTCCACGCAGCGTGTGCTCCAACAGGTGGACAAGAGGTACAGTGTCACTGATGCATGCACTGTCACTGCTCACCATCCTCGTGGCCTCCTCAAATGGTGCCAGGACAGTGCATGCATCCCTGATCATGCCCCACTGGCGTGGAGAAAAAAAACCAAGCTCCCCTGACCCTGTCCTGGTGCCGTAGTCGCACAGGTACTCATTGATGGCCCTCTGCTGCGTGTGCAGCCGCTGCAGCATGGCCAACGTTGAGTTCCACCTGGTGGGCATGTCACATATAAGGCGGTTCTTGGGCAGGTTCAACTCCTTTTGCAGCTCAGCCAGGCGAGCACTGGCATTATAAGATCTGCGGAAATGCACACAGACTTTCCTGGCCTGCCTCAGGACATCCTGTAAGCCCGGGTACCTGCCCAAGAACCGCTGCACCACCAGGTTAAGGACGTGAGCCACACAGGGCACATGGGTCAGTTGTCCCTGTCGGAGGGCGGAGAGGAGGTTGGTGCCATTGTCGCAAACCACCATTCCTGGCTTAAGCTGGCGTGGCGTCAACCACCTCTCGGCCTGGCCCTGCAGAGCAGACAGGACCTCTGCCCCAGTGTGGCTTCTGTCCCCCAAACACACCAGCGCAAGCACGGCATGGCATCTTTTTGCCTGCGTACTTGCGTAGCCCCTTGAACGCCTACGGAGCACCGCTGGTTCCGAGGACAAACCACAGGAAGAGGCCATGGAGGAAGAAGAAGAGGAGGGGGTGGAGGAGAGAGGTGTGTCACAACCAGTAGTAGCATTTTGGAGGCGTGGCGGTGGAACAACCTCCAACACTACTGCACCTTGTCCTGCATCCTTCCCAGCTGCCAAAAGAGTGACCCAATGGGCCGTGAAAGAAAGGTAACGTCCCTGTCCATGCCTGCTGGACCATGAGTCAGCGGTAATATGCACCTTACCGCTGACCGCCCTGTCCAGCGAGGCCAAGACATTGCCTTCCACATGCCGGTAGAGAGCCGGAATAGCCTTCCGTGAGAAAAAGTGGCTTTTGGGAACCTGCCACTGAGGAACCGCACATTGCACAAACTCACGGAAGGGGGCCGAGTCTACCAACTGAAAAGGCAGCAGTTGAAGCGCTAGCAATTTAGCCAAGCTAGCATTCAACCGCTGGGCATGTGGATGGCTGGGAGTGAACTTCTTTCGACGGTCCAGCAGCTGGGGCAGGGAAATTTGCCTGCTAGAATCGGACGTCGGTGTACTGCTAGCAGAGTGGCCGCAAGTACTTGGCTGTGACACACCTAATTCTACACCTTCATTCCTCTCAGTGCATGTTTCAGAGAGGACTGAAGTTATAGTGGGGTTGGAGATCCCAGCTGATGCGGTGCAAGGAGAGGTCCGCTTTGTTCTTTGGTGTGGGTCTTTGAGGTAGGCTTGCCAACGAGCTGCATGGCAGGTCAACATATGTCTGGTCAGGCATGTGGTACCCAAGCGGCTGATGTTTTGGCCACGCGATATACGCTTGAGACATATGTTGCAAACAGCAGCTGTGCGATCTGATGCACTAGCCTCAAAAAAGGCCCACACCAAAGAACTTTTTGAATGACGGGCAGAGGCAGCGCCCTGCACAGGCGGAGCTCTGCGGTGTGATTCCGTCGGTGTACTGCCCTTACGCTGGCCACCAAAGGGCATCCTGCCTCGTTGGAGATGTGCCTCCTCCTCATCCTCCTCCTCCTACTCTCTCCTATTAGGCACCCACGTGGAGTCAGTGACCTCATCATCCCCTCCCTCCTCATCACTGGAGCCAATCTGGCAGTATGCTGCAGCTGCTGGAACATGACTGCCAGATTGGTGTCCTTCTTGAGCATCCCCTCTGTCTGCTCTCACGCTACTGCCTTCCTGTAGCTGGGTTTCATCATCAGACCCTTCGAAACGCTGGGCATCCTCCTGGAGCATGTACCCAACACTGTGCTCAAACAGTTCGGGGGACTCCTCAGGAGGAGGACATGGTGGGTCTAGGGAAGGAGTGACTGATGATGAGTCTGACATTGATACCAGGGAAGAGGACGCTTTGGCAGCTGCTTTGCCAGTACCCTGAGCCTGGGTGAGAGAGGATGAGGAGGAGGAGGAGGGCTTGGTCATCCACTCTACCAAGTCTTCGGCATGATGTGGCTCAACATGTCCAGCTGCCGAAAAGAAGGACAAGCGTGTCCCATGGCCATGTGCTGATGACAATGCACCGCGTCCACGACCAGCACTGTTGCCCCCAGACACAGAGCCTGCTTGCCCTCTTTTATTGCCTCCTGACTGTCTGCCTCTCCTTGTTTGCCTTCCAGACATTCTAATGGATGGCCTGCAGGGAGATGGGAAAAAAGCAATAAGGGCTACGTTCAGGTGTCCTTCTCTGTCCCTTTACTTAAGGATTTCTAAATATGGTTGAGGATGATTGCTTTCGCACAGAATAGCACAATGACAATTTCCCTGACTGTCCAAAAAACAAGGATTTCAAAGATGGTTGATGAGGAATGCTTTAGCAGGGTATAGCACAAGGAGAATTTCCCTCACTGTCCTTCCCTGTCCCTACAAACAAGGATTAGCACAGTAAAACACACTGACACTCTCCCTACCTATAGTTTTCTGTCCCTATAAAAAATGTTTTTTTAATGATGGTTGATGATGAATGCTTTAGCACAGTATAGCACAAGGAGAATTTCCCTCACTGTCCTTCCCTGTCCCTACAAACAAGGATTAGCACAGTAAAACACACTGACACTCTCCCTACCTATAGTTTTCTGTCCCTATAAAAAATGTTTCTTTAAAGATGGTTGATGATGAATGCTTTAGCACAGTATAGCACAAGGAGAATTTCCCTCACTGTCCTTCCCTGTCCCTACAAACAAGGATTAGCACAGTAAAACACACTGACACTCTCCCTACCTATAGTTTTCTGTCCCTATAAAAAATGTTTTTTTAAAGATGGTTGATGATGAATGCTTTAGCACAGTATAGCACAAGGAGAATTTCCCTCACTGTCCTTCCCTGTCCCTACAAACAAGGATTAGCACAGTAAAACACACTGACACTCTCCCTACCTATAGTTTTCTGTCCCTATAAAAAATGTTTTTTTAAAGATGGTTGATGATGAATGCTTTAGCACAGTATAGCACAAGGAGAATTTCCCTCACTGTCCTTCCCTGTCCCTACAAACAAGGATTAGCACAGTAAAACACACTGACACTCTCCCTACCTATAGTTTTCTGTCCCTATAAAAAATGTTTTTTTAAAGATGGTTGATGATGAATGCTTTAGCACAGTATAGCACAAGGAGAATTTCCCTCACTGTCCTTCCCTGTCCCTACAAACAAGGATTAGCACAGTAAAACACACTGACACTCTCCCTACCTATAGTTTTCTGTCCCTATAAAAAATGTTTTTTTAAAGATGGTTGATGATGAATGCTTTAGCACAGTATATCACAAGGAGAATTTCCCTCACTGTCCTTCCCTGTCCCTACAAACAAGGATTAGCACAGTAAAACACACTGACACTCTCCCTACCTATAGTTTTCTGTCCCTATAAAAAATGTTTTTTTAAAGATGGTTGATGATGAATGCTTTAGCACAGTATAGCACAAGGAGAATTTCCCTCACTGTCCTTCCCTGTCCCTACAAACAAGGATTAGCACAGTAAAACACACTGACACTCTCCCTACCTATAGTTTTCTGTCCCTATAAAAAATGTTTTTTTAAAGATGGTTGATGATGAATGCTTTAGCACAGTATAGCACAAGGAGAATTTCCCTCACTGTCCTTCCCTGTCCCTACAAACAAGGATTAGCACAGTAAAACACACTGACACTCTCCCTACCTATAGTTTTCTGTCCCTATAAAAAATGTTTTTTTAAAGATGGTTGATGATGAATGCTTTAGCACAGTATAGCACAAGGAGAATTTCCCTCACTGTCCTTCCCTGTCCCTACAAACAAGGATTAGCACAGTAAAACACACTGACACTCTCCCTACCTATAGTTTTCTGTCCCTATAAAAAATGTTTCTTTAAAGATGGTTGATGATGAATGCTTTAGCACAGTATAGCACAAGGAGAATTTCCCTCACTGTCCTTCCCTGTCCCTACAAACAAGGATTAGCACAGTAAAACACACTGACACTCTCCCTACCTATAGTTTTCTGTCCCTATAAAAAATGTTTTTTTAAAGATGGTTGATGATGAATGCTTTAGCACAGTATAGCACAAGGAGAATTTCCCTCACTGTCCTTCCCTGTCCCTACAAACAAGGATTAGCACAGTAAAACACACTGACACTCTCCCTACCTATAGTTTTCTGTCCCTATAAAAAATGTTTTTTTAAAGATGGTTGATGATGAATGCTTTAGCACAGTATAGCACAAGGAGAATTTCACTCACTGTCCTTCCCTGTCCCTACAAACAAGGATTAGGACAGTAAAACACACTGACACTCTCCCTACCTATATTTTTCTGTCCCTATAAAAAATGTTTCTTTAAAGATGGTTGATGATGAATGCTTTAGCACAGTATAGCACAAGGAGAATTTCCCTCACTGTCCTTCCCTGTCCCTACAAACAAGGATTAGCACAGTAAAACACACTGACACTCTCCCTACCTATAGTTTTCTGTCCCTATAAAAAATGTTTTTTTTAAAGATGGTTGATGATGAATGCTTTAGCACAGTATAGCACAAGGAGAATTTCCCTCACTGTCCTTCCCTGTCCCTACAAACAAGGATTAGCACAGTAAAACACACTGACACTCTCCCTACCTATAGTTTTCTGTCCCTATAAAAAATGTTTTTTTAAAGATGGTTGATGATGAATGCTTTAGCACAGTATAGCACAAGGAGAATTTCCCTCACTGTCCTTCCCTGTCCCTACAAACAAGGATTAGCACAGTAAAACACACTGACACTCTCCCTACCTATAGTTTTCTGTCCCTATAAAAAATGTTTTTTTAAAGATGGTTGATGATGAATGCTTTAGCACAGTATAGCACAAGGAGAATTTCCCTCACTGTCCTTCCCTGTCCCTACAAACAAGGATTAGCACAGTAAAACACACTGACACTCTCCCTACCTATAGTTTTCTGTCCCTATAAAAAATGTTTTTTTAAAGATGGTTGATGATGAATGCTTTAGCACAGTATAGCACAAGGAGAATTTCCCTCACTGTCCTTCCCTGTCCCTACAAACAAGGATTAGCACAGTAAAACACACTGACACTCTCCCTACCTATAGTTTTCTGTCCCTATAAAAAATGTTTTTTTAAAGATGGTTGATGATGAATGCTTTAGCACAGTATAGCACAAGGAGAATTTCTCTCACTGTCCTTCCCTGTCCCTACAAACAAGGATTAGCACAGTAAAACACACTGACACTCTCCCTACCTATAGTTTTCTGTCCCTATAAAAAATGTTTTTTTAAAGATGGTTGATGATGAATGCTTTAGCACAGTATAGCACAAGGAGAATTTCCCTCACTGTCCTTCCCTGTCCCTACAAACAAGGATTATCACAGTAAAACACACTGACACTCTCCCTACCTATAGTTTTCTGTCCCTATAAAAAATGTTTTTTTTAAAGATGGTTGATGATGAATGCTTTAGCACAGTATAGCACAAGGAGAATTTCCCTCACTGTCCTTCCCTGTCCCTACAAACAAGGATTAGCACAGTAAAACACACTGACACTCTCCCTACCTATAGTTTTCTGTCCCTATAAAAAATGTTTTTTTAAAGATGGTTGATGATGAATGCTTTAGCACAGTATAGCACAAGGAGAATTTCCCTCACTGTCCTTCCCTGTCCCTACAAACAAGGATTAGCACAGTAAAACACACTGACACTCTCCCTACCTATAGTTTTCTGTCCCTATAAAAAATGTTTTTTTAAAGATGGTTGATGATGAATGCTTTAGCACAGTATAGCACAAGGAGAATTTCCCTCACTGTCCTTCCCTGTCCCTACAAACAAGGATTAGCACAGTAAAACACACTGACACTCTCCCTACCTATAGTTTTCTGTCCCTATAAAAAATGTTTTTTTAAAGATGGTTGATGATGAATGCTTTAGCACAGTATAGCACAAGGAGAATTTCCCTCACTGTCCTTCCCTGTCCCTACAAACAAGGATTAGCACAGTAAAACACACTGACACTCTCCCTACCTATAGTTTTCTGTCCCTATAAAAAATGTTTTTTTAAAGATGGTTGATGATGAATGCTTTAGCACAGTATAGCACAAGGAGAATTTCTCTCACTGTCCTTCCCTGTCCCTACAAACAAGGATTAGCACAGTAAAACACACTGACACTCTCCCTACCTATAGTTTTCTGTCCCTATAAAAAATGTTTTTTTAAAGATGGTTGATGATGAATGCTTTAGCACAGTATAGCACAAGGAGAATTTCCCTCACTGTCCTTCCCTGTCCCTACAAACAAGGATTATCACAGTAAAACACACTGACACTCTCCCTACCTATAGTTTTCTGTCCCTATAAAAAATGTTTTTTTTAAAGATGGTTGATGATGAATGCTTTAGCACAGTATAGCACAAGGAGAATTTCCCTCACTGTCCTTCCCTGTCCCTACAAACAAGGATTAGCACAGTAAAACACACTGACACTCTCCCTACCTATAGTTTTCTGTCCCTATAAAAAATGTTTTTTTAAAGATGGTTGATGATGAATGCTTTAGCACAGTATAGCACAAGGAGAATTTCCCTCACTGTCCTTCCCTGTCCCTACAAACAAGGATTAGCACAGTAAAACACACTGACACTCTCCCTACCTATAGTTTTCTGTCCCTATAAAAAATGTTTTTTTAAAGATGGTTGATGATGAATGCTTTAGCACAGTATAGCACAAGGAGAATTTCCCTCACTGTCCTTCCCTGTCCCTACAAACAAGGATTAGCACAGTAAAACACACTGACACTCTCCCTACCTATAGTTTTCTGTCCCTATAAAAAATGTTTTTTTAAAGATGGTTGATGATGAATGCTTTAGCACAGTATAGCACAAGGAGAATTTCCCTCACTGTCCTTCCCTGTCCCTACAAACAAGGATTAGCACAGTAAAACACACTGACACTCTCCCTACCTATAGTTTTCTGTCCCTGTAAAAAAAATGTTTTTTTAAAGATGGTTGATGATGAATGCTTTAGCACAGTATAGCACAAGGAGAATTTCTCTCACTGTCCTTCCCTGTCCCTACAAACAAGGATTAGCACAGTAAAACACACTGACACTCTCCCTACCTATAGTTTTCTGTCCCTATAAAAAATTTTTTTTTAAAGATGGTTGATGATGAATGCTTTAGCACAGTATAGCACAAGGAGAATTTCCCTCACTGTCCTTCCCTGTCCCTACAAACAAGGATTATCACAGTAAAACACACTGACACTCTCCCTACCTATAGTTTTCTGTCCCTATAAAAAATGTTTCTTTAAAGATGGTTGATGATGAATGCTTTAGCACAGTATAGCACAAGGAAAATTTCCCTCACTGTCCTTCCCTGTCCCTACAAACAAGGATTAGCACAGTAAAACACACTGACACTCTCCCTACCTATAGTTTTCTGTCCCTATAAAAAATGTTTTTTTAAAGATGGTTGATGATGAATGCTTTAGCACAGTATAGCACAAGGAGAATTTCCCTCACTGTCCTTCCCTGTCCCTACAAACAAGGATTAGCACAGTAAAACACACTGACACTCTCCCTACCTATAGTTTTCTGTCCCTATAAAAAATGTTTTTTTAAAGATGGTTGATGATGAATGCTTTAGCACAGTATAGCACAAGGAGAATTTCCCTCACTGTCCTTCCCTGTCCCTACAAACAAGGATTAGCACAGTAAAACACACTGATACTCTCCCTACCTATAGTTTTCTGTCCCTATAAAAAATGTTTCTTTAAAGATGGTTGATGATGAATGCTTTAGCACAGTATAACACAAGGAGAATTTCCCTCACTGTCCTTCCCTGTCCCTACAAACAAGGATTAGCACAGTAAAACACACTGACACTCTCCCTACCTATAGTTTTCTGTCCCTATAAAAAATGTTTCTTTAAAGATGGTTGATGATGAATGCTTTAGCACAGTATAGCACAAGGAGAATTTCCCTCACTGTCCTTCCCTGTCCCTACAAACAAGGATTAGCACAGTAAAACACACTGACACTCTCCCTACCTATAGTTTTCTGTCCCTATAAAAAATGTTTTTTTAAAGATGGTTGATGATGAATGCTTTAGCACAGTATAGCACAAGGAGAATTTCCCTCACTGTCCTTCCCTGTCCCTACAAACAAGGATTAGCACAGTAAAACACACTGACACTCTCCCTACCTATAGTTTTCTGTCCCTATAAAAAATGTTTTTTTAAAGATGGTTGATGATGAATGCTTTAGCACAGTATAGCACAAGGAGAATTTCCCTCACTGTCCTTCCCTGTCCCTACAAACAAGGATTAGCACAGTAAAACACACTGACACTCTCCCTACCTATAGTTTTCTGTCCCTATAAAAAATGTTTCTTTAAAGATGGTTGATGATGAATGCTTTAGCACAGTATAGCACAAGGAGAATTTCCCTCACTGTCCTTCCCTGTCCCTACAAACAAGGATTAGCACAGTAAAACACACTGACACTCTCCCTACCTATAGTTTTCTGTCCCTATAAAAAATGTTTTTTTAAAGATGGTTGATGATGAATGCTTTAGCACAGTATAGCACAAGGAGAATTTCCCTCACTGTCCTTCCCTGTCCCTACAAACAAGGATTAGCACAGTAAAATACACTGACACTCTCCCTACCTATAGTTTTCTGTCCCTATAAAAAATGTTTCTTTAAAGATGGTTGATGATGAATGCTTTAGCACAGTATAGCACAAGGAGAATTTCCCCCACTGTCCTTCCCTGTCCCTACAAACAAGGATTAGCACAGTAAAACACACTGACACTCTCCCTACCTATAGTTTTCTGTCCCTATAAAAAATGTTTCTTTAAAGATGGTTGATAATGAATGCTTTAGCACAGTATAGCACAAGGAGAATTTCCCTCACTGTCCTTCCCTGTCCCTACAAACAAGGATTAGCACAGTAAAACACACTGACACTCTCCCTACCTATAGTTTTCTGTCCCTATAAAAAATGTTTTTTTAAAGATGGTTGATGATGAATGCTTTAGCACAGTATAGCACAAGGAGAATTTCCCTCACTGTCCTTCCCTGTCCCTACAAACAAGGATTAGCACAGTAAAACACACTGACACTCTCCCTACCTATAGTTTTCTGTCCCTATAAAAAATGTTTTTTTAAAGATGGTTGATGATGAATGCTTTAGCACAGTATAGCACAAGGAGAATTTCCCTCACTGTCCTTCCCTGTCCCTACAAACAAGGATTAGCACAGTAAAACACACTGACACTCTCCCTACCTATAGTTTTCTGTCCCTATAAAAAATGTTTTTTTAAAGATGGTTGATGATGAATGCTTTAGCACAGTATAGCACAAGGAGAATTTCCCTCACTGTCCTTCCCTGTCCCTACAAACAAGGATTAGCACAGTAAAACACACTGACACTCTCCCTACCTATAGTTTTCTGTCCCTATAAAAAATGTTTTTTTAAAGATGGTTGATGATGAATGCTTTAGCACAGTATAGCACAAGGAGAATTTCCCTCACTGTCCTTCCCTGTCCCTACAAACAAGGATTAGCACAGTAAAACACACTGACACTCTCCCTACCTATAGTTTTCTGTCCCTATAAAAAATGTTTTTTTAAAGATGGTTGATGATGAATGCTTTAGCACAGTATAGCACAAGGAGAATTTCCCTCACTGTCCTTCCCTGTCCCTACAAACAAGGATTAGCACAGTAAAACACACTGACACTCTCCCTACCTATAGTTTTCTGTCCCTATAAAAAATGTTTTTTTAAAGATGGTTGATGATGAATGCTTTAGCACAGTATAGCACAAGGAGAATTTCCCTCACTGTCCTTCCCTGTCCCTACAAACAAGGATTAGCACAGTAAAACACACTGACACTCTCCCTACCTATAGTTTTCTGTCCCTATAAAAAATGTTTTTTTAAAGATGGTTGATGATGAATGCTTTAGCACAGTATAGCACAAGGAGAATTTCCCTCACTGTCCTTCCCTGTCCCTACAAACAAGGATTAGCACAGTAAAACACACTGACACTCTCCCTACCTATAGTTTTCTGTCCCTATAAAAAATGTTTCTTTAAAGATGGTTGATGATGAATGCTTTAGCACAGTATAGCACAAGGAGAATTTCCCTCACTGTCCTTCCCTGTCCCTACAAACAAGGATTAGCACAGTAAAACACACTGACACTCTCCCTACCTATAGTTTTCTGTCCCTATAAAAAATGTTTTTTTAAAGATGGTTGATGATGAATGCTTTAGCACAGTATAGCACAAGGAGAATTTCCCTCACTGTCCTTCCCTGTCCCTACAAACAAGGATTAGCACAGTAAAACACACTGACAATCTCCCTACCTATAGTTTTCTGTCCCTATAAAAAATGTTTTTTTAAAGATGGTTGATGATGAATGCTTTAGCACAGTATAGCACAAGGAGAATTTCCCTCACTGTCCTTCCCTGTCCCTACAAACAAGGATTAGGACAGTAAAACACACTGACACTCTCCCTACCTATATTTTTCTGTCCCTATAAAAAATGTTTCTTTAAAGATGGTTGATGATGAATGCTTTAGCACAGTATAGCACAAGGAGAATTTCCCTCACTGTCCTTCCCTGTCCCTACAAACAAGGATTAGCACAGTAAAACACACTGACACTCTCCCTACCTATAGTTTTCTGTCCCTATAAAAAATGTTTTTTTTAAAGATGGTTGATGATGAATGCTTTAGCACAGTATAGCACAAGGAGAATTTCCCTCACTGTCCTTCCCTGTCCCTACAAACAAGGATTAGCACAGTAAAACACACTGACACTCTCCCTACCTATAGTTTTCTGTCCCTATAAAAAATGTTTTTTTAAAGATGGTTGATGATGAATGCTTTAGCACAGTATAGCACAAGGAGAATTTCCCTCACTGTCCTTCCCTGTCCCTACAAACAAGGATTAGCACAGTAAAACACACTGACACTCTCCCTACCTATAGTTTTCTGTCCCTATAAAAAATGTTTTTTTAAAGATGGTTGATGATGAATGCTTTAGCACAGTATAGCACAAGGAGAATTTCCCTCACTGTCCTTCCCTGTCCCTACAAACAAGGATTAGCACAGTAAAACACACTGACACTCTCCCTACCTATAGTGTTCTGTCCCTATAAAAAATGTTTTTTTAAAGATGGTTGATGATGAATGCTTTAGCACAGTATAGCACAAGGAGAATTTCCCTCACTGTCCTTCCCTGTCCCTACAAACAAGGATTAGCACAGTAAAACACACTGACACTCTCCCTACCTATAGTTTTCTGTCCCTATAAAAAATGTTTTTTTAAAGATGGTTGATGATGAATGCTTTAGCACAGTATAGCACTAGGAGAATTTCTCTCACTGTCCTTCCCTGTCCCTACAAACAAGGATTAGCACAGTAAAACACACTGACACTCTCCCTACCTATAGTTTTCTGTCCCTATAAAAAATGTTTTTTTAAAGATGGTTGATGATGAATGCTTTAGCACAGTATAGCACAAGGAGAATTTCCCTCACTGTCCTTCCCTGTCCCTACAAACAAGGATTATCACAGTAAAACACACTGACACTCTCCCTACCTATAGTTTTCTGTCCCTATAAAAAATGTTTCTTTAAAGATGGTTGATGATGAATGCTTTAGCACAGTATAGCACAAGGAAAATTTCCCTCACTGTCCTTCCCTGTCCCTACAAACAAGGATTAGCACAGTAAAACACACTGACACTCTCCCTACCTATAGTTTTCTGTCCCTATAAAAAATGTTTTTTTAAAGATGGTTGATGATGAATGCTTTAGCACAGTATAGCACAAGGAGAATTTCCCTCACTGTCCTTCCCTGTCCCTACAAACAAGGATTAGCACAGTAAAACACACTGACACTCTCCCTACCTATAGTTTTCTGTCCCTATAAAAAATGTTTTTTTAAAGATGGTTGATGATGAATGCTTTAGCACAGTATAGCACAAGGAGAATTTCCCTCACTGTCCTTCCCTGTCCCTACAAACAAGGATTAGCACAGTAAAACACACTGACACTCTCCCTACCTATAGTTTTCTGTCCCTATAAAAAATGTTTTTTTAAAGATGGTTGATGATGAATGCTTTAGCACAGTATAACACAAGGAGAATTTCCCTCACTGTCCTTCCCTGTCCCTACAAACAAGGATTAGCACAGTAAAACACACTGACACTCTCCCTACCTATAGTTTTCTGTCCCTATAAAAAATGTTTCTTTAAAGATGGTTGATGATGAATGCTTTAGCACAGTATAGCACAAGGAGAATTTCCCTCACTGTCCTTCCCTGTCCCTACAAACAAGGATTAGCACAGTAAAACACACTGACACTCTCCCTACCTATAGTTTTCTGTCCCTATAAAAAATGTTTTTTTAAAGATGGTTGATGATGAATGCTTTAGCACAGTATAGCACAAGGAGAATTTCCCTCACTGTCCTTCCCTGTCCCTACAAACAAGGATTAGCACAGTAAAACACACTGACACTCTCCCTACCTATAGTTTTCTGTCCCTATAAAAAATGTTTTTTTAAAGATGGTTGATGATGAATGCTTTAGCACAGTATAGCACAAGGAGAATTTCCCTCACTGTCCTTCCCTGTCCCTACAAACAAGGATTAGCACAGTAAAACACACTGACACTCTCCCTACCTATAGTTTTCTGTCCCTATAAAAAATGTTTCTTTAAAGATGGTTGATGATGAATGCTTTAGCACAGTATAGCACAAGGAGAATTTCCCTCACTGTCCTTCCCTGTCCCTACAAACAAGGATTAGCACAGTAAAACACACTGACACTCTCCCTACCTATAGTTTTCTGTCCCTATAAAAAATGTTTTTTTAAAGATGGTTGATGATGAATGCTTTAGCACAGTATAGCACAAGGAGAATTTCCCTCACTGTCCTTCCCTGTCCCTACAAACAAGGATTAGCACAGTAAAACACACTGACACTCTCCCTACCTATAGTTTTCTGTCCCTATAAAAAATGTTTCTTTAAAGATGGTTGATGATGAATGCTTTAGCACAGTATAGCACAAGGAGAATTTCCCTCACTGTCCTTCCCTGTCCCTACAAACAAGGATTAGCACAGTAAAACACACTGACACTCTCCCTACCTATAGTTTTCTGTCCCTATAAAAAATGTTTCTTTAAAGATGGTTGATGATGAATGCTTTAGCACAGTATAGCACAAGGAGAATTTCCCTCACTGTCCTTCCCTGTCCCTACAAACAAGGATTAGCACAGTAAAACACACTGACACTCTCCCTACCTATAGTTTTCTGTCCCTATAAAAAATGTTTCTTTAAAGATGGTTGATGATGAATGCTTTAGCACAGTATAGCACAAGGAGAATTTCCCTCACTGTCCTTCCCTGTCCCTACAAACAAGGATTAGCACAGTAAAACACACTGACACTCTCCCTACTGTGACAGCAGGAAGGTAAAGTCACCTGGTTGCATCCAGGGGGGTAGATATATTTTGCCCAGATTCAGGCTTTACGCCGACTTATACAACTAGGTGGAGAGTTGTATAAGGCTAGTGGGCTCATGGATGACTCATACCTCTAGGGAGAGGGCTGGGCGTCGTGCAGACAGGGAGTTGATGAGACCAGCTGAAGCTTGTCAGCTCATTTAGGCCTCTATAAGAACTCCCAGATTCATTAGGTGTTAGCTCATGCCTGGAACCAGACCTGTGTGGACTGTCTAGGGAGAGTGAACCCCTGTGCGGTGAGACAAAGCCTGTGTGGCTATTTGCTTGGACATTTAAAACCAGGGACTTAGGGACTAGGACAGCACTAGGCTGATCCCAGTTGTTAGTTAGGAAACCTGTATGTTTAGTCAGAGGTCAACTTGACCAGGATTTATTTTGGTTATGTTTCTTTTGCTTTGCTGTGTTTTGTCACTGTAAATAGAAAATAAACCGCACCTTTTTTGATTTTGAAAACCACAACCTCCGTTTGCTGGGCCTGTTTTGTGTGGGGAGCCCATCCCGGGGGTCACACACACCCGCTGCCGAGCTAACCCCCTCACACTACCTATAGTTTTCTGTCCCTATAAAAAATGTTTTTTTAAAGATGGTTGATGATGAATGCTTTAGCACAGTATAGCACAAGGAGAATTTCCCTCACTGTCCTTCCCTGTCCCTACAAACAAGGATTAGCACAGTAAAACACACTGACACTCTCCCTACCTATCCTTCTCTTTCCCTAAACTAAAGGAATCCAGGTTAAGCAAGAAAAAAAAATGTCACTGTCCCTGCCTATGCTTCTCTTTCCCTGCTCCGGAACACACTACACTAGGCCACCGTGCTGGCGGCCTTTTATAGTGTGGGGCGTGTACTAAACACCCTCAGCAATAATTGGCCACAGGCATCCTGCCTGTGGCCAATCATTGCTCTCCTCGCTGCCGGCGCTGTGATTGGCCAAGCATGCGGGGTCACAGTGCATGCTTGGCCAATCACAGCGCCTGGATGACACTGCGATGGCGTAGTGCATTGTGGGTCGCGAATTAGGCGCGAACGGCCCAAATCGTTCGTTGTTCGGCGAACGATCGAACAGCCGATGTTCGAGTCGAACGTATGTTCGACTCGAACACCGAGCTCATCCCTACTGTCGGGTCACCTGAGTCCAGGTGACAGATGCACACCGTTGGAGTCAGGAGTGCACCGCTATGGTAGTGGACCCTACGACTGACTGCTGCGGATGGAACTCTGGGAGGTTCAGGAAGGCAGGTCCACTGGAGCACCAACATGGTTCCCACTGGGAGCTAGGGCATATATTCCCCAGGGCGCGGGGTCTAGGAGCCAGCAGGTGTTCACCAGAGCCTTTAGTGGTGAGGATGGACTGCGCTGAAACTGGCTCCAGGTCACAGCCCCCAGGGTCCCCCATCTCATGCTCACGGTAGGCTACAGGAGAGAGAGGAAGGAAGCAGCAGCCTGGAACAACAAGGATAGTCAGGAGATAGGCAAAAGGTCAGGGCAACAAGCAGATATGGGTAGTCAAAGAACACGCCAAAGGTCGGAATATGAAGCAGACGAGAACAGTCAAGAACGGTAAACAGGATCAGACGTAGGACACAGAGCAATGAGCACACGGAAGCCAAAACACACAATATTGATCAGCACGGCTGGCTTGCAGTGTACCGGTTAATATAGACTTCCTTGATAGGGCCTGGGGTGGAGTCATGTTTTGAGGAGAGATTACTTAAGCAACCAGGTGAAGGGCGGCTGGTTTCTCAAGCTGAACACACTGAGAGGTAAGCTGACAGACAAACATTAGTGCAGATCCATAACAGTACCCCCCTCTTACGAGGCCTCCCCCTCCCCCCGCCTGGGCCCAGGCTTAGAGGGAAACCTCAGATGAAATCTCCTCAACAGACGAGGTGCAAAACCTCTGATGCAGTGTTCTAAGACCTCTCCTCAGGGCCAAACCCTTTCCAATGCACGAGGTGCTAAAGAATGCCTCTACAGAGCTGAGAATTCAGAACTAACCTCGTACTTTAGATTATCCTCAAAGACCGGAACCGAGGTAGGGAGAGGACGAGAGGACTTATTCAGGACTAAAGGCTTTTTAGGAATGGGCAAGGGCATGAGAGGACCAGCAGGAGTCTGAGGAGGGTCCCCCAGACCCTTAAAGATGAGCTGGACATCCAGCATAAGACCATCAGACTGGGCAGAGGTCAGTGGATCCCTGAGGTCAGGTTGGTTAGAAGGTGACGTGTCACAGGAGTCAAGCTGGATAGCTGAAACACAAGAAAAATGCAGAGAGCCCTGAAAAAAAGGTTGAAAACCCCACCTGGCCGAATGAGGCAGCCTATCCAAAGGATGGATTGAGCCTCTTAGACCAGTTTGAATGGACGTAGTAGTAGTAGTGTGAGGCCAGGTTACAGAAGGTTCTGAATAAGAAAAAGCAGGAGGCTCACTGGGCATGGGCTGGACTGGTATAACTGGAGCAGAGGCCGACTCAATAGCATCGCCAGGTGTAGCGACTACCTGAATCGCATCGCAAGGCGTAGCGACTGTGGAACTTGCGGACAAGTTAGCCTGGCTGTGCGTCCAAGGGAGTTTAGGGACAGGCAAAGGTAAATGGTTATGCAAACTGGAGTGAATCATCGGTTCACTCACCCAGAGTGCCACATGACCTAGAGAGTGCATCAGCCCGACTATTGCAGGACACATCCCAGAAATCGCTACATGTAGCAGGAAGAGCAGAAGATACTGGGATGGTGGCAACAGGAAGTTTCTCTTTTGGGGCAACCTTGAGTAGTTAGGACGAGGATCAGGAGGAACCCCAAGTCAGGATCTGTCCAACAATCCAGTTAACGTGTGGAGAATGAAGCCGTAACAAAAGGAAGACCCAAAACGATAGGAGCTGAGGTATTATGTAAGATAAGGAAGGATATCCACTCCTGGTGGAGTGTCCCTACCGACATCTTAACAGGGAGGGTCTGTAAGCGGATAGGGCCCCCTGGGAGAACAGTGCCATCAATCGCCAAGACCACCAATGGCGTGGTGAGGGGCAAAAGGGTAAGTCTCATGGAAGATGCAGTTCCCCAGTCCATGAAATTGCCAGTGGCTACGGAATCCAGATATGCCGAGACCGAAGGAGAAGAAGCGCCAACATGAAGGAACACAGAAAGAAGAAGACGAGAAGGTGAAGGTGATATTTCTGGGTCCAATACTCCACCTTCCAGATGTATTAGACCCAAGCCTTTTTTCAGACGAAGAGAGGAAGTTTAACGAAAATGATATTTGGCCCCACAATAGAGGCACGGTCCCAGAGTTCTCCGCCTAGCGTGTTCCACATGAGAAAGCCTGGTCTGACCCAGCTGCATAGGTTCCTCAGCTGGCAGGAAGTGCTCCACGGGTCGAAGAGAGGGGAGCTCGGGCTGCCTAAAGACCGGGGAGTCCTGGAGTCTTTTTTCCAGGGTCCTCTCCGGAAAGCGAATATTGATCTGGTTACACAAGGAGATGACACCGTTAGAGTCAGGAGTGCACCACTAAGGTAGTGGACCCTACGACTGACTGCTGCGGATGGAATTTTGGGAGGTTCAGGAAGGCAGGTCCACTGGAGCACCAACACTGATCCCACTGGGAGCTAGAGCATAGATTCCCCAGGGCGCAGAGCCTAAGAGCCAGCAGGTGTTCACCAGAGCCTCTAGTGGTGAGGATGGACTGCTCTTAAACTGGCTCCAGGTCACGGCCCCCAGGGTCTCCCAGCTCACGATTGGCTACAAGAGAGAGAGAAAGGAAGCACCAGCCTGGAACAGCAAGGATAGTCAGCAGATATGGGTAGTTAAAGAACACGCCAAAGGTCGGCATATGAAGCAGATGAGGACAGTCAAGAACAAGCCAAGGTCGGTAAACAGGATCAGACGTAGGACACAGAGCAATGAGCACACGGAAGCCAAAACACACAATATTGATCAGCATGGCTGGCTTGCAGTGCACAGGTTAATATAGACTTCCCTGATAGGGCCTGGGGTGGAGCTATGCTTTGAGAAGAGATTACTTAAGCAGCCAGGTGAAGGGTGGCTGGTCTCTCAAGCTGAACACATGGAGAGGTAAGCTGACAAACAAACATTACTGCGGATCCATGACAGAACCCAGGGGCCACTGGTATTAACTAGTGATGAGCCGAACACCCCCGGGTTCGGTTCGCACCAGAACCCGCGAACGGACCGAAAGTTCGTACGAACATTAGAACCCTATTAAATACAATGGATGCGAACGTTCGAATTCTAAAGTGCTAATTATAACAACTATTATGCATGTTATTGTCCTAAAAAGGGTTTGGGAACCCGGGTTGTGCACCAGGGGACATGTATCAATGCAAAAAGAAGTTTTAAAAACGGTCGTTTTTCGGGAGCAGTCATTTTAATGATGCATAAAGTGAAAAAAAAAAAGTCAAATATTCCTTTAAATATCGTACCTGGGGGGTGTCTAAAGTATGCCTGTGAAGTGCCACGTGTTTCCCGTGTTTAGAACTGTCCCTGCACAAAATTACATTTCTAAAGGAAAAAAAGCCATTTAAAACTGCTTGCGGCTTTAATGTAATGTCTGGTCCCGGTAATATGGATGAAAATCTTTAAGAAAAATGGCATAGCTACCCCATGACCCCCCCCCCTACCCCAGCCCATTACCAGCCCCTTTGGGTCTTGTATGGATATTAAGGGGAACCCCGCACATAAAATAAAAAAGGCCCTATATACTCTGAACAGCCGTATACAGGCGGTGCATACAAGACAGGGACTGTAGGTTTGTTCTTATGTAGAATCTGTTTGTAATTTTGAACAGGTACATTGTTGAAGTGTAGCTCCAGCCCAAAAATCTATTTTTAAACTTTTTGGAAAACATAGGTAAGGGTTATCACCCCTGTAACATTTGTTTTGCTGCCTGTGCCCCTGTTCAGAACATTTCACCTCACTTTCCGTCCCAATGACAACTGTTTTTGAAATGTGGTGTTTTTCTTGAAACAAGGATTGCTGATAAAGCATCAGTACAGAGGAGACACCTTTCTCCCATATTTATTCTTACAGGAGAGAATTTTCCTTCCTAGTGGTAGATTTCCTCTCACTTCCTGTTGTCTTCTTGCGTTTGCAAGTAGGAGTCGTTTGTAAGTTGGATGTTTGAAAGTAGGGACCTGCCGTATATACTCTGCAGAAATAGGCCCCTTAGTTGTTGGTGTTGGCACAACACTGTAAGCACTCACAGTTACTCTTGGTTGGTGCTGGAACGCCCTGCTGTCAACTATTATATCAGGAATTTTAATTACATATAATTGTTGAACAGTGGTAGTAAAAATTGGGCCTTTGATGGTGGTGCTGGTGCCACAACACTGTAAGCCCTGACAGTTACTCTTGGTGGGTGCAGCAATGGGCCCTGCTGTGAATTATTAGATCAAGAATTGTAATTACATGCCCCTTTTGAACAGGGGCTGAAAAATTGGGCCTTTCGTGGTGGTGGTGGTGGTGGCGTTGCCACAACACTGTAAGCCCTCAGAGTTACTCTTGGTGGGTGCAGCAATGGGCCCTGCTGTGAATTATTAAATCAAGAATTGTAATTGCATGCCCCTGTTGAACAGGGGCTGAAAAATTGGGCCTTTCGTGGTGGTGGTGGTGGTGGTGGTGTTGCCACAACACTGTAAGCCCTCAGAGTTACTCTTGGTGGGTGCAGCAATGGGCCCTGCTGTGAATTATTAGATCAAGAATTGTAATTACATGCCCCTTTTGAACAGGGGCTGAAAAATTGGGCCTTTCGTGGTGGTGGTGGTGGTGGCGTTGCCACAACACTGTAAGCCCTCAGAGTTACTCTTGGTGGGTGCAGCAATGGGCCCTGCTGTGAATTATTAGATCAAGAATTGTAATTGCATGCCCCTGTTGAACAGGGGCTGAAAAATTGGGCCTTAGGCACTGGTGGCACAACACTACAACCCCTCACAGATACTGTACTTGGAGCACAGCAATGAGCCCTGTTGCAAAGTATTGCTTCAAAAATTGTAATGACACGCCCCTGTTAAACAGGGGCTGAAAAATTGGGCCTTAGGCACTGGTGCCACAACACTCCAACCCCTCACAGATACTGTACTTGGAGCACAGCAATGAGCCCTATGGCAAATTATTGCTAAAAAATTGTAATTACACGCCCCTGTAAAACAGGGGCTGAAAAATTGGGCCTTAGCCACTGGTGGCGGCACCCATAAACAAAAATGATCTTCCAAGCTATCATCATCAATCGTATCATTGAGGACTCGGAGGAGGAGGATAGCCAGTCAACATAACAGCACAGGCACTCAGCATCAGCATCAGTCTTGAAGGGATGTGACATGTTAAAATCAATTAGTCTGTTATATCAGCATCAGGTGTGTGGTAGCTGGTGGTGATCCAAGACTGGTTCATCTTGATGAAAGTCAGTCGATCAACCGAGTCGGTGGACAGGCGCACCCTGTGATCCGTGACAAATCCTCCAGCAGCACTGAATGTGCGTTCCGAAAGAACGCTGGATGCAGGACAGGCCAGTAGCTCAATTGCATACTGTGCAAGCTCTGGCCAGTGATCCATCCTCAAGACCCAGTAAGCCAGAGGATTTTCGGTGGGGAAGGTGTCCAAGTCTGACCTTGCCCCTAGATATTCCTGCACCATGTTTATCAGACGCTGGCGATGGTTGCTGGAACCGATCATACTTTGGGGCTGCGGACTAAAGAATTGTCTGAACGCATCGGTCAGACGGCCACCTTCCCCACCGCTCCTTCTTTGACTGGCCGAAGCCTCAGCAACTCGTTGTCCAGGACCAGGAGTTTGTAACCTCCCAGTCTCTGGGAACGCGTTGCACAGACCTTTCTGCAAGGCCTCCCGGAGTTGTCTCATCCTCTGCTCCCTCTGCGATGGTAACATAAGGTCCGCAACCTTACCCTTGTACCGTGGATCAAGGAGAGTGGCCAGCCAGTAATGGTCCCTCTCCTTGATCCGAAGAATACGAGGATCCTTCCGCAGACTTTGCAGGATCAGGGAGGCCATGCAGCGTAGGTTTGCTGAGGCGTTCGCTCCGGAGTCCTCTGGGTCACTAAGGACGACATGATCCGCAGCCACCTCCTCCCAGCCACGTACAAGTCCACTGGTTTCTTGGGACTGTAAATCATCCCTAAAAGACTGCTGCTGATGATGCTGAGTGCCAGCCTCCACCTCCATGCTGACACAATCCTCCTCCTCCTCCTCCTCCTCGTCCTCTTCCTGTGCGATGGGTGGGACAGAAGGAACACTGTCTGGGTAAAGGGGGCCTTGAGAGGCAAGGAAGTCCTCCTCTTCCTGCCTCTATTCTGCCTCAAGTGCCCTGTCCATTATTCCACGCAGCGTGTGCTCCAACAGGTGGACAAGAGGTACAGTGTCACTGATGCATGCACTGTCACTGCTCACCATCCTCGTGGCCTCCTCAAATGGTGCCAGGACAGTGCATGCATCCCTGATCATGCCCCACTGGCGTGGAGAAAAAAAACCAAGCTCCCCTGACCCTGTCCTGGTGCCGTAGTCGCACAGGTACTTATTAATGGCCCTCTGCTGCGTGTGCAGCCGCTGCAGCATGGCCAACGTTGAGTTCCACCTGGTGGGCATGTCACATATAAGGCGGTTCTTGGGCAGGTTCAACTCCTTTTGCAGCTCAGCCAGGCGAGCACTGGCATTATAAGATCTGCGGAAATGCACACAGACTTTCCTGGCCTGCCTCAGGATATCCTGTAAGCCCGGGTACCTGCCCAAGAACCGCTGCACCACCAGGTTAAGGACGTGAGCCACACAGGGCACATGGGTCAGTTGTCCCTGTCGGAGGGCGGAGAGGAGGTTGGTGCCATTGTCGCAAACCACCATTCCTGGCTTAAGCTGGCGTGGCGTCAACCACCTCTCGGCCTGGCCCTGCAGAGCAGACAGGACCTCTGCCCCAGTGTGGCTTCTGTCCCCCAAACACACCAGCGCAAGCACGGCATGGCATCTTTTTGCCTGCGTACTTGCGTAGCCCCTTGAACGCCTACGGAGCACCGCTGGTTCCGAGGACAAACCACAGGAAGAGGCCATGGAGGAAGAAGAAGAGGAGGGGGTGGAGGAGAGAGGTGTGTCACAACCAGTAGTAGCATTTTGGAGGCGTGGCGGTGGAACAACCTCCAACACTACTGCACCTTGTCCTGCATCCTTCCCAGCTGCCAAAAGAGTGACCCAATGGGCCGTGAAAGAAAGGTAACGTCCCTGTCCATGCCTGCTGGACCATGAGTCAGCGGTAATATGCACCTTACCGCTGACCGCCCTGTCCAGCGAGGCCAAGACATTGCCTTCCACATGCCGGTAGAGAGCCGGAATAGCCTTCCGTGAGAAAAAGTGGCGTTTGGGAACCTGCCACTGAGGAACCGCACATTGCACAAACTCACGGAAGGGGGCCGAGTCTACCAACTGAAAAGGCAGCAGTTGAAGCGCTAGCAATTTAGCCAAGCTAGCATTCAACCGCTGGGCATGTGGATGGCTGGGAGTGAACTTCTTTCGACGGTCCAGCAGCTGGGGCAGGGAAATTTGCCTGCTAGAATCGGACGTCGGTGTACTGCTAGCAGAGTGGCCGCAAGTACTTGGCTGTGACACACCTAATTCTACACCTTCATTCCTCTCAGTGCATGTTTCAGAGAGGACTGAAGTTATAGTGGGGTTGGAGATCCCAGCTGATGCGGTGCAAGGAGAGGTCCGCTTTGTTCTTTGGTGTGGGTCTTTGAGGTAGGCTTGCCAACGAGCTGCATGGCAGGTCAACATATGTCTGGTCAGGCATGTGGTACCCAAGCGGCTGATGTTTTGGCCACGCGATATACGCTTGAGACATATGTTGCAAACATCAGCTGTGCGATCTGATGCACTAGCCTCAAAAAAGGCCCACACCAAAGAACTTTTTGAATGACGGGCAGAGGCAGCGCCCTGCACAGGCAGAGCTCTGCGGTGTGGTTCCGTCGGTGTACTGCCCTTACGCTGGCCACCAAAGGGCATCCTGCCTCGTTGGAGATGTGCCTCCTCCTCATCCTCCTCCTCCTCCTCTCTCCTATTAGGCACCCACGTGGAGTCAGTGACCTCATCATCCCCTCCCTCCTCATCACTGGAGCCAATCTGGCAGTATGCTGCAGCTGCTGGAACATGACTGCCAGATTGGTGTCCTTCTTGAGCATCCCCTCTGTCTGCTCTCACGCTACTGCCTTCCTCTAGCTGGGTTTCATCATCAGACCCTTCGAAACGCTGGGCATCCTCCTGGAGCATGTACCCAACACTGTGCTCAAACAGTTCGGGGGACTCCTCAGGAGGAGGACATGGTGGGTCTAGGGAAGGAGTGACTGATGATGAGTATGACATTGATACCAGGGAAGAGGACGCTTTGGCAGCTGCTTTTCCAGTACCCTGAGCCTGGGTGAGAGAGGATGAGGAGGAGGAGGAGGGCTTGGTCATCCACTCTACCAAGTCTTCGGCATGATGTGGCTCAACATGTCCAGCTGCCGAAAAGAAGGACAAGCGTGTCCCATGGCCATGTGCTGATGACAATGCACCGCGTCCACGACCAGCACTGTTGCCCCCAGACACAGAGCCTGCTTGCCCTCTTTTATTGCCTCCTGACTGTCTGCCTCTCCTTGTTTGCCTTCCAGACATTCTAATAGATGGCCTGCAGGGAGATGGGAAAAAAGCAATAAGGGCTACCTTCAGGTGTCCTTCTCTGTCCCTTTACTTAAGGATTTCTAAATATGGTTGAGGATGATTGCTTTTGCACAGAATAGCACAACGACAATTTCCCTGACTGTGCAAAAAAACAAGGATTTCAAAGATGGTTGATGAGGAATGCTTTAGCACACTATAGCACAAGGAGAATTCCCTCACTGTCCTTCCCTGTCCCTAGAAACAAGGATTCGCACAGTAAAACACACTGACACTCTCCCTACCTATAGTTTTCTGTCCCTAGAAAAAATGTTTTTTTAAAGCACACTATAGCACAAGGAGAATTCCCTCACTGTCCTTCCCTGTCCCTAGAAACAAGGATTTGCACAGTAAAAGACACTGACACTCTCCCTACCTATAGTTTTCTGTCCCTAGAAAAAATGTTTTTTTAAAGCACACTATAGCACAAGGAGAATTTCACTCACTTTCCTTCTTTGTCCCTAGAAACAAGGTTTATCACAGTGAAAGAAACTGACACTCTTCCTTCCTATAGTTTTCTGTCCCTAGAAAAAAATGTTTTTTTAAAGCACACTATAGCACAAGGAGAATTCCCTCACTGTCCTTCCCTGTCCCTAGAAACAAGGATTCGCACAGTAAAAGACACTGACACTCTCCCTACCTATAGTTTTCTGTCCCTAGAAAAAATGTTTTTTTAAAGCACACTATAGCACAAGGAGAATTCCCTCACTGTCCTTCCCTGTCCCTAGAAACAAGGATTCGCACAGTAAAACACACTGACACTCTCCCTACCTATACTTTTCTGTCCCTAGAAAAAATGTTTTTTTAAAGCACACTATAGCACAAGGAGAATTCCCTCACTGTCCTTCCCTGTCCCTAGAAACAAGGATTCGCACAGTAAAAGACACTGACACTCTCCCTACCTATAGTTTTCTGTCCCTAGAAAAAATGTTTTTTTAAAGCACACTATAGCACAAGGAGAATTCCCTCACTGTCCTTCCCTGTCCCTAGAAACAAGGATTCGCACAGTAAAAGACACTGACACTCTCCCTACCTATAGTTTTCTGTCCCTAGAAAAAAAGTTTTTTTAAAGCACACTATAGCACAAGGAGAATTTCACTCACTTTCCTTCTTTGTCCCTAGAAACAAGGTTTATCACAGTGAAAGAAACTGACACTCTTCCTTCCTATAGTTTTCTGTCCCTAGAAAAAAATGTTTTTTTAAAGCACACTATAGCACAAGGAGAATTCCCTCACTGTCCTTCCCTGTCCCTAGAAACAAGGATTCGCACAGTAAAAGACACTGACACTCTCCCTACCTATAGTTTTATGTCCCTAGAAAAAATGTTTTTTTAAAGCACACTATAGCACAAGGAGAATTCCCTCACTGTCCTTCCCTGTCCCTAGAAACAAGGATTCGCACAGTAAAAGACACTGACACTCTCCCTACCTATAGTTTTCTGTCCCTAGAAAAAATGTTTTTTTAAAGCACACTATAGCACAAGGAGAATTCCGTCACTGTCCTTCCCTGTCCCTAGAAACAAGGATTCGCACAGTAAAAGACACTGACACTCTCCCTACCTATAGTTTTCTGTCCCTAGAAAAAATGTTTTTTTAAAGCACACTATAGCACAAGGAGAATTCCCTCACTGTCCTTCCCTGTCCCTAGAAACAAGGATTCGCACAGTAAAAGACACTGACACTCTCCCTACCTATAGTTTTCTGTCCCTAGAAAAAATGTTTTTTTAAAGCACACTATAGCACAAGGAGAATTTCACTCACTTTCCTTCTTTGTCCCTAGAAACAAGGTTTATCACAGTGAAAGAAACTGACACTCTTCCTTCCTATAGTTTTCTGTCCCTAGAAAAAAATGTTTTTTTAAAGCACACTATAGCACAAGGAGAATTCCCTCACTGTCCTTCCCTGTCCCTAGAAACAAGGATTCGCACAGTAAAAGACACTGACACTCTCCCTACCTATAGTTTTCTGTCCCTAGAAAAAATGTTTTTTTAAAGCACACTATAGCACAAGGAGAATTCCCTCACTGTCCTTCCCTGTCCCTAGAAACAAGGATTCGCACAGTAAAACACACTGACACTCTCCCTACCTATAGTTTTCTGTCCCTAGAAAAAATGTTTTTTTAAAGCACACTATAGCACAAGGAGAATTCCCTCACTGTCCTTCCCTGTCCCTAGAAACAAGGATTCGCACAGTAAAAGACACTGACACTCTCCCTACCTATAGTTTTCTGTCCCTAGAAAAAATGTTTTTTTAAAGCACACTATAGCACAAGGAGAATTTCACTCACTTTCCTTCTTTGTCCCTAGAAACAAGGATTATCACAGTGAAAGAAACTGACACTCTCCCTACCTATAGTTTTCTGTCCCTAGAAAAATTTTTTTTTTAAAGCACACTATAGCACAAGGAGAATTCCTTCACTGTCCTTCCCTGTCCCTAGAAACAAGGATTCGCACAGTAAAACACACTGACACTCTCCCTACCTATAGTTTTCTGTCCCTAGAAAAAATGTTTTTTTAAAGCACACTATAGCACAAGGAGAATTCCCTCACTGTCCTTCCCTGTCCCTAGAAACAAGGATTCGCACAGTAAAAGACACTGACACTCTCCCTACCTATAGTTTTCTGTCCCTAGAAAAAATGTTTTTTTAAAGCACACTATAGCACAAGGAGAATTTCACTCACTTTCCTTCTTTGTCCCTAGAAACAAGGTTTATCACAGTGAAAGAAACTGACACTCTTCCTTCCTATAGTTTTCTGTCCCTAGAAAAAAATGTTTTTTTAAAGCACACTATAGCACAAGGAGAATTCCCTCACTGTCCTTCCCTGTCCCTAGAAACAAGGATTCGCACAGTAAAACACACTGACACTCTCCCTACCTATAGTTTTCTGTCCCTAGAAAAAATGTTTTTTTAAAGCACACTATAGCACAAGGAGAATTCCCTCACTGTCCTTCCCTGTCCCTAGAAACAAGGATTCGCACAGTAAAAGACACTGACACTCTCCCTACCTATAGTTTTCTGTCCCTAGAAAAAATGTTTTTTTAAAGCACACTATAGCACAAGGAGAATTCCCTCACTGTCCTTCCCTGTCCCTAGAAACAAGGATTCGCACAGTAAAAGACACTGACACTCTCCCTACCTATAGTTTTCTGTCCCTAGAAAAAATGTTTTTTTAAAGCACACTATAGCACAAGGAGAATTTCACTCACTTTCCTTCTTTGTCCCTAGAAACAAGGTTTATCACAGTGAAAGAAACTGACACTCTTCCTTCCTATAGTTTTCTGTCCCTAGAAAAAAATGTTTTTTTAAAGCACACTATAGCACAAGGAGAATTCCCTCACTATCCTTCCCTGTCCCTAGAAACAAGGATTCGCACAGTAAAATACACTGACACTCTCCCTACCTATAGTTTTCTGTCCCTAGAAAAAATGTTTTTTTAAAGCACACTATAGCACAAGGAGAATTCCCTCACTGTCCTTCCCTGTCCCTAGAAACAAGGATTCGCACAGTAAAACACACTGACACTCTCCCTACCTATAGTTTTCTGTCCCTAGAAAAAATGTTTTTTTAAAGCACACTATAGCACAAGGAGAATTCCCTCACTGTCCTTCCCTGTCCCTAGAAACAAGGATTCGCACAGTAAAAGACACTGACACTCTCCCTACCTATAGTTTTCTGTCCCTAGAAAAAATGTTTTTTTAAAGCACACTATAGCACAAGGAGAATTCCCTCACTGTCCTTCCCTGTCCCTAGAAACAAGGATTCGCACAGTAAAAGACACTGACACTCTCCCTACCTATAGTTTTCTGTCCCTAGAAAAAATGTTTTTTTAAAGCACACTATAGCACAAGGAGAATTTCACTCACTTTCCTTCTTTGTCCCTAGAAACAAGGATTATCACAGTGAAAGAAACTGACACTCTCCCTACCTATAGTTTTCTGTCCCTAGAAAAAATGTTTTTTTAAAGCACACTATAGCACAAGGAGAATTCCCTCACTGTCCTTCCCTGTCCCTAGAAACAAGGATTCACACAGTAAAACACACTGACACTCTCCCTACCTATAGTTTTCTGTCCCTAGAAAAAATGTTTTTTTAAAGCACACTATAGCACAAGGAGAATTCCCTCACTGTCTTTCCCTGTCCCTAGAAACAAGGATTCGCACAGTAAAAGACACTGACACTCTCCCTACCTATAGTTTTCTGTCCCTAGAAAAAAAGTTTTTTTAAAGCACACTATAGCACAAGGAGAATTTCACTCACTTTCCTTCTTTGTCCCTAGAAACAAGGTTTATCACAGTGAAAGAAACTGACACTCTTCCTTCCTATAGTTTTCTGTCCCTAGAAAAAAAATGTTTTTTTAAAGCACACTATAGCACAAGGAGAATTCCCTCACTGTCCTTCCCTGTCCCTAGAAACAAGGATTCGCACAGTAAAAGACACTGACACTCTCCCTACCTATAGTTTTATGTCCCTAGAAAAAATGTTTTTTTAAAGCACACTATAGCACAAGGAGAATTCCCTCACTGTCCTTCCCTGTCTCTAGAAACAAGGATTCGCACAGTAAAACACACTGACACTCTCCCTACCTATAGTTTTCTGTCCCTAGAAAAAATGTTTTTTTAAAGCACACTATAGCACAAGGAGAATTCCCTCACTGTCCTTCCCTGTCCCTAGAAACAAGGATTCGCACAGTAAAAGACACTGACACTCTCCCTACCTATAGGTTTCTGTCCCTAGAAAAAATGTTTTTTTAAAGCACACTATAGCACAAGGAGAATTTCACTCACTTTCCTTCTTTGTCCCTAGAAACAAGGTTTATCACAGTGAAAGAAACTGACACTCTTCCTTCCTATAGTTTTCTGTCCCTAGAAAAAAATGTTTTTTTAAAGCACACTATAGCACAAGGAGAATTCCCTCACTGTCCTTCCCTGTCCCTAGAAACAAGGATTCGCACAGTAAAAGACACTGACACTCTCCCTACCTATAGTTTTCTGTCCCTAGAAAAAATGTTTTTTTAAAGCACACTATAGCACAAGGAGAATTCCGTCACTGTCCTTCCCTGTCCCTAGAAACAAGGATTCGCACAGTAAAAGACACTGACACTCTCCCTACCTATAGTTTTCTGTCCCTAGAAAAAATGTTTTTTTAAAGCACACTATAGCACAAGGAGAATTCCCTCACTGTCCTTCCCTGTCCCTAGAAACAAGGATTCGCACAGTAAAAGACACTGACACTCTCCCTACCTATAGTTTTCTGTCCCTAGAAAAAATGTTTTTTTAAAGCACACTATAGCACAAGGAGAATTTCACTCACTTTCCTTCTTTGTCCCTAGAAACAAGGTTTATCACAGTGAAAGAAACTGACACTCTTCCTTCCTATAGTTTTCTGTCCCTAGAAAAAAATGTTTTTTTAAAGCACACTATAGCACAAGGAGAATTCCCTCACTATCCTTCCCTGTCCCTAGAAACAAGGATTCGCACAGTAAAAGACACTGACACTCTCCCTACCATAGTTTTCTGTCCCTAGAAAAAATGTTTTTTTAAAGCACACTATAGCACAAGGAGAATTCCCTCACTGTCCTTCCCTGTCCCTAGAAACAAGGATTCGCACAGTAAAACACACTGACACTCTCCCTACCTATAGTTTTCTGTCCCTAGAAAAAATGTTTTTTTAAAGCACACTATAGCACAAGGAGAATTCCCTCACTGTCCTTCCCTGTCCCTAGAAACAAGGATTCGCACAGTAAAAGACACTGACACTCTCCCTACCTATAGTTTTCTGTCCCTAGAAAAAATGTTTTTTTTAAAGCACACTATAGCACAAGGAGAATTTCACTCACTTTCCTTCTTTGTCCCTAGAAACAAGGATTATCACAGTGAAAGAAACTGACACTCTCCCTACCTATAGTTTTCTGTCCCTAGAAAAAATTTTTTTTAAAGCACACTATAGCACAAGGAGAATTCCTTCACTGTCCTTCCCTGTCCCTAGAAACAAGGATTCGCACAGTAAAACACACTGACACTCTCCCTACCTATAGTTTTCTGTCCCTAGAAAAAATGTTTTTTTAAAGCACACTATAGCACAAGGAGAATTCCCTCACTGTCCTTCCCTGTCCCTAGAAACAAGGATTCGCACAGTAAAAGACACTGACACTCTCCCTACCTATAGTTTTCTGTCCCTAGAAAAAATGTTTTTTTAAAGCACACTATAGCACAAGGAGAATTTCACTCACTTTCCTTCTTTGTCCCTAGAAACAAGGTTTATCACAGTGAAAGAAACTGACACTCTTCCTTCCTATAGTTTTCTGTCCCTAGAAAAAAATGTTTTTTTAAAGCACACTATAGCACAAGGAGAATTCCCTCACTGTCCTTCCCTGTCCCTAGAAACAAGGATTCGCACAGTAAAACACACTGACACTCTCCCTACCTATAGTTTTCTGTCCCTAGAAAAAATGTTTTTTTAAAGCACACTATAGCACAAGGAGAATTCCCTCACTGTCCTTCCCTGTCCCTAGAAACAAGGATTCGCACAGTAAAAGACACTGACACTCTCCCTACCTATAGTTTTCTGTCCCTAGAAAAAATGTTTTTTTAAAGCACACTATAGCACAAGGAGAATTCCCTCACTGTCCTTCCCTGTCCCTAGAAACAAGGATTCGCACAGTAAAAGACACTGACACTCTCCCTACCTATAGTTTTCTGTCCCTAGAAAAAATGTTTTTTTAAAGCACACTATAGCACAAGGAGAATTTCACTCTTTCCTTCTTTGTCCCTAGAAACAAGGTTTATCACAGTGAAAGAAACTGACACTCTTCCTTCCTATAGTTTTCTGTCCCTAGAAAAAAATGTTTTTTTAAAGCACACTATAGCACAAGGAGAATTCCCTCACTATCCTTCCCTGTCCCTAGAAACAAGGATTCGCACAGTAAAATACACTGACACTCTCCCTACCTATAGTTTTCTGTCCCTAGAAAAAATGTTTTTTTAAAGCACACTATAGCACAAGGAGAATTCCCTCACTGTCCTTCCCTGTCCCTAGAAACAAGGATTCGCACAGTAAAACACACTGACACTCTCCCTACCTATAGTTTTCTGTCCCTAGAAAAAATGTTTTTTTAAAGCACACTATAGCACAAGGAGAATTCCCTCACTGTCCTTCCCTGTCCCTAGAAACAAGGATTCGCACAGTAAAACACACTGACACTCTCCCTACCTATAGTTTTCTGTCCCTAGAAAAAATGTTTTTTTAAAGCACACTATAGCACAAGGAGAATTCCCTCACTGTCCTTCCCTGTCCCTAGAAACAAGGATTCGCACAGTAAAAGACACTGACACTCTCCCTACCTATAGTTTTCTGTCCCTAGAAAAAATGTTTTTTTAAAGCACACTATAGCACAAGGAGAATTTCACTCACTTTCCTTCTTTGTCCCTAGAAACAAGGTTTATCACAGTGAAAGAAACTGACACTCTTCCTTCCTATAGTTTTCTGTCCCTAGAAAAAAATGTTTTTTTAAAGCACACTATAGCACAAGGAGAATTCCGTCACTGTCCTTCCCTGTCCCTAGAAACAAGGATTCGCACAGTAAAAGACACTGACACTCTCCCTACCTATAGTTTTCTGTCCCTAGAAAAAATGTTTTTTTAAAGGACACTATAGCACAAGGAGAATTCCCTCACTGTCCTTCCCTGTCCCTAGAAACAAGGATTCGCACAGTAAAACACACTGACACTCTCCCTACCTATAGTTTTCTGTCCCTAGAAAAAATGTTTTTTTAAAGCACACTATAGCACAAGGAGAATTCCCTCACTGTCCTTCCCTGTCCCTAGAAACAAGGATTCGCACAGTAAAAGACACTGACACTCTCCCTACCTATAGTTTTCTGTCCCTAGAAAAAATGTTTTTTTAAAGCACACTATAGCACAAGGAGAATTTCACTCACTTTCCTTCTTTGTCCCTAGAAACAAGGATTATCACAGTGAAAGAAACTGACACTCTCCCTACCTATAGTTTTCTGTCCCTAGAAAAAATGTTTTTTTAAAGCACACTATAGCACAAGGAGAATTCCCTCACTGTCCTTCCCTGTCCCTAGAAACAAGGATTCGCACAGTAAAACACACTGACACTCTCCCTACCTATAGTTTTCTGTCCCTAGAAAAAATGTTTTTTTAAAGCACACTATAGCACAAGGAGAATTCCCTCACTGTCCTTCCCTGTCCCTAGAAACAAGGATTCGCACAGTAAAAGACACTGACACTCTCCCTACCTATAGTTTTCTGTCCCTAGAAAAAATGTTTTTTTAAAGCACACTATAGCACAAGGAGAATTTCACTCACTTTCCTTCTTTGTCCCTAGAAACAAGGTTTATCACAGTGAAAGAAACTGACACTCTTCCTTCCTATAGTTTTCTGTCCCTAGAAAAAAATGTTTTTTTAAAGCACACTATAGCACAAGGAGAATTCCCTCACTGTCCTTCCCTGTCCCTAGAAACAAGGATTCGCACAGTAAAACACACTGACACTCTCCCTACCTATAGTTTTCTGTCCCTAGAAAAAATGTTTTTTTAAAGCACACTATAGCACAAGGAGAATTCCCTCACTGTCCTTCCCTGTCCCTAGAAACAAGGATTCGCACAGTAAAAGACACTGACACTCTCCCTACCTATAGTTTTCTGTCCCTAGAAAAAATGTTTTTTTAAAGCACACTATAGCACAAGGAGAATTCCCTCACTGTCCTTCCCTGTCCCTAGAAACAAGGATTCGCACAGTAAAAGACACTGACACTCTCCCTACCTATAGTTTTCTGTCCCTAGAAAAAATGTTTTTTTAAAGCACACTATAGCACAAGGAGAATTTCACTCACTTTCCTTCTTTGTCCCTAGAAACAAGGTTTATCACAGTGAAAGAAACTGACACTCTTCCTTCCTATAGTTTTCTGTCCCTAGAAAAAAATGTTTTTTTAAAGCACACTATAGCACAAGGAGAATTCCCTCACTGTCCTTCCCTGTCCCTAGAAACAAGGATTCGCACAGTAAAATACACTGACACTCTCCCTACCTATAGTTTTCTGTCCCTAGAAAAAATGTTTTTTTAAAGCACACTATAGCACAAGGAGAATTCCCTCACTGTCCTTCCCTGTCCCTAGAAACAAGGATTCGCACAGTAAAACACACTGACACTCTCCCTACCTATAGTTTTCTGTCCCTAGAAAAAATGTTTTTTTAAAGCACACTATAGCACAAGGAGAATTCCCTCACTGTCCTTCCCTGTCCCTAGAAACAAGGATTCGCACAGTAAAAGACACTGACACTCTCCCTACCTATAGTTTTCTGTCCCTAGAAAAAATGTTTTTTTAAAGCACACTATAGCACAAGGAGAATTCCCTCACTGTCCTTCCCTGTCCCTAGAAACAAGGATTCGCACAGTAAAAGACACTGACACTCTCCCTACCTATAGTTTTCTGTCCCTAGAAAAAATGTTTTTTTAAAGCACACTATAGCACAAGGAGAATTTCACTCACTTTCCTTCTTTGTCCCTAGAAACAAGGTTTATCACAGTGAAAGAAACTGACACTCTTCCTTCCTATAGTTTTCTGTCCCTAGAAAAAAATGTTTTTTTAAAGCACACTATAGCACAAGGAGAATTCCGTCACTGTCCTTCCCTGTCCCTAGAAACAAGGATTCGCACAGTAAAAGACACTGACACTCTCCCTACCTATAGTTTTCTGTCCCTAGAAAAAATGTTTTTTTAAAGCACACTATAGCACAAGGAGAATTCCCTCACTGTCCTTCCCTGTCCCTAGAAACAAGGATTCGCACAGTAAAACACACTGACACTCTCCCTACCTATAGTTTTCTGTCCCTAGAAAAAATGTTTTTTTAAAGCACACTATAGCACAAGGAGAATTCCCTCACTGTCCTTCCCTGTCCCTAGAAACAAGGATTCGCACAGTAAAAGACACTGACACTCTCCCTACCTATAGTTTTCTGTCCCTAGAAAAAATGTTTTTTTAAAGCACACTATAGCACAAGGAGAATTTCACTCACTTTCCTTCTTTGTCCCTAGAAACAAGGATTATCACAGTGAAAGAAACTGACACTCTCCCTACCTATAGTTTTCTGTCCCTAGAAAAAATGTTTTTTTAAAGCACACTATAGCACAAGGAGAATTCCCTCACTGTCCTTCCCTGTCCCTAGAAACAAGGATTCGCACAGTAAAACACACTGACACTCTCCCTACCTATAGTTTTCTGTCCCTAGAAAAAATGTTTTTTTAAAGCACACTATAGCACAAGGAGAATTCCCTCACTGTCCTTCCCTGTCCCTAGAAACAAGGATTCGCACAGTAAAAGACACTGACACTCTCCCTACCTATAGTTTTCTGTCCCTAGAAAAAATGTTTTTTTAAAGCACACTATAGCACAAGGAGAATTTCACTCACTTTCCTTCTTTGTCCCTAGAAACAAGGTTTATCACAGTGAAAGAAACTGACACTCTTCCTTCCTATAGTTTTCTGTCCCTAGAAAAAAATGTTTTTTTAAAGCACACTATAGCACAAGGAGAATTCCCTCACTGTCCTTCCCTGTCCCTAGAAACAAGGATTCGCACAGTAAAACACACTGACACTCTCCCTACCTATAGTTTTCTGTCCCTAGAAAAAATGTTTTTTTAAAGCACACTATAGCACAAGGAGAATTCCCTCACTGTCCTTCCCTGTCCCTAGAAACAAGGATTCGCACAGTAAAAGACACTGACACTCTCCCTACCTATAGTTTTCTGTCCCTAGAAAAAATGTTTTTTTAAAGCACACTATAGCACAAGGAGAATTCCCTCACTGTCCTTCCCTGTCCCTAGAAACAAGGATTCGCACAGTAAAAGACACTGACACTCTCCCTACTGTGACAGCAGGAAGGTAAAGTCACCTGGTTGCATCCAGGGGGGTAGATATATTTCGCCCAGATTCAGGCTTTACGCCGACTTATACAACTAGGTGGAGAGTTGTATAAGCCCAGCTGAGGATAGTGGGCTCATGGATGACTCATACCTCTAGGGAGAGTGTGGGGCGTCGTGCAGACAGGGAGTTGATGAGACCAGCTGAAGCTTGTCAGCTCATTTAGGCCTCTATAAGAACTCCCAGCTTCATTAGGGGTTAGCTCATGCCTGGAACCAGACCTGTGTGGACTGTCTAGGGAGAGTGAACCCCTGTGCGGTGAGACAAAGCCTGTGTGGCTATTTGCTTGGACATTTAAAACCAGGGACTTAGGGACTAGGACAGCACTAGGCTGATCCCAGTTGTTAGTTAGGAAACCTGTATGTTTAGTCAGAGGTCAAGTTGACCAGGATTTATTTTGTTTATGTTTCTTTTGCTTTGCTGTGTTTTGTCACTGTAAATAGAAAATAAACCGCACCTTTTTGATTTTGAAAACCACAACCTCCGTTTGCTGGGCCTGTTTTTGTGTGGGGAGCCCATCTCGGGGGTCACACACACCCGCTGCCGAGCTAACCCCCTCACAGTTGGTGGAGAACCAGTGGCAGTTTTTTTTTAAGCCAGCATGGAGGAGATACTGAAGCAGCTGGCTCTAGCAAATGCCAATCAACAGCAGACAAATGCAGGTTTGCAAAAGAGCCTTGCAGCTCAACAACAGAACTTCGCAGCCCAGCAGCAAGCTCATCAACAGAGCCTTGCAGCCCAGCAGCAGACAAACGCAACTTTGCAACAGAGTCTGGAGGCTCAGCAACAAGCCCAGCAGCAATCTGAGGCCCGCTTCATAGACCTGTTGCAGAAGCAAGAGCAGAGACTACAACAACAGATGGAAGCAGCAATGCAGCAACGTCCGCAGACCAGTGAGGAAAGCCGTCCCACTAATACCGCGTCCTTTGGGGTGAGTCGTTTATTGACAAAAATGACTGGAGAGGATGATCCAGAGGTATTTTTGACCACATTTGAAAGGACCGCTGAAAGAGAAAAGTGGCCTGAGGAGCAGTGGGCTGGACTGGTGGCTCCTCTGTTAACTGGTGAATCGCAGAAAGCTTACTATGACCTAGAGCCTAACCAAGCAAAAGACTATGCGATGCTAAAAGCTGAAATATTGGCAAGGCTGGGTGTCACCCAGGCTGTCCGGGCTCAGCGTGTGCATAACTGGACTTTCCAGCTTGGAAAACCCCCCAGGTCTCAAATGTATGATCTCATTCACCTGAGCAGAAAGTGGCTACAGCCAGAGACTTTGTCCGCACCAAAGATTGTGGAACGTGTTGTAATGGATCGGTTTTTGAGAGCTCTTCCTACTGCCATCCAAAAGTGGGTAAGCCATGGAGACCCAGAGACGGCCGATGGTCTTGTGGATCGTGTGGAGAAATACTTGGCTACAGAGAACCTGACGGCCTCTTCCAGAGACACTCGGACTTTCCACCCTAAGACCAGACCATCCCCAGGGGCGGATAAGAGGATTCCAAGGGGTGAGGGTGGAGAGAGTGAGAGGGTGGGAGCTCTACCCCAAGTTTGGCGAGAACAGCCTGGGAAATCAGCGGCTCAAGAGGCCGCAAGAAGGATCGTTTGCTACCGCTGCCGGCAAGCGGGACATATTGCAGCCAATTGCCCGGTTGTGGAGGAACCCATGCAGTGTGACTTTCTGATGGGCAGACGTCAGTCGCTGTGTGCGACAGTCGCATGCACTGCCATTCGAGGAACTGAGAAACATTTATGCAAAATGTGTGTTAATGGTAGAAATGTTGTGGTATTGCTGGATTCAGGTAGCCTTGTGACCCTGATAAAGGCTGAGTTAGTTAAAACAGAGGTCTCTGGGAATAGCAAGGTAGCTGTTATTTGTGTGCATGGGGACACCCGAGAGTATCCAGTGACTACAGTGTGTTTCGAGACCCCCAAAGGTACCCTCTCTCATCCAGTGGGCTTAGTATCTCAGTTACCGCATGACGCCATTGTGGGAAGGGATTTTCCGAAGTTCTGGGAACTGTGGGATGATCCTGAGCCCCCCACTGGTGCCCCTATGTACCAGGAATGTGATAGCCAGAACTCCCCTGAGAGTGGTGAGGACTCTCCGGAATTTCCCTTATCAGTATTGGCAGGGGAGACTCAAGAAACTGGAGAGGAGCCCACCTCCTCAGACGAAAACCTACCGTCTGTGGAGTTTTCTGATCTTGAGGTTCACAGGGAAAACTTTGCCACAGAACAGTTGAAAGACCCCGCCCTAATAAAGGCACGGGAAAACGTAGTGAAAATAGATGGCGAGTTAGTGAACCCAGATAATACCTGCACTTACCCATACTTCAGCGTAGAGAAGGACCTACTGTATCGGGTGGCAAAAAGGGCAGAAGAAACCGTTGAGCAGCTTGTGGTGCCCAAACCTTACAGGAAGTTGGTGTTGGAGTTGGCCCATGGGCACATTCTTGGAGGTCATCTGGGGACAGAGAAAACCCGAGAGAGGGTATTACAGAGATTCTATTGGCCGGGGGTGATGAAGGACATAGAAAATTATTGTTCCTCCTGCCCTGTGTGTCAGAGGTCGGCCCCGATGCCACATTTCCGTAGCCCGCTGGTCCCTCTACCCATCATTGAGGTCCCGTTTGAGAGGATCGCCATGGATTTGGTAGGTCCTATAATCAAGTCCGCTAGGGGGCACCAGTACATATTAGTTATAATGGACTATGCCACCCGTTATCCAGAAGCGATCCCTCTCCGAAATACCTCGGCCAAAACCATAGCCAAAGAGCTATCTCTTGTGTTTAGCCGGGTGGGTATTTGTAAAGAACTGCTTACGGACCAAGGTACACCCTTTATGTCCCGGGTTATGAAGGAGCTGTGTAAATTGTTCAAAGTGACGCAATTACGTACATCTGTGTATCACCCCCAAACCGATGGGCTGGTTGAAAGGTTCAACAAAACCCTAAAACAAATGTTGAAGAAAGTGGTGGATAGAGATGGAAAGGATTGGGACTGTCTACTTCCTTATCTGATGTTTGCTATTAGGGAGGTGCCCCAATCCTCTACGGGATTCTCCCCCTTTGAGTTACTGTATGGGAGACACCCAAGAGGGCTGTTGGATATTGCCAAGGAAACTTGGGAAAGTGAGAGTTCTCCCCACAGGAGTGTGATTGAGCATGTCGCCCTGATGCAAGACCGAATTGCACAGGTAATGCCCATCGTGAAGGAACATTTGGCCCAAGCGCAGTTAGCACAGCAGAGAGTGTACAACCGTGGAGCCAAGACCCGTACCTTTTCCCCGGGGGATAGGATACTGGTACTTGTCCCTACGGTTGAAAGTAAATTCCTTGCCAAATGGCAAGGCCCCTACGAGATAATGGAAAAAGTGAGCAAAGTGAATTACAAGGTCAGACAACCAGGAAGGCGAAAGCCCGAACAGATCTATCACGTTAATCTGTTGAAAGCCTGGAGGGATAGAGAGTCCCTAGTCGCAGACACTTGGTCACCAGCTCAAACTGGTTGCGTGATTCCTGAGGTTGGAATAGCAGCCACCTTGTCACAACCCCAACAACAAGAGGTTAAGGAGTTTGTGCTTCGCAACAAGGAGGTATTCTCTGAGCTGCCGGGACAAACATCTGGGGTAGAGCATGACATCATTACCCCGCCCGGTGAAAGGGTGAAGTTAAAACCCTATCGGATCCCAGAGGCCCGACGGGAGGCAATACGGGAGGAAGTACAGAAAATGCTGAACTTAGGGGTGATAGAGGAGTCCCAAAGTGATTGGTCTAGTCCCATTGTGTTGGTGCCTAAACCGGATGGGAGCTGGCGATTTTGTAACGATTTTCGTCAGTTGAACAAAGTTACAAAATTTGACACCTACCCCATGCCACGTATAGATGAGTTGATCGACCGGCTGGGAACAGCCCGATACATGACGACTCTTGACCTCACAAAAGGGTATTGGCAAATCCCCCTGGCCAAGTCGGCCAAAGAGAAAACCGCATTTGTAACCCCAGACGGGGCGTTCCAATATAAAAGAATGCCGTTCGGGTTACAGAATGCGCCGGCCACATTCCAGCGGAAAATGGACCAGATGCTGAGGCCCCATCGGAAGTATGCTGCGGCTTACCTGGATGACATAATTGTCCATAGCACAGATTGGGCCTCACATCTGCCAAAAGTGCAAGCAGTCCTGGACTCTGTTCGGGAAGCGGGGTTTACGGCTAACCCCAAGAAGTGTACCATTGGGCAGGAGGAGGCCAAATATCTTGGGTACACCATTGGGAGGGGAGTAATAAAACCCCAACTCAACAAAGTCGAGGCCATCCAGAGTTGGCCACGTCCCAACAGCAAGAAGCAGGTACGAGCCTTTCTGGGAATCGCTGGGTATTATCGGCGATTCATTCCCCACTTTGCTTCTAAGGCTGTGCCCCTAACCAACCTGACGAAGGGGAAAGGGTCGGTCATGATTAAATGGACCCCCGAGGCTGAGGCAGCATTCCAATTCTTGAAACAAGCCTTATGTAGCCAGCCAGTGTTGTACTCACCCGACTTCTCTAAAGACTTTGTCGTACAAAGTGATGCGTCAGATGTGGGGTTAGGAGCAGTATTGTCCCAGGTCTGGAACGGGGAAGAGCACCCAGTCATTTACCTCAGCAGGAAGTTGAAGTCCCATGAGGTAAATTACGCCACCGTTGAAAAGGAGTGTTTAGCGGTGAAGTGGGCTCTAGATTCCCTTCGGTACTACCTGCTAGGTAGGCACTTTGACATGGTTACGGATCACGCTCCGTTAAAGTGGATGGCTCAAAACAAGGAAACAAATAGAAGAGTGAATAGGTGGTTCCTGGCCCTCCAGGAATTCAACTTCACAGTAAAGCATCGCCCTGGCGTTCAAATGGGGAATGTGGATGCTTTGTCTCGAGTACATGAATGCCTGATTGCTGGTGTTCCAACCCCGAGGTTAAAACAAGAGGGGGGGGTATGTGACAGCAGGAAGGTAAAGTCACCTGGTTGCATCCAGGGGGGTAGATATATTTCGCCCAGATTCAGGCTTTACGCCGACTTATACAACTAGGTGGAGAGTTGTATAAGCCCAGCTGAGGATAGTGGGCTCATGGATGACTCATACCTCTAGGGAGAGTGTGGGGCGTCGTGCAGACAGGGAGTTGATGAGACCAGCTGAAGCTTGTCAGCTCATTTAGGCCTCTATAAGAACTCCCAGCTTCATTAGAGGTTAGCTCATGCCTGGAACCAGACCTGTGTGGACTGTCTAGGGAGAGTGAACCCCTGTGCGGTGAGACAAAGCCTGTGTGGCTATTTGCTTGGACATTTAAAACCAGGGACTTAGGGACTAGGACAGCACTAGGCTGATCCCAGTTGTTAGTTAGGAAACCTGTATGTTTAGTCAGAGGTCAAGTTGACCAGGATTTATTTTGTTTATGTTTCTTTTGCTTTGCTGTGTTTTGTCACTGTAAATAGAAAATAAACCGCACCTTTTTGATTTTGAAAACCACAACCTCCGTTTGCTGGGCCTGTTTTTGTGTGGGGAGCCCATCTCGGGGGTCACACACACCCGCTGCCGAGCTAACCCCCTCACACTACCTATAGTTTTCTGTCCCTAGAAAAAATGTTTTTTTAAAGCACACTATAGCACAAGGAGAATTTCACTCACTTTCCTTCTTTGTCCCTTGAAACAAGGATTATCACAGTGAAAGAAACTGACACTCTCCCTACCTATAGTTTTCTGTCCCTAGAAAAAATGTTTTTTTAAAGCACACTATAGCACAAGGAGAATTCCCTCACTGTCCTTCCCTGTCCCTAGAAACAAGGATTCGCACAGTAAAAGACACTGACACTCTCCCTACCTATAGTTTTCTGTCCCTAGAAAAAATGTTTTTTTAAAGCACACTATAGCACAAGGAGAATTTCACTCACTTTCCTTCTTTGTCCCTAGAAACAAGGATTATCACAGTGAAAGAAACTGACACTCTTCCTTCCTATAGTTTTCTGTCCCTAGAAAAAAATGTTTTTTTAAAGCACACTATAGCACAAGGAGAATTCCCTCACTGTCCTTCCCTGTCCCTAGAAACAAGGATTCGCACAGTAAAACACACTGACACTCTCCCTACCTATAGTTTTCTGTCCCTAGAAAAAATTTTTTTTAAAGCACACTATAGCACAAGGAGAATTCCCTCACTGTCCTTCCCTGTCCCTAGAAACAAGGATTCGCACAGTAAAAGACACTGACACTCTCCCTACCTATAGTTTTCTGTCCCTAGAAAAAATGTTTTTTTAAAGCACACTATAGCACAAGGAGAATTTCACTCACTTTCCTTATTTGTCCCTAGAAACAAGAATTATCACAGTGAAAGAAACTGACACTCTCCCTACCTATAGTTTTCTGTCCCTAGAAAAAATGTTTTTTTAAAGCACACTATAGCACAAGGAGAATTCCCTCACTGTCCTTCCCTGTCCCTAGAAACAAGGATTCGCACAGTAAAACACACTGACACTCTCCCTACCTATAGTTTTCTGTCCCTAGAAAAAATATTTTTTTAAAGCACACTATAGCACAAGGAGAATTCCCTCACTGTCCTTCCCTGTCCCTAGAAACAAGGATTCGCACAGTAAAACACACTGACACTCTCCCTACCTATCCTTCTCTTTCCCTAAACTAAAGGAATCCAGGTTAAGCAAGAAAAAAATAAATGTCACTGTCCCTGCCTATGTTTCTCTTTCCCTGCTCCGGAACACACTACACTAGGCCGCCGTGCTGGCAGCCTTTTATAGTGTGGGGCGTGTACTAAACACCCTCAGCAATAATTGGCCACAGGCATCCTGCCTGTGGCCAATCATTGCTCTCCTCACTGCCGGCGCTGTGATTGGCCAAGCATGCGGGGTCACAGTGCATGCTTGGCCAATCACAGCGCCTGGATGACACTGCGATGGCGTAGTGCATTGTGGGCCGTTCGCGTCACTCGAATTTGGCGCGAACGGCCCAAATCGTTCGATCTTCGTCGAACGATCGAACAGCCGATGTTCGAGTCGAACGTATGTTCGACTCGAACACGAAGCTCATCCCTAGTATTAACTTGTTTTTCCCTAACAGTACAGATGATGCCAGTCAACCAAACACCAGTCCATACACTCCCGCTCCAATAAATACATCTAGGGGATGTCTTTTTATGTAGTTTATTGCTTGGGAACCCTAACAGGAGTGGGTGCAGGGGCGTGGTATACTCCAAAAGGCTCATCACTTAGAGATTTGAGAATTTCCTGGCGTACTAGTGGGTGTTGAACAGTCTAAGGCCTCACAGTTGAAGACCATGGAGAAAGTATTTTTTGCATCTGGTTACCTCGTGCTGATGCACAACTGCCAGTACCAAGTGAAGCTTCCAGAACACTACAGTCACAGAGATCATGTTTAGGGTCTTTGACTCACAAGTCCCCAGGACAGCTGCCACTTTCCGGCTTCCTCTGGACATGGTCCATTAATTGAGCTGGCAGCTCTCCAGACCAGGCCACCTGTCATGAGATTCTGAAGTCAGCTCCAAGCAAAGTCCATTCATGCCCAACACCACTGAGTCCTCTAAAGCAGCTGCACAGTCAACGGGATGGCTGAGGGCAGCAGCCCCTCTGACTCTGGAACCCTCCTGGGGAGAAGGTACCCTGCTCTCCAGTGTCTCAGACTATCTGCAATCCTGCCCCCTTCTGGACACTCCTCTCCAGGGATTGAGTGGAACATGATAGACATTCAGGCAGATTTTTTAATTCTCCCATCTCAAGCTCTGGAAGCTTCTTCCAGAGGAAGGGGGAAGCAAACTTCCAGCTTGTGAAACCCCTGTGCTCCCTTGATTACAGAAGGAGCCAAAATTTAATTTACCTAGCATCTTAGGCTAGGAGGGTGCTACATCTTCTATGGGTCAAGGGTAACATGTTGGCCTCAAATAACTGCTGGCAATAATATAGAAGATCAGATTAAACCTTTCTGATGTAAGTCACTATTAGTCATACTTGCCTGGTCAAGAAAAGAATTAGAAACTCACTACAGCTGCATTTTGCTTGAAGGATGAAATAATATTCCCATTTAGCAGCTCACACAGCAGAAAATGCTGTCTGTTAGGAAGCCTACTATCACTAAGTGTAAGATGCCTATTTTCAATTATCTTTTATGCTGCTGTGTTTGTTTTATATTGACACTGCATCAGTGTTTTTGAATTGTTTGATTCCGCTGATGTCAGTGCTAGTAAAATATTCCTTGCTCTGAGCATCATGTGCCAGAATTGCAGTGGAAAATTTACATCTGCTTACTTTGCAGAACAGTAAAGCCAATGATATGTTTGTAGATGGTCTGTGAGCTATTCTTAAATGGCTTACAAATAGCAAAATTCTGGCATTTTAATCTGTCTTATAACAAACTAAATCGAGATTTGGTCAAATTTGATTCAGTTTGAGTTTTGAAACACTGCGATGCGCCTAAAATGCCTCCGCCAATTGATTAATTTATGCTAGTGCTAGTCTCTGAAGTGAAAAAAAAATTAAAAGTGAAAATGTTTAAAAAAAAGTTTTATCTACGGCCCAATTCTTACTCTGGTCAAACAAAACTGCTTAAAAAAAAAAAAACAGTTCAGGAAATTAAAGCGGAGCTCCGCCGAAAATAAATAAATAAAAGCCAGCAGCTACAGCTACAGCAGCTGCTGACTTTTAATATTAGGACACTTACCTGTCCTGGAGTCCAGCGACTCCCGCAGGAGAGGACGAGCAATCGCTCGTCACTCTGCTGCCCCCACCGCCATCCTCGGTGAGGGAACCAGGAAGTGAAGCCTTGCGGCTTCACTGCCCGGTTCCCTACGGCGCATGCGCGAGTCGCACTGCGCCGCTCTGACTGGTCCCCGTGTGTTCTGGGAGCCGAGTGTCTCCCAGAACACAATGGGTACTCTGCGGGAAGTGACGTGCTTCCCGCAGATTTCCCGCAGAGAGGACTCCCGAAAGTGGGTGCAAATACCTGTCTTAGACAGGTATCTGCACCCCCCTCCCCCCCTGAAAGGTGTCAATTGTGACACCGGAGGGGGGGAGGGTTCAGATGAGCGGAAGTTCCGCTTTAGGGTGGAGCTCCGCTTTAAATAAAACTAAAAAATAAATTTGGACCTGAAAGCTAAAAATATTAAGATTTGCTGAGCCAGCATTCTCATTTTTAAAACAGAATTCTTCTTCTAGCCATTTACATGAATTCATGCATTCTTCCTCTTCTTCTCTGGTCTCAGCTGTGGGATGCCTCCCTGATGCACAAAATGGTGCTCCTGTCGATACTAGTGATATCTATAAAGATGCATCCTAAGGGGGTATGTCAATATTAGCCCAAGTTTACAGGAAGTGAGTAGACTAAAGTTTGGTGTTGTTCAACCCTGAAGAGCTAGTAGTGACCAGGACCAGAATTGTTAGGCCTATTGGAGACAGAGCATATGGTCTATTGTCCGGGGCAGGTCCTAGTTATAATACTGTATGTTTTTCATGCACTCCCATTGACTCCTTTGGATTTATTAACACACATGAAAGGATAGAAAATGCACCTAACCTTTTTTCAGAATGCCCGCAATGCAACACATATATGTATATACCGTATGTGAACTAGACCAAAAAAAAAAAAAACCCAATGGGATATCAGTTAAAGCACGGTGTTCTCCTACTCCCATGACAATACAGGTGAAGAATATTATAGCGTGGTACCTCTTGAAAAAAAAAATGTCTACAAGGCCAATCTGCATCTAAATGGGTTTGGAACCCTTTGATTAAACATTACTTACCTAAGGACTTTGACCATTCACTCTTGATCATTTGACTGCTCTAACGAGCCAGCTAGCAGCCCACATTGTCTGGTTTAAGGGCAATCCAGGACCACCCCAGCCAACTTTCCCTCTCCCTAACCCACCTCTTACCTGCTAGCCCTTCCCAAACCTTCCTCATTCCTTCTTGTATTCTTCTTAACGATTTACTCCTTAAAATTATTGTTATAGCACAATAAAGAGGTGCAACAATTTTTTTTTATTTTGGAAAGTAATGTGAATGATGTGAATGTGAGCTTTTGATATTGTGCTTCTATCTCTAGACTGTAATTGCACAAGAATCTGATTTCATGTACATACTTTCCTTGATTATAATTGTGCTAATTGCTGTTGTCTATGTTCATAAACCTTGGATAAAAACTGGTTGAAATGAAAAAACAATGGGATGACAAGTAACATACATTTTCTTTTATTATAACCATTATGTGTCTTATGACACATAGATATAAAGGGGGCCTTAAAGTTTCCCACTGGATATAGATATGTTTTAAATTACAACCTGGAGTTCTGATTTAGATGCAAATCTAAAAAGGGGACAAAATACAATGCAAAAATGTAAGATAAATATAAAGCATATAAAGTTCTAAATAGAACAAAGCTTTTTCCTTTTTTTTTTCAATTGTTATAAGGATTGATTTTGTGTGATAGACAACAGGGACACAGACAGAAATAAATACGCAATAATGATTTTAGTACTTATTAACTGTTTCCAAAACCAGCATGTCCTATAGGATGGTATGAGAATAGCATAGAGACAGTGAGGGAATGTGGACTGCATCCAATATTATTTCTGTAGTGTTGATAGTGCTGGGAACAGCTATAACTGTGAGGGACCATGCTTAGCAGTCTTAAAAAGTAAAATCAGCTTCAACCAGCACAAATAAACTGATCTCTGCCATCTTTCTCTAGAAATAGAACAAAGTAAATAAAGTGCAAATTCTATATGAATGTCATCAGATCATGCAGAATCGTAGACGGTGTAGCTGCAGCCAAACTTCTACTCTATCAGGCACTGTTGCCACGATAAGACAACACAGGGGTCTATAATTCCTATAAACACCTTGCTGCCAATGTAATTTAGCTTGGTCAAAGTAGGTGGGGTAGCTTAAAAAAACTGAGCCACGTGGGCATGAGGTTAAATGAACGCAGACTGCATAGTGATATTATCTCCCGCTGTGAGTATCCCATGCCCCCGTGTGATCATCTTTGGTAGTAGATATTTTTGGCCCTTGTACGCCTCCTGTGGTCACATACAGTCCTTTTCAAGCTGAAACCATTGGGAACAGCTCTGGAATAGTTCAGATTATAAATTCAAGTCATATAGGAGTAACCTTGGGTGCCATGACCTTTTAGCGAATAATATACCCCCTGAAGAAGCCCAGCGGACGAAACATGTCAGGATTTACCATCATAACACTACTATAAATTTAAGGACCATAAGAAATGCATATGGTTTTATACGGATACATTGTTTTAACCTAATTGTTTAATAAATACTGCATTTTTTATGATGTTTTGTTACTTATGTGGCACCTGAAAAGTCCTGTGAATCTATCTTCCATTTTTTTTTTTTTACTTGGTAGTGGTATTAAATGTAAACACTTTCTATTTTAACAAGTGAATGCAGTATTTTCAGTGGGGAAATGTTCTTTCCCTCTATTCCCATTAGCTGACTAGTTCTTGTTTTTTTAAATAAAATGAAGGCAACCTTTAAATGTCACACTTTTTTCTTCACAAATATAACACCTTTCACTGTAGCTGCTACAATATTGATAATTAATACCTCTGTTTGATGTAATACAGGCCAAATGTACCTTTAGCAGAAATATAAACATAATATGGCAGATGTGTCTAAGCCTTTCGCTGCCAGGGCTATTTTTGCATTTTTTTGCACACATATATAAAAAGTCATTTTAAGCCTGAAGATTATTTAAAACCTCTCATATTATCTATTTTCTAAAAAAAAAAAAAAAGCAGAGACTCTGGAGACTAAAATATTGATTCAATTTTTTTATAACAGTTTATCAAGCTCAAATTTTCTGTAAAAAATAAAAAAAAGTTAATATAAAAAATTAGATTGCGCTGAGTAAATAGATACCTAACGTGTCAAGCTTTAAAGGTGCGTGCCCACAAAAAAAAGACAAACTTTAGCGCCCTGTATTTTCCATAGGCGATGCTTTAAAAGCCCCAACAGGCCATCCCTTTAAATTTAACTGTGAATATTGGCCCTAGAATTATTGCTATCATACCAGCTTGCGTAAATGTAACACGTCTAGTGCAAATGATATTTTCATACGTAGGCACCCCGACGGGTGTGTTTATGTCTCCTAAGTGATATTACCTCTATGTGACAGGTTCTTTTTAAAGAGACATCAGGGGTCATTTAGACCCCTGATGTCTCACCTGTCTTCTTGATCTTAATAGAGTGCAGATTGGGACAACAGATTGGGACAAATACTTCATTTCCATGTTCTTTGATGCTTTGAGAGATCAGCAATTGGATGTTCAAAGATCTCCTTTCCCTCAACCTGCTGACATATGCCATGCAGGTCTCAGGCCCGTAGGTGGAACAGCAGAGCTCAGTAAGCATGGGGGGATGGGCGGTCGGGGTGGAACAGGATGCGATTAGACTGTATAGCCACCTGATCACTTTCATCAGAAAGCTGACAGTTGGCTTGTGGAGTATACACATCCTCCCGACTGCTTTAGCAGCCTTGATGGTGTATAAATCCCCCACTACCCCTGATATCTGACATACTAAAGTGACAATAAGAAGGTTAAATCACTTTGTACCTAATGGGTTAGTTAACAATTAAAAATACCCATGCAGGCAAGTGGGACCTATAGCCAAAAAAACAACCGGTCAGATTTGATTAAAGTTGAATAATGCCCTTTCTATAGGTGTAGGCCATTTATGTCCCTCCCAATGCCTGGCAGAAAAAAAACCCAGGGACAGTGTCTCTCCCATCCTGCGTTGTTGTTAGAATGTTAATATTCTGCTAGCTGATGCTACTTACCCCCACTATCACAGGAACGAGCTCTCTCTGATTCTAACCCCTGCAGCTCTAAGCTGCTGTAATACAGGACATCATGAACTGTGCATAAATCACTCCTGTGATAGTGGGGTGAGCAGTAATGTCTGGGAGTGCCTTAGCAATGTTCTAGCCACAAAGACAGGATGGGAGAAAAGCATCTCTGGAGGTTTTTCAGTTGGACTTCATGCGGTACATAAATTCCCTATGCCTATAGCAAGGGCATTATTTAACTTTAGTAAATGTTGCACAGTTTGCTTTTACCTACAGGTTCCCCTTAAACGGTTCTTCTATGCATTAAGGTGAAAACCCGTTTGTGCCTCAGCACCCCCCCAGACCCCCCCCCCTTTTTTCTTACCAGGACCCGATCGTTCCAGCAACGGAGGCCAAGCCCAGCAGCTCCAGCCACTGTCTCGGGTCCTCATTGGATAGATTGATAGCCATTGGCTCCTGCTGCTGTCAACCAAATCCAGTGACACGGGAGCCGAGGGACGGGGACGAGTCCTGCTGTCTGTGTCAATGGCCGCAGCAGCAGGACTCGGGAGCGCGCCTGCATGAGTGCCCCCATGGAATGCAGCTCTCCATGAGGGCACTCGAGAAATGGAGGAGCCAGGAGCGCCACGGGGGGACCCCAGAAAAGGAGGATCGGGCCACCCTGTGCAAAACCCTTGCACAGAGGAGGCAAGTATAACATGTTTGTTATTTTTTTAAAAAAACAAAGCTTTATAATCACTTTACCTGCATAGGCAATTTTTGGTAAAAGTGAACTAACCTTTAAATCATGGTAATGGTCCAAAGAGCAATGGCCATGCTGGTTGTAATCATTGTCAGTAGGTGAGGGGCTAGTGCACATTAAGGTGCCATCACAGCAGATTGGCCAGGCATCGTTTCACGGTTCACAGTGAAGGGAATATCACACATTCATCAGTTTTGGACTGTTTTACTTTATCTTACACAGGAGCTGAAATAGTATTTTAGATTCTTTGGGACTGGTCTACTCCCTGTGTATTTGTACTCGAGCCCAAGGGTGGCTCATTGGACGTTTTGTTTGATTTATATTCAGTTCAATGCTTTGCAATATCATATAAAGTTTTTTTTTTTTGGGGGGGGGGGGATTTTCCCTGCTATGCAGTGCCTTACACAACATCATCTGCACTTTGCACTTTAGCACTATATCACTTTTCAAGATTTACAGTTAGGTCATTTTGATTTGCACTTTATTATAGACCTTGTCCATCAGTTTATGAGATTTAGTGTCGGTTCACACTACAGTGACTTGGGATGCGACTTGTCAGACCTCAAGTCGCCCCAAGTCGCTTGACATCAGAAATTCCATGTTAGTCAATGAGAGCCATCTTAATGTACACTACTGAAGTCACTCCGACTTCAGAAAAGGTTCCTGTACTACTTCAAGCGACTTCTAGGCAACTTGTATCCATAGATTTCAATGGAAGTCACCTCCAAAGTCGGATCTCCATCTTAACTGAAGCAACTTTACAGGAAAAGAAAATAGTTTACTCAGGCAAACCCCTCCTAACCACAGAGGTGATTAATCTGTGATTGGCCACAGCCAAAGTCGCCTGTCCTGGAGGCAACTTTAAGTCGCGTTGTAAGTTGCTTCAAGTCGCGCTGAAGTCGCGCTGAAGTCACACTGAAGTCGCGCTGAAGTTGCCTTCCAAAGTCGCGCTGTAAGTCGGGTTGCCCCTGTGTGAACCGGCACTCACACTGCTATTTGTTTTCATTTGCACTTTACTCAAGTTCACTTTAATCACTCATGTCAGAATCCCCAGCGCAGCACCATTAATTACTCAAATAAGCCTGTTTGCATGCATTGGGAGTATGTGCATTCTGAAGTTCTGGGAGTTTGCTTTGAGTCGCAGTATTGCCTGTTCGATTTTACTTTATTGTTGTGACTAATGTACTTTGTTTTTTGTTGGCTGTAACAACTGCTGTTTGCTCTGAACCATTTTTTAGCAAGAACATCCTGATACAATGACACTTCTGTTACAAAGTTACCAAGTCACAGGCAATTAGCAAGGTTCCAGAATCCCCCATCGTTTGTAATATAATATATAAATAATGGTAATGGGTGTTAATGAGTTTAATTTATTATGGCCAGGCTATCTAACTGGCTACTGCAGATGGCATTTCATGTCCATTAACTCCCAAATTAATTCTACCATCACTATTGCCAAGTCCTGGGACTGGAATACAAAGCAAGAATACAAAGCAAGATCCTTGTTAATGTAAAATTTAATGTACTGCAACAAGGGTGACAGGTAATTTGCTTAACAGCGCAATAGATTTTCCAATAAAGCTGATGGTATAAAGCATTACTTTGTCATTATTTATCTCTGCCATTCCGAGTTGTGTTGAAATTCAAATCCATCCTGAATGGAGAGCGGAAAGCCATTAGTAATTTTGATCACAGCTTGGTACTTTTTTAGTCCTGTTACTGCAAATCACAGTTTGATGCGTCTGTGAACAGGAAGTTCCAGTCACTGTGCATTGTCTCCTGAGATATGAAATATTGGCGATGGTCCTCCAACTAGGACAATAAACAGTTGCATCCTCTGTATTAATCCTTCTCCAAACAATGCTGGTGAAACAGAAGCTAATTAGTCTTCTAAGAAAAGAAAGAATACTGAGAAAAACAAAGCATTGTGGTTTTCAAAATATATATGGACAAATGCAGACTGCGCAAAATAGATTTGTGTGCTGGCTGTACTGTGACCAAAAATGAAAGGGTCATATTTGGTAGATGATGGAAAGTTAAGCCACCTAATGGTTTGAGTTGAATTCCTGGGTCTGCAAACTGGCCCTGGCCATTATTACAGGTTACAATCTCCCTCTTAATGCCGCGTACACACAATCGATTTTCTCGACGGTGAAAACACCGTCGAGAAAATCGACGGGAAAAACGAGGAACGGCTTGTTCCCCTACACACGGCCGTTTTTCCCGTAATTTTTTTTCTTGGTCGAGAAAAACGACAGTGTGTGGGCTCCGTGGCAGTGTTTCCCTATGGGAAAACTGCAGCGGAAAAAAATGCAGTGAATCACAACGAGAAAAATTAGAGCATGTTCTAATTTTCCTCGTCGTGATTAATGCCGTTTTTCTCTTCGGGAAAAATGACCAAAAGCCCACACACGGTCGTTTTTCTCGTCAAAGAGAAAAAATGAAATTTTTCCAGACGAGAAAAATGGTCGTGTGTACACGGCATCTGCCTCATACACACGATCGGATTTTCCAACGAGAATTGTGTGATGGCAGGCTGTTGTCGGAAAATCCAACCGTTTGTTTGCTCCATCAGACAATTGTTGTCGGATTTTTCGCCAACAAATGTTGGATCGCATGCTTTAAAATTTTCCGACAACAAATGTGTGTTGTCGGATTATCCGATCGTGTGTACAGAAGTCCTTCGGCCAAAAATCCAAAGAACATATACACATGCTCAGAAACAATGCTAAACATAACACAACATTAGCAGAAGTTGCCCAAAGGGTGGCGCTAAAGAGCTGAAAAACCACATAGTTTCGTGTTTGTTGGCCGACAATTCTTTGCCGTTTGTGTGCAAGACAAGTTCAAGTCCTACGCTTTGTCCGCGGAAAATCCGATCGTGTGTACCAGGCTTTAGACTTAATCTATTTTATATTATGGTGACTGCAACAGGAGATGCTGGAGCATTAAAAAGTGAACAGAACACCAAAAAATCTAATATTTTCAAGAACAGATTTGGATAGCAGGGATTTAATAAATAATTGTGTTTTTTTTTTTTTCATTTTTCCTTTTTATTTCTTTTTAACCCTCTTAGTGTTACTTTTTACCCCTGAACGAACAGGCGATATTTTTTTGTACACGCATGTTAAAATAGGCATTTTAGGCCTGTATGCGCATCAATTTTTAAACCTCTATAATAGAATACACTAAAAAAAATTTAGTGCACACAATCACAATATAATTACATATTTTGCAAAATGTGAAAGACAAGGCCGTGATTTACTAAAACTGGAGAGAGCAAAATCTGGTGCAACTCTGCATAGAAACTGATCAGCTTCCAATTTTTTTGTGACAAAGCTTAAAGCGGTTATAAAGGTTTGTTTATTATTTTCTAAATAGGTTCCTTTAAGCTAATGCATTGTTGGTTCACTTACCTTTTCCTTCGATTTCCCTTCTAAATTTTTTTTTTCTTTGTTTGAATTTCTCACTTCCTGTTCCTTCTCAGTAAGCTTGCCCCCCTCATCCGAGCCATTCTGGCTGGGGGTTAGTCAGCGTGCTCGCCCCCTCCCTTGGGACTACATCCCTTTGCAGTGTTCCTGAATGCTGTTCCTCATACTCAGTGCCTGAAGGTAACCCCAATCGTTACTCTGACCAGGAATTGAACGTTAGAATGATTAACATTCAGAATGTGTAACAATCCGGAATAAACTTTTTTACACTGAATTCTTGTTACAAATAATGTTTAGGGTTAATTCCAAGGAGATTAAAGTATATGCAAATTATATGTATATGCAAACCCTAAGGCCCCTTTCAAACTAGTTCGACTTCAAAGTCGCGTGATTTTTACAGTGACTACGCGGCTGCGATCTTGTCGTGATTCGCGGACGCGATTTCAGGGAATGCCTGTGTAAGTGGCATCAAAATCAGACCAAAGTAGTGCAGGGACTACTTTGAAGTCGGAACGACTTGAAGTCCTACTAATATGAATGGTTGTCATTGGAAATCATGGGAAACGACTTGTCATGCTACTTTGCCATCACAAATCGTGGGACAAGTCATGTAAGTGTGAAAGGGGCCTAAGGCTGGGTTCACCCTATTGTGGATTCGCCGCATCCAATTCGCAATAGCAAGAGATTTTGACCAGCTCTCTATAGAGCCAGTTCACACATTTCCGCTGCATCTCCAGCGCAAATTTGCACAGGAGCCCTGTACGTCTTTTGGTACATTTCAGGTCTAAATTCAGCCCAAAATTCGGGCTGAAATTGGACCTGAAACGGTGAACGGGGACGCACCGGACCCCTGCAGTGAGCCGCATGCGAAGATAGTGTGAATCCAGCCTAAAGTGTAATTCCAATCAAAACCTAACTAAACTTAAATCTACTCCTGTTGTGTTACACTATGTGATTATTCTTGCTCTGTGTCTTTAAGATCTGTCCCCTTCTTTCTAGCTGAACTCTCTCTCTCACTGTAGTTCTTTATATATCTCCTCCACTTCCTGATTCTGGTCATTACTCCTGTATTTCTTCCATGCTAACATCTTACATGTGGCTTACAACTGCAACGTTTTTCTAACTATGAATATCCATCATTAAACGGAACATTCGAAAGGATTCATCGTCTGTCGTCCTAACTGTGAGTTTATTCATTGAGTTAAGCTGCCTGTATCGATGCAAGGGATGAATATCAAACCAGCTTGAGTAAGGCCTACTTAAACCTGGAGATGAACTTTATCGCTTTGTAGTTGAGACAGAACAGTAGAAAAACTGAGTTTCACAGCCTAATTACAAGATTTCTGCATGTCAGTACTGAAACAGACAAGATTTACTGCCCTCATAGCAAGACAGAAGGGACAGAGCAGCACATGGCAGCCTTATAGCCTGAGACAATCTGCACAGTGTCATATTTCAGCACACAGATCCTGCCTGCTTTCACAGTCAGTCTGCTATCATGAGTGACCAAGCTTCTGCATGTGAACTCACATCTACCTCCCCACAAGTTCCTGAAGAAACTGAGTTACCCAAACGCTCAGTTAAACCCACTTGGAAAGTAATGGAGAATTATGAAGCTTCAAGGACTGAATTGTCAAATAGCTTGGAATTAGTCTGGGAGAAAATCCTTGCTGAAGCCAAAACAGTGTCTGTTGAACGTGAACTACTGACACTAGAGGGCGCTATTAAAAAACTTTCTGCCTCATATGAGCTTTATCAGCTTACCAGCATCAAATTCACTAATGTCTTACAAAACATGAAGTCAGAAAGTGCGATGATGCAATTAAAGCGCGTCAATGCTCTCAATATTGAAAGAGACAGTTTTATCCAGCAAACCAGATTAAAGTCAGAAGCAAAAATAAAGCTGTTGCAGGACACTGCATCTCACAGATCTGTTTCCACCAGACGTTCTAAAAACTCGTCAAGATCCCATAGTTCAAGATACTCAACACTCTATGAGCGACTTATTAATGCCCGCGCTGAAGTGGAAGCCAGCAAAGTGCAGGTGGCATATGCAGAAAAAAGAGCAGAGTTGGAAGCGCAGTCAGCACGTCAAAGAGCAGAGTTGGAAGCTCAGAGAGCAGAGTTGGAAGCGCAGTCAGCACGTCAAAGGGCAGAGTTGGAAGTGCAGTCAGCACGTCAAAGGGCAGAGTTGGAAGCGCAGTCAGCGCGACAAAGAGCAACAATGGAAAACTTAAATGAACAGTGTAAACATGACGCAGCTATGGCAAAGCTAAGGGTCCTACAGCAAGCTATCAGTGCAGACCAAGGTGCAAGTGAGAAAGACAGCATTAACCTAAACATAGCAGATATGGAAGACCCCCTCAAACGCACTAAAGACTATGTCCTAAGCCACTGCAGTGCACACTCCATTGTCTTCACAGCTTCAAGTTAAAGAGGTTCCAGCAACTTCCTGCACACAAAATCACTCCACTGCATTTCCTACCTGCCTACCTTGCCTGCCTTCATACGTCACAGAGCATCAGCGCAAGCTTCAAGCAAGTCATCAATCTCCAGTCATCGGTACAGCCTTGAATCAACGTACCATTGGAACAACTGACTTCAAGCAAGCAACTCACCTGGATGCATCTGCTGCACCATATTTCCCTGTGTCCTTTAACAACAATGTCAAAGATAATGCAATTAGCACCATACAGCCAACAGCATCTCACATAAAGGCGGAGACAACTGAGACAGAAGAGTTTGTGAGGTACATGCTTCGCAGAGAGCTCACAAAGACTGGTCTTACAAGTTTTGATGACCAACCTGAGAACTACAGAAGTTGGAAATGTGCCTTCAGAACTACAATCAGCAATATTGGCATTACAGATGATCAAGAATTGAATCTGCTGATCAAATGGCTTGGTCCTCTATCTGCTGCACGTGTTAAGCCATTAAGATCGGTTTTCATGGACAATCCTACTGCAGGCCTCACAGCTGCATGGGAGCGACTAGAGCAAAGTTATGGCAGTCCAGAAGCTATAGAAAATGCTTTGTTCATGCGTCTGGAAACTTTCCCAAAGATATCCGGTAAGGACAACAAGGAGTTCCAGAGACTGAGTGACCTTCTCCTTGAGCTTCAGCTAGCCAAGACAGACCCAAAACTACCTGGACTCAGTTACCTTGACACTCCAAGAGGGGTAAACCCAATTGTCTCCAAGCTCCCGTATGGTTTGCAAGAGAAATGGACTGCACTAGGGTCATCATACAAAAGAGAGAACAAGGTTTCCTTCCCTCCATTCTCTTTCTTCTGTGAATTCATCAGGAAAATTGCAGAGACCAAGAATGATCCAAGTTTTTCCTACGGTGAGTACAGCCTCTTCTCACCCTTTCCTAAGAGTACCAGTCTTCAGGGCAACTATAGAAACCATAGAGGCCCAGTGTCCGTGAAAAAGACTGACATCCTTCCCACTCCTACCACAGTTCTGGCCACGAACAGAGTAGGAAGATTGAAAACCCTAACAGAGAGTGTCCCATACACAAGAAGCCACACCCCCTCAATAAATGTATCGGCTTTAGAAAAAAGCCTCTGGAAGAGCGCAAGGAGCTTTTAAAGACATTTAGGGTATGTTTCAGGTGCTGTGCTTCTACAGAACATTTTGCAAGGGACTGTAATGTGTCCATCAAGTGCATAGAGTGTGGCTCTGAAGAACATGTGCAAGCCCTCCATCCTCTGGAGCCCAGCTCTGCACAACCTGCCAACACTCCTCCCAGGTTAACGCATGGCAGGGAGAATACAGACCAAGTGCCTAATTCTACCATAATTTCTTCATCCTGCACTGAAGTTTGTGGAGAAGACCGCTGTGTTAAGTCCTGTGCTAAGATATGCTTGGTGAACATATACCACAAGGATCAACCAGAAAAGTCTCTAAAGGCATATGCTATCTTAGACGATCAGAGCAATCGATCACTTGCAAAATCGGAATTGTTCAATCTATTTGAAATAAAAGGCGAAGCTCATCTTTACACCTTGGGTACCTGTAGTGGAACTATAGAGGTTTCTGGAAGAAGGGCTCATGGACTCATGGTATCTTCTCTCAAAGGTAACTTGCAATTACCCTTACCTACACTTGTTGAGTGCAATCAGATACCTGCTAACAGGGAAGAAATCCCTACTCCAGCTGCTGCTTTCCATCACCCTCACCTCAAGGTAATAGCAAATGAGATACCGCCGCTTGACAAAGATGCTCAGATCCTTCTTCTGTTAGGAAGAGACATTCTAAGAGTTCACAAGGTACACAGACAAGTCAGTGGACCCCCAGATGCCCCATTTGCCCAGCGCACGGATCTAGGGTGGGTCATCATAGGCAATGTCTGCATAGGCAAAATGAAAAGACCTACCAACATTTCGTTATTCAAGACAAATGTTCTGCCAAATGGCCGAAACACTTACTTTGAGCCATGCCCACATCACTACTGGGTGAAAGAGAAGATAGCCAGCCACGAATGGCAACATGGTATCTCAGGTGACACAAGCCCTTTCTCCTGCCATGATGGCGACTTCGGCTCTACAGTGTTTAATGCAACCAGTGAAGATGACATACTGGCTCCTTCAATGGAAGACAAAGAATTCATCAAGGTAATGGACAATGAGTTCTTTCAAGATGACTCCAATAACTGGGTAGCACCCCTACCCTTTCGTCTCCCAAGAGAGAGATTGCCCAACAACTTACAGCAGGCCATCAGTAGATTCTCCTCCTTAAAGCGAAACTTAAGCAGGAAACCAGAGATGCAAAAGCACTTTGTGTACTTTATGCAAAATGTATTTGACAGAGATCATGCAGAGCCTGCTCCCCCACTAAAGGAGGGAGAAGAATGCTGGTACCTTCCATCCTTTGGCGTGTATCACCCACGCAAACCAGACCAAATCAGAGTTGTCTTTGATTCCAGTGCTCAGCACGAAGGTGTTTCTCTTAACAACATGCTCCTTACTGGACCCAACTTGAACAACAGTCTAATAGGAGTCTTAATTCGTTTCAGACAAGCGCCTGTAGCAGTAATGGCCGACATTCAACAGATGTTTCACTGCTTCATCGTCAGAGAAGACAACAGAAACTACCTCAGGTTTCTATGGCACAAGGACAATGACCTCAACAAGGAAGTTATAGATTATCGCATGAAGGTACATGTCTTCGGTAACAGTCCTTCCCCAGCAGTGGCAACTTATGGGCTAAGGAAAACAGCTCAGACTGGAGAAGTTGAATATGGATCTGATGCCCGTCAATTTGTTGAAAGAAACTTCTACGTTGACGACGCACTTAAGTCCTTTCCAACTGCTAAAGAAGCAATTGATCTTCTCACCAGAACAAAGGAGATGCTGTCTGTAGCAAACCTTAGACTGCACAAGATTATATCCAACAGCCAGGAACTTATGAATGCCTTTCACTCTGAGGACTATGCCACTAGTCTAAAAAACCTTGACTTAGGTACAGATGTGCCTCCTGTACAGCGAAGTCTGGGTTTGTTGTGGAACATCAAGCAAGACAAATTCACCTTCCAAGTGTCAACTTGTGACAAACCCTTCACTAAGAGAGGAGTCCTGTCCGTGGTGAATAGCATCTATGACCCACTGGGTTTCCTTGCTCCAGTTACCATTCAAGGTAAGATTTTACTAAGACAGTTGTCTACTGAGAACATAGACTGGGATACTCCCTTGCCTAGTGAGAATCAACACAAGTGGGAAAGGTGGAGATATTCTTTGGAGTCACTAGAAAAACTTCAGATTCCCCGTTGCAATGTTCCGGGTTCCATTTCAACTGCTAACCGGAGAGAGATTCATATTTTCTCTGAAGCATCAGTTGAAGCTATTGCTGCAGTAGCCTATTTGAAGACCTCTGAACTGAATGGAGAATCACACTGTAGTTTTGTCCTAGGCAAGGCAAAACTCACACCCAAGCCTGCACATACCATACCAAGACTTGAACTTTGTGCAGCCGTGCTAGCAGTAGAAATTGCCGAGGTCATACAAAGTGAAATGGACACTAGAATTGATTCTTTCACCTTCTATACAGACAGTAAGGTAGTACTTGGTTACATAAACAACCAAACAAAACAATTTTATGTGTACGTCAGCAACAGGGTTGAACGTATCAAGAGATTCTCTCTACCAAGTCAATGGCATCACGTTCCCACTGAACTCAACCCACCTGACTGTGGGACCAGAGCCGTGTCACCTGCCGCTCTTCAGGACAGCTTATGGCTGTCACCTCCAAGGTTTCTGTGTGAGGACTCTTACTTACTCCCTATTGACACCACCTATGGGCTAGTAAACCCTGAAGATGATAAGGAAATAAGAACTGTGAACATCTCACTACACACTTCTGTAAGTACAAAACAGAAGCTGCGGTCACACCGTTTTGAGCGTTTTTCCACCTGGTCATCCGCTGTACGAGCTATTGCTCGCCTAATTCATATTGCTCGTTGCTTTGGGAAGAATTCCGCCGCAGGGTGTCATGGTTGGCACAACTGTTCTGGACACTTTACAGCAGCAGATGTTTCACACGCAGAAGAGGTAATTATCCGTTGTGTGCAACAAGAGGTGTATCTGGAGGAATTCGGGAGAATCAGAAATGGAACCGAATTGTCTAAAAACAGTCCACTCTTCAATCTAAACCCCGTAGTCGACGCCAATCAGCTGCTGAGAGTTGGTGGCCGTACAACAAAATCCGACTTATGCAGCAAAGAACAGAATCCTATAATCATACCAGGTCAACATCATGTTACTACTCTTCTGGTTCGCCACCACCATGAACTGGTACATCATCAAGGCCGTCAGTTTACAGAAGGTGCCATCAGGTCAGCCGGCCTTTGGATCATTGGTATGAAGAGGTGTGTCTCCTCCTTGCTCTTCAGATGCGTTAAGTGCCACAAGTTAAGAGGAAAACATCAACAGCAACAAATGGCAAGTCTTCCAGCTGATCGCCTAAGTACCGATCCACCCTTTACCTACGTTGGGGTAGATGTTTTCGGCCCATGGTCTGTCATCACTCGGAGAACTCGTGGTGGAGCTGCCAATAGTAAAAGTTGGGCTGTATTGTTTACCTGTCTCAGCATCCGAGCTATACACATAGAAGTGATCGAGTCTATGGATTCTTCTTCCTTCATCTGTGCCCTACGAAGATTCTTCTCTGTCAGAGGACCAGTTAAGCAACTGAGATCCGACTGTGGTACCAACTTTGTTGGAGCATGTAAAGAGCTACAATTGGACAACTTCCTGGCCAACAATGGATATACTTGGTTGTTTAATCCTCCACATTCTTCACACATGGGAGGATCCTGGGAACGAATGATAGGAGTAGCACGAAGAATTCTTGACTCCATGTTGCAGACTCACAAGTCTTTACCACTCACCCATGATACTTTGTCTACCTTTCTCGCTGAAGTGTCTGCCATAATGAACGCAAGACCCTTAGTGCCAGTATCTTCAGATCCTGATGCTCCAGTGATCCTTACTCCAGCCTCGCTTCTTACTCAAAAGATTGGGACTGCTGTAATATCTTCAAGTGAAATTGAACCCAAGGATATCTACAGGCGTCAATGGAAGCAGTTTCAACACCTAGCCAATGTGTTCTGGCATCGCTGGAGGAAGGAGTATCTTCACCACCTTCAAGGTCGTAACAAATGGCAAGCATCTAAGCCGAATCTTAAGGTTGGAGACCTCATCCTTCTAAAAGACAAGGAAGTTTGTCGGAATGAGTGGCCTATGGGTCTTATTACTAAAGTTATGCCCAGCGACGATAACAAAGTCCGGAAGGTAGAGGTTAAGGTAACCAAGGGAGGTTCGACACAAACCTTTAGTCGACCAATTACAGAGTTAGTACTCCTTTTGCCAGATGAGTGACTTGTGCAAGGACTAGCCATGCTGTTGGCATGGCGGGGAGTACATTGCTGCCATCTACAGGTTCTACTCAGAACTTTGGAATTATTTGAAGACATCATACTGTGACTTTATGTTCTTCATCCTGTTGAACTTACGTTTATTATTTGCTTGTTGCATGTTTTTCATTACAGGTTCCAGGACATTCGTCAGTATTGTACTTTTTGAAAATATATATATTAGTTTAAGGTTATGAAATCTAAAGATTTCAGACGGGGAGTGTTGTGTTACACTATGTGATTATTCTTGCTCTGTGTCTTTAAGATCTGTCCCCTTCTTTCTAGCTGAACTCTCTCTCTCACCGTAGTTCTTTATATATCTCCTCCACTTCCTGATTCTGGTCATTACTCCTGTATTTCTTCCATGCTAACATCTTACATGTGGCTTACAACTGCAACGTTTTTCTAACTATGAATATCCATCATTAAACGGAACATTCGAAAGGATTCATCGTCTGTCGTCCTAACTGTGAGTTTATTCATTGAGTTAAGCTGCCTGTATCGATGCAAGGGATGAATATCAAACCAGCTTGAGTAAGGCCTACTTAAACCTGGAGATGAACTTTATCGCTTTGTAGTTGAGACAGAACAACTCCCACCCCCATTCTAAGCTTATTCTACCTACCCTGTATAATGAAATAATGATGTGTATACTTACTGTATATATTCTGAAGTGACTCCAGTCCGGTCACATGATTTCATCAGTGACGGCTTTAGTGTAGAGGGGAGAGCAGTGTCAACAGCTGCAGAGCCTGGGCGATGATGTCACCTATAGTCTTACTATAGGGTAGCTGTTGTCGGCTGTCCCTCCTCTACACGGAAGCCAGCACTACGACCCGATCATGTGAACAGATCGGAGGGATTTCAGCATTGGTAAATAAGACTTTTACAGGGTAGATAGAATATGTTTAGAATGAGATAGGAGTAGATTTTAACATCAGCAATATTGATACACAACAATAGATGGAAAAAAAAGGTGAGATCATGCGTTTAATAAAAATAAGAAAACAACAAAAGAATGCCATTGGTAATGCTTTAACATTTTTTTTTACATTTTATATTTAATATAACTGTAATTATTTTTGTTAATGAAAATACTTTTATTAAAAAGTAAAACTACTCACAATTGTCTTTCCTAGATTGAGCAATGTAAATTGCATTAGATTAACTGGAATGTAATTGCAGTTTGCATAATGTGAGCATTTACAGCTTGCTTTATTTAACATGGGAACTTAGGGTCAAAAGGCTCATCTTTATTTATATGCTACATGTGTGCTGCCATCTAGTTACCCAGAAAATATTGAATCTCAGTATTAAATGGAAATTATTATTGATAATATAGGTCATTTTGTTTGCTATTAACATAAAACACATACAGTATAAACATTTGATACAGAATGCACATGGCACTGGTGTCACAGAGTGTTGTGGGTTTTCTAAAGAGAAAGCACAACTCTGTTTTAGACTCTCTCTCTAATTTAAATTATTAAGCTTGTATAAAAATAAAAGGCAGAAAGGATAATGTTTACTTTACTCTGACTCATTGGTGATAGTGAGTGTAAAACCAAGCTAGAGCAATTGAACTCTGTAAACAAATAACTTTTCATAGCATAACAGCTAAGATCAGCATGATCCACATGTGAATAGGACCCTAGAGCTCCACCTTCTGGCTGTAAATGTAAAAATGAACTATTCATATGTAACATTACATGAAAACACGTTTTAAAAGCTAAACCATTTTCAGTCCTGACCATAATACAAGAGAGAACCAAGATTGGTGTGATCAGATGCTTTCACGATTTAAAAATGGTGCTGTTTACATCCGGGGAAACCGGAAGTGACAAAAATGCTCATGTTTCCTATACCATAGAGCTTATCGGGAACCTTCCAGTCCTTGACGAGCTCTATAGTAAACCAGAAGAACCAGCACCCTCTTCTCTGGCTCATTGTTTGGACTGTAGAGCTTTGAGAGGCACCAGTGGGCACACGGGAGGGGGACATGACCCATCTACCGCCTGCAAAAACCATCCAGCGGGTAATTAGCCAATAGGATGGCTTTTACATAAAAAACAATCACCTCCTGAAAAAATTGATACCGGGATAATGCCTATAGCTGTTGGCTTCATTCCTGTATAACCACTTGAAGTTAATCACATACATGTAGTTGGTGTAGTGGTTAACAAAAGTTTTATTTATTTTTCTTAACCTCTTGGCACCGACCATACGCAAATAGGGTGCATATTTGCGTTGCCAATACACCTGTGCTGAGAGCGTGTGATCCGCGCGCTCCCGACACAATTGCCCTCGCCTAACTGAAAGCTCCTAAACGCTCCTTGCAGATCATGTGAGCGCCGTGATTGGCTGCCACGGTGGTCACTTGATGTTAAGTCCCATCCCACCTCCCGGGGATCATAAACCTCTTAAAGGGCCCGGAGGCTGGGGCTAAGAGGTTTAAAGTATATCTGAATATCTATTATAATTCAAACCCTTGTCAGCTTTTTTTTTTTCTATGGCATTGGGAAAGTTTTCCCTCACTTGCTGTACTAGATGTCAGACAAGAAGTGAGGGGAAATCTTTCCTAAATAAAGGGAGATTTCCTCTAAAGGTTATATTACATGTTGCAATCAAATCTCTACAATCTTTGTATCTCCTTTAGCAACGTAATATGAGGATCTACATACACTATCAAATTAATGTGTTTCTAATCAGGTAATGACCTTGCAATACATACATGTTGTGACAGCAGGAAGGTAAAGTCACCTGGTTGCATCCAGGGGGGTAGGTATATTTCTCCCAGATTCAGGCTTTATGCCGACTTATACAACTAGGGAGAGAGTTGATGAAGCCCAGCTGAGGCTAGTGGGCTCATGGATGATTCATACCTCTAGGGAGAGTGCTGGGCGTCGTGCAGGCAGGGAGTTGATGAGACCAGCTGAAGCTTGTCAGCTCGTTTAAGGCCTCTATAAAAACTCCCAGCTTCATTAGGTGTTTGCTCATGCCTGGACCCAGACCTGTGTGGACTGTCTAGGGAGAGTGAACCCCTGTGCGGTGAGACAAAGCCTGTGTGGCTATTTGTTTGGACATTTACTAAACCAGGGACTTAGGGACTAGGACAGCACCAGGCTGATCCCAGTTGTTAGTTAGGGAAACCTGCATGTTTAGTCAGAGGTCAAGCTGACCAGGATTTATTTTGTTTATGTTTCTTTTTGCTTTGCTGTGTTTTTGTCACTGTAAATAGAGAAATAAACCGCACCTTTTGATCTTGAAAACCACAACCTCCGTCTGCTGGGCCTGTTTTTGTGTGGGGAGCCCATCCAGGGGGTCACACACACCCGCTACCGAGCAAACCCCCTCACAGTTGGTGGAGAACCAGTGGCAGTTTTTTTTTAAGCCAGCATGGAGGAGATACTGAAACAGCTGGCTCTAGAAAATGCCAATCAACAGCAGACAAATGCAGGTTTGCAAAAGAGCCTTGCAGCTCAACAACAGAGCTTCGCAGCCCAGCAACAAGCCCAGCAGCAATCTGAGGCCCGCTTCATAGACCTGTTGCAGAAGCAAGAGCAGAGACTACAACAACAGATGGAAGCAGTAATGCAGCAACGTCCGCAGACCAGTGAGGAAAGCCATCCCACTAATACCGTGTCCTTTGGGGTGAGTCGTTTATTGACAAAAATGACTGGAGAGGATGATCCAGAGGTATTTTTGACCACATTTGAAAGGACTGCTGAAAGAGAAAAGTGGCCTGAGGAGCAGTGGGCTGGACTGCTGGCTCCTCTGTTAACTGGTGAATCGCAGAAAGCTTACTATGACCTAGAGCCTGACCAAGCAAAAGACTATGTGATGCTAAAAGCTGAAATATTGGCAAGGCTGGGTGTCACCCAGGCTGTCCGGGCTCAGCGTGTGCATAACTGGACTTTCCAGCTTGGAAAACCCCCCAGGTCTCAAATGTATGATCTCATTCACCTGAGCAGGAAGTGGCTACAGCCAGAGACTTTGTCCGCACCGGAGATTGTGGAACGTGTTGTGATGGATCGTTTCTTGAGAGCTCTTCCTACCGCCATTCAAAAGTGGGTAAGCCATGGAGACCCAGAAACGGCCGGTAAACTTGTGGATCGTGTAGAGAGATACTTGGCTGCAGAGAACCTGACGGCCTCTTCCAGAGACTCTCGGACTTTCCACCCTAAGACCAGACCATCCCCAGGGGCGGATAAGAGGATTCCAAGGGGTGAGGGTGGGGAGAGTGAGAGGGTGGGAGCTCTACCCAAAGTTTGGCGAGAACAGCCTGGGAAGTCAGGGGCTCAAGAGGCAGCCAAATGGATTGTTTGCTACCGCTGCCGGCAAGTGGGACATATTGCAGCAAATTGCCCGGTTGTGGAGGAACCCATGCAATATGACTTTCTGACGGACAGACGTCAGTCGCTGTGTGCGACAGTCGCATGCACTGCCATTCGGGGAACTGAGAAACATTTATGCAAAATGTGTATTAATGGTAGAAATGTTGTGGTATTACTGGATTCAGGTAGCCTTGTGACCCTGATAAAGGCTGAATTAGTTAAAACAGAGGTCTCTGGGAATAGCAAGGTAGCTGTTATTTGTGTGCATGGGGACACCCGAGAGTATCCAGTGACTACAGTGTGTTTCAAGACCCCCAAAGGTACCCTCTCTCATCCAGTGGGGTTAGTATCTCAACTACCGCATGATGCCATTGTGGGAAGGGATTTTCCGAAGTTCTGGGAACTGTGGGATGATCCTGAGCCCCCCACTGGTGCCCCTATGTACCAGGAAGGTGATAGCCAGAACTCCTCTGAGAGTGGTGAGGACTCTCCAGAATTTCCCTTGTCAGTATTGGCAGGCGAGACTCAAGAAACTGGAGAGGAGCCCACCTCCTCAGACGAAAACCTACCGTCTGTGGAGTTTTCTGATCTTGAGGTTCACAGGGAAAATTTTGCCACAGAACAGTTAAAAGACCCCGCCCTAATAAAGGCACGGGAAAACGTAGTGGAAATAGATGGCGAGTTAGTGAACCCAGATAATACCTGCACTTACCCATACTTCAGCGTAGAGAAGGACCTACTGTATCGGGTGGCAAAAAGGGCAGAAGAAACCGTTGAGCAGCTTGTAGTGCCCAAACCTTACAGGAAGTTGGTGTTGGAGTTGGCCCATGGGCACATTCTTGGAGGTCATCTGGGGACAGAGAAAACCCGAGAGAGGGTATTACAGAGATTCTATTGGCCTGGGGTGATGAAGGACATAGAAAATTATTGTTCCTCCTGCCCTGTGTGTCAGAGGTCGGCCCCGATGCCACATTTCCGTAGCCCGCTGGTCCCTCTACCCATCATTGAGGTCCCGTTTGAGAGGATCGCAATGGATTTGGTAGGTCCTATAATCAAGTCCGCTAGGGGGCACCAGTACATATTAGTTATAATGGACTATGCCACCCGTTATCCAGAAGCGATCCCTCTCCGAAATACCTCGGCCAAAACCATAGCCAAAGAGCTATCTCTTGTTTTTAGCCGGGTGGGTATTTGTAAAGAACTGCTTACGGACCAAGGTACACCCTTTTTGTCCCGGGTTATGAAAGAGCTGTGTAAATTGTTCAAAGTGACGCAATTGCGTACGTCTGTGTATCACCCCCAAACCGATGGGCTGGTTGAAAGATTCAACAAAACCCTAAAACAAATGTTGAAGAAAGTGGTGGATAGAGATGGAAAGGATTGGGACTGTCTACTTCCTTATTTGATGTTTGCTATTAGGGAGGTGCCCCAATCCTCTACGGGATTCTCCCCCTTTGAGTTACTGTATGGGAGACACCCAAGAGGGCTGTTGGATATTGCCAAGGAAACTTGGGAAAGTGAGAGTTCTCCCCACAGGAGTGTGATTGAGCATGTCGCCCTGATGCAAGATCGAATTGCACAGGTAATGCCCATCGTGAAGGAACATTTGGCCCAAGCGCAGTTGGCACAGCAGAGAGTGTACAACCGTGGAGCCAAGACCCGTACCTTTTCCCCGGGGGATAGGATATTCGTACTTGTCCCTACGGTTGAAAGTAAATTCCTTGCCAAATGGCAAGGCCCCTACGAGATAATGGAAAAAGTGAGCGAAGTGAATTACAAGGTCAGACAACCAGGAAGGCGAAAGCCCGAACAGATCTATCACGTTAATCTGTTGAAAGCCTGGAGGGATAGAGAGTCCCTAGTCGCAGAAACTTGGTCACCAGCTCAAACTGGTTGCGTGATTCCGGAGGTTGGAATAGCAGCCACCTTGTCACAACCCCAACAACAGGAGGTTAAGGAGTTTGTGCTTCGCAACAAGGAGGTGTTCTCTGAGCTGCCGGGACAAACATCTGGGGTAGAGCATGATATTATTACCCCGCCCGGTGAAAGGGTGAAGTTAAAACCCTATCGGATCCCAGAGGCCCGACGGGAGGCAATACGGGAGGAAGTACAGAAAATGCTGAACTTAGGGGTGATAGAGGAGTCCCAAAGTGATTGGTCTAGTCCCATTGTGTTGGTGCCTAAACCGGATGGGAGCTGGCGATTTTGTAACGATTTTCGTCAGTTGAACAAAGTTACAAAATTTGACACCTACCCCATGCCACGTATAGATGAGTTGATCGACCGGCTGGGAACAGCCCGATACATGACGACTCTTGACCTCACAAAAGGGTATTGGCAAATTCCCCTGGCCAAGTCGGCCAAAGAGAAAACCGCATTTGTAACCCCAGACGGGGCGTTCCAATATAAGAGAATGCCGTTCGGGTTACAGAATGCGCCGGCCACATTCCAGCGGAAAATGGACCAGATACTGAGGCCCCATTGGAAGTATGCTGCGGCTTACCTGGATGACGTAATTGTCCATAGCATAGATTGGGCCTCACATCTGCCAAAAGTGCAAGCAGTCCTAGACTCTATCCGGGAAGCGGGGTTTACGGCTAACCCCAAGAAGTGTACCATTGGGCAGGAGGAGGCCAAATATCTTGGGTACACCATTGGCAGGGGAGTAATAAAACCCCAACTCAACAAAGTCGAGGCCATCCAGAGTTGGCCACGTCCCAACAGCAAGAAGCAGGTACGAGCCTTTCTGGGAATCGCGGGTTATTATCGGCGCTTCATTCCCCACTTTGCTTCTAAGGCTGTGCCGCTAACCAACCTGACGAAAGGGAAAGGGTCGGTCATGATTAAATGGACCCCCGAGGCTGAGGCAGCATTCCAATTCTTGAAACAAGCCTTATGTAGCCAGCCAGTGTTGTACTCACCCGACTTCTCTAAAGACTTTGTCGTACAAAGTGATGCGTCAGATGTGGGGTTAGGAGCAGTATTGTCCCAGGTCTGGAACGGGGAAGAGCACCCAGTCATTTACCTCAGCAGGAAATTGAAGTCCCATGAGGTAAATAACGCCACGGTTGAAAAGGAGTGTTTAGCGGTGAAGTGGGCTCTAGATTCCCTTCGGTACTATCTGCTAGGTAGGCACTTTGACATGGTTACGGATCACGCTCCGTTAAAGTGGATGGCTCAAAACAAGGAGACAAATAGAAGAGTAAATAGGTGGTTCCTGGCCCTACAGGAATTCAACTTCACAGTAAAGCATCGCCCTGGCGTTCAAATGGGGAATGTGGATGCTTTGTCTCGAGTACATGAATGCCTGATTGCTGGTGTTCCAACCACAAGGTTAAAACAAGAGGGGGGGTATGTGACAGCAGGAAGGTAAAGTCACCTGGTTGCATCCAGGGGGGTAGGTATATTTCTCCCAGATTCAGGCTTTATGCCGACTTATACAACTAGGGAGAGAGTTGATGAAGCCCAGCTGAGGCTAGTGGGCTCATGGATGATTCATACCTCTAGGGAGAGTGCTGGGCGTCATGCAGGCAGGGAGTTGATGAGACCAGCTGAAGCTTGTCAGCTCGTTTAAGGCCTCTATAAAAACTCCCAGCTTCATTAGGTGTTTGCTCATGCCTGGACCCAGACCTGTGTGGACTGTCTAGGGAGAGTGAACCCCTGTGCGGTGAGACAAAGCCTGTGTGGCTATTTGTTTGGACATTTACTAAACCAGGGACTTAGGGACTAGGACAGCACCAGGCTGATCCCAGTTGTTAGTTAGGGAAACCTGCATGTTTAGTCAGAGGTCAAGCTGACCAGGATTTATTTTGTTTATGTTTCTTTTTGCTTTGCTGTGTTTTTGTCACTGTAAATAGAGAAATAAACCACACCTTTTGATCTTGAAAACCACAACCTCCGTCTGCTGGGCCTGTTTTTGTGTGGGGAGCCCATCCAGGGGGTCACACACACCCGCTACCGAGCAAACCCCCTCACAATGTTCATAGATCACCAGAATATGCCCATTTTTAACCACTTGCTGACCACCCCACGTATATATATGTACTGCGGGGCGGCGGCTCCTACAGGCAAAATCACATACCTGTACATGATCGCCTCTTCCGGGTTTGTGGTGCGCACGTGATTGGACACAGCAGGAGACAATCAGCGGGTTCGGTGGACCTGCTGTCCTCTGGGACCCCCAGATCATTCCCGTGAGAGGCAGAACAGCGGTCTGCCTATGTGAACAAGGCAGATCGCCATTCTGTGACAAGGGAAGACAGAGATCCTGTGCTTCTGCTAAGCAGGAACACGGATCTCTGTCTTTCCACAGTACAAACACCCCCCACACAGTTAGAAAGCACCCCCCAGGGACACATTTAACCCTCCACAAAAAATAAATAATATTATGTACTCCCAAGGGTCATCTCCCTTTGGGGGGAGGGTTAGGTGTGGGATACCTACTACAGGATTGGGGGGAGGAAGAGCACTGCTTATTAGGAGATACATGGGGGATGGGGGGATGAGAGGGCTATTTCTGGAGAGCTATATCACGTGATGCTGTTCTATATATCAATAAACTAGTTTTGAGGAAATAACCCATGGGCGTGCATAATAATATTTATTTTTTATTTTTTGTGGAAGTTTATCTAATGTACATACCATGCCATTATTCATGGTGGTACCCTCTTTCATTCAATATTTATCAGGTTCCCGGTTTTTATGTTTTTTAATTTTAATACATTTAACCACCATACATTTTGGTCATCCCTGATTTTAACTCCTTCCCTGCTAGTGTCATTAGTACAGTGACAGTGCATATTTTTTAGCACTGTATTGGTGTCACTGGTCCCCAAAAAGTGTCACTTAGCGTCCATAAAAATATCCCATAGTTTGTAGACGCTATAACTTTTGTGCAAACCAATCAATATACACTTATTGGGGATTTTTTTAACCAAGAACACGTAGCAGAATACATATTGGCCTAAATTGATGAAGAAATTCAATTTTTTTCATTTTTTATTTGGTGTTATATAGCAGAAAGTAATATATATATATATATATATATATATATATATATATATATATATATATATATATATATATTTATTTATTTATTTTTATTTTTTTAATTGTTGGTCTTTTTTTGTTTATTGCGGAAAAAATAAAAACCGCAGAGGTGATCAAATAGCACAAAAAAAAGCTCTATTTGTGGGAAAAAAAAGGACAGCAATGTTATTTGGGAACAGCGTCACACGACTGCACAATTGTCAGTTAAAGCAATACAGTGCATTAGCGCAAAAAATGGCCTGGTCATGAAGGGGGTAAACCTGCTGGAGCTGAAGTGGTTAACCCCCAAGCTACTCATTCCCTTCCTTGTTACCTCTCACCTTGACTATTGCAACTCCCTGGTGATAGGCTTACCGCTGAGGCTATCCGCTGCTCAATCTATCATGACTGCAGCTGTCAGGCTCATCCACCTTACTAACTGCTTAGTGTCTGCCACTCCTCTTTGCCAATTCTTCCACTGGATTCCACTCTCCCAAACAAAATTCAAGATACTAACAACAACATACAACAATAACATACAAAGCCATCCACAACTCTCCCCAAAGCTACATCACCGATTTTGGCTCAATATACAGTATTTGTGTCTCGCGAGACCTTCTAGCTCTCTTGTCTTCTCCTCCCATGCTCATCTACAGGACTTCTCCAGAGCGTCTCCCATCCTCTGGTAATATCTCCAACTCTGTCCACTTTTAGGCGATCCCTGAAAACTCATCTCTTTTGGTAAGCCTATTCTGCCTTCACCTAACAACTGAATTTTTAATTCTTCCTTCAGCTCATCCCTCACAGGTATTACCTTTAGTTCCACATGCCACTCCCTAATAGATTGCAAGCTCTTGAGAGATCTTGTATTGTAACTGTACTGTCTCCCTTTATAATGTAAAGTGCTGCACAAACAGTTGGTGCTATACAAACCCTGTATTATAATAATAATAATAATAATAATAATAATAATAATAAAACTATATCTAAAGGATATTGTACAGTTAGATTGTAACCTGTATGGTGAAATTCAGATAGTTATGATCTGAAAAGAGGATCTCCATTTAAAGATATTTCCACTATTCTTGTTCGGTTGACAATGGTCAACAAGACAAGTAGGGTGACTCTTCCCAAGAGGAATACAGAAAGCAAAAAAACCTGACAAAGTTTTGGACCTTTCCCTACTCTGTCTAAAAGAAAAGGGAAACTCATTTTGGCTCCAACTTACCTGTCATTAATAAACCTTCAGCATGGTGTCAACATATGAAAAAAGAATACACTTCAGTTTACTTCACCACTCATATTCCGTTCAGGAAATTTATGTTTCTGATCCAAAATATTTGGAAATACTGATTTGAACAAACTGGGAGAGATATGGAGGAGAGATATGCAAATACAGTGGGGCAAAAACGTATTTAGTCAGCCACCAATTGTGCAAGTTCTCCCACTTAAAAAGATGAGAGAGGCTTGTAATTGTCATCATAGGTATACCTCAACTATGAGAGACAAAATGTGGAAACAAATACAGACAATCACATTGTCTGATTTGGAAATATTTTTTTTTGCAAATTATGGTGGAAAATATGTATTTGGTCACCTACAAACAAGCAAGATTTCTGGCTCTCACAGTTGAGGTATACCTATGATGACAATTACAGGCCTCTCTCATCTTTTTAAGTGGGAGAACTTGCTCAATTGGTGGCTGACTAAATACTTTTTTGCCCCACTGTATATGCAGTTCATTGAAATATTTATCAATACTATTTTAAAGTTCACACTTATTCATGGATTTAATTTCTGATGACTGGAAATTAAATTTATGAAAACTTTACCAATTGAAAAACTTTAATTTCAGGCAGACATAGCTATGAATTATTTTGTTTACATCTCCATTTGTGACTATATATTGTTTAATAATTAAAAAAGTGTTATGACTTTAGGTGCTACAATAATGAAACTGCCTAAATTTGTATAAAAGGTGTACAGTTGTAAATGTTAAGGTATTATTATATTACATGTTTTATGTTGGTTATAGAAAGCAAACTGAATTTTTGTACCATAAAGTTTGGCACAATTTAGCAGCTTCTAAGACAACAGCAACAAAATGTGCAAGTGAATTTTTGCAGCTTAATTATTTATGCTTCACTTTTTCATTAAACTTCCAATCTCATGGTACATGGTGATTCTAATGTGATTAGACAGGCATTTCTTATTCAACCTTGTAGAATTTTAGATCTTGCTTGTGTTTGTTCCATAAATATCCTGCTGGCTGGAGAGATACTATTGACATGGATTAAAGCACCTCTCTGGTCCAGCACAACTTGGTGCTGTTTATAATGCCATGATCTATGATGTAAGTGGGTAGCAGGTATATTCGAGGGGGGCAGGAAGTCTGAGCAATCACTAAAAATTTGAATTGGCAACAGCACCCTACTCTGAAAATACATGAGTTTTCTTTTGTATGCTATATTTCCCAAAATAATGAGAATTCTGCGGGAGTGAAAGCTGGTTAAGTAAAGGAGGACATTTTTTCACTGACACTTCAATAAGCGGTAATAACAAAAAAGCTGCATAGAGAAGACAATATTACAGTCTAATGCATGGTGAATAAGTGGTTAGCACTTACGCTCGACAGCACTAGAGTCGTCAGTTTAAATCCCGACCATGATATTACCTGCCTGGAGTTTGCATTTTCTACCTGTGCCTGGGTGGGTTTCCTTCCACACTCCAAAGACATGCTGGAAGGTTAATTGGCTCCTGTCTAAATTGGCCCTAGTATGTGTATGTATGAATGTGTGTTAGGGACCTTAGATTAAGCTCCTTGAGGGCATGGACTGATGCAAATGCATATATATGTAAAGCACTGCGTAAATTGGCAATGCTCTATAAGTCCCATAAATAATCAATATCTCCAATGGAAAATCAATTCTAAACGGAGAGAAGACTGCCAAATTCCACAAAAAAGTGGTCAAAACCAAAATAAAAAAATTTGACATTGTAATGTTTGGACACACTGTTGCATAGGTATCCTACAATATATGGAAACACAGTTTGGGAATTTTCAAGGGGCTCATTTATGAACAGGTTATTATAGGCTAAGTAGTTTTAGGACGTTGAGTGATTCATTACAAACTGGTATTCATAGTGAGCTTTCAATAATATAATAAAAATGGGACAAAGTAACACAGACCTGTTCTATGCCAAACTCTAAATACTGAAAATGTTCTATGAGTATTACTTAAACCTTTGTCTGCTAATCTTTGATTCCAAAGAAGCCTACAGCAGGGGCGGATCCAGGGGGGGCAACAGGGCAATTGCCCCCCCTGAGACCAATTGTCACACTCGCTTGCTCTGTTTTTTTTTTTTGCGCCTGATCTCCCGGACTTTGGGGACCCGGTACCAGCCGGCCATAGGTCCCCTGGACCCCAAACTAGGCACACATGTAGTCCTATGTCTCCTCTACAAGTGTTCAAAGTTTGGTGTCGTCTGGGAGACCTAAGGCCGGGGAGAACCGATTTTTCAAAGCCGGGCACTCCTTCCATAGACTCCAATGTTAAATGGTAATTTCTCTGGTGATTTTGCGGACCCGGTACTGGCCGGTCGTAGGTCCCCTTGACCCCAAACTTGGCACACATGTAGCCCCATGTCTCATCTATAAGTGTGCAAAGTTTGGTGTCTGGGAGACCTACAGCCGGGGACTCCTTCCATAGACTCCCATGTTAAACATCAGTCTAGTCATGGGCACAGTGAAGCATGGGCACAGTGAGGCATAGGCAAAGTGAGGCATGCAGATGGACACCCTAGGCTTATACTCGAGTCAATAAGTTTTCCCAGTTTTTTGGGGTAAAATTAGGTGCCTCGGCTTATATTCGGGTCGGCTTATACTCGAGTATATACAGTACTTGTTCTGCCGCTGCCGCTGCCTCTCTGAGTCTCTCACTCAGTTTCTCACATCAGCCGATCAGCGGCGCCGAGAGAGAGACTCGTCTAATGTAGTTACGCTGCGCACTGACACGATACCAGGAGCGGAGGAGGAGGTGGGTGGAGCCTCTTCCCTGCACTTGTTGCTAACGCCTGGGCCGCTTGACGTCTAGCAACGAGTGACGTCAGTGAGTCACGTTGGGCCACTCTGCAGGCAGGTTCGATAGCCTGCGGCTCCACAGACGGGTAAGAAAGCGGGCGGCTCTGCTTGCGGCGCGGTTTGTGTGCGGGCGGCGCGGTTCGTGGGCAGACCGTGCTGCTCAGTGTGTTGGCAGCGCAGGTGAGAGTGAGAGAGCAGGCTCATCTCTCACCACCCGTGCCTGCCCTATATTCCTGCAGTGACTTCCACCCTCACTGTGCAGACAGCAGAGAGATTACATCATTTCTCTGCTGCCTGACTCTGGGAGTCTGGGACACAGCAAGAGACAACCAAAACTACACCCTAGCAGGCAAGCTAGTGACAATCCGCAAATTGTGTCAGGTGGCGTGGCAAATGACAATCTGCATCTGGTGGCAGGCAAGTGACAATCAGCAAGGTGTGGCAGGTGAGTGGCAAGTGACAATCCGCAAGGTGTGGCTAGTGACAATCCGCAAGGTGTGGCAGGTGATGTGGCAAGTGACAATCCGCAAGGTGTGGCAGATGACGTGGCAAGTGGCAATCCGCAACGTGTGGCAAGTGACACGCTCAGAGCTCCCACTAATTGCAGGCGACGGTGGCAAGTGACACACTCGGGGCTCCCACTGATTCTGCATTGAACTATTTAATTTTATATTACAATGTAATAATATAAATAATGCGCTTCAATCATCCTGACACCATAACAACCATGGTGCCGGGATGATTGAAGCGCCGACACCAGCCATTTCCCCGATAAATTTCCCACAAAAAAACATATTTTTTGGCAGTGCCCCTCCCGAGAAAAGACTCTGGATCCGCCCCTGGCCTACAGGTGAGTATATACCAACAACTTTCATAAAGCACCAACATATAGTGCTAGAAATACAATAGAACATAATAAAAATATACCTGGAGGGACCCTAAAAGTAAGCATACAAGAATAAATAAAGTGATTCTAAATCTCTGAAATTAAAAATGTACAAGTCACATCCCTCTATAGTGTGTCGATTCATTTCTGATCTCCCCTACCTATGATATCTGTATTAATCACTTTTGACAGTCTAACTGGACACCAGGAAATCCCAGGAGACACCCCCCCAGCACACAGCAGGTGATTGACAGCCACGGCTGTGCATTTTTCTCTCTGAGACTGGGTAGAGGAGGATGTGTCCTTTCCTTCCATTCAAATCTCAGATTACAATGAACCAGTGGCGGCTGGTGCTCAAATTTTTTTGGGGGGGGCGCAAACAAACTAAAAAAAAAAAAAAAATCATCAATTGCCGCCACTGTGCCCATTAAACGCAGCCACTGTGCCCAAACGCCACTAGTTTCCCCCCATATACAGCCAGTTTGTCCCCACAATACAGCCAGTTTGTCCCCAAAATACAGCCAGTTTGTCCCCAAAATACAGCCAGTTTGTCCCCCATATACAGCCAGTTTGTCCCCCCAATAATACAGCCAGTTTGTCCCCCCAATAATACAGCCAGTTTGTCCCCCAATATACAGCCAGTTTGTCCCCCATATACAGCCAGTTTGTCCCCCATATACAGCCAGTTTGTCCCCCAATAATACAGCCAGTTTGTCCCCCCAATAATACAGCCAGTTTGTCCCCCAATAATACAGCCAGTTTGTCCCCCAATATACAGCCAGTTTGTCCCCCAATATACAGCCAGTTTGTCCCCATTATACAGCCAGTTTCCCCCCATTATACAGCCAGTTTCCCCCCATTATATAGCCATTTTCCCCCCAATATACAGCCAGTTTGTCCCCCATATGCAGCCAGTTTCCCCCCCAATGCAGCCAGTTTGTCTCCCATATACAGCCAGTTTGTCCCCCATAATACAGCCAGTTTGTCCCCCATAATACAGCCAGTTTGTCCCCCATATACAGCCAGTTGCCCCCCAATATACAGCCAGTTTGTCCCCCATATACAGCCAGTTTGTCCCCCAATATACAGCCAGTTTGTCCCCCATATGCAGCCAGTTTCCCCCCAATATACAGCCAGTTTGTCCCCCATAATACAGCCAGTTTGTCCCCCATATGCAGCAAGTTTGTCCCCCATATGCAGCCAGTTTTTCCCCCATATGCAGCCAGTTTGTCCCCCAATATACAGTCAGTTGCCCCCAATATACAGCCAGTTTCCCCCCAATATACAGCCAGTTGCCCCCAATATACAGCCAGTTTGTCCCCCGTATGCAGCCAGTTTCCCCCCCAATATACAGCCAGTTTGTCCCCCCCAATATACAGCCAGTTTGTCCCCAATATGCAGCCAGTTTGTCCCCAATATGCAGCAAGTTTGTTCCCCAAATACAGCCAGTTTGTCCTCATAATACAGCCAGTTTGTCCCCCCCCCCAGCCCTGCACTTACCTTCCTCGAGTCAGCGCCGTCCTTCTTCCGTCGTCGATGTCTTCTCCCGCCCTCAATGTCGCTTCAGCCAATCAGGTTACCGGTAACCAGACCCAGTGAACCTGATTGGCCAGGGAACGCACCCATGTGCGTCCTCTCATTAGATATTTAGAAGCCGATTACAGCCCTCAGGCTGTAGTCGGGAAGCCTATCAGAGCCGCTGGCTCTGATAGGCACTTCTAAAGGCCAACCAGACACTGTTATTCAGATGGCCGGCGCTCAAGGGGCCGGCCATCTGAATAGTGGGCGGCAGCAATACATAGGTTCATGCAATGCATGAACCTATGTATTGTTGTGAGTGACGGCCGGGCGCAGAAGCGAGTGGCGGCGGCGCTTCTGCGCCCACTATGGACGCACCGCCACTCATTGTGTGAAGAAAAGGACATAAAAAAAAAAACTCTTAAAGGGCCCGTTTTTTTTTTTTTTGGTGACCACAGGAGGGGGGGCGGCGCCCGGGCGCCCCCTATGAACGGGCCGCCACTGCAATGAACTCTTCTCTCATACAGTGCAGTGTGTGATGTCAGATCCCTGCCCCTTGCCTTCTGAAGCTGAGTAAAAGCCTTTTATCTGTGTGTTTTTGAAGGCTGTAAAGGAGAGGGGGCAGCAGATAAATATGTAGCGGGCCCCATATTTGCCTGAAATTTAGAGGGTAGCCTGAGCATTAGTTTGGCTCAGGCTGTTTGATTTATTTAGATTGGACTCTGCTCTGCTGTGATGTTGCCTGGTCGTATAGTTCCCTTTGACCTGAGGTGGCGCTGTTGCCCAGGTCTCGGGTCGAACCGCAGGTGGCGTTGCGGGTTTATTGGGTGTCCTCTCTTGGCAACCGTGAGGTGGGCGTGGTCTACCTGCTGTGCATGCCAGGAGAGGGTACTTAAGGGGCAGACACCATTGGCGCGGGGTCTTCGTCCTCAGCACGTACCCCACCTTCGGTGGTCCTCATGGCCAGGGGTGCGTGTAAATGTGTTGGGTCCCGGGCACCTTTAGCCCGAGGCCGTATCGTTCCAAGTAGGCCCAGTACCTTTAACTGAGGCCTACAACCAAACAGTGGAATCCCAGGGTGCCCGTGGGAGGGTGACCCGCTCTGAAGGAGAGGCAACCAGGGGAGGAACTTTCTAAGGGGATCGGTGAAGTATGTCACTGTCTCGGGAGAGGCCTGGTTACCTGTCAGAGGGAAGGATTCCGTGACCCGCTAGAAGCCCTTGTAATGTGTCCCATTGGCACCTATGGTCTCTAAAGTGCCTGAACCTGTATTCCTGTTCAACTCTCTCTCTCTAACTTTCCCTGTGAGTTGCAAGAATAAGGAAAATAAACTCTTTTATTGGGTTTAACATTGTTTGGACATTGGCTTTCCTCAAGAGAAAAATAGACTCTTCCCTACATTCTAGGGACGAGAACCAATGGAAAGAGGTAACTCGCTGCAGAACCCAAAACTGTTAACACCGCTCACCCTCTACAAAATGGAGGATACTGGGCATGTGGCATGGTGTGTCCCACTCTGCAAGAGGAGGTAAGCAGGGTAAAGGATCTGTGTGCTACAAATAGGTAAACTTATATAGGAGGGTTTGTTTGTATCTTTTTATCACCAGAGGCTAGTCACTTCATTGGCTATAGGTAAAGGTTTACAACCACTTAAAGTGGTTGTAAACCCACTTTTTAAACAAAGACCTACAGGTAAGCCTAGATTAAGGCTTACCTGTAGGTGCATGAAATATCTCCTTAACGTACACGGTTAAGGAGATATTTGTATGTAAATGCGGCGACGCTGACGTCACCCCATTCACAAATTCGGCTAGGTCGCAACATTCGACGACGTAGCCGAATTTGACAGCTCACGCGCGCATGCCCGGAGTCACGTCTTCGCCGCTCCGGCCAATCACAGCGCCGGAGCGGCGCTGTGATTGGCTGCAGCGGCGATACCTGGAAGTAACATTCCGGCTATCGCCGCAGCGATGGATGCGGCTAGAGGAGGGACACGGACGACTTCGGGGGCCCCGATCTAAGGTAAGTGGTACATAATGAGCTAGTATGCTAGTCATACTAGCTCATTATAGCTTTGTCTTGCAGGTTAGGAAAAAAAAAAAACGACAAAAGGGTTTACAACCACTTTAAAGACTTAAAGTGGTTGTAAACCCTAATGACAAAAACGAAAAAAAAAAAAAAAAAACCCTGCAAGAGAAAGGCATAATGAGTGTCATGGATATGCATTAATGTCTTTCTGCCATCTTACCTTCCTCCTCATGTGTTCATCTAGAGACCAGACCTCCTTCACCTGGCTTCCTTTATAATCTCCTCCCAGCCTGACTCCACCCCAGGCCCTATCACTGAACACTATATTAACCTGTGCACTGCAAGCCTGCTTTGCTGATCAACGTGTTTGTTAGGCATTGTGTGTTTGGGTTCCTGCCTGCCGTGTGCTACGTCTGTCTCTCTATTACGTTATTGGCTTGTCCCCGACTATCCCTGTCTGCTTGTGACCCTTGACCTTCGGCTCGTTATTCGGTTCTCTCTTCGTGTGCTGCTGCTTCCCCTCTTTTCCCCTTATCCTACGGGGCGTGAGCTAGGAAACTCCAGGGGCCGCGACCTGGTCCCAGCCTGCAGCTAACATCCTCACCACTAGAGGCCCTGGAGAAGACCAGCTGGGTCTTAGACTCCGCGCCCTGGGGAATCTTGGCTCTAGCTTCCGTTTGGATCCCGGTTGTGCTCCTCTGGTCCCGCTTTCCACAACCACCCAGTTCCCTATCCGCAGAAGCCAGCCATAGGGTTCACTACCTCGCGGTGCACTCCTGTCCCCCTACGGTGTGCATCTGTCACCTGGCCACAGGTGACCCTGACAGTTTGATCAGCCATGAACCCGGCTGACATCCCGCTTCCCGCGGATGATCCATTGCAGGGCATAGTTTGCAGACTTGAGACCCAGGAATCAAATCAGACTCAGGTGATGCGATTCCTCCAGGATCTGGCTTCTCGATTCGAGCAGCTTCAGGTCTCCTTGGGAACCCCGAATCCGCAACCCCAAGTACAACCTGCGGCTGTACCTATCGCACCAGTCGCAGCCTCACACTCACTAAGATTGCCAGCTCCGTTCCGTTTCTCTGGGGACTCCAAGGCCTGCAGGGGGTTTCTCAGCCAATGCACAATTCATTTTGAACTTCAGCCTCAAAGCTTCCTGTCTGACTGGGCTAAGGTAGCCTATATCATTTCCCTCCTCTCCGGTGAAGCTTTGGCCTGGGCTGCCCCCCTGTGGGAGAGGAACGATCCGGTGGTTTCCAGTCTGTCCGATTTCTTGAAGCTCTTTCGTAACATCTTCGAAGAGCCGGCTCGGGCTTCTTCAGCGGCTAGTGCTGTCTTACGTCTTCGCCAAGAATCTAGTTCAGTGGGGCAATATGCTCTTCAGTTTCGTATCCACACAGCTGAATTGAGCTGGAATAATGAGGCCCTGGTCACTACCTTTTTACATGGCCTCTCTGACCGAGTGAAAGACGAATTAGCGGGAAGAGCCATTCCCGTCGGTCTGGACGATGTAATTTCATTATGCAACCAGATCGACATTCGTTTTCAAGAGAGGTCCTTAGAAAAAAAACGCCAGCACTCTCTGGGTCCTAGCCAGTCTGAGCTCCCCTCCCTTCATTCCGTGGAGCATCCTCTACCTGCTGAAGAACCTATGCAGCTGGCCCGGACCAGACTAACCCCCGAAGAACGTGCTAGGCGCAGAACTCTGGGCTTGTGCCTCTATTGTGGGGGCAAGGGTCATTTTCGTGACTCCTTTTCGCTTCGTCCAGGAAACGCTCGGGTCTAATACATTTGGAAGGTGGAGTATTGGACCCAGAAACATCACCTTCTCGCCTGCTCTTGCCGGTGTTCCTTCATGTAGGCACTTCTCCTCAGTCAACCCTTGCATACCTGGATTCCGGGGCTGCCGGCAATTTTATGGATTGGAGAACTGCTTCTTCTATGAAGCTTACCCTTTCACCTCTCACTACCCCATTGGTAGTCTCGGCAATTGATGGCACTGTTCTCCCAGGGGGCCCTATTCGCTTCCAGACGCTACCCATTAGGATGTCGGTAGGGATTCTCCACCAGGAGTGGATATCCTTTCTTATTCTACCCAAGGCCTCTACCCCAGTTGTATTGGGCCTCCCTTGGCTACAGCTCCACTCTCCACATGTGGACTGGGTCTCTGGGCAGATCCTGGCCTGGGGTTCCTCATGTTTCTCGTCGTGTCTTCTCAAGGTGACCCCCAAGGAGAGTCTTCCGGTTGCTGCCACTTCTGTTTCTTCTGATCTTCCTGCTGCATACAGCGATTACCGGGATGTGTTCTGTAAGAAATCAGCTGAGGTGCTTCCTCCCCACAGGTCTTTTGACTGTGCTATTGATCTTGTCCCCGGAGCAACTCTACCCAGGGGTCGTACCTACCCTCTGTCCATCCCAGAGACCCAGGCCATGTCGGAGTATGTCGCAGAGAATCTGGAGAGAGGTTTCATCCGGAAATCCTCATCGCCTGCAGGGGCAGGGTTCTTTTTTGTTGCCAAAAAGGATGGTACCTTAAGACCCTGCATCGATTATCGGGGTTTAAATGCGGTTACTATTAAAAATCGATACCCCTTACCCTTAATATCTGAGCTATTCGATAGGTTGAAGGGGGCCTCCATTTTCACCAAGTTGGATCTCAGAGGCGCGTACAATCTCATTCGAATACGGGAGGGTGACGAATGGAAGACTGCATTCAACACTAGAGACGGGCATTACGAATATCTGGTGATGCCTTTTGGTCTGTGTAATGCTCCAGCCGTGTTTCAAAACTTTGTCAATGAAATCTTCAGAGATCTGCTGTACCAGTTTGTTGTCATCTATCTGGATGACATTCTGATCTTTTCTGAAAATCTGCTCGTCCACAGAAACCATGTCCGCACTGTACTTCAACGTCTTAGAGAGAACAATCTCTATGCCAAGCTAGAGAAATGTTCCTTTGAATGTTCTGAGGTCCTGTTTTTGGGGTGCTTCGTCTCATGTTCGGGTCTTCGTATGGACCCTGGGAAGGTCTTGGCTATCACCAACTGGCCTCTTCCTGCTAGCCTCAAGGCCACACAGCGCTTTCTTGGCTTCACTAATTATTATAGGCAGTTCATAAGGAATTACTCTTCCATTGCCGCACCTATTATCGCTTTGACCAAGAAGGGTGTGAATGCCAGAGACTGGCCTCCCGAAGCTGTCTCTGCATTTCACAACCTGAAACAGGCCTTTGTTTCTGGCCCCCTCTTGAGGAGACCAAATCCTGGGAATGCATTTTTTATTAAAGTGGACGCTTCCTCAATGGGGGTGGGAGCTGTGCTTCTTCAAATCTTTGAGAAGAGACGCCAACCATGTGCGTTTCTTCTCCAAAAAAAATTCTCAGGCAGAGAGGAATTATGCCATCGGTGATCGGGAACTTCTCGCAATTAAATTGGCGTTAGAGGAGTGGCGTCATCTCTTGGAGGGTTCCCCTCACTCCATAACGATCTTTACCGATCACAAGAATTTACAGTATCTACAGAATGCTAAACGTCTGAATCCTAGACAGGCTAGGTGGAGTCTCTTCTTTGCCCGTTTTAATTTCATGATTACCTACAAACCTGGTTCCTGCAACGGTCGGGCTGATGCGCTCTCTAGGTCATTTGACACTTTGGACGAGGAGTCCGCCCCTGAACCTGAGCCGATCATTCCCACCTCATGCATTGTTGCCCACTCTACCACCCTGAAGTCAAAAATTCCGCCTGGTAAGACCTTTGTCCCCACTGAGCTAAGAGCTAAGATCCTTCGTTGGGGACATGATTCCAAGGTGGCAGGGCATTCTGGATTCCTCCGATCCTTCCTACTCATCAGTCATCACTACTGGTGGCCTAATCTCCGCTCAGACGTCAAAGACTACGTTAAAGCTTGTCATGTCTGTGCTCAGTCCAAATCCTCCACACAAGCTCCTGCTGGTCTCCTCATGCCCTTGCCCATTCCTAAGGAACCCTGGGCCCATATTGCCATGGATTTTATCACCCATCTCCCACTGTCTGAGAATAATACAGTCATTTGGGTGGTAATCGATCGATTCTCCAAGATGGCTCATTTTGTTCCTCTTCCTGGTCTTCCTTCTGCCCCTGCCTTGGTTCCCATTTTCATTCGGGAAATTCTCCGCCTACATGGGGTCCCTTTTCATATTGTTTCCGACAGGGGAGTCCAATTCACGTCTCGTTTTTGGAGAGCCTTTTGCAAATCCCTCAATATTGTCTTGGATTTTTCTTCTTCTTACCATCCCCAATCCAATGGACAGACTGAGAGGGTTAATCAGGAGTTAGAGGTCTTCCTTCGCACCTTTGTGTCTTCTCACCATGACGATTGGTCCTCTCTACTCCCGTGGGCAGAATTCTCCCATAACAATCATGTGAATACCAGTTCGCAGAAGACACCCTTTTTCACAGTTTATGGAAAACACCCTCAACTTCCTCTTCCCATGATCTGTTCTCCAGACATTCCAGCTTTGGCTTCGGTTCAGGAGTCTCTCAATTCCGTTTGGGGTCACGTTCATGATTCCCTCCGGGCAGCTGCTGAAAAATTCAAAGGCTTTGCCGACCGCCGCAGGCGTAAACCGCCTTCTCTTCAGCCAGGGGACAAAGTCTGGCTCCCTACCAGGAACATCAAGCTCCGAGTTCCTTCTCTGAAGTTTGCTCCACGATTCATCGGTCCATACACGGTAACTGCTAAACTGAATCCGGTTTGTTTCAAACTCCAGATTCCTAAGAGCCTTAAAATCACTAACTCCTTTCATGTTGCTCTTCTAAAGCCTTTAGTCCTCAATAAATTCTCTCGTCCTCTCCCTACCGTGGCGCCTGTCTCTGAGGATAATCAGGAGTACGAGATCAGTCAAATTCTGGACTCCCGACTCTGTAAAGGCGTTCTTCAGTACCTCGTTCATTGGAAAGGGTTTGGTCCTGAGGAGAGGTCTTGGATCACTGCATCTGAGGTCTTTGCACCTCGTCTGTTAAAGGAGTTTCATCTGAAGTTTCCCTCTAAACCTGGGCCCAGGCGGGGAAGGGGGAGGCCTCGTAAGAGGGAGGGTACGGTCATGGATATGCATTAATGTCTGTCTGCCATCTTACCTTCCTCCTCATGTGTTCATCTAGAGACCAGACCTCCTTCACCTGGCTTCCTTTATAATCTCCTCCCAGCCTGACTCCACCCCAGGCCCTATCACTGAACACTATATTAACCTGTGCACTGCAAGCCTGCTTTGCTGATCAACGTGTTTGTTAGGCATTGTGTGTTTGGGTTCCTGCCTGCCGTGTGCTACGTCTGTCTCTCTGTTACGTTATTGGCTTGTCCCCGACTATCCCTGTCTGCTCGTGACCCTTGACCTTCGGCTCGTTATTCGGTTCTCTCTTCGTGTGCTGCTGCTTCCCCTCTTTTCCCCTTATCCTACGGGGCGTGAGCTAGGAAACTCCAGGGGCCGCGACCTGGTCCCAGCCTGCAGCTAACATCCTCACCACTAGAGGCCCTGGAGAAGACCAGCTGGGTCTTAGACTCCGCGCCCTGGGGAATCTTGGCTCTAGCTTCCGTTTGGATCCCGGTTGTGCTCCTCTGGTCCCGCTTTCCACAACCACCCAGTTCCCTATCCGCAGAAGCCAGCCATAGGGTTCACTACCTCGCGGTGCACTCCTGTCCCCCTACGGTGTGCATCTGTCACCTGGCCACAGGTGACCCTGACAATGAGCTAGCATACTAGCTCATTATGTATTACTTACCTCAGATTGAAGCCTCCGAAGCGGTCCTCGTCTCCCCCTCCGGCTGCCAACATCTCTCCCGGAGTGACTTCTGAGTATCGCGGCTCCGGCGCTGTGATTAGCCGAAGCTGCGATGACGTCACTCCCGTGCATGCACGTGGAAACTGCTGGTAATAGCACACAGGCTGAAGCAACGGCACATAGGTGCCATTGCTTCAGTTTGCCCCAGTGCGCATGTGCCGAGGACATCGGCACACGCAGGGGACAGGGGATATCTCCTAAACCGTGCCTAATATAGGCTTACCTGTAGCATAAAGTGGTTGTAAAGGGTTTACAACCACTTTAAACTATGAATTTACTTTACAAGGAGGACTAAAGCAAGGAAACTCGCTCTTAGCCATACCTTTCAATGTAGTATTATAAAAATAAAAATAAGAGAAGCAGGCTGACATTCAAATAGCACATGCTTCTAGAGAATATATTCATAATAACAAAGCCGGTATGGGGTCTTGTGGAGATGAGGGAGATGAGGAAGAAATTCTACAGACAGCTAAAAAAGAAGTGAACGTCAGGGAGACTGAATATATGACTCCAGAGAGAAAACAAGATGGAGAAACACTGATCACCTGAAGACCGAGTGTAGTCGCTTTCATACAATTTATTCTTTCAAGCATCTGGGAGGACTAATAACAGAAGATATTGAAATCTAAGCAGAAATACAAGCTAAAGAAGCTGCAACAAATCTCAGTTCTTTTGCACTAGGGGATATATTACATTTAAAATCTGTACCCAGAACATCCAAATGATGTACAGAATGAGGAAAACTCATTAGTAACCTACGGCAGAAGCCTTGCAGAAGAGGAACTAAATTGGTGAAGTACTTGAGACAGGGAAATTTAAAGGAGAACCTGTGGTCCCAGGTAAAAAAAAAAAATGAAAACACGAGACAGAAAAACAGCAGGTTCAACATAAATGACCCCTGGATCCCTTACCAAAATTTCCAGGTGTGAGGAGTCTCTTCACTTTATCCATGATGCAGTGAATAATAGCAATCCTGGGAGGGCCAAAGCTCTATAAGGACTTTTGTGCTAACAGAAAGTATTAAAATTCTTGTAAATTCCTAAAAATAGAATGAAAATGATTTATGTACTACAAAAGGGATTAATCGTGTAAGGATTTTTTAAGGATAGTTGTCTCTTTTTCTCATTGTAATATTATATCTTCTTTTCTATTCTATCATTGCATGACCAGGTAGGGCCACTGCAATAGCAAGGTTTGGCAGGGAGCTCTATCCCCATATTGCTATGTACACATACTCTTGTATGTGCATGTGACCATCGGTGAGCCTATGGCAAACTATGGGCCATTTGTGGCAAGCTGATAACTGGCAATCATTGATGAGAGAATCCATTCACCCACACTGGGATTCAGCCCAGAACAGATAGATTTGCATAAAGCAGATATTAAAGTGATAGTAAAGGTTCAGTTTAAAAATAACAAACATGTCATACTTACCTCCACTGTGCAGTTCATTTTGCACAGAGCTAGCCCCCTCTGAGAAGCTCTCTCCCGAGGAGGTTACCTTGCGTGCGCACTCCCGTGTTATACACTCGGCGTGCATAGCCGCGGAGTGTATGACTTGGCCCCGCCCCCGGCGCGCCGCATCATTGGATTTATTGACAGCAGCGGGGGCCAATGGCTTCGCTGCTATCAATCTAACCAATGAAGAGCTGACAAGCCATTTGGAAAGCGACGCGGGATCGCGCCCACAGAGATTCAGGGCTCAGGTAAGTAAAATGGGGGCTCAGGGGGACGGAGAGTGCAAGGTGTTTTTTCACCTTTAATGCATAGGATGCATTAAAGCGGAGGTCCACCCTGAATAAATGTGTACATTAAAAATGGTAAAAAAAAAGAATTAATAGCAAAAAAATTTTTTTATATACTCTCCCTAAATGCCTGTTGCTATGCGGAAGTCCCCTAATCTGCCTCTAATGTTCCTCTTCTCGTCCACGGTGGGTCTCCTTCCGTTTCCTCTTTTTGTGAATGGGGCGCGTTGCCTTCTGGGAACTGTGTGTATCCCAGGAGGCAAGCCGCCCATTCACAAAGTGCCGTGCGAGTGGTGCATGCGCAGTAGGAAATGGGCAGTGAAGCCTTACGGCTTCACTGCCTGTTTCCCTTAGTCAGGATGGAGGAGCCGGGACCTGCCAGCAGCGATCCGATCGCCGTCGGGGGACCGACATCGCGGGCAGGAAGGACAGGTAAGTGTCCTTATTAAAGTCAGCAGCTACACTGTTAGTAGCTGCTGACTTTTTTTTTTTTTTTTGACTGCACCTCCGCTTTAAGGTGAAAAAACACGAAGCTTTCCAAACCCTTTAATAAATCTTTTTCAGTTCCTGGGGTGCTTTTTATTTTATACAGTTTAAAAAAAACAAAATTGCCTCTCCCTGTAATTTTGACAACGTATTACTTAGCTTTGTTGTCTTATGCCGACCATAGGCGGCTCAAATCTCCAGCATTTCAGTAGGCATCAGCCGAGATTTGAACCATGTATGGGAAGGCTGATTGAATCCATTGATCAACTTTGGTACAACCAGAATGTCGGATTTTTAGAATGCGATTATTACCAGCGGCTATAGCCACTCGCAATAATCATTGTGTTCTCTCAGCAAGGACAGCTCCCCACATCCCCCCGTCCCCCCCACAGGGAAACACAATAGCTCTGCGGGAGGCATTCCCCCATCAACACTGACCCGTGGTTGCAGAAAAGAAAATCATATCATCTATGGCTGGCATTAGAAAACAATTTGTAGTAAGAGCAGGCTTCGCTCTTTACCCTGAGGTCAGTAAGTGGGGAAAGTGCGGTTTGAGAGTGCATAAACCTACTTGCTACATTTAAATTCTAAGCTGCTATCAGCTACTGCAAGAAGGCTGCATCAAACATAAAGTCACAATGCAAGTCACATATCTACGCTGCAACATCATTGAAAACTCAAGGGACATGATTTTATTTGTGCTTTGAGGGCCCTTAGACATTAATGGTAATGCAGTTAATTGTACTTGTACATGTGTCTAGGTCCAGCATACCTTATGGCCAGCAGGAAGGGAATTTTTTTTGTAAAAGATCTTGTGGGATGTACAGTAAAACCTTGGATTGCGAGCATAATTCGTTACAGAAACATGCTTGTAATCCAAAGCACTCTTATATCAAAGCACATTTCCCCGTAAGAAATAATGGAAACTCAGATGATTCGTTCCACAACCATTTATTCATAAGTCCTTCAGTTTATAGTCCATATAAAAAAGATTATAACAATGTGATAGGCTGTGTAACCATAAAATATCCATCCACAAATGGAAGCCTCCACAAGGGGATTAGAAGCAAAATCCAGCAGGAGCTACAGAGTATTACAGAGAAGAGAGGCGCCTCTAAGTGTAGAATATGATGCTAAATGTTGTACCTTCATTAAGGCCCCTTTCACACTGGGGCGGAAGCGGCGTCGGCGGTAAAGCAAGGCTTTTTTTAGCGGCGCTTTACCGCCAATTTCGCTGCGCTATTCTATTATAAATCACTCTAACAGGGCGGTTTTACCCCCCCGCTAGCGGCCGAGAAAGGGTTAAAAACCACCGCAAAGTGCCTCTGCAGAGGCGCATTGCCGGCGGTATAGTCGCGGTGTCCCATTGATTTCAATGGGCAGGAGGGGTGGAGGAGCGGTATACACACAGCTCCTTCACCGCTCCAAAGATGCTGCTAGCAGGACTTTTTTTCCCGTCCTGCTAGCGTACCGCTCCAGTGTGAAAGCCCCGAGGCTTGTACATTGGAGACACAGCAGCGGCTGTTTAGGGTCAGTTTGCAGGCGCAAAAATAGCAATAGCGCCTGCAAACCGCTCCAGTGTGAAAGGGGTCTAAATGTAACCGTATTGCTACACTTAGAGGCACCTCTCTTCTCTTTTATACTCTATTGTGACATGACGCTACTTGTATATCACAACATCGCTTGTATATAATGTCAAAATTTATTAAAACATTTTGCTTGTCTTGCAAAACGCTCTCAAACCAAGTTACTCTTAAACCAAGGTTTTACTGTATAGTATTAGATCTTATTTTTATGTTGTAGCATGCTAAGTAATGTATAGTAATGTATTGTAAAGCTGCTAGGCATTTATTAGCTTTTACAGAGATCAAAGTGCTCCCTCTGACAATGCCTATATGTGTTTCTCTCTCCAGAAAGATGGTGACCCTTTTGTACATGTCATCATTTAGGGTCACCAATTACTTCTTGGACTGAGATGCCAGCTCAGAGATGACACTATCGTGTAAATCCTTGTACCTGTGCTAACAAATATCAACTTGCGAATTGATACCAAGTTACAATGTTGCAGTCTGATCTCTGGAGAGAAATGCCTCCTCCTCTCTGCATTAGACTGGTGGTGTCATTTTGGCCTAGGCAAAGTTATTGACTGGAACTCATGAACTGCTGTTATTGATAATAGGTGGAACTTTTCTGAAAAATTATACTGTTAAAAAAATATCATACTGATAAAAATACAGAAAGGGTCCACCATATCGTTTAAGTGGAAGGTTAGTACTTGTCCCCATATGGGCCTCTTTTCAGGTGTTACTGAAAAATAGCAGAGGGACTTTTGCAATTCTACAATGTCTTGTAATCTAAACAATCTATACAGGGAACACTACCGTTGCTTCCAAATTTCTCACTTTCTTGCCACATATACATGCACTCACTCTTCCCTTACCAGTTTGACCTTTTATGAGGGTAACTGTAACTGGGCAGCGACTAAATTCTCGGTGTGGTGTAGATTTTGGGGGGAACCCCCACACCAAAAAATAAAATAGCTTGGGGTCCCCCCAAGCAAACGCCCCCTCCTGGACCATACCAGGCCACATGTCCTCAACATAGGGAGGGGTGTGGGTGCTTTGGGGCAGGGGACTCTGCGCCCCCCACCCCAAAATACCTTATCCCCATGTTGATGAGGACAAGGGCCTCTTACCGAGAACCCTGAGTGATTGTTGTGGGGGCCTGATCCTGGCCCTCCCCTATGTAAATGAGTAGGGGGTACCCCTACCCATTCACCCCAAAAAAAGGAAATATAGTGTAAATAAAAACCACAGACGGTTTTGACAAGTTTTTTATTAAAAATCTTCCTCCAGTCTTCTCCCTCTGGTGTTCGGATAAGGGTTTGGTATGGATTTTGGGGGGGACCCTGCACCATTTTATTTGGGCGTGGGGGTTCCCCTCAAAATCCATACCGGTCTTGTGGGGGACCCCACACCATTTTTTTTTCATTTTGGTGTGGGGTTCCCATTCAGGATCCATACCAGACTGAACGGGCCTGGTATGGATCTTGGAGGAAACCCCATGCCGTTTTTTTTAAATTTTGCTGTGGGGTTCTCCTTTAAGATCCTCAGAGCACAAGTCGCACTACAAGTCGGATCATCATGATCCAACTTGGATGCAACTTCCATTCAAATCAATAGGCTGAAAGTCGGATCAGTTAAGATGGCTCTCATAGGGAACCATTGATTTTGACATGTCTAAAAAAAATATGCATGATGAGGCTTAACGCTGTATCCAGCATTAATCCGTGTTTAGCAGCCTTTAGCAGCGTCAGATGTTTTTATAGCTGTAACGCTGGTCTTTAGAACATGCTGGCCCTGGATTTTTTTTTTTTTTCTGCTTGAAACCGCTTATGCCACTTACAGCTCCTAATGCCGCGTACACACGATAGGAATTTCCTACAACAAATGTTCGATGTGAGCTTTTGGTCGGATATTCTGACTGTGTGTAGGCTCTATCGGATATTTGCTGTCGGAAATTTCTGACAACAAATGATTGAGAGCAGGTTCTCTATTTTTCCGACAACAAAAGTTCTTGTCGGAAATTCTGATCGCGTGTAGCCATTTCCGAGGCACAAAAGTGCTGCGCATGCGAACAAATTCGACGCATTCTTGGAATCATTGTACTTCATTTTTCTCGGCTCGTCGTAGTATTGTACGTCTCCGCGTTCTTGACCATCGGAATTTCCGAGCAACATTTGTGCGACTGTGTGTATGCAAGACAAGTTTGACCGAAAATCCGACGGAAAAAAAAAACACGGTTTTGTTTTCTGAAATTGTGATGGTGTGTACGCAGCATTAAAGCCTGTGTGCGCATGAGGCCATAGAATAAAATGGGCAGGCGTTTTTAAGCTGCAAACAAAAAAAAACGTCTGACGCTGGTAAAAGCAGCTGTAAAAACGCCCTGTGTGCATGCAAACTAAAAAAGAACGTTACTTTGTGTGTAAATATGTTAAAGCAGCCCATTTATTAAATAATGGGTTGCCAATGCACCACAATGATTTCAAAAACACATAACCCTTTTTTTTAACAATGCAACACACCAAAGTATGTCTATTATGGTGCATTATAGTACCTCAGTATTTTGCAGTCTACTGTACAGTTCTTTGTGTTACCATTTACAGTGAATGGCACTGCAAAACACTGTACATAGAAAAGGTGGGTTACAGGAACTTTAAGTTAAGGAATAATTCCATGTGCATGTTGCTGCAATGAACAAGTGTTAATAGGCCCTTTAGCTTTTTTAAAAAGGTGGTCAAGCTGGTAAAACTAGTAGACCAGCAGAAACCTGACAGTTAAAAACCCAGTAGATCAGGAGATGATGTGAGTTTAGATTCTACTTAAGCAATTCTATTACTCCATTCAACTGTACAGAAATTTCAAGCATGTTTGAGATCCTCGTTATAAAAGTATCTTAATTATTGTTGCTCAAAAACAATTTCATAACCTGCAAATTCCACAATGATCAATGCTGGTCTATATTTAAACCTAAAATGCACTTGCTGTTGCCTTTTAGGTATAAACACACTATGCTGGCATTCGTGAATGAATGCTAAACTATAAAAATCTAAATTTATGTTCATTCTATATTCTTGAAGTAACAGAATAGAATTTATCCCCCGATAGCTTGTAATGTAAAAGTTTAAGCGCTATCCACACTTTGCTATAATTTACCTGTGTTGGAAAAAAATATAATTTCTTGGTCCTAAAATGTGAAGGATTATTAAAGTTGTGTGGTTTAATAATTTTACATGTGGTAATCCTCAATCAAATATATTACAGCAATGATTTCTTTGACAGTTAAATAGCTGTGTGTGTTATCTATAGAGGCAGCTGTTAAGTTCAATGAAGGGCTATAAATGCGGATTTTAAAGTTTTTGCTTTAACTTTTTACTTTTTTTATTATTTCCAGTTTTATTTTTCATGTTTATTGTGTTTGTTTTATTTGAGATGAAATGATAATAAATATGAATATAATAGAATGAGAAATGTGAACTACAGTATGTTGTTGCAAGATGAGTTTTTATGACAAATAATGTTCAAATGTATGTTTCATTGCAACATTATGATAGTAATGCTCCCACAACTGGGTTTCAGTACTTACAGTTGCAAAAAAAGTATGCGAACCCTTTTGAAGTGATATGGATTTCTGCACAAATTGGTCATAAAATGTGATCTGATCTTCATCTAAGTCACAACAATAGACAATCACAGTCTGCTTAAACTAATAACACACAAATAATTAAATGTTACCATGTTTTTATTGAACACACCATGTAAACATTCACAGTGCAGGTGGAAAAAGTATGTGAACCCCTAGACTAATGAGATCTCCAAGAGCTAATTGGAGTGAGGTGTCAGCCAACTGGAGTCCAATCAATGAGATGAGATTGAAGGTGTTGGTTACAGCTGCCCTGCCCTATAAAAAACACACACCAGTTCTGGGTTTGCTTTTCACAAGAAGCATTGCCTGATGTGAATGATGCCTCGCACAAAAGAGCTCTCAGAAGACCTACGATTAAGAATTGTTGACTTGTATAAAGCTGGAAAGGGTTATAAAAGTATCTCCAAAAGCCTTGCTGTTCATCAGTCCACGGTAAGACAAATTGTCTATAAAAGGAGAAAGTTTAGCACTGCTGCTACTTTCCCTAGGAGTGGGCGTCCTGTAAAGATGACTGCAAGAGCACAGCACAGACTGCTCAATGAGGTGAAGAAGAATCCTAGAGTGTCAGCTAAAGACTTACAAAAAGTCTCTGGCATATGCTAACATCCCTGTTAGCGAATCTACGATACGTAAAACACTAAACAAGAATGGATTTCATGGGAGGATAAACATGTGATTTCATGGGAGGCTGTCCAAAAAAAACATTGCTGCACGTTTACAGTTTGCACAAGAGCACCTGGATGTTCCACAGCAGTACTGGCAAAATGTTCTGTGGACAAATGAAACCAAAGTTGAGTTGTTTGGAAGAAACACACAACACTATGTGTGGAGAAAAAGAGGCACAGCACACCAACATCAAAACCTCAACCCAACTGTGAAGTATGGTGGTGGGGGCATCATGGTTTGGGGCTGCTTTGCTGGGTCAGGGCCTGGACGGATTGCTATCATCGAAGGAAAAATTAATTCCCAAGTTTATCAAGACATTTTGCAGGAGAACTTAAGGCCATCTGTCCACCAGCTGAAGCTCAACAGAAGATGGGTGTTGCAACAGGACAACGACCCAAAGCATAGAAATAAATCAACAACAGAATGGCTTAAACAGAAGAAAATACGCCTTCTGGAGTGGCCCAGTCAGAGTCTTGACCTCAACCCAATTGAGATGCTGTGGCATGACCTCAAGAAAGCGATTCACACCAGACATCCCAAGAATATTGCTGAACTGAAACAGTTCTGTAAAGAGGAATGGTCAAGAATTACTCCTGACCATTGTGCACGTCTGATCTGCAACTACAGGAAACGTTTGGTTGAAGTTATTGCTGCCAAAGAGGGTTCAACCAGTTATTAAATCCAAGGGTTCAAATACTTTTTCCACCTGCACTGTGAATGTTTACATGGTGTGTTCAATAAAAACATGGTAACATGTAATTCTTTGTGTGTTATTAGTTTAATCAAAAACCCCCAAAAACACTGCTCCTGATTCTTATCTCTCGTTGACTAAGACGTCGCTTCCCCCTGCCACATAAGTAAATAAGGGGGTGGGGTCAATGATGTCACAAAGGGGTGGGGACACTTAGTGATGTCATTGGCCAGGGATGAGTCAATGATGTCAGAAGAACGGGCCCCAACCTGGTGACGTCATTGACCACGCTTCAGGAAGAGCAAAACCCAAGCAAGCCCATAGACTTCTATGCAGAGTGTTAAGACTTCTCAGAGTTGTACTTTGAGACAGCAGCCATATAATGGGATATAAACTCCTTACACTACAGATCCCAATATGGACTGTGCAGTAGAAGGAGTGAAAAGATGATTTTTTATTAAACGGCCCAGGAAAGTTCTTCCTCATGGCACTGAAGGATTTAGAGAGAGAGAGCACCTCTGTCTGTCTATTCACCTGCCAGTGGGAGGCCATACCAGCAGTATCCAAGCCTGAGACTGGAAGTGAGGACACCCGGGGGCAGCGCAGCACCGCCCACATCACGGCACCTGCACAGCTGCCGCATGGAGACTGTAGTGTCCACTCACCCTCTGCTTCCCACTGCTGATCACCGGAAGCTTTTAGGGAGAGACTAAGGGGGCTTCTATAGCGAGAGATCACCACAGCATCCTGGGGATGCGTGGGAGGGTTGTTTGCTTATTGATGATACTGCTAGCAGGGACTGAGCCACTGAGAGCAAAACTCCAAGTGTACCCAATCCATATCGAACCCATACTGAACTCTATGCTGCACTTATTCCAAACCTAGTCTGCACCTATACTAACACTATACTGCATTATCCACTTAAGGACCACCCTATAGCAGATATACTGCTACAGGGCGGCCCTCCTGTGCAGAATTACACATATATATATATATATATATATATATACACACACACACACACACACATGTTTCTGCACTTCCACCTAGGAGGCACGTACGCACTGCCGACTGGCCACTTCTGCTGTGATTACTCACAGCAGAAGCCGATTTGCAGGTACCAGCACTCGCCGATCATCGGGCAGAGACACAGAATGGATCACTGCCTATATAAACAAGGCAGAGCTCCGTTCCGACAGGGAATAAAATCCATCACTTCCCTTAGTAAAATTAGCACACAATTTATACAAAAACACCGGTTAGACACACAGCTAACCCTTTGATCACCCTAGATGTTTAACACCTTCTCAGCCAGTGTCATTAGTACAGTGACAGTGTATATTTTTAGCATTGATCACTGGATAAGTGACACTGGTTCCTACAAAGTCTCAAAATTATCAGTTTGTGTCCAATTGTCTGCATTTACTACTTGGTTTGGTTACTAAGTGTTACTTTCAGTGAATTCCTGTGATATTGTATGTTCTTAAACTCAACCTGGTGTGTCAGAGGGGTGGAGACTCTTGAGCAGATCGTGACAAAGTACAGGGGACCCATACTATCCAGCAGCTCTTACAGGGATAGGGCTACACCTACATTTGTTTTGTTCTCTAGCCCAGAGTATTTTCAAGGCTCCAGTAATAAACCAATAAAACCTAATTGATCATTAACTTTATATCAGCTAAATAGAGTATATCCAGAGTGCATCCGTGTTCACCTGATCCGCTCTGCAGACGGATTGAAAAATAGGATTTTCCTCTGTCTGCAGAATCGGAGAATTGCGGACACGGATGAGATCGGGTGTCAGCGGATGTTCATCCGCTGACACCCGCTATCTCATAGGGACCAATGTATGTCCCTTTTTCATCCGCAAACGGATGGATGAAAAAGCGGACATACGATCCGCATGTGTGAAAGGGGCCTTAGCTTAGTGAATGTGGTAAAAAATCACTTTGCAAGAATACCCAATCACGTACAAAGAAAATAAAAAGTGTTTTTACTTGCAAAAGATTAGATGATGGAAGTCAGTAGAGTTTCACCCTATTCACTAAACTAAGGGAAAATTTCCTTGCAAAATTGACAGCCTGTCTGCCTTTAGTAACTCAACCCCTCGGTTTTCTCTCCAAAGTAGCTACAGCCTAAGTAGAGACCTGTGCTCTCTGTAGGAAAGCAGTTTTCTCTCTACATAGTTTTGACACACACCCCTCAACAACCCCTTCTCCCCCCACAAAGTTTGCTTTGCATGAACAATGTTTCTTTAAGGATATCCTGCCAGTTGGGTCCCCAGAGTTATAAGAACTCAGCACGTGATTTAACTTGCCAATATCATGTTTGGGGACTTTGGCCTTTAAAGAAGTAATTATTACAATATATACAGTAGGTTAATGTTGGCCCAAATCGTTTTTAGAACCCTTTACTGAAGTATAAAATAAGAAGAAACAACTAAAAGAATAGCTTGACTAAATGTAAAAAACACACAGACTTTAATTCAGCTTTGTTTTCTTCTTGCTGCCTTGAGAGAACAGATGTCTGTTTAGCACTTTGTTTAATTAGTCTTTAGTGACAGTGCTGCCGTAACCTCTACCCACCTTTCACTGCTCAGTTGGTAAGCTAACCTGCTGGTTTGGGAGATAAAAAGGCTCATTTTATTTGTTCTTTGAAGTCAATGTGTAAAATGTAGCTTTCCCTTCTTAACATTTGTTGCTAGACAAAGTCTGGTACCAAGAAAATGTATTATTAATGATCAGGGGCTGCCTGCAACTCTGAGACCCAATGGAGAAAGTCAGCTCTGGGAACTCACCATGTTAACCCGTCAAATTTTTCTGCTTGACCTATATACAGTCTTCATCCAACAACATCGCCTTAACTTCTGAAGCCAAAACTTAACACAAAAGAATTAGCGTATTTATCGGCGTATAACACACACAGGCGTATAACACGCACCCTAACTTTAAGTGGAAAGTTTCAGGAAAAACTTTCCACAGCCCCCTGCGTATAACACGCAGGCACAGTTTACCCTTTATTTTCAGGGTAAAAAAGTGAGTGTTATACGCCAATAAATACAGTATACCTTGTATTGTATTTTTAATACAATCATTCAAATATATTCAGACAAATGAATGTGCTCACTGAACAAGATACAAGAAATATCTAACAGAAGCATATTATAGGAAAATTAAATATGCAGTAATTGATTGAGAAAGTGTTGTTAAGAATAATGAGGATGGCTACCAATGGTACCGAGCTGAAATCATTGCATTACCCAGTCCTCAAAATGTTGACATTTTAGGTTATGTAGACTTTAGTAATGTTTACAGAGTAAGTGTGCGTATTAACTTTACTAACAACATTTTCAGCAAAAATGGCAACCTTTAACCCCTTTCGCAATAGCTTATGTATCTTTTATTTTTCTCTTTGACATTTCACAGGACAGGGTGAGTGTTTTTTTTTTTTTCAAAGGTTTAAATTTCCCCAAAAAATTCAGAAAAATAATTTTGACTAAAATAAACAAAAATGGTTTAAAACACGTTTGCCTTGCCCCCAGTTTGCAGCTAATAGAATCAGACACCGATCTATGTTAGATCACAATATTTTACATTTACAGGATTGTGTTGACTGTAATTTTTGTATTCAATTTGAAAGAAGATTTTTTTGTAGAATAGAAAAAGAACAAGCAAATTTTTCGAGGAGATATCATCATAAACTAAATTTCTGCTCATATCTCTCTGTGATCAGTAAAATAAAAAAATCCAAAACATCCAGTTCAATCTTTTGTTTTTACAGTTTTTTAACTCAGAAGAATCTTATATTATTTTATATGCAGCAGACTGCAAGTTATGGTCATACAAAATTCTATAACAAGTAAGACAGTTCTTGTATGCTACATGTTTGTATAAGTGAAGTCTTCATTCTTAGGGTACTTTCACACTGAGGCGCTTGGTGCGCTGGCGGCAAAGCGCCGCTATTTTTAAAGCGTTTTACCGTTGTGTATGCCGCAATTTTCGCCCGCTAGCGGGGAGATTTTAACCCCCGCTAGCGGGCGAAAAGGGGTTAAACCAGCCCGCAAAACGCCGCTGCAGCGGCGGTTTGCAGGTGCTACGGCCGCGCTGCCCCATTGATTTCAATGGGCAGGGGCGCTATAGGAGCAGTATTTTTACCGCTCCTACCGCGCCTCAAAGATGCGGCTGGCAGGACTTTTTTTACTGTCCTGCCAGCGCTACGCTCCAGTGTGAAAGCCCTCAGGCTTTCACACTAGATAGAAAGGAGCAGCTCTTTCAGGGCGCATTGCAGGCGCTATTTTTAACGCAATAGCGCCTGCAAAGTGTCTCAGTGTGAAAGCAGCCTAAATGAAAATATCAGTGGGGGCATGGTTTCTTTAGAACTAGATAATTTTCTTTGAAACCAAATAGTGCAGTCTTAAAGTGGTTGTAAACCCACTTAGACAACTTGCACCTACAGGTAAGCCTAGATTAAGGCTTACCTGTAGGTGCAAGAAATATCTCCTTAACCTACATGGTTAAGGAGATATTTACTATAAAGCGATGCGCTGATGACGTCACGCGCATGCGCACTAATGGACCGGCTTCATTGCCGGTTTTCTGAAAGGGCTTTTGCCGGCCCGAGCGCGCATGCGTGTGACGTCATCGCCGCTCCGGCCAATCACAGCGCAGGAGCGGCGATACATTGACATCCGTGATGGGACATCAAGGCAAGATGGCGGCAGTGGCGGAGGTGACCAAGGACCGCTGCCGGGGCTTCGATCTCAGGTAAGTCATTCATAATGAGCTAGTATGCTATGCACACTAGCTCATTATGGCTTTCTTTTGTAGTTTTTTTTAATTTTTAATTTTTTTTCCAGGGTTCACTTCCTCTTTAAGATGAGCAATGTCAGCTTAAGTCAACTGTGCTAGAGTTTGCAAAGGTTTTTTTGCTATGTCACTTTGTTTGATCTGAATAAACCCTTTGGGCTCTAAATAGGACATATCACAGATCAAAGCTTCATTTTTTCGAGAACTTTTCTTCCAGGCTGGTTGACTCCTGTTTAAGGACTGCATAGAAAACCTGGTATTGAAACCATTCAAGGGATTTAGAAAGGGATTTATCCCGCGACAATTCTCTGGGTTCTCTTCTTTTCCTTGTGAGCCTTTTATGAAGTATATGGTCTTCAATACAGGATTAATGGAATGCTTTAGATGGGTACTTTGAGCCTGTGTGACAAAATATTTCACCAGTGATTTCCACCATTTGCCATGCCTGTAAAATATCTAATCCATGTGTTTGTACATACTTTGAAATTGAACTAGCAATATCAAGCATTTACATACACAGGATTTAGACAAGCAGGGTCTCATATTGTGTCCTAGCATGAAGCAGATTTTTAGTCTCACTCACAGCTTTCAAATCTAGGGAATTTGGAAGTGTATCCCAAGCAGTACAGTAGAAGAGTATACAGTTCTTTAGACTGGTCAACAATGGACCCAAAGATGATATGCATGGTTCTTGGCTTGCTCCATCATCTTTATCCCCAAGTTCTTAAAAAGGAATTCCAGGTGTGGATAATTTATATACGGTAACATTAGTCCAGCTTGGACCATACCTGGCCAGCGACCCTAGAAGCTGGAAGTCACATAAGTAAACATTGATGCTCTATTGATCTCCAGTTGATTTCAGGTCCCATGCTGAGCCACTCACCTGCAGGTCAGCTGCTCGGCATGGGTGCCATTCAAAGAATACTTTGCATTTTGTCAATGAATTAAATACATTCTCTGATTGGACAAGGTCGGGAGTGTGATATAACCGCTTGCCGCTCTGAATGGTGCCTGTGCTGAGCCACCGACCTCCTGTGTTCACAACACAGCAGGCCAACCACTCAGCATGGGACCCAGAAGAAGGAGATCAATGGAGAACCAGTGTCTACTTCAGTGATTTCCAGCAGGGATGAGCTGAACACCCCCCTGTTCGGTTCGCACCAGAACCTGCGAACAGACCAAATGTTCGTGTGAACTTTAGAACCCTATTAAATACAATGGACTTGAACGTTCGAAATCTAAAGTGTTAATTATAAAGGCTAATATGCAAGTTATTGTCCTAAAAAGTGTTTGGGGACCTGGGTCCTGCCCCAGGGGACATGTATCAATGCAAAAAAAGTTTTAAAAACGGCCGTTTTTTCGGGAGCAGTGATTTTAATAATGCTTAAAATGAAAAAATAAAAGTGAAATATTCCTTTAAATTTCATACCTGGGGGGTGTGTATGATATGCATGTGAAGTGGCGCATGTTTCCAGTGCTTAGAACTGTCCCTGCAAAAAATGTAATTTTTGAAAGAAAAAAAGTCATTTAAAACTGACTCGCGGCTATTAATGAATTGTCGGCTCCCGGCAATACATTCAAAAGTCATTGATAAAAAAAAAAAAAAAAAGCGTGGGGGTTCCCCAGAATTCAATTACCAGGCCCTTCAGGTCTGGAATGGATATTAAGGGGAACCCCACCGCAAATTAAAAAAAAATTGACGTGGGGTTCCCCCAAATATCCATTCCAGGCCCTTCAGATCTGGCATGGATTTTAAGGGGAACTCCACCCCAAATTTAAAAAAAAATGGCGTGGAGTCCCCCTAAAAATCCATACCAGACCCCTTATCCGAGCACGCAACCTGGCAGGCCGCAGGGGAAAAGGGGGGGACGAGAGAGCGGCCCCCCCTCCCTCCTGAACCGTACCAGGCCACATGCGGACCTGATGGGGAACTTTAGAAGGGGCGGGTCTATACATTTAAAATACTGAGAGGGAGTTCCCCATCAGGTCCGCTCAGGCACAACCAATGAAGGACAGCGCTGGACATCGGGATCGCCGCGGGACACTGGATTTCACCGCTGGAATGTTTTTTTTGTTTTTTTTTTAAATAAAGGACTTTTTCAAGGTGTTTGTGTGTTTTTTTAAACATTTTTTTACGCTTTCTTCGTGAAATGGTAGGGGTACAATGTACCCCTTACCAATTCACATAGGGGGGGGCCGGGATCTGGGGGTCCCCTTTGTTAAAGGGGTCTTCCAGATTCCGATAAGCCCCCCGCCCGCAGACCCCCACAACCACCGGGCAAGGGTTGTGGGTATGAGGCCCTTGTCCCCATCAACATGGGGACATCCTCCCCATGTTGAGGGCATGTGGCCTGGTACGGTTCAGGAGGGAGGGGGGGCCGCTCTCTCGTCCCCCCCCTTTTCCCCTGCGGCCGGCCAGGTTGCGTGCTCGGATAAGGGGTCTGGTATGGATTTTTAGGGGGACTCCACGCCATTTTTTTTTAAATTTGGGGTGGAGTTCCCCTTAAAATCCATGCCAGATCTGAAGGGCCTGGAATGGATATTTGGGGGAACCCCACGTCAATTTTTTTTAAAATTTGCGGCGGGGTTCCCCTTAATATCCATTCCAGACCTGAAGGGCCTGGTAATTGAATTCTGGGGAACCCCCACGCTTTTTTTTTTTTTTTTATCAATGACTTTTGTATGTATTGCCGGGAGCCGACAATTCATTAATAGCCGCGAGTGAGTTTTAAATTACTTTTTTTCTTTCAAAAATGAAATTTTTTGCAGGGACAGTTTTAAGCACGGGAAACATGCGCCACTTTCCATGCATATCATACACACCCCCCAGGTACGAAATTTAAAGGAATATTTCACTTTTATTTTTTCATTTTAAGCATTATTAAAATCACTGCTCCCGAAAAAACGGCCGTTTTTAAAACTTCTTTTTGCATTGATACATGTCCCCTGGGGCAGAACCCGGGTCCCCAAACACTTTTTAGGACAATAACTTGCATATAAGCCTTTATAATTAGCACTTTAGATTTCTCCCATAGATTTTTCGAATTTGCCGCGAACACCCCAATTTGTTCGCTGTTCGGCGAACGGGCGAACAGGCAATGTTCGAGTCGAACATGAGTTCGACTCGAACTCGAAGCTCATCCCTAATTTCCAGCTTCCAAGGGCATTGGCTAGGTATGATATATACATAGTTATATTGGACCAATGTAACTATGTATAAAATATCCATAGCTGGAATTCCTCTTTAAAGCCAGCCATATATGGATCGAAATTCGGCCAGTTCAGCAGGGACCAGCAAAGAATCGATCCATCTATGGGCAGGTTGATTGTACCCAAGATAATCCATCGATCGACTTGGGTACAAGCAGCCTGTCAGATTTTTTTTTTTACGTGCAATTACTGCCAACGGCTATAGCCACTAGCAGTAATCATTGTGTTCTGCTGGCCAGGAAGGCTCCTCGTGCCCCCTGCCGGCAAAACTTTGCAGTGCTGTGGGAGACATTCACCCATCAATGATCAAGTGATTTTCTTTCTTTCCACCTATGGCGGAAGGAAAGAAAATTGAATCATCTATGGACTGCTTAGGTCTACAGAGCTTTAAGCTGACCTGTTCAGTCCAAACAGAAGAATGTTTATAGTACTCTGAGAAAAAGACAGCTGTTTTGGTTCTAAAGAGTTCACAGACTGATTTCACAAGAGTCACACACTGTGTGACATCAGTGATCACCAAATTAAGAATGTGTGCCTAGCACGAAATGTATTCAGAATTACACAACATTGTTTTTACGTTGGCCTGTACTTCATTATAGCTCCCACTTAGATTTGCAGCCCATCAGATAATCATACCGCCAGGGAGGTTAGCATTATTGGTTGCTTATGTCAGATTTTAGGTGCTGAAAGCGGTACAGTTATTTTGCATGGAAATTTGGCGTTTTATATTGTAGGCCTGTAATTCTTAGGAATAACTCACTTAAATCTATTCAAACCAGAGTCTAGTAGACATCCCGGGTATGATAAAGTTTGAAACACAAAATCATAAATTATAATATAATAAATAACTATAAATAATTATAACAAATAATAATATAATAATAATAAAAATTATTCAATAATGTAATCAAATTAAAAACACCCAATTTGCTCAGTTGCAGAATTGTCGCTGTCATTAGATTTAGTGTTTGATGACGAATTTCCCCACAAATCCAGCCGGTCTAAAACCACTTTTGACATAAAGGGACAATTTTTGGTTGCTATGGACAATCTCCAGGCAGAAAGAACAGTTTTTATAATATAAAAGTGCATGCAGGGCACTGGACAGACCACTAGGGACAAAGGGGATGTGTAATTATTTGATACAGTACTCTAATCTATAAGATTACAGTATACTGTATCTATACTGTGTTTTTCACTTTTTGAATTTGGCGCCGAACTCCGTCCGCGTGCACCGCAACGTCGCAGGGAACGGACCTTGGCGGCATTCGGCAGTGTGAATCGAGCAAGGAGACAGCTCGCACACACTGCGGGGAGATATCGCAGGATCCAGGGACAAGGTAAGTAACTTCCCCTGGATACTGCGATGCAGCCCGAGTCTGACTCGGGGTTACCGCTAATGGTACTGAAATCTTACCCTCGAGCCAGACTCGGGAATACCGCCAGGGAGGTTAACAACACTCAACTAGAAGTTCCAACTTTTCTTTGAGAACACCAAACATGCCTTTTCGAGGTGTGCTACTAATATTGATTGAAGTGAAAAGCCTTTCCTGCACTATTTTCTTGTTGACATTATGCAGAATTATGCTTTATTGTTCTTTCACTGCAACATGTACTGTCCATGCCCATACTGAAATGAACAACTTCTCTAACATTCTGGCTTATCCGTTGTTTCACCATGTTGATGGAGATCAAGTGATTGACTGACATTTTGCTCAACAATTTTACCAGACCATCTCTCTCTCTCTATTATTCAGATGATTTACCAACTCTTCCACTACTGGGATAACCAGGGCCCTTAACCTCCCTGGCAGTATGATTATGTCAGATTTTTGATGCTCAAAGCGGTACAATGTTTCGCATGGAGATTTGGCGTTTTATATTTTAGGCCTGTAATTCGTAGGAATAACTCACCTAAATCTGTCCAAACAATCCGGGGTTAACCTCTTCTATATGCTTTGGTGATTGTTATTATTTTTGCTAAGAAGTAAAACAACTGAAGAAATTGACCATGATTTACATCAAGGTTACATAAAGTATGAGCAGCTTCATCCTTCCCTCTATAGGCAATGCACAGAATGATATCAATTTATTTCTTGAATAGGAATTCCGGGCTAAACTCTAACTAATCTTAAAAATGCTCTCTGCCCCCTCCTAACACCTATGCTGACTAACCTATGAAAGAAAGACGTATCTACTTACCTGATTTCAGCCCACTCTGGTCACTTGATCCCCTGTGTTAGCCAGCGGTGGCTGCAGAGGAGAGGAGAGAGCACTCAACAACGTCTGGAATGCTTGGAATCTGTGACATCACCCATAGGCTTCTATGGCCCATCTGTTTTTGGTGCTCCCTCCTCTCCCCTGCAGCTGCCACTGACTGACACAGGGAAGCTGGATCACGTGACCGGACCAAAGTGGCCTGAAAATAGGTAAGTATATGCATCTTACTTACACAGGTTAGTCAGCATAGATGTTAGGAAGAGGGGGGAAGCATTTTTAAGATTAGTTTATTTATTTTTTTAACATTTTTTTTTTTTTTAACCCTTCTGTTATGACCGACGTCAATCATTTCTTTGCATTTGTTGTTGTTTTGGTGAGATTATTTTCACAGAGATTTCCTTTTCTGATGGCCTTCTCTTCTTTCTTCAAGATTAGTTTATTTTAGCCTGGAATTCCACTTTAACACCTTCCCGCCTGGGATCACAGGGTACAGACAGGGCCACTCACAGCCCATCTGTGCCATGTGATTAGCTCTGGCCAATCAGAGCTTATCTAATCTAAGGGGTAATTTGGGGAAATTTGCACCGTCCTGACATTTTTGGGCATCAAGAAATTAGGCCATCAGTACATCAGGATTGATCGATTTCCACATATAGATACAGTATATATATATATATATATATATATATATATATATATATATATATATATATATATATATATGCCATAGTTTGTCGACTATATAACTTTACTACAGACTAAATAATATACACTGATTTGGGTTATTTTGACCAAAGAGATGCAGCAGAATCCATTTTGGCCTAAATTTATGAAGAAAGATTATTTCACAAATTGTCATAACAAAAACAAAGTAAAACAAGTTTTTTTTTTTGTTTATTTAGCAAAAAATAAAAAACTCAGTGGTGATTAAATACCACCAAAAGAAAGTTCTAGTTGTGTGAACAAAATGATAAAAATGTCATATGGGTAGAGTGTTGTATAACCTACAATTGTCATTCAAAGTTCAAAAGCGCTGAAAGCTGAAAATTGGCCTGGGCAGGAAGGGGTTAACAATCCCACAGTTTAGAAATATTTTCTCCCTATACTTATTTTGCTGATTAACATTAATTAACATGTCAATCTTCACTCTTTTCTGCAGATACTGTAGATAAGCACTTGCTGCTGCCTGATATTTTGAATGGTCCTCACGTTCTCTGACATGCTCAAATACACGTACATTTTAAACTTTACAACCAGTAATGAATGGATTTCATCTATTAGTACTGAAAGTCATACAAGTTGAACAAAACATTTCTTGTGTTTTTACTGAAAAAGAATGCCATTTTCTTCAAATTGCATAAGCATCAGACACGGGGGGGAAAAGTAGACTTTGGGGTTGATTTACTAAAACTGGAGAGTGCAAAATCTGGTGCAGATCTGCATAGAAACCAATCAGCTTCCAGGTTTTATTGTCAGAGCTTCATTAAACAAGCTGAAGTTAGAAGCTGACTGGCTGAAAATGCTGTTTTAACCGTTGTGCAGGGAAAAGTTTTCTCTATGGTTACTTCTGTGGTTACTTCTCATATGAATGGAGGCATAATGGTGAGAGGTGTGAACAGCGTCATAAAAGGCTCACGTTTTGGGGACGTGGAGGCAATCCAAGAATGTATGACAGCGATCGATTCCTAATGAGGCCTTTGCTGGCACTTTCCAGAAGCTTTATGTCAAAAGTGTGTTGTGAAGGATGGCGATTATTTTGAAGGCCAGTAAAGGTATCTTGTTTGTATCGTCTGCTTTGTTTGTTTTCTGATACCATTCACCAAACTCTTCAGACACACCTCGTATGTAGTATTCCTAGTGCCAGTGGCGGCTGGTGCTCAATATTTTGTGGTGGGTGGCAAATTAACATCAAACCCCCCCCTTGCAGGAGACGGACGGGAATGCAGTGGCTATCAGAGGCCTCCATACCTTATGAAGGAGGCAGATCAGGCAGACATGGATCCGGGCTGCAACTCCACGCTCCGGGGCCATTGCTTCTCCTCTAGGGCTGAACAGAAAGTGGGTCCTGACTGAGACCCGATTGGCCAGGAGTCCTAAGACTCCCTGGCCAATCAGGTCTCAGGAACTGCTTCCTCATTGGCCCAGGAGGAGAAAAAGGAAGACAATAGTGAATATTAATTCGCTATTGTCACACAAGTGTGCCTTTTTTTAAGTCAATTAGAGCCTCTAATTATGTGCTTCAAAAAAACATTGGAATCCATGCGTCCAGGTGCCTCACATGTAGATTAGGGGGTCGGATGCATGGATGGGGGGGCGGCACCCGTGCGACCCCATGGACGGGCCGCCACCACCTAGTGCTGATATTGGTGGTATTAGTGTTAACAGGTTTGCCTTTTAGGTACTGCTGTGGCTGTGGGCAGTGAGAGACTAAGAGCCGGTTCACACTGGGGCAACACGACTTCCAGCGCGATTTTATGAGGCAACTCAGACACGACTTGAGAATGAATCACAGCGCGACCTGGAGCTACTTACAAGGCAACTCCAAGTTGCCTGCAGGACAGGAGACATTCCAGTGGCCAATCAAACAAGAATCAGCTCTCTGGGAGAGAGGGAGAGGTTTTCCTGAGAAATGTATGTTTTCTTCCTGGAGAGTTGCTCCTATTAAGACAGTGAGAGGCGACTCCCATTGAAATGAATGGTTACAGGTCGCCTAGGAGTCGGATTGAAGTAGTACAGGGACCTTTTTTGAAGTCGGAGCGACTGCAGTAGTGTGCATAAGGACGGCTCCATTAACTTACATTGATTTCTTCAGCCAGCGCGACCTGAGGCGACTAGGGGCGACCTGGGGCGATTTGGAGTCGGATCCAAAGACGGCCCTGTGTGAATGGGCTCTTAGTGAAGTGCAAGATGTGAACATCTTGTATCAGATAAAGAATGGCTATGCTGTGCATGTTGGAGTAAGATCCAGAGTAAAAAATAAAAATAAAATCTTTCACTGTTGCAGATTAACATCTTGTTACAGATGAATTGGATACTACATAACTGATTCTGTACTCTTTGTCATGTCTTTACTCCATGCTAAAAATGTGATGATATACCCCTTGTCTACTGCTGCCATATAAGGGGCAGTCCAAAGAACACTCCAACAGTTGTAAGTATGAGGTGAGAAGAGACTGGCTTTTATGTTAGGACATAGATGAGCAAAGTGTTTTTATGGAACCAGTAAGTCCTTTATAAGAAATCTACTGAGCAAAGCAAAAGAAAACTGCCATATAGGCTGCACTAAACACTGACAAACACAGAACACACATGAACATAAATAGGCATATAGGTACCGTATATACTCAAGTATAAGCCAAGTTTTTCAGCACATTTTTTTTGTGCTGAAAAAGTCCCCCTCTGCTTATTCTCGAGTCTCCCGCGGTGTCATGCAGTCAGTCGGCATCTGTCCATCCATCCAGGAGGCGGCCATCCAGTGAAACAAAGCCCCGCTTCCTCCTTGTCCTTGTCCGTGGCGGGGACGAGGAAACACTGGGAATCTGAATCAGTGTTCTGTCAGTGTTCCGTCTATCATGGACGAAGACGAGGAGGAAGCAGGGCTTTGTTACACTGGACGGTGGCCGCGCTCGCGCATGCGCAGTACCCTCGGTTGGAGGATTTGACGGGTTGGAAAATATGACAGAACACAGCCACTGACTGACTGCATAACACCGCGGGAGAGACTCTGAGGCTTTGTTACAATGGACAGAGATCAGGTACATGAGGCACAGTGAGGCACAGATGGGCACAGTGAGGCATGCAAATGGGCACAGTGAAGCTGCAAATGGGCACAGTGATGCTGCAAATGGGCACAGTGAAGCTGCAAATGGGCACAGTGAAGCTGCAAATAGGCACAGTGAGGCTGTAAATGGGCACAGTGATGCTGCAAATGGACACAGTGAAGCTGCAAATGGGCACAGTGAAGCTGCAAATAGGCACAGTGAGGCTGTAAATGGGCACGGTGAGGCTTCAGATGGGCATTGACCCTCTTTTCCACTTACAGTAGCTGCTGCATTTCTCACCCTAGGCTTATACTCGAGTCAATACGTTTTCCCAGTTGTTTGTTGTAAAATTATGTGCCTCGGCTTATATTCGGGTCGGCTTTTACTCGAGTATATACTTTAAAATAAAAAATTATCGTATAACTTAGGAAATTATTTTAGGGAAACTATTTTAAGTAACTAAATTTTAATAGTAGCATTTACAGAGTTCTTGCACAAATATTTAGATTTAGAATTGTTTCCTACAGTGCGAAAATCTTGCTATTTATTCCAAAGCCTGATCTTATTTCTTTCTCATCACTCAAAATTGCTCGGGTGTAGGCTATCATTACCTTCTGTCGTGATAATAATGACCAAACTTCTATGAAGGGGGCCTGTGGAGAAGGAGATTTACGGCAGATGGAAGTTTTCACACTGTGTGCTATAATGTGATGGCAGTCTATGTAAACGCAGAGTGTGGGCAAAGGTAATCATTTTCACGCCAGAGGGGGAAATATATTAAAAATGGAGCTTAAGTTTATGAAGTTACACCAATGTTGCGTACAACTCAAAAGGCTTAATATGAACCATGCATGAGCAGAGAGAACAATGGGCAGTAATAGATCTTTGTGTGATTCTCGGATCACTGCACTCTTGGGATCACCTGAAATTTTTTCATCAGCTAAACCAATGTGCTGTTGTGCCATGTACACAGTGGAGGAACCATTCCTGTTATTATGGCATTATATCACTCTTATATCTACTGATCCATAGCACTGAAACAGTACACACAAGATGCAGGATAATGCCACAGGCAGCAAGACTTGATTTCATATATCATCCCATGTGGGAGTTGGAGAGGATTGCGTTTGTCCATATTATGATGGGTGGTGTCAGCATTTCATTTTTATCTATATCATTTTATATTGACTTTGTAATAAATATATAACTTTTACACATTTATACTTGTGTGCCCAAAAAGTCCCAATCACAAGTGTCCAAAGATCTTTATGTAGTAAGGGATGTGGGCACTATCCAGCATATACTCCTCATAGACAATTTTCTATAGTTGTTCCAGGTCAGTGTCAAAGAATAGAAGCATGGCGGGTCAAGCCTCCATGTTACTCTCATGACAGGTTCTTGTTCCTTTATTCATGTAACAATAAAACATTAAGTGCAGAATAGGATTTTTTTTTTTACATTTTTATTCAGATTGTGCCCATCAGGGCCAGCCCTACCACGTATCTCGTTGGGACCATGGGACCCAGGCGGCAATTGAGAGGAGCGACAAATTGAACCTGGCCACCCGCCTCTCCTTCTATTTACCCAGCCAGGCACTCCGCCGCCCATGCGGCTCATGTTTCCCAGCTGGACAGTTCATTCCACGAACATCATCCGCTGCTGGGATGCGGCTTCCCATTGCTGCCTGTGCTGCCGCTTGCCGCATGCCCGTATGTTTACACATCAGGTGGGACATCTGACATGTACAGTGTTGCCAGGAAAGGGGGAGTGTGTGCCCGCATAATTAGCTTCAAGATCGGGAGGAATTGCCCCCCACTACCTCTCACTCACCAAAATACACTGTCAGGCTCTCCCGACTGGGACTGCAGGAACACCCCTGAGCCTGCCTCTTCCTTGTGTTTGCAATTTGAATGGGCCCGGCATCGGATATTGTGCCCACATTCTTTGGGGTCTTTGGATGGTCTATCGCATGTGATCTGCCTGTGTGAGCTCAGCAGAAGAGTGATTGTGCAGAGGTAAGCTCTGCGGGACGTAGGATTGCTGCTAAGATAAGTTTGACTGTAGTTAGCATAGAAGTAATGTGCTGCTAGCTGAGAAAGGAGAAGATCTCCTTTTTCATGTAGCACTGACCCCCCTGTACTGTGCCCTCCTGACCCCACTGTACTTTGCCCTCCTCACACCCTGCACTGTGCCCTGTGCTTTCCTGAGCACCTATACGGTACCATTCATACTCCTGACCCCCCCCTGTATATTACCCTGGTGACCCATGACCTCTGCCCTGTTGATCCAAGTCCCATAACCTACTGACCCCTCTCTATTGCCCTGCTGATTTACAGTCCTCTGCCCTGCTAATGCCCAGTCATTTTCTTTGCTGATGCCCAGTCCTCTGTCCTGCTGATGCCTACATACTACTGACCTTAGTACACTGCGCTATATACTACAGCCCTCTGGACACCACTCTACATACTACTGACCCCCCTGTACACTGTCGTACCTACTACTGCCCTCTTTACACTGTGGTATATACTACTGACCTCTGTACACTGCCCTACAGCTTACTGACCTCTGTACACTGCCCTACATCCTACTGACCTCTGTACACTGCCCTATATCCTACTGACCTCTGTACACTGCCCTACATCCTACTGACCTCTATACTCTGCCCTACATTCTACTGACCTCTGTACACTACCCTACATACTACTGACCTCTGTACACTGTCGTACATCCTACTGACCTCTATACTCTGCCCTACATTCTACTGACCTCTGTACACTACCCTACATTCTACTGACCTCTGTACACTGCCCTACATCCCACTGACCTCTGTACATTTCTGATGCCCAGTCCTCTGTCCTGCTGATGCCTACATACTACTGACCTTAGTACACTGCCCTATATACTACAGCCCTCTGGACACCACTCTACATACTACATACTACTGACCCCACTGTACACTGCCATACCTACTACTGCCCTCTTTACACTGTGGTATATACTACTGACCTCTGTACACTGCCCTATATCCTACTGACCTCTATACTCTGCCCTGCATTCTACTGACCTCTGTACACTACCCTACATTCTACTGACCTCTGTACACTACCCTACATACTACTGACCTCTGTACACTACCCTACATACTACTGACCTCTGTACACTGTCCTCCATCCTACTGACCTCTATACTCTGCCCTACATTCTACTGACCTCTGTACACTACCCTACATTCTACTGACCTCTGTACACTACCCTACATACTACTGACCTCTGTACACTGCCCTACATCCTACTGGCCTTTGTAAACTGCCCTACACCCTACTGACCTCTGTACACTGCCCTACATCCCACTGACCTCTGTACATTGCCCTACATACTACTAACCCCTGTACACTGCCCAACATACTACTGACCTCTGTACATTGCCCTACATACTACTGACCACTGCACACTGCCCAGCATACTACTGACCTCTGTACACTGCCCTACAAACTACTGTACACTGTCCTACATCCTACTGACCTCTGTAACATTGCCCTACCTACTACTGAGCTCTGTACACTGCCCTACATACTACTGACCTCTGTACACTGCCCTACATACTACTGACCTCTGTACACTGCCCTACATACTACTGATCTCTGTACACTGCCCTACGTGCTACTGACCTCTTTACACTGCTGTACATACCACTTTCCTCTGTACACTGCTGTACATACTGCTGACTGTGACCCTGCGCTGACGGCCCAAAACTAGCCTGCCCAGCACCCTGCAGGGCGCTGGGGCAGGCTAGACAGGAGAGAGCCTGATGCGCCAACCAGCCCAATGTCTACTGCTCTGTCCTGCTCCTGCTGTCACTCCGCAGCGGCAGGACAGAGCACTGTGGCAGGCTGGGGGGGGAGGGGAGAGCCACGCCAATGCACTAGCCTGCAAGCATGCAGTGTTATAAGGTGAAAAATGTATATTCTTCAATTGTCACCCTCCCTGTTACATGATGTTACCCATTTTTTTTGCCTTCCCCGAGACCCCCATTATACTCTGTGACACCCCTGTGTCCATATTTCACTTACTGTAAACGCTCACACCCCTCTGACTGCTCTCATAGTCCCATAGGATGTGGGGGCCTTTTGGTGGGCTTGAATTTGTTTTTGTTTTTTTGGGGGGGGGGCAGCATTTCATTCTTGGACGACCCAGGCATAACAATGTCTTGGGCGAACCCTGGTCCCCATCATAACTAGTTTAGGTACATCTTGGCAAGCAAGTAACATTTTTGATGTTTTTCAGTCCCTAAAATCTTAGACTCCAACTGATGTGCATTATATTATGATCTACTGATTCAGGTTCTTTATATAGCAACATGATTTAACATTCTTATTTTGCAGAGACTTTGCTTTACTAACAAACAGATTTTCATTGTGGAGAAAATATATACATTTTGCCAAAGCGATTATTTTGTGCATTGTAACTGTGTGAAGTCTGCCCTAAAGCACAATTTATTATCTGCAACTGTCGTTACATAAATAAAATGCCTTGGTATTCTAAATAATGTATTATGGTAAAATAGAAAGCCACTATAGACTCGTTATTTAGAGGCATTAATATGGTAGAACATAATAGTGTAGCTTAATTTTTCTTTTCATTTTAATGTTTATATATTTTTTTGTACTCCATAAAAAACAGCATGTGACACTTTAGTGAATTCTCTCTTATAAGTACGGTATTTTTTAAGTTATTATATTATTTTGTTATCTATGTACAAGTACGCTGCTTGTCTAGGAAAAAAAAATATATAAGGACTTCTGGCTAGTCCAGTAGGTCCAACCTCTCCACTTCTGGTAGTGGCAGTCCTTGTAGGAGCACCATTTCATGCAGTTGTACTCTGAGACATCCTCCCATGGGGCATGGACATGGCAAATTAGTCTCAGAAGAAGTGGATTGAATGACATCAGCCTGGAAGACTGAGAACATCCAGTGGCTGAAAAGATATATTGTGGGAGATAGTGGTGGATTGAAGATGAGTCTTGCAGCAGAATCTGCTTTTTTATTTTTCCTTTTGCTGGGCTTTTATTTCTTATTTTTTACCTAGAATTCCATTTTAAAATCATCGGTATGCTTTTAAGGGATTACTGGACACAAATTTACCTGTGTGTTAGAATTAGCACTTCGCCTCATTCCATCTTCATTTTAAGTATATTCATCTGTATGCAGTCCTGGCACTTTTTCAGGAGTATGCATTAATGTTAAATCAACCCCAAGCCAACATTCCAATTTAGGCTGTGCATGCCTTTGGGTGGAATCACTAACTTTACTCTTGTGGACCGATGGCACTGAAATTTCTCCAGCTGAAAGTCCTTTCTGTGCCCTGAGAACTAAGACTAACTAAGTAAGAGGCTACACTTTTATTACTGGATTCGTAAATATAGGCTTTGGAAAATGTTTTTCTTACTAGCTGTAAATTCACTTTTGGAAGAGAGCTGAGAACTCCACAGATTAGATCTATGCAGGAAAAACTATGGGGGCCTCTGACCACCATCACCCACCTGAAAAACTAAATTATTAAATCTTTGAATGTTTTATATACATTTTCTTGTACTTCAAAATTTAACTCCCATTTTTCAGTATTAAATGCAACATAAATACACAACAATTTTCATCAGTATCATTTTTTTTTCTTATTTTATGGCTTTTTTGTTGCATTACCTTTAAACATTTCTACATTTATTCTATATATAATCCAGTTACAGTATATACTCGAGTATAAGCCGAGTTTTTCAGCACATTTTTGTGCTAAAAATGCCCCACTCCGCTTATACTCGAGTCACCTTTTTGCGCCTGATCTCCCGGACTTTGGGGACCCGGTACTGGCCAGCCGTAGGTCTCCTGGACCCGAAACTTGACACACATTTAGCCCCATTTCACCTCTATAAGTGTGCAAAGTTTTGTGTCTGGGGGACCTACGGCCGAGGAGCACCGATTTTTCAAAACCGGGCACCCCTTCCATAGACTCCCATGTTAAACATCAGTCTAGTCATGGACACAGTGAGGCATGGACACAGTGAGGCAAAGTGAGGCACAGTGAGGCACAGTGAGGCATACAGATGGACACCCTAGGCTTATACTTGAGTCAATAAGTTTTCCCATTTTTTTGTGGTAAAATTAGGTGCCTTTTAACTGTCATCAAGCATGTACAATTAACAATGACTGAAGCGATGCAATGCAGGATAATGTCAAATTTAAACTTAGCAGGCATAGCAAAGCAGACTTGGGACTCTATGGGCTTGATTTACTAAAGGCAAATAGGTTGTTCATTTTGGAAGGGAATTTTCCTCTAGCTTAGTGAATGAGGTAAAACTCTGCTAACTTTATCCAAAGATGTGCATCCAATCATGTGGAAGCAAACATGCTGTTTTTTTTTCGTTTATTATTATTTTCCTTGCACATAATTGCAATTTCCAAAGTAAATGTTGATCACAATAATTAAGCTAAGGGAAAATTCCTGTACAAAGTGAAAATTTTCTTGCGAAGTGAACAGCCTATTTGCCTGTAGTAAATGTCTCTATGAGTAAAGTTTTGTGGTGTATTACTGGGAATAACTTAACATATACAGATTTAAACAACAGTGAGTCTAGAAGCCTATAGTAAAGATTATGCAAATAGGGTTAAAAGTGGAAGTTTTCCATATTAGTACCTGTATTATGAAAATCTCACTTCCAAAAGCTTTTGAAGAAGGAATTATAGTTGTAGGTCGATACAATTTTAGCATAAGGTCATTAAAATTACTGGCATTGTGCAATATAGATTTATTAGAACCCTATAAATCTGGTAAATTGTTTTGCTATTCCATTAGCTTCTGCAACCTGAAAAAATTAGGAAGGAGGTGAAATAATTTTTATAGGTTGTCGGAGAGGAAGCCTCTTCTCTCCCTGATTTACAACATTTTGTGTTCAGGTACTTTAATATTACATTTACATCTCTCTTGACATGATTTACAAGATAACAAGAATATTTCTTCAGGCTAAACGGCACTCTGCGCTTGCATGTGATTTTTATAATATGCTCAGCAATCTGCACCGTTCGGAAATGTATCTTAGTGCGAACCATAAAAATGTTCAATGATAGATTATTAACACAGCCAGAAAGTACAACATTTAGAATGTAAATGAATGATAAATAGCTGGAGGGCACCCACAGGGGAAGAGAATGTAGTTCCTGCCAGCACATTAAACCTAGAGTATAACACATCAGACCTAATAATACATTTAAAAATCATACCATCTCAAGTTATATATTTTCCATAGCTTGGGAATAGGTACTGCGGTAAAATAATGAATGTGATTGTGGTGGTTATTAATGATGTGGAAAAGTGTAGGTGTGATGCATGGTTTTGGGGAATTGTAGTTGCCTCCAATATTAATGAACAATGGCCAATGCCCTCACTATGAAATGTTCTTTTTTTTGGATACAGGCATACATACATGCACTCTATGGAATATCATATGCCATGGAAATATGTTTATTGCCAGAAGGATGCTTTTCCCTTCTATGCTGGCCAAAAGCAGCAATCTAACAGCACGGTAGAATCTTTCAACCTCTTGCCAACACTTCCCTTGCCCTTCAGAATGCTTTTACAGAGAGAGAAACAAGGAAAATTCAGTCAGCCAATGCCAGCAGCCAACTTGGAGATGTGAGAAAAAGCAGCATGAGCTAACAAAAATTTATAGTATATCTATTGAAAACACAAGGGGTGCCAAAGATAATGACTTTGTATCCTGGATCGGCATGGCTTATCTCTGCTATAACCTGCAATCAGGATACATTGATTACACAGGCTTAAAACTTTATTAGAGTTGGCTTTTGGGTTCCTACATTGCTAGCATTTCCTAAAGCGTTGTACGCGCTACTAGTTCTTATTCGTTCAACCCAGCGGGTCGAAAAAAAAAAACTGTCAGCCATTGGCTGAGAGTGCTGACCAGGAGCCGACGGTAGACCTTTTTCGGGTCATAAACGTTCGACCGAAGCTGTCGCACAAGCTGCCGTACACGCAAGCCGAATGTCGGCTGGTTTACATTGAACCGGTCACTGCCAGCTGACATTCGCACTAGGCTTAAGTCCCCTCTGTACACTATGGGTTTGATATACTAAAGCCAAATAGGCTGTTCAGTTTATTGGTATGGTAAGACAGTGAAACCAAAATACTCAACCAGTTCAGCGCTATGATAAAATAAAGTATCAATTATAAATTCAACAAATACATAAAAGCAAATAACTAAATGTAACAATTGTCAATATCAATAATAAAAAGTCTGTTCATACAGTCCCAATAAACATCCAGTGAGGGTGTAAGGTAAAATCCAAAATTTTGTGTTCAAACATACACCCTCACTGAATCTTGAATTCAATGAAGCTTAAAGTGTGATTAAACCCACATCATTAAAAACTATCAATTAATGCTGTATTACATGATGTTCATACTCACTAAATCACTATGTGATTTGTCTACTGTATTCTGCAAAAAGCCTGGTTGATCCTCTGTTCTCTATCTCTACCTTCTGTCCAAGTCTCCATTGCAGTTGGGGATTTTTCAGAACAGTGTTGGCAGCTAGTGACATGCTCAGTTTTCAGCGTATTTCTACCCTGAGCATTTCCTCCCTATCACATCTGAGCTAGAGTCACACACATGGGAGTATACAAAGTAGTAAATGACAGCCCACCCCTCCTTCCTTCTCGATGCCCCCTAACCAGCTAAACACTATGGAAGTAGGATATTATATCTTGATTGATGGAGGCTTCACCTCCCTGTTATGCTAAAGCCTCATACACACGATTGGACTTCCATCAGACTTTTCCGTAGATTTTTGTTCGAAGGGTGTTGGCCGTGAACTGAACTTGTTCTGCATACATACGGCAGGACATTTTCAGCCAACTTTCACCAAATCACATGGTTTTTCAGCTCTTTACCGCCACCCTTTGGGCAACATCTGCTATTGTTGTCTGATCTTTAGCATTGGTTCTGAGAATGCGCGTTTGTACTTTGGACTTTAGTCCGATGGACTTGTTTAAACATGATCGGATTACCCGACGTAGGACATTTGTTGCCGGAAAGTTTGTCTTTTTTCACAGCGAACATTTGTCCGATGAAAAAGCGAAAAAGTTTGTCCGATGGAGCGTACACACGGTCGGATTGTCCGATTAAACAGGTCTGTCGGACATTTGTTGTCAAAAAGTCCAATCGTATGTATGGGCCTTAAGACAGGCTGGAGGGACGTGTCACAGCCTTTGACTTGCAGAAATCCACCAGAAATAATAAAGATTTAATTTCAAATATATATTTGTATGATAATTTAAGATAGTTTATTTATATTAATTATTTACTTTTACTCTATATCCCAAAGGCTGTTCTTTTTGAACATGTGACCAGCAGCAGTGGACTAGAAGCTCCTCCTGCCACTGTTTCCCTGTAGACGGGCTAGGAGAGAACTGGGTCATGTGACAGCTGTAAAATAATTACGGAAAAAGGGTACTTATAATTAAAAAAATTACAGTGCCATCATTCACATACAAAAAAAGAAGTGATCAGTAAGTCAGTCAGTTTTCAGAGCCCATAACGCAGGGTCAGGTAAGCTCATTCAAATACTTTATACTATACATTTAAAATTAGATCATTTTGATCGTCACCAGTTAGGGTCCATGCACACTGGGCTTAAAAAACCTTCTACAGGAGTTTTGCATTTTTTTCCTCCTGCCTGTAGAAGAAGATACATGTTATACTATGTGTCCATGCATATTAGGGCAGTTAGAGGCATATTTTGAAAATGAATTAGATGTCAAATGGATACATAACTATACTATAACTGTGGCTTAAGACATTATGATTCAGGACTATGGCATGAACTTCCAGAGACCCCTTGGCCTCCGGGAATTCATAACATGACATGACAACAGGACGGTGTGAATGTTTTATGGCCATAACCATATGATCAATAGTTTTTCTGTGTCTAGTTTTTGTTTCTGTAGTGCAAATTTCCACATTTGGAAATCTGAATTAGTTCTGCAGGTAAAGACCTTTCAATGTGTGTAAATACTGTTGGCTAAATATGTGCCTTCAGGCCACCAAATAAATATGGTGACCTGAAACCAAAGGGCTAGCACTCATTCCAATAAATAAGAGGGTTCCACACATGTGTCAGAATTCTCTGTTCCACCATAAGACAGTGATCTTTGGCTGAATTCCACAACAATTTCAAGAGGGGAGTTTAGAGGCAGAAAAAAAAAACCCATTGCAAATGTGTGTTTTTGGGAAGAGTTTTTAGGAAAAAAAAAGCTAAACGCCCATAGACAATCAGAAACTCACCTAACGCAGTGTTTAGAAGCATACAGCGTTTTCAAGTGTATATTGATTATAGTGAAAAATGAGCAGTGGGGAATGTTTTGGAAAAATCGTTTATAAAAGCAAATGCCCATAAACTCTTCTGCAATACTAGCCACTATAACCATGTTTTAGCCCTGGTTCACACTGGTGCGTTTTGACATGCGATTTGGCATGTCAAATCGCATGTGAAAACAGTGGTATTTGCTGCAAATTGCCAGAAATTGCACCGTCCTAATCAGTACGACACCGCATCTGCGGCGCTGCCCCGATTTCAAAAAGTAGTTTCTGTACTACTTTTTGCGATTTCGGGCCCCAATTTACATTGACATCTGTGCAGAAAACTGCACAGATGTCTTTGTAATTGCGGCTGAAATCGGGACTGCCAGCGAGAGTGAAATCGTGCGAGTTCAGCTGAACTCGCACGGCTTCACTCCCGCAGCCCAGTGTGAACCTGGGCTTATGCTGCTTTTTCTGCCAGAGGTTCTAGCAATATTTTTTTCTCCTAATCTGCGTGAACCCTTAAAGTGTTACTATACCCAGGAGCCTGCAATCACTATATCTGGTCTCCCACAGTACACAGAACATGGAAATGCAATTATTTTAGTATATATAAACTGCTAAATACCTTTTTTCATCAGTAGTTTATAGCAGTCTTGTGACTTCTATCAGTGTCTGGTAAAGCTTATAGGAGGGGGTTTCATTCTCCTCTGACTGTACTATGAGGCTGTATGACCCCTGACTTGCAGTCTGGATAGCGCTGATTGGACTTGTTCTGATCACATGCACCCTCCCAACTCCCGAAAAAAAAACTCTTTAGGAATACACACCAAACTGAGCATGTGCAGAATGCTTCCTAAGGCTCTGTTCTATCAGCAAATGGCTTGGGGACAGTAAAAGAAGCGGAGGATCAGAGAAGACTGGATCATCCAACCTTTTTACACAATGCAGAGGATTAACTCCTTAGGTTCCATAACAAGCATATTTTACTGCAAATACAGGCTGATTTTACTGTTGTGGATTTAGTCACACTTTAAACTGGATTGCATATTTTAACTGATATGTCCTATTATTTTATTTATAAAGCTTTGTGTTGAAGAACATTCATTTTACATTTGTTTCTAGTTCAGAGAGTCACTACATGATTAAATGCTTTAATAATTACATGAATAAATTGCATTGTATGCAATGGCTAGTGGTAATAGATAAACAGACCAGTTAAGCTGTTTTATACTTTTATTTTATACGCTTTTTTTTGCATCATTATTATGTTTCACTCATTTGTATTTCTAAAGAAGTAGCAAACACATTAGAACACATATTCATGTATTATGTTTCATATAGAGTTTTCAAAACCATCAGCAACTAGTTCCAGAGTCCTTTATGGCCATTCACTCAGTGCCAGAGTGGTTTTATTTAATATCAGTAGAAAAGCCGTCTTTCAGAAGAGAGCTTATGGTATTTGATTACTTGTGTTCCTTTTCCCATCTGTAGTTAGCATGAGATCAATTACACATTAAATAACACTTGGAAAGTGCTAAGTTCATACACCATTACCCATGACAATTTGCATTTTGTTGTGCCGAGGGATAATGGGAGAAGAGCATTTTGAATAAATGATGCTGTTCTGTCCATATGCCACTCTTAATAGTTTTGAAAAACTCATCCAGCTAAATGACTGCCACTGAATCTCATACACTAGGAGGTAAGAGCACACTGCTAACACAGATGTAGCAATCATTACTTTAGAACACAATGCCTTTTATAATCCCCCAATGAGAGCTGACAGTATTCTTTGGTGCTCATGCTGAATTTATCTTGAAAATAACCTTCAGATTTATAGTGCTGCACAAGTGTCCAAACAAATGCCAAAATGGCCTAGACCAGTGGTTCTCAACTCCAGTCCTCAGGGCCCACCAACAGGCCAGGTTTGCAAGATAACTGAAATGCATCACAGGTGATATAATTTGCTGCTCAGGGATTGCAGTATTCTAGTCAGCATCTCACCAAGATAATACTTAAAATCTGGCATGTTAGTGAGTCCTTAGGACAGCAGTTGAGAACCACTGGCCTAGACCAAGCATCATATGAAAAGGCTTAAATACATGGATGATTTATAAGTCAGAAGGTTTGGGACTGAATGTCATTTCTTGCTGACTACTGATTCCGACGATGACGATGATATCTAGTGTAGCGGGTGTTTGCTTTTAGGCCCAGAGACTACCATACCCAGGATGCATTTCCCCGCGCAAGGACTGCTGGGGCGGGGTATTTAACCAGGGGGCGGGCCGGAAAACTTTCTCTTTGGACACCGCACGCCGAGCAAGTGGAACTCTATGCTGAGTCTGCTAAAAATACAGGACCTGAAGCCTAGGCCTGTATTACTTCAAAGAGCCTTCCGTACCCACCGAGGAGCCTGAGGGACGTCGCATCCTGCTGCTGTTCTGCTACTACCAGGAGGACCGAAGACCCAGGTGTCGTGGAATCTGTGTACCAAGACACAGCAACGGAAGATGCGGACATGGACTGTTCCGGTTGGGTGAGAGAGCACTTGCTCATGAGAATAATACAGGATCTCTAGACCCAGTAACTGTTGTTCGGAACTAACGTTAGTGTTTGCAGCTGCACACCGGAGGGACAGTGCATTGAGTAACACTAGTAGATTTGTTCTGGGTCACCAAGTTATCACATTCCTTTATTCTTGTGGATTACAAATCGTTCCAGAAGTTTGCTATCGAAGATCTTTTGCTATCGAAGATCTTTCTCTGCAGAACTTTCACGTAGTACAGTCAGGCCTGACTTAGTAGTAGTGACATTGCTGGGCGCCATCTTGCCCACGAGGGAGACGAGCTGCAGCGGGGTCCGTTAGTTTCTTGTTATAGAATTGTATATCTGTCTGTGTGCTAAAACACTCTTTCATTGCAGGGCTCTGCATATGTCTATGTATACTGTTTGCCTGCTTAACAATTATTTCCATTAAAGTACCAGGGTTAAGTATATCAGTTGTTGGTGTCATTTACTGTGTAGGAGAAACGGTTAGTGATAGCTACACCATACTGTTGTGTACCTTTATTGTGGGATTGCGCTGCCAAGAATCACAGGTTACACAATCCCATCATCCCCTACTAACTGTGCCAAGGGAGGGTAGAGCCAATTGCCTGGGGTTGACAGTGAGTGCTACAGGGCCCGAAACAAATCAAACCAGCGGCCCTCTTTGCCGGGGGTATCGCTACACTAGTAAATATTCATAAACACTTACTTTGGGATTTGGCTTTGCAAAGCATCAGAAGGCAAATGTAAGTACAGTAATACATTTGTTCCGTTTGCCCATTCTTCTTTTTAATAATACACTCAGTTATTTTCTCCATCACCAAATGTTAAAGCGGTAATCAAAACCAATCAATCAAAATCAAAACAAAAAATGTATTATATTGCAGCCTATTGCAGTCACTGCATCAGTTTTTTTTATTTTCCCCACTGTTTTCACGTGGTGCTCTGGCCAATAACACACCTGCAGTATTAGTACGGCAGCATTGTCAGTCTGGGGGGGAGGGTAGTGTTAAAGGTATTAACAGATTTAAATACACTAACAAATTGAAGCCAAACTCCAGCTCACACTTTATAATCAGTTACAGTGAACAGTTTTTTACCTTTTGGGATAAATGTTTTTCATTAATAAATAAAAGCTGATCATTTTAAACACCCCCACCATTGTTAAATGGTTTGTCTCATCCATTAAACTGATACATTCTGCTGGAGAGCTTGTGCTTTTAAAAACAACAGACTTGCTGGCTTAAAAAAACAGATGAAAGGAAAAAAAAAAAGAATGCAGTCATCACATCTAATAATTGTCAAGCTGCAATATAATGTTTGCTTTTGGGTTTAATACAGCTTTAATGCTGTTATTTTGATTTACTTTCCTTCCTTCCTTTCTTCCCAACTGTCATCTTTTTTCAATCCCAACATCTTTCTCTTATTATTTCTGATCCAGATATTCCTTCTCTCCCTCTATCCTTCAACCTTTTCCTTCCCATCTTCCTCCTCTTCATTCATTCATAGTTACATAGTCAATAAGGTTGAATAAAGACACCAGTCCATCCAGTTCAACCAGAGTGAGTGTGTGTGTCTGTCTACATTCCTTAATTTTTCTCCTTCCTATCTTCCTTATTTTCCTCTGTCTGTTCATCCTTTCCTTTTCCACCTCCTTCCCATTTTCCCACTCTTCCTCTGTCCCGTCATCCATCTTTCCCTTCTTCTGTATGTAGCGGCCTCACCCCATCTTCTTTTGTCTAGGGGTATGTCACACGATAGAGTGAGATGCGCTACGGCCCATGTCCTAGCGGTACCTGTGAGGCTGTTGAGGCGAAGGGCCCGGGGCCTTACTGTGGATGGCTCCACCTCGAACAAGAACTCTTTGCATGCCTCGCAACGCCCGAATGGCTTCAGGTGGACCACCAGTCCCGAGCATCCGGGACAGATCATGCCGAGGGCCTCCGTGTCTCTGCATGAGTACAAAGCCAACTGTCCTTGGGGCCTGAGTCTTATCCCCATGTCTGTTAGGGGAGCAGCGAACGTAGTCATCTTCGTGGGGTAGGGAACCGGAATCCACGGGGAGCTTGAGGCCATCCCGACTGTCTGCTGCTCCATCACGCACTGACCATGCGCCGAAGTCTCCACGTGAGTTCCTCCACATGGCCAGACTCCTCCCATGACTTGCACGCTTTCGCGGGCTTCCTTCAAGCTCCGCCGACGAACTGTGCAGTCACGGGGTGCCTCGTGGCGCAGTGCAATAAAAGCCCCCACATGTAGTACTTCACACGGCTGGACTCCTCCCTCTTCTCGCTCCTCTGCATGGGCCTTTCCCGTCCTAGGGTCATTTCCACGACTTTAAGCAGGGATGCACTTTGGCCAATCACATGGCCGACCTGCTCGGAACTCCTCCGGGCAGCAAAGTCCAGACACAGCCATTCTTCCTTCCAAAGTCAAAACACATGTCATCCCGGACTCACGAGCCCCCACGTGTAGCGGCCTCACCCCATCTCCTTTGTCTAGGGGTATGTCACACGATAGAGTGAGATGCGCTACAGCCCATGTCCTCCCCATAGCTGTGGGTGAGGTGAAGGCCAGTACCAAATATTTCCTCGGGCCCATGTGCTTTTGTCTAGAACAAAGTCCCGCTGTGTCAACACTTCCCTCTGCTCCCATTAACCAGAGTTCCACACACCGATCACAGTCCAACTCTTGTTTTATTGTATATCTCACAATAAACAGTGCTTCAGCAGCCAACTGGTTGCGACTTGATAACATTTTGATACGGGGAATGAGCAGGTCGAGGCACTATCCTGGTTATCAGCTAAACCACTGCGATCTCACCAGCGGTTACTATAGCATTAGCTAGAAAGGACTTAGAACTTGAGAGTCTCTACCAACAACTCAAGAGAACGTATACAGGAGTACCTTCGCTGCGCTGCGGCCCCTGTCAGGGGAAGATGTCCCTCCAAGGGAGTTACCAGAGGCCCATCCGTCACTGGGTTGATGCTGCTCCAGCCTCTCCGAATGGGTAACCTCCCCGGCCTCCTCACCTCAGACATGGGCCCCATCCACCTCAGGGACCCTCGGACTTCTCCACCCTCGCGGGACCCAGTCGAAGTCACTGGACCCCAGGCCTCCTAGTTTAGTACCTCACCCCAGGCTGAAGGTGCCTGGGATGGACTCCAACTCCATCCTGGTCAGGCCTAGGGCGCCTGGGCCGGAATCCGGAACCGCCCGCACCCAGGCCTAAGGTGCCTGGGCGTGTGAAGTACTTCCTCCAGAAGACCTCGTGGTTAGGGCATCTCCCCCCTTTATCCCCTCCCATCGACACCACGGCAGGTTCCCCGCCCTCGCAGTACCATCTCCGGAGAGGGACAAAAAGGGTAGCACTGTGACGGCCAATCTACCTTGAGCCTCCAGGTACCCCGCCACCCAGAGGCCAAGGAGATTATTACACCTTCCAATCCTCCACGAACACAAATGGTCCATTATTCCCATACTTATACACCTGAGTGTCCCACTTAAATTTAGAGACCCCGCTACATGTAGCTCCTTCCTATCCTGCTCTTCTTCCTCCATCACTTTCTCCATCCTTTTTATACTCTTTCTCTGTTTCTTACCGTAGGGCCATTGATAACCTGGTACCACCTGGTACCACCAGTCTTCCTGTATGGGACCCAGGCAGTGGCGGTGCGTCCATAGAGGGCGCCGGAGCGCCGCCCCCTCTCGCTCCCGCACCGCCACTGAAAGACAATACACAGATTCATGCATTGCATGAATCTATGTATTGTCACCGCTGCCGCGCTGCCCACTATACATATGGCTGGCCTCCTGGTGAGCGCCGGCCATATGAATTAGAGCGGCGGCCGGCGGTGGGTGTGACTTGGAAGTGCCTATCAGAGCCAGCGGCTCTGATAGGCTTTCCGAATACAGCTCTCACGCTGTATTCGGCTTCCAAAAACTCCTCCCAGGTACGCACGGGGGTGCGTTCCTGGAAGAAGACTGTGTGGAGGTTTCAGCCAATCAGGTTCACCGGATCTGGTTACCGGTAACCTGATTGGCTGAAGCGACATCGAGGGCGGAAGAACACATCGAGGATGGCGCGGACCGAGGAAGGTAAGTGCAGGGCTGGGGGGGGGCAGGCTGCATTTGGGGGACAAACTGGCTGAATATGGGGCACAAACTGGCTGAATATGGGGGGAACTGGCTGAATATGGGGGACAAACTGGCTGAATATGGGGGGAACTGGCTGAATATGGGGGCACACTGGCTGCATTTGGGGGGAACTGGCTGTATATGGGGGACAAACTGGCTGAATATGGGGGCACACTGGTTGTATTATGGGGGACAAACTGGCTGTATTTGGGGGGAACTGGCTGTATATGGGGACAAACTGGCTGAATATGGGGGGAACTGGCTGTATATGGGGGACAAACTGGCTGAATATGGGGGGAACTGGCTGAATATGGGGGACAAACTGGCTGAATATGAGGGGAACTGGCTGTATATGGGGGACAAACTGGCTGAATATGGGGGAACTGGCTGTATATGGGGGACACGCTGGCTGCATTTGGGGGGAACTGGCTGTATATGGGGGACAAACTGGCTGCATTTGGGGGGAACTGGCTGTATATGGGGGACACGCTGGCTGCATTTGGGGGGAACTGGCTGTATATGGGGGACACGCTGGCTGCATTTGGGGGGAACTGGCTGTATATGGGGACACGCTGGCTGCATTTGGGGGGAACTGGCTGTATATGGGGGACAAACTGGCTGCATTTGGGGGGAACTGGCTGTATATGGGGACAAACTGGCTGTATATGGGGGCACACTGGCTATATATATGGGGACACACTGGCTGTATATGGGGGCACACTGGCTATATATATGGGGACAAACTGGCTGTATATGGGGGCACACTGGCTATATATATGGGGACACTGGCTATATATATGGGGACAAACTGGCTGTATATGGGGGCACACTGGCTATATATATATATAAATGGGGGCACACTGGCTGTATATGGGGGCACACTGGCTGTATATATATGGGGGCACACTGGCTGTATATATATGGGGGCACACTGGCTGTATATGGAAACAAACTGGCTGTATTTGAGGGGGCAAACTGGTGGCGTTTGGGCACAGTGGCTGCGTTTAATGGACACAGTGGCGGCAATTGATTTTTTTTTTTTTCAGTTTGTTTGCGCCCCCCCAAAAATTTTGAGCACCAGCCGCCACTGGACCCAGGCCAGCAGGGGGTCCCAGGCAAAAGGGTGAATCGGATGTGGGCAGTGAGGGTGTTCAGTGCAGCAGGGGAGCAATTGCTGGAACCAATCCCTTGTATGGCTCTCTCTGCAGCAGCTGAATAATGGCTTCTTCTCCTCTCCCTCCATTTCAGCTGCTGAAGAGAGAACCATACAAAGGATCGGTTCCAGTAATTGCTTCCCCGCCACACCGATCGGTGCACCATACATTTACCCCTGCTGCCCAGGCCCCCCTGTGTGCCCCTCCTACCCCTAAGTGCCAGCTTCCCTCCTCTCCTTTCTGCCGGTAGCTGCAAGCATGCAATAGGATCCTTCAAGATTGAGAGTGGGGGAAGGGTCCAGTAAATGTCATATTTACCAGCCCCTTCCTTTCCTAAATGAACACAATGAGTAATTGCTACCGATCACTAACTATGTTCATTCATAACTGAATGAACAGTCAAGATAACATTGACTGAATGGAGCCCCACCTTAGGTTGTCTGTATGGGGTCCTTTGTTTTCTAACAGCAGCCCTGTCTTCTTCCCCTTCATCCTCCCCTTCTTCTTTTCCTTCTTTCTTCCTACTCTGCTTCTCTTCCTCCTCTCCTTCCACCTTTCCTTCTTTCTTGGAATATTCTTTCTATTTCCTTTTCCCCTTTTTCCTTTTTTTTTCCTATCCTGCTTCTCCACCTCTTCCTCCATCCTTTCGATCATCTCCTTCTCTTCTTCTTTCCGTTCCTGCTCCTCATCATCCTTATTTTCCTTCAGCCTTCCCTTTTTCCTTTGGATTTTTACTTCCTACCCCTCTTCTTTTGCTCCTCCACTTCATCCTTTCCTTTCTACCTTTCGTTCTTCCCTTCTACAGGCATTCCCTGAGTTACGAACACAATAAGGACTGTAGATTTGTTCGTAAGTGGAATTTGTTCGTAAGTCGGAACACTGCTTGTAAGTGTAACTTCCGCCTGTGCAGGGATGTGGGATGTTCCGTCGTCTGCCTATGCAGGGATGTGGGATGTTCCGTCGTCTGCCTGTGCAGGGATGTGGGATGTTCCGTCGTCTGCCTGTGCAGGGATGTGGGATGTTCCGGCATCTGCCTGTGCAGGGATGTGGGATGTTCCGGGCGCTTCTGGGGCTCTTCTGGCCATGCAGTGCATGTAGTACTGCAGTGTGCGATGTGGCAGGATAGCTGCTCGGAGGTATCCAGGACCAGCGTGGAGCACAAGTGGCCGGCATTGAGGCCGTTCATAAGTAGGAGTCGCTCGTAAGTCGGGTGTCTGCCTTCGTGTTCCCGTCCATCTTCCTGCTTTCTCTACTAACACATTTCTTCATTCCTCCTTCTTTTTCTCCCTCCTTATCATTTCCTTTTTTCTTTTCTTTCTTATTCATGCGTTCAATTCCCTTTCCTTCTTGCTTTCTTGTTTTACCTTTCTTCGATAAATGCCTAGTGCAAAATAAATAAAAAATTCTTTGGTCTTGTCAGTATTTCAGAAGTTTTGTCTTTATATCTTTGACCATCAGATAAAATGCTACTGTGATGCTCAAATCCCAACGGAAGGCCTCTATCTCAGCTTTGTTAACACAATACATTTGTCCTTGCATTAGAGCTGCACCTGAATGACAGGACTTTAACTTGTGTCTTCACCTTCTCTGCTACCGTTAATGTCAAGTTACATTTCTGATGAGCAAGGAGCAGCGATCCTGCAATTATTTCTCCACCATTACTTTCATCGGCCCCACACATCAGAGGAAGGAAAATCAAATGTGACTTTTACTCTTTCCAGTGTTTTTAGTCGTATTACTATGCCTGCTTTTCAATACAGGTAGAATGAAAAAAAAAAGAAAGAAAAAGAAATGCTTTACCATAAGAAATCCGCTAACAGGTGCATGTACTTCACAATAAGTTATGATTGGCAAGGTAGTTTATCCCCGTAATTCAAAAACGTCACCCATTTTACTTTTTTTTTATAAACAATCAGACTAAGTGGGATCACCAGCTGCTTGTTTAGAAAAGCATGCAATCCTGGTTTGAAATTCAATCTAAAGCTGAGTAACGGAGCTGTTATCGTGGTTTATCCACTACATGCCTGCTTGTTTCAGCTAACTGGTAAGCAGATTGGATTTCCACGTGGTGCGGTGTGCCTTTCTACACATACTGAAGCTGGTGATGGGTTCATCTACTCTTCCCCCTTAGATTTCTAGTTTTAATTTTAGCGCTGCGTGTGGACTTTTATAAGAGGATTGCTAAGACCCTGAAACTGAGCTACAGCGCGATGGCCAAGACCATACAGCGGTTTCACAGGACAGGTTCCACTCAGAACAGGCCTTACCATGGTCGACCAAAGAAGTTGAGTGCACAAGCTCAGCATCATATCCAGAGGTTGTCTTTGGGAAATAGATGTATGAGTGCTGCAAATATTGCTGCAGAGGATGAAGGGGTGAGGGTTCAGCCTGTCAGTGCTCAGACCATACGCCGCACCCTGCATCAAATTGGTCTGCATGGCTGTTGTCCCAGACGGAGGCCTCTTCTAAAGATGATGCACAAGAAAGCCCGCACACAGTTTGCTGAAGACAAGTAGACTAAGGACATGGATTATTGGAACCATGTCCTGTGGTCTAATGAGACTAAGATAAACTTATTTGGTTCAGATGGTGTCAAGCGTGTGGTGGCAACCAGGTGAGGAGTACAAAGACAAATGTGTCTTGCCTACATTTAAGCATGGTGGTGGGAGTGTCATGGTCTAGGGCTGCATGAGTGCTGCCGGTACTGGGGAGCTGCAGTTCATTGAGGGAACCATGAATGCCAACATGTACTGTGACATACTGAAGCAGAGCATGATCTCCTCTCTTCAGAGACAGGGCCGCAGGGCAGTATTACAACATGATAACGACCCCAAACAGACCTCCAAGAAGACCACTGCCTTGCTAAAGAAGCTGAGGGTAAAGGTGATGGACTGGCCAAGCATGTCTCCAGACCTAAACCCTATTGAGCATCTGTGGGGCATCCTTAAACGGAAGGTGGAGGAGTACAAGGTCTGTAACATCCACCAGCTCTGTGTTCTCATCATGGAGGGTGGAAGAGGACTCCAGTGGTAACCTGTGAAGCTCTGGTGAACTCCATGCCCAAGAGGGTTAAGGCAGTGCTGGAAAATAATGGTGGCCACAGAAAATATTGACACTTTGGGCCCAATTTGGACATTTTGACTTAGGGGTGTACTCACTTTTGTTGCCAGCGGTTTAGACATGAATGGCTGTGTGTTGAGTTATTTTGAGGGGACAGCAAATTTACACTGTTATACAAGCTGTACACTCACTACTTTACATTATAGCAAGGTGTGATTTCTTTAGTGTTGTCACATGAAAAGATAAATAATAAAATATTAAAAAAAATGTGAGGGGTGTACTCACTTTTGTGAGATACTCTGTCCTCTTTTCCCCACAAATATAGCTTTCTTTTGGTGTTGCGTTTTTAATTTTTTGCATATAAACAAAAAAAAAACAACAACATGTTTTACTTTCTGCTATAAAACCAATAAAAAAATGAAAAATTAAATTTTTTCATAAATTCAGGCCTATATGTATTCTGCTACATATTTTTGGTAAAAAAAAAATCTCAATAAGCATATATTGATTGGTTTGCGCAAACATTATAGCATCTACAAAATAAATTTTATTCTATTTGTTTACTAGTAATGGGGGTGATCAGCGTCTTATAGCAGGACTGCGATATTGCGGCGGACATTCTGACACTAACTGACACTTTTTACACTTTTTGGGGACCAGGGACACTAATACAGTGTTCAGTGCTAAAAAAATATGCACTGTCGCTATAATAATGACACTGGCTGGGAAGGGGTTAACATCAGGGTTAATTGTGTGCCTAGCCAGTGTTTTACTACACAGTGTGAGGTGCTTTTACTAGGGGAAGAGATGGAATTTCTTGTTTGCAGGGACGCAATTTTCATCCCTTCCCTCCTGTCAGAACGGCGATCTGCCTTGTTTACATAGTCAGATCACAGTTCTGTGTCTCTGCCTGATGATTGGTGGGTGCCAGAGGACATTGAGTACCGTGCAACCGCCGTTCGGCTTCTGCTGTGTGTAATCACAGCGGAAGCGAGCCGCTGGCAGCTCCTATGCGGAAGTGTCAGATCACGTGTATATATATATATATATATATATATATATATATATAAATATACGTGTATATATATATATATATATATATATATATGTAATCTGGCACACATGTGCCGCCCTGTAGCAGCAAAACTGCTATAGGGCAGACCTGAACTGGTTGATCTGCAGTGCTGTAATTTTCAGTAAAATTCTGTGCAATATGGCAACCTAGAGGCCTTCTGTGCTCAGTTGGTGTACAGAACTTCCACTGAAATGTAATTTCCTTCTTGTTCACTGATTTTCCTAGACGTCTGCACTAAGATACAAGTCAGATTTTAGGCATCCCCTGCAAAAGAAATTCATTTTGTTTTCTTGCTTCTAAAGGGATGTAGACCCTGCAACTTTCCTCATTAGAACTAGCATAAAATACAAAGACATATTGACAAGGATTAGAAAAATACATGTCATATATAAACATAATCAAAGAGATTTTTTATTATTGTGCATATCTTGCCATGGCCTGCGAAAGAAAACATCAAATACTCACCTTCACCCAGCCCGGATGGAGGGAAATTGCATGCGGTACCCCACAGAGATGTAAAAGCGGTCTAAAAATCTTCTATTTAGCTTTCAGCATAGTAAGTTGCCTGCTGAGCCATACTGGCTTTGTTTGTTATTTCAAGTTCCGTGCATAGCATTCAATCTATGCTTGTTGTTTTTTATATAGCCTGGTCTCTATATATCCCCTGTGGGGTACCGCATGCAATTTCCCTCTGTCCGGGCTGAGTGAAGGTGGGTATTTGATGTTTTCTTTCACAGGCCATGGCAAGATATACACAATAATAAAAAATCTTTTTGATTATGTTTATATATGACATGTATTTTTCTAATCCTTGTCAATATGTCTTTGGATTTTATGATAGAGCTGGGTTGTGGACTGGTGGCCACAGATTAAATCCCCTGAGGAAGTCTAAACGGCGAAACATGTAGGGATGGGGCATTCTCATGTGACCAGGGCCGCCATCAGGAATTTTGGGGCCCCTTACACAGCTTCAGGCATGGGGAACCGGGGGGGGGGGTGCTGCTGACGCGAATTGGGAAGCGGGGGGGCTGCCGCAAATTGAGAAGCGGGGGGTTGCCGCGAATTGTTGAGGTGCTGACGAACACAAAAAAACCCCCAAAAGAACAAAAAAAAGGGGGGTTGCCATCCGGGGCCCTGGGGACTTCCGGGCCTCTGGGGACCTCTGGGCCCCTTACAAAAAAAAGGGGGGCGTCCGGGCCCCTGGGGACCCCCTGGGCCCCTTACAGGTGTACTGCCTGTACCCCCCTAATGGCGGCCCTGCATGTGACCACCACTTTATGAAACATGGGAAACCAGCGACCCACCACGATTCTCAATATTCGCTCTGACAATTGATTTTAAATGAACCCCTTTGTATATGTTTGTACCAATAAAATAAACATTTCACTTTTATGCATTTTGTCTAAATCTACTATATGTTTCTAGCACCGCTATAATCCCACTGTCCTCCTCTTGCTTTATTAACTAGTATTGGGATGAGGTGCGTATCCTTTTAGAGACACTCGGATTCTCTCCATTTTTTTTCCTCATTAGAAGACTGCAGATTCAGATTGACTCTGCACAAATAACTTTTTCTTCAGAGCAGAAACAGGTGGGAATCTGCAAACAAACGTTTGCTAAAATCCCTGTAATGTACATTTTTTTTCCTCAACAAAAGTAGAGTTACTCTTTATTGCAATAAACTTTTAATGCACTGCACCAGACTGGAAAGATGTGAATGAGGTCTCAAGCACATAAAATATGTGACAGGTTAGCTTGGATTGTATGCTCAATAATACATTGTACATTATTTGTTAATAGCAAATATTAGAAAAACACACTAGAGAGTGCAATGTATATCATTCTACCTGTTGAAATATGTGTAATGTATACAGCCATGTCACTTCCTGTCCTTAAACAGCTCTTTGGCCTATGAATGAGTTTCATAAATCTAGTAAAGTGTTTGCTTTGATCTTCCCTCCCGCAAGTCTGACTAACATCTGCAATGCCTGAAATATGCTAAGATGAATATGCAATGCAATACAGTCTTATTGGCTAACAGTACTAGATATACCAGTCTAAGCTTAAAAGAGTTTAAAAAACAGGTTTAAAAAACAAAAAACAAAACACATACGGTACTCAGATACTGCAGCAATGATCCGAATGTGCAATTTCTCCCGCTGGCTCTACAACGAGTATTGAGCAATCATAGACCGCAGATCACTCAGTTCTCAGGTTCGCTCTGAGCACAGTGACTATCAGTCACAGCTCTGTGCTCTGCTCCTTCAGTAGTCATTGGAGTGCTGGGCTGTGCAGGTGGAGTGAGAAGCTGGCTCAGGCTCTCAGCAGTGCTTTGAGAGGCTGAGACAGCTGTCAGTCAGGTATCTGGGTGGATCCCAACAATTTTGTCGGGATCCCTGCGGAGCCTGGAGTGGCTCTGTGACAACAGCAGGCTGTCAGCTGAATCTGGGTCACAGGAGTGCAGAACTAAGTGCACTAATGTGACCCACAGGAGAAGTATAAACAAATAAAAGATGTTCTGTATCACATGTATGACAGGCAGCTTAAAGAAGGACTTTTGTTATATATAAAAACAAAAACAAATTATGTCTTAATCTATCTTTATTTCAGCCTTCTGCACCCCACTGTGCAGCAGCATGCAACCTGTATTCCAAAAGTAAAGTTGCGCTAAATAAGTGAAATATAAATGAAAACAGCGACACTGTAAACATAGAGTCCATACACAATGAAAAAAGGGACAATCCCAGGGTGCACTACTTAGCGCCAAAATAATGTGTGAGTTCCAGAAGAAAAACCTCCACCTTATAAATTTGCCGCTTACCAGCTTTTTATGACCTCTTATTATGGAAGGTCTATTCCGCTTGTGGCTATTACACCCAGCCAAGGCTTTTAATTCTCCAGTGTAACCCAGTTGGAGAGCGCCCACCACTCAAGGGAGGACGCAATCAGATGAAGTTCCCCAAAAAAGAGATAAGGCTTCCAACATGAGGAAGCATGCAACCTGTGCCAACGAGAGTTTTTTTTGTCTTTGCCCAGAGCCCTAATAGCTAACCAGCCTAAAGCCAGCCATAGACAGTTCAAATCTCAGCCGGTTCAGCAGGAATCGGCCGAGATTCAAACCATGTATGGGTAGGCTGAATGTACCCAAGTTGGGTACAACCAGCCTGCCAGATTTTATATGCGATTATTGCTAGCGGCGGTTATAGCCGCTAGCAATAATTACTGTCTTCTCCGGGCAGGGACAGCCGGTAGAACACAATGGCTCAGCGGGAGGGCTTCCCCTGTCACCACTGTCTGTGTTGGTAGGAAATAGGGAAACCCGTGGTTGCAGGAAAGGAATTCGCTCTGTCTATGGGTGGCTTAATGCTGAAAATGCTTGCAGTGGGGGAGTACAGAGTGATAACCTTATCAGTTTGCAGTGTTTTTTTTTTTGTGCTGCTGGGTTGCACGAAAAAAAAAAACTGTAGTGTGTACCCGGCTTAAGACACAAATGAAGGAGGATTTGGCTCACACAAGGGAGGTAAAGGATGTTTTGTTTACTTTATGGGATTTGTGCATCTCATAACTGGATTTGGGACTTCTTTAGATTGTCATACAGGAGCTCTTAGCTGTACTTTAATGTAAACAATTTAGTAATTAGACTAGCAGTACTTTAACATACATTTAATTATTTCTAAATGAATGCATAGTGGGACTATGGAATGTTTTGTTTTGTTTTTTCATATTTGTTGGTGTTCTCTGTTAGGAAGGTACTGTGCTAATGTTAGACATTTTTTGTCATTGGGGCAGAAATTATACCCCCCTGTCAGAAATAAAATGAGGTATTTTTCATCGGTATCGGTATAGACAAGATTGCAGAAAAGAGTGAATGTTACAGATATTTGCAACTCATACATTTAAAGCAATTTCTAGGACATAAAGCTCCCAAGGTGAACATTTTAAAAGTGCCTACCTATATATATATAAGTACACATTAACAACTACCCAGTCCCCAGCCATTGGCAATAATTGCTGCACTTAAATCACAGAAACGTTGAGATCTACAGTAAGTAAAGACCATAAAAACCAAATCAGAGTGTGAAGATAAAGAAGACTTTATAGTCTCCAGCCATTGGCAATAATTGCAGGACATAAATCACATACATGTTAAAATCAAATAGACCATTATGCCCAGGTTAGAGTATAGAGACAAAGTGAAAAAAATTGTTTTTATTGATCTATATAATATTTTCATTTACATTTGTACATTGAGGGGATATAGTGATGGTAATAGTAATGAAAGTGGGATATCGGGTCAGGCCAGGGGAGCGGCAGTAATAATAAGGAGTAGAGTTTGAAAAAGTTTTAAAGTAAATGTAAACCCAGCTACTAAAATCTCATATAAGCTTTAACAAATTAAAATAATTTGAAAAACTGTTTTCAATATTTACATATTTAAAGCATTGTATTCATATTATACTTGGTGATCCTGCCTTGCAAGGCACTTCATATTATAGGATTACAGATGTCTCCCAATTGTGCTCCTGCATTTCAACCCTTCCACACAGCCCCTGTAGGAGACTACGAGTGACTATTTTGACACACGGGTATGATCCTGCATTGTCACTATCGGGAAGTCAATCCAAGGCAACGATGTGCAGCTGACGGTAGAGTGGATGAAATGGGCTGAAAGCATTGGCTGGTGGACAATATTTTGGGGGGGGGCGGCAAACATACCTGTCCCCCTCACTCGCACTACCGCCTCCCCCCCCAAGCGGGATGAACGGGAAGGTGACAATTAGTGGCCTTACCTTAGGAGGGCAATGGCGAGGTGGTGCTGGATCCAGGGTAGGGCTCCTGATAGCTGGAAGAGGCTGTTGCTGCACCTCCGCCCCTCCACCTGCTGCTCCTCACTTCAGCTTGCCGAGGGAAGAGCTGGGGCCGTTGCTTCTTCTCCCGGCCGAACAGGAAGGGGGTCCTGAGACCCAATTGGCCGGGAGTCTTAGGACTCCCGGCCAATCGGGTCTCAGGACCCCCTTCTTGATTGGCCGGGAGGAGAAGCATGAAGACATTAGCGAATATTAAATTCACTAATGTCACTAATGTCACACAAATGTGTGGGCTCAGGGTGCAGTGCTCTGCGCCCTGAGCCAACCCTTTTTTGAATCCAATTAGAGCCTCAGGCTCTAATCATGTGTTTAAAAAAAAAAACATTGAAATCCATGTGTCCGGCGCCCTGCATGAAGATTAGGGGCCTGGGCGCGTGGATTAGGGGGTTATGCCCTATACACACAATCGGAGTATCCGATGGTCTAAAATCCGATGGAATTTTTCACCGGAATTCCATTCAAGCTGTCTTGCATATACACACTGTCAGACTAAATTCCGACCGTCCAAAACGCGGTGACGAGCCAAGATAAATGAAGTTTAATGCTTCCGAGCATGCGTCGACTTGATTCTGAGCATGCGTGGGTTTTTTCTCCGTCGGAGTTCCACACAGACGATAGGAATTTCCTATTGGTTGTTTTTCCATCGGACAAATTTAAAACATGTTCTATTTCTAAACACCGATGGAAAAAAGTCCGATGGGGCCCACACACAATCGGAATTTCCGATGAAACAAGTCCATCGGACTTGTTTCATTGGAAATTCCGATCATGTGTACAAGGCATTAGTGCCCCTGCGCCCCTAATGGAACGGCTGCCACTGGCTGGAAGAGATAAGCAGTGCTGAGATAAAAATGTGATGAAAACAGTATTTTATGGAAAAAAAAGATATGGCAGTTGTTTATAATGTACAAGGCTTTAGCAAACAAATGTAATTAACTTAGAGTTTAGATCTACTTTATTGTCTACATTGTTGTGATGTGCAGATTGTGACAAATAAACTCTCTTCAGTTTCTTTTCTTGACATGTGCTATAAAGAACAGACACCAACTATTAATCAAATTCTTCCCTTTATTTTTGCAGTAAAGATTGAGAACAATCATTGCAAAATGTACTAAAATAGAAACCAATTCAATAGAATGAAGAACACTTGTATAAACCAAGAAATCATGTGCCGTATCTTGTAACTCTGGGTGACAGGAGTGCAGAACTAAGTGCTATCTTGTGAACCCCAGGAGAAGTATAGCCAAATGAAAATCATGTTCCGTATATCATGTATGTCATACATTAAAGCAGGACTCCTGTAATATATAAAAAAACACTAGTTATAGATTTTTATGTATGTAGCGGGCATGCACTTTCCCTGTGTATTTAAACTGGCAGAGACATCAGTAATGTGCAGTTCCCTGCAGCTCAGCGGGTGGCGCTGTCGCCTCGGGCTGGGGTTGAACCATTGCTGTGTGCCGTACCCCTTTTTGTCCTCCCTCGGCAGTGGTATGGTGGGGCGGGGAACCCGCCGTGCTTGCTGGGAGAGGGTATAAAGGGGCCGGCCATCTTTGTCACGGGGTCGAGTCCCAGGCACCTTCAGCCTGAGGGCGGTGGTTCGTGTCGGTCCTCTAGGCGGCCCAGGCCCGGAGGACGTTCGGAGGTCGTGTTCCATCCCAGGCACCTTTGGCCTGGGGTGAGGTACTCGGATGGAGGTCCAGAGCTCAGTGCCCACCACTGAGTTCCGCGAGGGAAGGAGATCCTAGGGGACCCCGGGAGTGGGTACCCGAATCCAGAGGCGTAATGGACCGGGAGGGGGTACTTGCTTGAAGACCTGGTGCAGCATATCGCCAGTGACGGGTGAGCCTCCACCGGAGACCGCCTGGAAGGATATTTCCCCTCGATTGGAGACCGCAACCCACTTTCAGGAAGGAAAGTGGAGAGTTCATTGTGTCTGGGCCTACTCGTATCCACACCCCTCTGTCTGTTCTACTTGTTGAGGGAGTCCAACTGTCTGTGCATTACTCTATTATCGGAAGAATAAAGTAGTGTTGGACTTTATTGGTGTGGGGCTCATTTTCTGGCAGACGTGGCTCAAGAAACCACCAGGAGGAGGCTCCAGAAGCAGAACACCGACCCGAAGGTAAAAGAGGATTGTCTCTCACTGCACATATATCTGCAGGGGGACTTGGCATGGTGACCCCGCACTCTCTCCTTCAGAGTACCCCTAGACAAAAGCCAGAGCCAGAAGAACTGATCTATAGAGGGAGAGAGTGGAGGCCGCTACATGTATAATTAGCAATTGTGTCTGAATCTGTCATTATATAAGCCTTCTGCACCCCAATGAACAGGAGAATGCAGACTGAGAGAGATAGGACAGAACTCTGTGCCATTCAGAGTTTTTTTCTTTGTCTAGAGCCTTAAAGTGGAGTTTCACCCACTTTTGAGAGGTGGTCTTAAATGAAAGACCGCCTCTCCACCCCTCGTTTATGGATATTATTATTTTTTTATTCTTCTATCGTACCTTTTTATGAAGTACAGCCTGTATTTCCGATCCATCGGGTCTGCGGCGCAGGACGTCATTTCCTTTTTGTGCGTCAAGCCCCCCATTGTCTTCTGGGACCTGTGTGTGTCAGAAGACAGCTGGCCGTTCACAAAGTGCTGCGCGACTCGTGCATGTGCAGTAGGAAAGGGCAGTGAAGCCGCAAGGCTCCACTGACGGTTTTCCTTAGATGATGTCTCTTTAGATGAAACGCGTCGGGGTGAGCCCTGCTGATGTCATTGTGTTACCCACAAATTTCAATTTTAAGCTCTTGATCCACTTTCTAAATGAAAGTGTTTCCAATTTTCTTTTAATCAATTTTACGTTTCTACGGATTCACACTATGTGGAGTATTTTCTTTTTTGGTCATGCTATTTTGAACACTTGAGAGGATTTGGTCTGACAAGTTGGCTGCTTCTGAAGACCACTTCTTGGTAACATCTCTTGACCATTTGGATTGCCTTACAACTTGATCTGGAACCCAGATGTAGAGGTCCCATATTTTGGTGGTTGGACCATAAGCCTTGTTGACTCCCTGAGCATATGCCTATTTGAGTCCTCTCACTCCGGTAAGCCTCCTCACTAACCGGTGGTGGTTCTATTGTCTGTGTCCTCACCTCAACACTGATTTCACGTGGAATCCCACTTCTAGTTGCACAATTTGTTGTCACCGTTTATTTAAAGACTGTTATGTTTATGTTTTAAAACAACTTTTGTATGATGGCACATGGACTTTAGTTTGGGTGTGAATTTCACATCTCCTTTTCATTATTATTAGTTTTTGTGGTCATTGCACAGTGTACATTAGTTTGTATACATATGTATTTCCATGTTTTGAGCTCTGCACATAATTCAAACTACAGGTTAACAGGCACCAGAATTATAGTAACAACCAGGCAACCACAATAAACCCCTCTGCAAAATACTATAATTTAAAAAGATATGTATCCCAAAATAATAAAAAAAGAAATCAGACATGACATGAAAATATAGATTGAGTAAGGTCAGTTGGCAGTTAGTAAGAGTCTGCCTAAAGCCTCGTACACACGGTCGGACTTCCATCTGACTTTTCCGTGGATTTTTGTCCGAACGGAATTGGCCGGGAACACCCATAGCATACACACCACAGGACTTTTCTGCAAAATTTCCCAAAACTTCTTCCAACATCGCGTGGTTTTTCTGCTCTTTTCTGCTCTTTACCGCCACCCTTTGGTCAATTTCTGATATTGTTGGTTGATTTTAACATTATTTGTTTTGTCCATCGGACAAAAGTCTGATGGTTTTCTGTACACACGGTCGGACTTTGCTCCATCGGACTTTTGTTGGCCAAAAGTTTGTCCGTTTGCAGACCGAACATTTGTCCGATGAAAACAAAAAAAAAAAGAAAAGTTTGTCCGATGGAGCGTACACACGGTCGGATTGTTGGTCCATCTTGCTCAAAATTAAGTTTGTTGGCCAAAAGTCAAACCGTGTGTACGGGGCTTTCATTTCCCAAAATGGCATGTACTGTGGTGTGGACCTTAATGTTGCCCTTTTCATTTCTCCTGTGGGTCCGAAGTGCTGGGTTGTAATAGAAGAGATCCAATCAGTAGCCCAGGGCCTGTGTCTTCATATTTGTTTATTTAAATATGCAATCCTGGTTAGTCAAATATTGTCTTATTACAAGAGGCTAATGTATACTTACTGAATCTTAGTGTGATTTGTTTGTTCCTTCTAGATCTGTGCAATAATCCAGTGTGAAACTTTGCCTCTGTGCCAGGACTTCCTGTAATGAAGATCGGTTGCAGCTGCTCTTTCTCTCTTCTTATGCAGGGTGGCTGATCTTGTATCTGCCCCTCCTGTAGTTTTTTTGTAGACGGCCTGTAGAGAATGGACTTGATCAATCTCTCCCACAGCTCTGCTCTCTGGGCAGGTTATGTACAGTACAATGGTGATGTCACTGCTACTTTTACAAAGTTATAACTGGATTAGCAAAGGAATTTGATGCACATAAAGTGAATTCAAATTATTCTTTGGTTTTTGAGGAATATATTTGAATTCAAGTTTTTCATTTAAAAAAAATATTATTTTGAAAGCATCTTTCTATACAAAAGACAATATAACTCTGTTGCATAATCAGCAAATAATACGTGGAAGTGTGGCAATTAAGATCAATAAAATACAACACTAGCTAAGTCAGTAATTATAAACAGAAAGTGATAGAAGAACTTGGTCCTAGTGTTAATCAAGAATGCCAGACGAGAGCAGAAATATAGTCTGTGGTACCCACAACTACCAGGCAAGAGATGTCTATGAGTTAGCCACTTAAAGGAGAAGTCCAGCCTGAGCTTTTTCGGCTGGGCTTCTCCTCTGGGTCACAGGAGAGCAATTTGTTTTGCACTCCTGTGACCCGTTTTCAGCAGAGAGCGGTCTGAAGTCCGCTTTCCGCTGACGTCACTGCCATCAGTCGGGGCAGCACGTCATCACGACTTCCAAGTCGGGATCCGCCAGCTGCCCTGATTAATGGCAGTCTCAGCATCTCAACAAGCCGCTGAGCCGCTGGGACACCCTCTCCCCGCCCCTCAGCGCTCCAATGAGCGTGGAGAAGCAGAGAGGCAAGAGGCTGACTGACAGTTAGCCTCTTTCCTCTCGGGGGTCTGTGAGAACCGAGCCAGCGGCGATGTTTGGTGGCTCGGTTCTCAGTGCACAGATGGCAGGGGACAGCTGGAGCATCGGTCTGATGCTCCATCCACCAAGGTAAGTATGAATATGGGAAAAATTTAAAACCCATGCTTCTCTTTTAACATAATGTTTCGGAAGAGAGTGATGAATAAAGTGATAGACATGTTCCATAACTAAACCAACTCTTGCAATAGTTAGTTCAAAGTCAAGGTTACAAGGCTTCCAATTATATGTTATTGTCTTTTGTGTCCATTGTGTGCATTATCCGGACCACAAAATAGTACATATTATCTTATGGTCTCCCAATGGTACTGCTAGAAAAAGAAGTTAAAATGGAAAGTGGGCTAATGAAAGGTGCAGGGTGACATTAGTCAGTTGGTGGACTAGGTCTCTCCCTCTGTTCCAAATAGTCTGGACATACAGGCAACTCATACATACAGGGTAGCAGGTTCTGGACCCCCTCTAAACAATGTGCATCAGTCAACAGCAAACCCCAGTTAGATTGAAAACTACATACTGTATTTATTGGCGTATAACACTCACCTTTTTACCCTGAAAATAGAGGGTAAACTGTGCCTGCGTGTTATACGCAGGGGGCTTTGGAAGTTTTTTTCCGGAAACTTCCCTTTTAAAGTTAGGGTGCGTGTTATATGGTACTTAACATTACCTGCCCTTTTTCTTTTTATTCACTAATTTCCATAAACACCAGACTAATCCACTGCACAAATATCTAGTAGTTGGTGGTGAACTGGCATTCTATCTATTCAATTTAATTACCTTCCATACTTTTCCAACTCCACCAGTTTTAACCTTTTTCCAAGAAGATTTGGAGACTGGGTCACTATATCAGGACTGTAACCACATGACATTGGAGCCCTATAGAAAAATTATTATGGGGCCCTCCAGCAACCCTTCTGTAATTACTTTCATGTGCCTGATGTCAGCTCTTGACTGGAAACTTCACAAGTGGTTACAGTCATTGTCAGCTGCAATCTGTGGTAAATTTGTATGCACTTAGATTTTCTAAGTTTAGTTTGCCTTAATGGTCTTCCTTCTAGGGCCCTCCTCCCACCCTTAGGTCCCATGGCAGATGCTGGGGCTGCTATGGCTATAGTTTTGTCACTGCATTAGTTTGAAGAAACATGTTACAACACTCTTAGTTCATCTCTTGGCCCTCTGTTCACTCGAACCTAAGGGTAGGTTCACACTAGTGCGGCTGTGATTTGATTTTCAGTCTGATTATGTAGTGCGACACCTTTTTGGTACAATAAGGAGACTTTTTGTTAAGGAGCCCTAACGACCTACAAAAACGCAAAGTAGCACTGGAACTTTTTTAAAAAAATGCACCGTGTTGTGCTGCATTGATGTGAATAGGCACCAGAAAATAATGTGATTTCCACTGTCATGAGATTCTATGCAACTCAAGTTGCAGCTTAAATCATACTAGTGTGAAGCAGGTCTAAAGGAATTTAGCCCCCCTCCCACAAACACAAGCTCTCCTCTACCCCTCTTTTCTTCCCTAGTCTCATGCCTCATACACACGGCCGAGAATCTCGTCGTTAAAAACATGTCGTTTTTTTCGACGAGATCCTTGGACAAGAAACTTGTCCCGGCCGAGTGTACACACGCTCATTTCAAAGGACCCGCGGTTCTTTGAATGGAGCGTACGCGGTGACGTCATCGAATACGACAAGCATGCGCTCGTCACATTCGATGCCGTCGCCGCCATCTTGGTTCACCCTACCTATGCCTAGGAAGCTACCGCGCATGCGTCAAAGTCATTTCGAACATGCGCGGGCTTCCCGGCGAACAGGTAAGTGTACACACACACACAATTTTCTCGTCGAGAAACAGGCTGACGAGAATCTCGACAAGAAAATAGAGAGCAGGTTCTCTATTTTCTCGTCGAGATTCTTGTCGCTTTTCTTGACGAGAAACCATACACACGAACAAATTTCTCGGCAAGAAATCTCTGCCAGCAAGAAACTCGGTCGTGTGTACGAGGCTTTAGTCACAGACTATGTGTGACACTGAAGTCCAGCCCAGATGGTTCAGGAAATTTACAGTGGGAATGGAACTAGCTATAAGCCACTTAAATCTGCTAAACCTGCTTTGAAAGAAACATTGGATATACCATTGCTAGCCTCTCTCCATCTGTGCTAGTTGCTTGTTGTGAATGCAAAATGTTCTCTGATTGAACAAGGCGGAGAGGCAGGATGGTGACATTTTGATCTCCAGCTGTACCAATCAGAGAATGCTTTGCATTCATTGAGATATTGCAAATTGTGCTTTGAAAGGCATCCAAGTGGACAACCTCCTGTGTTCACTAAGCAGCAGGGCAGCCACCTCACATGGGATCCGGAAGTCAGTGGCAATCACTGTATTGATTGTGTCTATCAGAGTGATTTCCAGCTTCCACAGCAATTGGCCAGGTATGACACATACTGTATGTAGCGCCCACCCCATTTAGGGGTGCTATATACCCAAATTTATGGGCTGGTCTGAGATAGTAGTTAGGCTCAGACCGTTCTCAATTTGTAGGTTGTGCTGTTTATTTCCAGGATGGTATACTGGTGTGCAGTTCCCTGTGGCCTATAGGTGGCACTGCCATAATGGGTCAGGGTTGAACCACTGGTATTAGTGCTGTGCCTTGGGGTGTCCTCTCTCGGCGGCGGTACAGTGGGTGTGGTCGACCTGCTGTGCATGCCGGGAGAGGATGCATAAGGGGCAGACGCTGCCTAGGAGGGGTCTTCGTTCCAGATTCGGAGTCCAGGTGCGTGGCGCATGGCCCTCCAGGCCATGGGGCCACGTGTGCATCAGTCCCAGGCACCTTTAGTCCTGGGGCTGCATCTTCAACACTGGGCCCAGCACCTTTAGCTGGAGCCCACTTCGAGGAGGAGAAGTCCCAGGGTGTCTCTCGCGAGGGAGCCCGTTTCTAAGAAGAGGAGGTCGGGCGAGGACTTTTCTGACGGACCGGTGAGAGTTCACGTAAAGGAAGGGGCCCGGTAACTCTCTGGAGGGATTCTTCTATCCACCAAGGGCCTAGTAATGTGCTGTTGCTGGCACCTGTCCTTAAGTACCCAAAAGCTAAGAGATTCGGGGTCTGATAGATTCTGTGGCAGAGAGTCTCCCGATCGCATCTAGGAAAATAACTTGATCAAACGTCCGAGCATCACTTCGGCTGCTAGGATCCAGTTTGTAGGAGACTATCTGGGTGAGCTAAACCTACTCAGGGATAGTGCTATCCATTGTGCCTGGACTAACCTACCAAACCTTGCTGTCCTGTCTCTCTTCCACCATTTCCTATCTACTGAACATTGAGAAAATAAACCCAACGTTGGAGTTTGAAGTGGTGTGGACATTGGAATTACTGGGGGGAATACAGAGACTTGTCCCTATATCCTAGGAGACGAGAACCAACTGATGGAAGAACCTACAGTAGCTGTAGGACCCCGCTCAACCTCCTCATCGAGGACGGTACAGGCGTATAGTACGGTGTGCCTTTTTCCTGCAATTGAGCCAAGGCAAGGGAAAAGGGTCCGTGTGCTACACGTACATACTAACATTAGTCCAAGCTGGACTATGCTGGATGTAACTATGCAAAAATAGCCATACCTAGAATTTAGCTTTAAGATTTCTGCCGGAATTTGTACTGTTTTCTAGTGCTTAATTTTCTGCTCATCTGATTACAGATGTGTTTTATAAGATCGATGAATTAAGTGGCGGTTCCAGCTTTGTTGTGTTGACAGGTCACCGTAATGGCTAAATCAATGAATAATACTGTAGCACATTCATGAAAAGTACTGAAACATAAGAGAAAGTGAAATGTAACAAAAATCTATGAATAATGCTACAGCACAAACACAAATAGTATTGAAACAAGATAAAGTAAACTGTAACAAAATCAATAAAAAAAGTATAGCACAATAAAAAACAGAGACTAACGTAAAATGAAATATACTCTATGAATAATAATGTTATAGTATAGCACGGTCATGAGTAGTACTGAACTGTAAATTAAAAATAAAATGTAACAAAGAATAAATTAGACAAGATTAATGAAAGATAAAAGAAATGTGATTTTTTGCAAAATCAGGAAATTAACTTAAGTGAAAATATGCTCGTATTCCCAGTGTTCTTGATATAGAAGCAGTTTGTGTTATACTTCACTTGCTGTATCAACCCGTGATGTAGTGAAATTTAATTTACAAGTTACTTCTCAGTTCTACATGATTCTTAAATGCCCTGATGGGAAATAAACAATCTGAAAGTTGATTTTGGCTTCCTTACTTAACTGTGAATTATACCCAGTGCAGTCTTTCAGTGTGCTTAAAAGAAGGGAAGTGAGAAATTTAGTAGACAAAATAAACTTATGTGATTTATGTTTTTGTTTTCTAATTGATTGGTGATCTTCTTAGATCTGAAAAATCGAAATAAAAGTTCTCGCTTAACACTTTTTTGGCAGCTGCCAGACCTCCGACCACATGGCTGGCTGTCATGTAATCCTTTCTGTTTAAAGACAAGCATCTGTGCCATCTGTTGGCCAAAATGGGGAACTTCAGCATCACCTGTGGGTCTGTGAGGTCACCCAGTGGAATATATTGTATATATTCTGACTAATGTTTCCTTCAAATGCATACGCAATAAGTTGTTGTGGTCTGAGCCATAATGGTTGCCCTGGGAATCCTGATTGCTATTTTGGCTGCAGTCTAATTTGTTTTCTTGTTGATCTCATTGGGGTTGATTTACTAAAATTGGAGAGTGCAAAATCTGGTGCAGCTCTGCATAGAAACCAATCAGCTTCCATTTTTTTTTTGGGCAAAGCTTACTTGAACAAGCTGAAGTTAGAAGCTGATTGGCTATCATGCCGAGCTGCCCCAGATTCTGCACACTCTAGTTTTAGTAAATCAACCCTACTGTGCCTACTTTGATGTTTTTCCGTTGATATGATTTATCTAAACATATCTTGCTTCAATCTTTCCCAGGTTATGTACTATACTTTTGACTAAAGATTTGTTACTTTGCTTTGGTTACATAGCAGATCATTAGCTATTGCTTGAGTTCTGTGCAGCAAAATCTGCACCTTCTTGTGGGGGCTTCTGGAAAGACCAGCACCTTGAGGAAACCTATGCCACTACTGTTGACACTAAGGCTTCACACATGACATGCTTTCCCCATTGTAAATAGTTTAATACAGTGGAACCTTGGATTATGAGCATAATCCGTTCCAGGAGAATGCTTGTAATCCAAAGCACTCGCATATCAAAGCGAGTTTCCCCATAGAAGTCAATGGAAACAAAGATAATTTGTTCCACATTGACTTTTATGGCATGCAATACCGCATGTGGCCAGAGGAGGGGGGCACTGGAGAGCCTCGGAAATACTCGGGGACAGCTTGGCTGATCTCGGAAACCCTCAGAAAGTCTCGGAAACACCCGGGAACGGAGTATTTCCGAGTGTTTCTGAGTATTTTCGAGTGATTCTGAGTATTTCCGAATGGCTCCGAACCATTCCGAGTTTCACTGCGCCCCCGCACCTCTGGCCAAGAGCGGTACTGCACACCCCATTAGCTTGAATTCGACTCGTCTTGCAAGACAACACTCGCAAACCGAGTCAGAATTTTTTTTAACCTTCCTAGCGGTATTCCCGAGTCTGGCTCGGGGTTAAATTTCAGCACCAAAAGCGGTAACCCCGAGCCAGACTCGGGCTGCGTCGCAGTGATCCAGGCAGGAGTTACTTACCTTGTCCCCTGGATCCTGCGATGCCTCCCCGCTGTGTGATCGAGCCGTCATCTCGCTCGATTCACACACTTCCGAGTGCCGCCGAGCTCCGTTCCCTGCGACGTTACGACGCACAGGGACGGAGATCGGCGCCAAATTCAAAAAAGTTAAAACACAGTACACACACAGTACACTGTAATCTTACAAATTACAGTACTGTATGTAATAATTACACACCCCCATTGTCCCTAGTGGTCTGTCCAGTGTCCTGCATGCACTTTTATATAATAAAAACTTTTTTTTTCTGCCTGGAAACTGGAGATTGTCCATAGCAACCAAAAAGTGTCCCTTTATGTCAAAAGTGGTTTTAGACCAGCTAAAAAACAGCGATAATAAATTAGAACCACTCGCAGAATTAAGCGATAGTGATTTGTGGGGAAATTCGTCATCAAACACTGAAAAACACTTTTATTATTATATTATTATTTGTTATAATTATTTTATAGTTATTTATTTTATTATAATGTATAATTTTGTTTTTTGAACTTTATCATACCCGGGATGTCTACTAGACTCTGGTTTGGAAAGATTTAAGTGAGTTATTCCTAAGAATTACAGGCCTGCAATATAAAACGCCAAATTTCCATGCAGAATAATGGTACCGCTTTCAGCACCTAAAATCTGACAGAATCATACCGCCAGGGAGGTTAAACAGTTGCTCATCTTTTAAAACACTTATTAACTGTGTTACTCGTAAACCAAGGTTACATAGTTACATAGCTACATAGTTACATAGTTAGTCAGGTTGAAAAAAGACAAAGTTCATCCAGTTCAACCATAGGAAAAAAAAAAAAACGTACAATCCCATATACCCAATTCTATACTCACAGTTGATCCAGAGGAAGGCAAAACACCCCAGCAGAGCATGATCCAATTTGCTACAGCAAGGGAAAAAATTCCTTCCTGATCCCTTGATCGGATTTACCCTGGATCAACTTTACCTATAAATGTTAGTACTCAGTTATATTATGTACATTTAGGAAAGTATCCAGGCCTTTCTTAAAGCAATCTACTGAGCTGGCCAGAAGGATAAAAGTGAACAGTCAGCGCACACACTGGTATTACTGAACACTTAAAAACGGCAATGCATATGTCTAAAAAACAGTCACAGTTCAATAGTCCATATGGTGGTACAAATGACCAGTCCTAAAAAGGAAGGAGATGATGAGAATGGTGGGCGGCAGCTGTCCTAAGAGAAAAGCCAACTCTGTTAAGCAAAGATAAGGGGACAAAAAAAGGAAGCACCACCTAAGTGCAATATGTCAGATACTGAGCTGGCCAGAACCACCTCTGAAGGGAGTCTGTTCCACATTTTCACAGCTCTTACTGTGAAGAAACCTTTCCGTATTTGAAGATGAAATATTTTTTCCTCTAGACGTAAAGAGTGCCCCCTTGTCTTTTGTGTTGACCGTAAAGTGAATAACTCAACACCAAGTTCACTATAAGGACCCCTTATATATTTGTACATGTTAATCATATCCCCCCTTATTCTCCTCTTCTCAAGAGTGAATAAATTGTGTTCCTCTAATCTTTCCTCATAGCTGAGCTCCTCCATGCCTCTTATCAGTTTGGTTGCCCTTCTGTGCACTTTCTCCAGTTCCCCGATATCCTTTTTGAGAACTGAGGCCCAAAACTGAACTGCATATTCCAGATGAGGTCTTACTAATTATGTGAACAGGGGCAAAATGATATCTCCCTCTCTGGAGTCCATACCTCTCTTAATACAAGAAAGGACTTTGCTCGCTTTGGAAACCGCAGTTTGGCATTGCCATTATTGAGCTTATGATCTACCAAAAACCCCCAGATCCTTCTCCACTACGGATCCCCCCAGTTGTACCCCCCCTAGTATGTATGATGCATTCATATTCTTAGCCCCCAAGTGCATAACTTTACATTTATCAACATTAAACCTCATCTGCCACATAGTCGCCCAATTAGACAGAGCATTGAGGTTGGCTTGTAAATTGACGACATCCTGTAAGGACGTTATTCCACTGCATAGCTTGGCGTCATCTGCAAAGACAGAAATGTTACTTTTGATCTCAGACCCAATATCATTTATAAAGATATTAAAAAGTAAGGGTCCCAGCACTGAACCTTGGGGTACACCACTGATAACCTTAGACCATTCAGAGTAAGAATCATTAACCACGACTCTCTGAATTCTGTCTTTTAGACAGTTTTCTATCCATTTACAAACTGATATTTCCAATCCTGTAGACTTTACTTTACACATGAGCCGTGTGTGGGGAACTGTATTGAACGCTTTTGCAAAATCCAAGTATACCACGTCCACAGCCACGCCTCTGTCCAAGGTTTTACTTACCTCTTCATAAAAAGAAATCAGGTTTGCCTGACAACTTCTGTCTTTCATGAATCCATGCTGTCTGTTGCTTAAATAGTTTTGTTCCAGCAAGAACTCATCTATGTGGTCTTTTATTAATCTCTCCAGAATCTTCCCAACTATAGAAGTTAAACTAACAGGTCTATAGTTACAAAATGTAGAAAAAGAAGTAAACGGGACTATAGCGGTGCTAGCGTTTAGTATTTAAACAACAGTGGAAGACTCAATTCATTAGATTAAAAAAGGGGATTTATCCATTTATTGAACAGGTAGTACAAAATATTTAATAAAATTACATATATATATATATATATAAGCGTTTTCACAAAATTTCAAAAATAGGGCATAGCTGATATGGTGGTTAGTTAGATGTTAAACCAAAGAGATCATACGTGGTCCCAACATGTTTCGCCCATCGGGGCTTCGTCAGGGGAAGTATGTCTCAAATGTGAGAGTACATCGAACATAGCTGTTAAAATAGACAACAAAAGAATTCATATTAACATATTGTAAATTGGTTTAAATAGAATTTAGAAGATCGATCTGTAAACAGGTCCACAGTTGGCAAAAAAAAACAGGTCTATAGTTACTTGTTAAAGACTTTGTTCCCTTTTTAAATATAGGCACCACATTGGCCCTGCGCCAATCCAGTGGTACTATTGCTGTCATTAATGAGTCCCTAAAAATTAGATACAATGGCTTTGAAAATACAGAGCTCAATTCTTTTAGGATCCGTGGGTGTATGCCATCTGGTCCAGGTGCTTTATCCACCTTTATTCTGTCTAAATATTTCTGGACCATATAACTTTTGAGCCATTGTGGATTTGGGGCTGTGTCACTACCACCCCCATTATGGACATGATCTCCCCCATGCTCCATTGTATACACAGAACTGAAGAAAGTATTTAATAAATTAGCCTTCTCTTTGTCCCCAGTCACCCACTCTAGATTATTTTGTAAAGGGCCTACATGCTCAGACCTGACCTTTTTACTATTAATATATTTGAAGAATTTTTTGGGGTTTGTCCTACTATCTTTTGCAATCTGTCGTTCGTTTTGAATTTTTGCATCCTTGATTTCCTTTTTACATATCTTGTTATATTCTTTGTAACATTTAAATGACACTAGTGTTCCTTCATTTTTATATTTTTTTAAAAGCTCTTTTCTTATTGTTTATAGCTTTTTTAACTTTAACCGTGAGCCACATAGGTTTCATTTTTAGCCTTTTAAACTTATTGCCCATGGGAATATACTTTGCAGTGAGGTCCCAAACAGTCTTTTTGAAGAATTCCCATTTCTGTTCTGTGTTAATCGATGCCAATATTCTCTCCCAGTCTAAGTCCTGGAGAGCAGCCCTCATCCTTGGAAAATTTGCTTTATTGAAATTAAGTGTTTTTATCTTTCCCGTATGTATTTTCTACTTACAGCTAACATCAAATGAAATCATGTTATGGTCACTGCTACCCAGGTGTTCCTTTATCTGAACATTAGATTCCACTGTAAGGTTCCACTGTACTAGCTTTTATGTTCGTACAGTTTTATTGTAGCTTATTTTATTTTTTTGTTTTATAAGCAGCCAAGTCAATCTAGAGCAATTCCAGCCACTGCCACTGCTAATGATTCCCCAATATGTTCCTTTAAGATTATTGGTACTTTTAGTCTGTTCTGCTCTATATCTTTTGGTCACTTTTTTCATTCTATTTCTTTATTTTTATACAGAACATTACCTCTGGAATGTATGACATATGATATATACAGGCAGGGATGTGGATGGTGTATATGTGTCACCTAGGTTTCTCAATTACACATGGTGAGGAGTTCCAGGATTTGTGGTAGATACGGAGAAACTACATTTTGTTTTCTCAAATCTTAATAATTTATAATCTGTGTTCTGTAGCCCAGAGACTTTGTAGCATTTTTGGTCTACATCCCCAGGTCCACATCTTAACCAGACCTTATGCTGAGGTATGCCTTACTCTCACTGTCACTGTCAGTCTCTCTGCTGCAAGAGCCTGCTGCTGGGTGAAAAAGCTTACTGCTGCCAGAACACTGAAAAGATACATGTGCTGCCTGTTTGTTTAGGAAACCCCCATAGGGGACACCCTGTTAGTCAGGAACTGACATGTTTAGTTATTGGATCAGACAAGCAGATGATTTGTTTGTTTCATGTTATGCCCTTACTGTATGAAGTCCCCTGCGTTGAATCATGTTTGAATCATGTTTGTGTAGCACTGTCCCCATAGGGCTTGCTGAGTGTTGACTTCATAGGCCTCTCTCTGGATACCTGCAGCTGGTTGCTGAGGGTTTTCACTTTATCCCACCCTTACTCCCGCTTGCTCGTTACTCAATGGCCAGTCCTGAGTATTTGGGTTTTTGTATTTTATTTTGCAACTTGGATGGGAGAAGGGATTAGTGGGATACGCAAACTGGAACTATTCACAATGGATAACAACAACTCTCAGTTGGCCTCACCAGATTATTTTTGGAAGCAGATACAGCCACATGTATGGAGGTATTAAGTCTTCTTGCTCTTACAAGCAGCAGACTTGATGCACTACATTATCTTTAGGATACTCTCTAGCATCCCCTTTACTGAAACCTGTCCACTGACTCTTCTAGCTGAAGGGGTGGCCCTCCCTTGACAGACCCAAAAGACAGAGATCTGTACTCACAGTAGGCAGAATAAGATCCTTGCTGGTGTCTCCCTTCCAGTCAGCTCTGCAGGACCTCTAGGTTCAGCTTCTCTCTAGGCCCTTGGGTCGACCACCCAAGGCCGCACGACCACCTCCGCGGAGGAGAGGGCAGCCCTTCCTCCTGGACTCTGTTCCCCAGCTCAACTAACTGAACACATGTACACTGGGGTTTTATACAGTATCCCAACATGCAATGCAGCACTTTTCCTCTGACAATTGCCAGGACTGTAACAAAGCCTGTGCAGTCACTTCTCAGGTCCCCTCCCACTGTTCAATATTGCATCCCTATTGGACCAGTGCATTACAGTCAAACAAGCTGATCTGCACCTGATCACAATGAGCAGAACTAACCAATAGACCCTGGTAGGCAGAGAGCACTCTAAGATTTACCTGATCATCTTCCTGGTAAGCAGAAAGACCAAAAACTATACTCTCTTCTAGCACCTACCTAAGAGGCTGCTACATTTGTTTACTGCCTTGCTGAATAAAAGTGCAGGATCAACCTCCTTGGACTGTTCCTGAGTGTCCTTGTCTCTGCCACTAAATTTGCTAGTTGAGCTTGTCCCCCTAACAGTATATATTGGGGTTCACGGTACTATATGAAATGCTGCATTTCTATTACACATTATTTGATCTCTAGTTTACACCAAGTTACACCAATGAACTATTATTCCCTGATTGGGGTAATCATTGTGCTTCATAAATAAAAACTTTGAGCAATATGTGGTTTGTGTTGTTTTTTCTGTAAAGGATGCTTTTTTTTTTCATTTTATTTTTGTTATTTGAAACATAATAACATAGAAAAGTGATGGCAGAAAAAGACCGAATAGTCCATCGAGTCTGCCCATTTGTTTTTATGTTTTCATTTTTTTTGTTTTTTGTTTTAAGTTAGTTAACTTTATTGTCTGAGTATAGATCTATGTTTGTCCCAAGCATGTTTGAAGCCATTTACTGTTGACTGCCTCTGCTGGTAGTTTATTCCAAGCATCAACTACCCTTTCAGTAAAATAATAATTTCGAAGATTAGTTTTGAACTTTCCTCCAGTTAGTTTGAGGTCATGTCCTCATGTTCTTGATTTTGGTTCCATATTGAAAAAACTGCCCTCCTGAACCTTATTCACCCCTTTGATGTATTTAAAGGATTCAATCATGTCTCCGATTTCCAGTGGAGGCGGCTCCATTAGGGGTGTCACCCCCAAATCAATAGGCCCGGCCCCTATTCTCCATGCAGGGCATCGGACACATAGATTTCAATGGGGTTTTTTTTTTTAGAAGCACATGATTAGAACCTGAGGCTCTAATTGTCTTCAAAAAAAGGGTGGGCTCGGGTGCAGAGCACTGCACCTTGAGTCCACCCAGTTAATGCGCCTTAATGCGCCTTGAGTCCACATTTGTTAATGTATTCCTGCTTCTCCTCCCGGCCAATCAGAAAGCGGGTCCTGAGAACAGATTGACCAGAGAGTCTTATGCCGCATACACACAATCGGAATTTCCGTCGGAAAAACCTTGGATGGTTTTTCAGACGGAATTCCGCTCAAGCTTGGCTTGCATACACACGGTCACACAAAAGTTCTCTGAACTTTTGACCGTCAAGAACGCAGTGACATACCACACTACGACGAGCCGAGAAAATGAAGTTCAATGCTTCCGAGCATGCGTCAAATTATTTCCGAGCATGCGTGCGTCGGAATCGCTACAGACGATCGGAATTTCCGATAGGAAAAATAGAGAACCTGCTCTAAATCTTTTGTTGGTGGAAATTCCGACAACAAAAGTCCGATGGAGCATACACACGGTCGGAATTTCCGACCAAAAGCCCACATTAGACTTTTCTTGTCAGAATTTCCGATTGTGTGTACGCGGCATTAGGACTCCTGGCCAATCGGGTCTCAGGACCCACTCCCTGTTCGGCCAGGAGAAGCAATGGCCCTAGCTCTTCCCTCAGCAAGCTGGAGTGAGGAGTAGCCGGCGAAGGGGCAGGCAACAGCTGCTTCGAGGAGCCCTACCCCATCTCTAGCACTACCCCAAATATTGAGCACCATCCGCCACTGCTCATTTCCCTTCTTTTCTTTTCCTTTCATATATAAAGTATGTCTTTAGACTATTGTTTAGTCATTTTACTAGCTGAATTATTTGGCTGTGCAGAACTGTTTGGACTAAGAACACACTACTAAAGATAAAGTCCTTATACTTAGCTCATCAGGGTGGGGTTGAAAAGTAGGCACAGCAGGCCTTGGATAATAGGCAGCAAAGATATAGAGGCAGCTTTTTCCTTTATAGCTGTCACACACACTTTTTTTCATCATCATTAGACTAGAGTCATGTCATAAAATTTAAAAAACAGTTATAATATTCTAAGCCAAACTGGAACCAGTAAAACAAGAAACTGTTCTCTGTAAATGGGTGATACTAGCAAAGTGGTGTAGCTTTGGATACCAAAGCACCAAGCTAAAGAAATACAGCTATGTGTAAGGTATAAGTCAATCATTCTTAACCACTTGCCGCCCGCCCTATAGCAAAAAGACGGCGGCAAAGTGGTTTTAATATCCTGACTGAACGTCATATGACGTCTTCAGGATATTGAGCCGCTGCGCGCCCCCGGGGGCGCGCATCGTGGCGATCGTTGTTGCGGGATGTCAGTCTGACACCCAGCAACACCGATCTAGGTTAAGAGACTCCGACGGAGACTCTTTACCACGTGATCAGCCGTGTCCAAACACGGCTGATCACGATGTAAACAGGAAAAGCCGGTGAACGGCTTTTCCTCACTCGTGTCTGTCAGACGCGAGTAGAGGAGAGCCGATCGGCTGCTCCTCTGACAGGGGGGGGTTTGTGCTGATCGATTATCAGCGCAGCCCCCCCGAGGATGCCCACACTGGACCACCAGGGATGCCACCAGACCACCAGGGATGCCCACCATAAGGTAAGCCACCCTAGACCACCAGGCATGCCAATCAGTGCCCACTAGAAATGCCTAATGGATGCCAATCAGTGCCCACAATGGATGCCAATCAGTGCCCACAATGGGCACCACTGATTGGCAGGCATTATTGTTTGGCACTGATTGGCATCCATTAGTACAACACATTAGAGTACAGTGCCATCTATCAGTGCCCATCGATGCCACCTATCAGTGTCCATCCATGCCCATCCATGCCACCTATCAGTGCCCATCCATGCCGCCTATCAGTGCCCATCCGTGCCGCCTATCAGTGCCCATCCGTGCCACCTATCTGTGCCCATCCGTGCTGCCTATCTGTGCCCATCCGTGCCGCCTATCCGTGCCCATCCATGCCGCCTTTCTGTGATGCCTATCAGTGCCCATCCGTGCCGCCTACCAGTGCCCATCCGTGCCGCCTACCAGTGCCCATCCGTGCCACCTATCGGTGCCCATCCGTACCGCCTATCAGTGCCCATCAGTGCCACCTCATCGGTGCCCATCAGTGCCGCCTTATCAGTGCCCGTCAGTGCAGCCTCATCAGTGCCCATCAGTGAAGGAGAAAACTTACTTATTTACAAAGTTTTGTAACTGAAACAAAAAAAAACGTTTTTTTTTCAAAAAATCTGACTTTTTTAAATTTTTTAGCAGAAAATAAAAATCGCAGAGGTGATCAAATACCACCAAAAGAAAGCTCTATTTGTGGGGAAAAAATTATAAAAATTGAGTTTGGGTACAGTGTAGTATGACCGCGCAATTGTCATTTAAAATGCAACAGCACAGAAAGCTGAAAATTGGTCTGGGCAGGAAGGTGTATAAGTGCCCTGTATGGAAGTGGTTAAATAACAGTTACTAAGCATTCCCAGAGGTATGGCAGAGTGACTTCTAACCTGATGGTGCCTGCATAGTGCTGGAGTTAAAAACAATTAACAGACCCAACTTAATGGCACCAGCGAAACCTCTCCTCTTAGCTCACAGATCATTGACTACTGGGGCCAGTGATCTTTTTATCTGTCTGTAAGGATGGGAATCTTCTCTCTGACTTCCAGTGTAAGGGGCATCCTTTACAATGACCACCAAAGGAGGGCAATTTCACTACTGACCACCCATATAAGAAGGTCTGCTTTTATTTCTTTACTGACCATCATTATTTGATTCATTTTAATTTCATGATTATTCTAGAAATAATTTAGTTGCATAGACTGGGGGTGTTAAAAGACAATCCACCTTAGGTGTCAAATGCTTTAATATACAGTACTCTACAGCCTTTATCAGCTTTTTTTATTTTGTTTATTAATCGTATCATCCACATATTTCTGATCTACCATGAGCTGTATATATAATAATTTCTTGCTTCCTGATATCTGAATAATATGGAGGGAGGGTTCTTTCAATGAAAACGTTGAGAGAGGCAGGTATAGGTACATAAATATCATATAAGCCAGGGGTCATCAACCCCTGGGCTGCGGGTGCTGGCGGGAGGCGTGAGAGAGCCCGGCGGCCGGCATGAGAGAACCCGGCGGCCGGCATGAGACAGCCGGGCGGCCGGCATATGAGCGTCAGGTGGAAGAGATAAGCAAGTGGGCGGGCAAGCAGAGATGACATCATCTCTCTTCGCCCCCCGCATCGCTGCTTTTCTGCCCTGTCAGCCTCAATGTTGGAGGTGCGGCAGGGAGCAGAGAGATGACATCATCTCTCACCGCTCTCCTGCCTTCACTCGGCACCCCTCTGTGCTAAATGGACCAGTGCTGCCACCAATGCAGTGGCAGGCAGCATGGCAAGTGACATTCCGCATTTTGTGGCAGGCAGCATGGCAGGTGATGTGGCAAGTTACATTCCGCATCTGGTGACAGTCAATGTGGCAGGTGACGGGGCAAGTGAATTCCACATCTTGTGGCAGGCAACGTGGTAGGTGATGTGACATTCCGCATCTGGTGACAGGCAACATGGCAGGTGACGTGGCAAGTGACATTCCACATCTGGTGACAGGCAACGTGGCAGGTGACGTGGCAAGTGACATGCCGCATCCTGTGGCAGGCAACGTGGTAGATGACGTGGCAAGTGACATTCCACATCTGGTGACAGGCAACGTGGCAGGTGATGTGGCAAGTGACATTCCACATCTGGTGACAGGCAACGTCGCAGGTGACATGGCAAGTGACATGCCGCATCTTGTGGCAGGCAACATGGCAGGTGACGTGGCAAGTGACAATCCACATCTGGTGGCAGGCAACATGGCAGGTGACGTGGCAAGTGACATTCTGCATCTGGTGGCAGGTGACATGGCAAGTGACACACTCAGGGCTCCCAGTAATTCTGCATTATAGCGAGTTGAACTATTTCATTTATTACTACAATGTAATAATAGAAATAATGCGCTGGCAAATTGCCCACGAAAAATCGCTTATCCCCGTGTGCCAACCCCCCACCCCCCCCCCCCAACCGGGCCTTGGCCCAATTTTCTTCCATCCAGCCGGTCCCCAGTGCCAAAAAGGTTGGGGACCACTGATATAAGCAATGAAAAATACTAATCCTTTATTTAGCAGTTATCTGTTCAACGTGCAATAACTCATAGCAATGAAGAAGGCTGTGGGTGTTTTCAGATGCATACCTGGATTTACAAATGGCTAATCGAAATGCTAGCTTCATTTTGTTGCAATGAAAAAAATAGGCTGAAGCCTTTGTTGTATATAATTTTTGCGAGACACATAGAGAATTTATGGTACCAAGAGAAATCACTACTTTTGTGAAAAAGAGGGGTCAGCCTGTCACAACAACGTGGTTAACCAAACACTAACTCTTTAATTTTTTTTTAATATGTTCTAGAGCTGTAAGAGGACTGAAAAAAAACTGGTTTATTTTAAAGATTTTTAATTTTGTATTCCTTAGCAACTTTTTATGTTACGTTCTCGATGCACAACCAGTCATGCGAATACCAATTTATTTATGTTATAAACATTCTGGAGCAAGGAAATAACATGTACACATTTGTTAAGTATGAATTTAATTACTTCTGGAGAACTAACTGCCTTTGTATTTACTTCAATTCCTCCTGACCTAATCCACCCTTGGTAGCAGCAATGAAGGACATTTTTGGAACATGTGATAAGAAGCACTCAATATGCTTGTCAGGAAAGTACTCCTGGGGACAGCTGATGGATTTCTGCTAAAATATTAACATTCTACTGTGAAGACTAACTCCTCCATTGTGTACTAATTTTAAACTGTGTTCTAGACTAAATATTACAAGAAGCCAAAAGGCACCAGACATGGGCAAAGTCTTCACACGGATGGAGTAGATTGCTTAAACTTGGTTTTATCAGAAATTATAACACAAATAAAAGATAAGGGAAACACTTTTCTCTGACTTCAAAATAAAGAACTCATTCAGTGTGAAAAATCACCACTAAACTTACATAATGCAGGTTTTCTTGCAAAACATTTTTTTAATATTGAGTAGAAAAGAGCAGTTTTATATCTATTATCACCAGCTGTATGCATATGTGTGGAAGTGCGGTGGTGGGCTTTAAAGTGATACCAAACACACATTGTTTAATTTACATTAACCCTTCTCTTTCTGTATGTGGATGATGACACTTTATATATTTTAATAAATAAAAAACATCTAAGTACCTTCTTTTTTTAGAGAAATACAGCTGCTTTTTATTGGCCTGTCTGTAGGGAAACAGTGGAAAGGGGAGCTTCTAGTCCTCTGCTGCTGACCACATGTTAAAAAAAAAAAAAAAAAAAAAACAGTATTTGGAATACAGAGTAAAAATAAATAATTAAATATTTTTTTAAATTATTATAACAATATTAATCTGAAATCATATCTTTATTATTTGGCAAGAACAGGGTGTCCCCCTCTATAGTGGGACTTTAAAGGCATAGAAGAATAGTAAATATTTGAATTAAAACAAATTGAAATATTGTTTTTTTGTGTTAGATTTTATATACTACTATGATTACTATCATGTACTTAGGGTGTATGTGTGTATTGTTTTGTTAAATTTGGATTGTAAAACAACAATAAAGAAAATATCTGATTTAAAAAAATTAATTCAGAGTTTAATAGTTCCTAATTTGGTATACAGAAAAAGTATGTAAAAAAAAAGGGTGCAATTATCAACAATACAGTACGTAATAAAATGAGGTACATCTTACCACACCATCAATTTGACACAAATCTCTAGAATTTCTAAAGAATTATATAAACTTACGTTTTTGGAGTATGTTTACATAATGCCCTTTAAAGTCCCACTATACAGGGGGATACCCTGTTCTTCCATATATTTTAGGGTGGTGGCCATAAAATAGCAGAGACTTCAACCAATTTTTCTAGTTATTATTTGGCAATAACATGGTACGGGCAGATTTCCGCTAATTACTGCTTAGTTTTGGATGCTGTGATGACTACATGTACTTATGCTGCCTTCTTTGGGAAGGCAGTGTTCAGGTATTCTGGGGCTGCTTTTATGTTAGATGCACGCATATTTCATTCCATAGTGAGGAATTGTGGGGCTTGCCACATTATCACGGCTTGTTTTCAGTGGAAGCCCCGGGGGGACGCAGTTTCGGAGCCTCCAGCACAGAATATATGTAGTGGCAATGGCTGTGGGGTGTGCTGTAAGGTCTTCTTTTTTTTTAAAGATATGTTTTATTAAGTTTTCCAAACAAACTTACAGACAGACAAAAATAAAGCACATACAAAAAAAAAAAAAAAAAACACACATTAAAGCACCGGATAATCTGGCTACCTCAGGTCATACAGATACATACAAAGTATTTTTCTGACAAAGTGCATAGATATACCTAAACAATGAATTTCAGTGCAAAATATGGGAAATTAGTATAAAGGCACAATCTGGTAACAAACCTACTCCTCAAGTAATAGGCAATCAACCTATGGTAAAAAAAAAAAAAAAAAATCTTCTGGGGGTACGGTCTATCAATGATCAAATACTAATGACAATAAGGAGGGGTCGATCATTGCTGGGATAAGGTTAGTGGGCTGGCCAGCCATCTACCCCAAATTTTATTGAAGGTTTTGCTCCGTTTCCGGATTTCAAAGGTGAGCTTATATAGCGGGATAACATCATTAATGAGCTTCAACCAGAGGGTCTTTAGTGAGGTCTGTGCACCCTTCGAGGACAGAAATATAGCCTTCCTAATAAAAAAATAAAGTATGCGGAGCAATCTCTTGCCATGAGATGATAAGTGCAGCTCCCCAAAGACGCCAAGAAGGCAATTCTTGGGGTGAACAATGTTCGTAAGACCCAACGCAGAAGAAATAAATACACCCACTTCCTCCCAGAGCTCCCGGACTACCGGGCACGACCAGAAGCAGTGCATAAAGTCTGCCTCCTGGCCACAGCCGCGATAGCAGGCAGCTGAGGGTAGGAGACCTAGCTTGTATAACCTAGCCGGAGTAAAGTGTGTTTGATGGAAAATTTTAACCTGTATAATACGGTCACGGGAGGCAATAACATATGACTTATATGTCTCGCTAAATTCTGACCAGTCGTCGTCAGTGAGGGAGATGTCCAAGGCGGTCCATTTTGCTTGAGCCTTATGGAACCTAGGATTATAATCAGACAGTAGGGCCGCATAATAGGTAAAGACTAGTTTAGTGGGATCTGGCTGTCTAAGCAACTCTTCCAAGGGAGGTATGGCAGTGGGGTCCTCCAGGGAGCCAAACTGGGCACGGATAGCATGCCGGAGCTGGTAGTAAGAAAATAAATAGGATCTTGGCAGGTCAAAATCTAAACATAATTGGGGGAAGGTTTTAAAGCCTTGAGCATTGTACAGGTGACACAAATATTTAACCCATTTAGAGTACCAGTGCTTGGGTCCGGGAGGGTATATAGTTCATGTAAATTCGGGTTGTACCACAGGGGGTTATTGGGCGACTTCAACCAGGTATACTTCGAAATTTTCTGGACAATGTACCTAAACGAGGAAAGGGTGTTGGCAAGTACAGAGGTACCAGGACGGTCAGGGACTCTGCTCTTATACATGATATTATGCAGCGTTTCCAGGGAAGAAGCACTGGAGGTGCAGGCATTGGCTGATACTGGGCACAACCAATCATGGATGTGCACCAGCTGCAATGCCAAATAATATATATGGAAGTTGGGAAATGCCAGGCCTGCCAAATGCACTGACAAGCGTAGCGTTTCAAAGGCCACTCTAGGGGAGGCACCTTTCCATAAGAAGGTAGTGCATATCGCATCAATGCGTTTAAAAATGGATTTAGGTATTTTACAGGGTGAATTAGCTATGATATAGAGAAAACGACATAGGTAAATCATTTTCAAGAGGAAGATCCATCCATAACTTGGTCTGCTCCTGAAGGCGGGCCAATAGGGGTTCCAAGTTGTTAGCAACATAGGAAGACAAAAGGGCCTGCACCAAGACTCCCAGATATCTGAACGAGAACACCACCTGAAGTTTGGAGTCCGAGTGTATGAGGGGAGAACCAGACCCATCTAATAGAAAGAGACTGGACTTCTCCCAATTCACCCTGATCCAGAAAAATCACCAAAGGTGGTAATCTCATCCAACAGGGCTCTGAGTGATTCATTAGTGTCAGCTAGATACACCAACGTGTCATCTGCATATAGGGAGATACGTTCTTCAATGTTGGCAATTGGAAGACCTTTAATAGAATGGGAGGAGCGGATGCAAACCGCAACCGGCTCCATGGCCAAGGCAAACAAGAGGGGTGACAGTGGGCACCCCTGTCGCTTGCCTCTAGTGATTGGAAAGGAGTCAGTGACAGAGGAATTAACCTGTATCTTAGCTACCTGGGATGCATACAGGAGTTAAATCCATGCTATCAGGCGGGGACCAAATCCATACATCTGCAGTACCCGGAAGAGATACGGCCATTCCACACTGTCAAACGCTTTGCACGTATCTAAAGACACAATGGCTCGTGAGGGAGGACAGTCATGTGGATATTGCATATTATGAAACAGCCTACGTATATTCATTCGAGTGGACCTTCCTGGAATGAAACCCCCCTGGTCACTATTAACCAGGGACGTGACCACACCATTCAGGCAATTCGCCAGTACCTTGGCCAGAATCTTAACGTCCACATTATAAGTGAAATGGGATGGTATGATTCACAATGAATTGGATCCTTACGGGGCTTCAATAGAAGTACAATTAGGGCTTCACGCATTGTAGGGGGGAGGACCCCTGCTTCTAAGGCTTTGTTATAAGTCCGTAAAAGGTAGGGGCATACAAGGTCTTTATACTGCACGTATCACTCCGTTGGAAATCCGTCTAGGCCAGGAGTCTTATGTTTAGGCATTTGGGAGATGGCTGCGGCAATCTCCTCAACTGAAATGGGCTCCTCTAACATATCCCGTCCCTCAGTCGACAACAGGGGGAGAGATATGTTAGATAGATAGTCAGTCAACTGAGAGTCATTGTAATTCACTCTAGAGGTGTATAATTCCTTATAGAAACAAAAAAAGGAATCCAGAATGTCTTCAGGGACACCACTGACAAGGCCCTGAGCAGTAAGTATGCGAGGTATGTATATGGGCGTGTGGTCAGGTTTAATCAGGAATGCAAAGAGATGCCCCGCCTTATTACCGTGCTCAAATGATTTCTGAGTAGCATGCAACATACGTTTTTACGTGAGGTCCAGCAGACAGAGTTCAAACTCCTTACGACACTGCAACCAAGCCTCCCTAGTATCAGTGGCAGGGTTGGAGATATAAGCAGATTCTTTACGCATCATGGCAGTCTCAAGCTCCCCAGTAAGCATCTGAATGTTTTTACGCAGAACCCCTGTGATTGACATGAAGGTGTCCCTTAAAGTGGTTTTGAATGCTTCCCATTCAGTGGAGGGGTCAACCTTTCCAAGGTTTTCTCTCCAGTAGGGGGTCTGTTCAGCAATTGATTGGACAGTTTGAAGAGTACGTCCACAGAAAAGGGGGGCGGAATATAAACATTTACCAGTGGAAAAGGTCACCATGGATATCTGTAAAGTGAGAATAATAAACCGCTCCTCGGGGTCCATTTTTACCTGAAGCACCTCAGCAGGGAGAGATTTAGCCAATAGGATAGAAACCCCCCTAGAAAAGTTAGTATGAGTAGCATGGTAAAATTTAGATAACCATGGGGCGCTTCAAGGCCCTCGTTTTTGTGCCTGTAAGGTGAGTCTCTTGGAGGCAAATAATGTATGGACGACTCTTTTTCAGTACAGAAAAAAACAAAGATCTCTTCTGGAGTGCATTCAGACCTCTAGTGTTCCAAGAAACTATTCTTAGGGGCTTCGCCATAGTAAGACATATAGTATTAATAAAGTACAGAATAACATGGGAACAGATACATAAATGACCAGACAGACCGCACCCTCCAGAGCACATACAAGCACATGTAACAAAAAAGTGTGTAGATCTGCCAACAGGAAAACATGTAAACATTAACGCTCTGCCATAGGCAGAAACCTGAAAAAATTGCGTCCAGAGAAAAAATGCATACCTGGGTTGTGTGAAAGAAAAAATAAAAAAAAGAAAGAAAAAGAAGAGGGAGGAAAAAAATACCCCTTCACAAAGTTCCCAAAAACTTCCCTGTCCCCCTCCCTGCCATCCCAAACACAGCGAGCCTTGGATCCCAAACTTAGAACCTTAACCACTAAAAAAAGAAAGGGGGTTCAAAAAACTGTACCGTGGCTTCGCCACTAACTGGTGCAAGGGTAGTGTGAAATCCGGTTCGGCTCTCAACCAACAGTGAAAGCATGTAAGACATGTCCTGTTGCAGAATACATGAGTCTGACTACCCCAAGGAAGTGCACGAGAAGATGATCTCTACTTCAGAGAGGATGGGCAGGAAAGATAAAGATGAGGGGCATAGTCTGGAGATAGTAGTCAAAACATCCAGGAGAAAGGGGGGGGTTCACAGTAACTGGTTCAGTAAACAGGGTGCATAACCCAGCAGGGGAGAAACAGGAGAACTACAAGTTGCAGGCAACATAGAGCCCTGTGGAGGCTCCAGGCATGGAGAGAAATGCACAGGGAGGTCCGGTAGTAAGGCACAAGCGGATGATGTTGTAGAGCTAGGGAAACCTTCATTTACCTCTGCACCTGGAAGCAGCACCGAACCAATCGTTCAGCCCTGCCATGGCCTCTTTGGGGTTGGAGTAGAAGTGGGCCTTACCATAGTAGATGATGCAAAGCTTGGCAGGGAAAAGCATAGCATAGGACAGGCCTTCTTCACGCAGGCGAGATTTCACTGCTGAAAAGGAGACACGCTGACGCTGAACCTCAGCAGAGAAGTCAGGATATACAGAGATAGTATTCCCATTAAATTTGAGCGGGCCCGTTTCCCTGGCTAGGCGCAGAATGGCAACTTTATCCTGGAAATTAGGGATACGTGCAATGATGGAACGTGGTGGGGCACCCTCAGGGGGAGGACGAGGGGGGGGGTGCGATGCGCACGTTCTATAACATGGGAGAACAATGGTGCGTCTGTATGCAAAAAGAAACAAGTGCGCAATCACCATGAATTAAAACAACAATCCTGCAAACAGGAAAAAATTATTTAAAACATCAAGTGAAAAATAAATATATATAGTGAAAAAAAGGGGTTAATGTAGAGAATCTTCTATTATAAGGAATCTCCAAACAATATTCATTTAACGAATGTGTATAAAAAGTGTCCCAAAAAGAAGTTGTATATTTAAATGTTTTAAATTTTAAATAATCAGCTCCACCAATCTTCATATGGGTAAGGAATTATCCGATGTAGTTCTTATTCCATATACATTCGACAGTAGGGAATAATCTTAAAGCCGCTTACCAGATCGATGGGACCTCGGATTACAGAGGTCTCAAGAGCGTGTGCATCTGCCTGCCGGCACCGAGGATATCCACCTGCTCCTTATCCCAAGGGATCTCTCCTCACTTCACCAGCTGATCGGATGTCCAACACACAGGAATCAAGGTAAGCAGAGATAATGATTGCTCCAGGTGCACTCCTAGGAGTTTGTTCAACTCAGCAGGAAGGGATTGAATGAAAAAAACTTCATGGTGCAGTATTTCAGAAAAAAGTTTCCAAATAATTTATTGAAAAAATCACAGCAAAGACCAAAACAAGTTCACATCCAATCCACACTTCATAAAAAGATATATATAAAAACAGGAACACAAAAGAGGGGGAGAGGGTAAAAAAGGAAAAAATATCCGAAAAATCAGTCAGAGAGCAAACACTGACTGCTTCAATGACCAAATACGTGATAACGTTTTAGGGATGTATGCTCCACCCGACGCGTTTCCCCACAACTGGCATCAACTGGGAACGGAGCCTCCGTTCCCAGTTGATGCCAGTTGTGGGGAAACGCGTCGGGTGGAGCATACATCCCTAAAACGTTATCACGTATTTGGTCATTGAAGCAGTCAGTGTTTGCTCTCTGACTGATTTTTCGGATATTTTTTCCTTTTTTACCCTCTCCCCCTCTTTTGTGTTCCTGTTTTTATATATATCTTTTTATGAAGTGTGGATTGGATGTGAACTTGTTTTGGTCTTTGCTGTGATTTTTTCAATAAATCATTTGGAAACTTTTTTCTGAAATACTGCACCATGAAGTTTTTTTCATTCAATCCCTTCCTGCTGAGTTGAACAAACTCCTAGGAGTGCACCTGGAGCAATCATTATCTCTGCTTACCTTGATTCCTGTGTGTTGGACATCCGATCAGCTGGTGGAGCGAGGAGAGATCCCTTGGGATAAGGAGCAGGTGGATATCCTCGGTGCCGGCAGGCAGATGCACACGCTCTTGAGACCTCTGTAATCCGAGGTCCCATCGATCTGGTAAGCGGCTTTAAGATTATTCCCTACTGTCGAATGTATATGGAATAAGAACTACATCGGATAATTCCTTACCCATATGAAGATTGGTGGAGCTGATTATTTAAAATTTAAAACATTTAAATATACAACTTCTTTTTGGGACACTTTTTATACACATTCGTTAAATGAATATTGTTTGGAGATTCCTTATAATAGAAGATTCTCTACATTAACCCCTTTTTTTCACTATATATATTTATTTTTCACTTGATGTTTTAAATAATTTTTTCCTGTTTGCAGGATTGTTGTTTTAATTCATGGTGATTGCGCATTTGTTTCTTTTTGCATATGTTTGTTGAGCTTTAGTATTTTTTAGCTTTTTACTTGTAGCAGCATCACAGTTTTTTCTTTGATCAAGTATTTATTAATTTTTCTCAATATTATTTGGTTTAGCGCAGGTTTTTTCCCAATATATATATAATGGTGCGTCTGTACCAAAAATGTCCCACAGCCAGTTGTATAGGAATTTTTCAGGGTGAGGACCCTCCGATCGTTCAGGGAACCCCACAAATCTAAGGTTGTTCCTTCGAGAACGGTTTTCCAAATCGTCAACTTTGGCGCGGAGTGCCGCCATTTCACTAATGGTGTCCCACATAGTAACTGACAGAGGATTTACTGTGTCCTCCAGAGATCCAATACGGTCCTCTGCTTCCCCAGTTCTATCACAGAGGTTTTGGACATCTTGCTTCAGGAGTAAGAAGTCCATGTGGATGGATGCTATCTGGGTAGAGAAAGAGGCCTTACAGTCCTGTATAGCCAGCATAATTGCAGATAGTGTAGGCTCTGCAGAGGGAGAATCCAAAGCCTGATTAGTGTCATCCGACTGCTGCTGGGAGTCTAGGGACAGTGGTGGGTCTCATTGGGAGCGGAATATGGCAGGAATAGATGCACTCACCCCCGCAGCAGAGCTCCGGTCAGCAGAGGAGGCTATTTGCAGCGTGTCAGCTTGCTGGACATGTGTCCCGGCGCCATCTTGCCTCCGGAACTGAGGAGGTCTACTGTTGCTGGGGTGGGGTCTATTGTTCTGTGAGGTTTATTGTTGCTGGGGTCTATTGTTGTGTGGGGGCTATTGTTGCTGCAGGGGATCTATTATTTCTGGAGTGGGCCTACTGTTGATGGGGGACCTATTGTTGCTGGGGTGGCATCCATTGTTGCTGGGGAGTCTATTGTTGTGTGGAGGATCTATTTTTGCTGGGTAGGGTCTATGGTTGTGTGGGGTTTATTGTTGTGTGGGGTCTATTGTTGCTGGGGGAGCAATTGTTGCTAAGGTGGGGTCCATTATTACTAGGGGGCTATTGTTGCTAAGGTGGGGTCCATTATTACTGGGGGGGTCTATTGTTGTGTGGGGGATCTATTGTGTCTGGGATGGGGTTTATTGTTGCTGGCTGCAGGAGATCTAGTTTACTGCTTTTCTTGTTATCAATAACAAATCCCATACAAATTAGCACCACAAAATGATACTTGGTTCTGTATTCTCTAAAAGGAGTGGTACTGGGGGGTGAGTAAGGGGTGGAACCAGGGGACAGTGCTCAGAGGTGGGTAGGGGAGGAGAAAGGGGGTGACTCAGAAGGGAGGTGTATCTGCACCTATTCTCTGAGAAAAAAAAGCCCAGATTGTAATAGATAAACAGACCTGTTAAGCCGTTATATACTTTTGTTTTATACGCTTTTTTAACCTCCCTGGCGGTATTCCAGAGTCTGGCTCGGGGTGAATTTTTTAGACCAAAATCGGTAACCCTGAGCAACACTCAGGATCGCATCACAAGATCCATGTACAGCGTACTTACCTTGTCCCCTGGATCCTGCGATGTCTCCCCACTGTGTCTGCGAGCTGTCTCCGCGCTCAATTAATAGTGCCGAGTGCCGAGCTCCGTTCCCTGCGAGCGTTGCGACGCACGGGGGCGGAGCTCGGCGCCAAATTCAAAAAGTGAAGCACACAGTATACATGCAGTAAGTACTGTATCAAATAATTACACATCCCCTTTGTCCCTAGTGGTCTGTCCAGTGCCCTGCATCTAGTTTTATACTATAAATACTGTTCTTTCTGCCTGGAAACGGGAGATTGTCCATAGCAACCAAAAAAGGCCTGACTTAAAGTAAGGTACAGTCTTAGGGTGAAGAATCTTCGCATGCAAGGAAATCGGTGGTGCACATCAGGAACAACAATTTGTAATCCAACAGGACTGTATCTCAGCAAAGTAACAACTCCCAGGAGACTATCAAACTCAGTTCTGGAAATAGTCTCCTGCTAGGATAGTTGGTATAGCACTAAGGGCCAAAGCAGTCAGTAGGCCTAAACAAAGTACTTGGCTATAACTTTGAGCAAGTGCTCTCTCACCACACCGGACTTAGTCCCCGTCCGTAACTTCCACCGCTGTGTATCCGCAAACAAGGTCTGCGATAGCCGGGTCTTCGGTCCTCCTGAGGTCAGTGAGAAACAAATGGAGATCAGGTGCCACACAGGCTCCTCAGTGGAGTGGAAGGCTCTTTAGAAGTGCGCAAAGCCTAGGCTTCAGACCTTGCACCAGCAGCGAGTCCGCACAGGGGATCCTCTTGCTAGAAGGGCGGTGTCCCAAAGAGACTGAGCTTCGCCTCCCCTTCACCTTTATAGCCCACCCCATGAGTCTCTGCGGTTGGCAATGCACCTTGGGTGCTAGACGGGGTTCTGGGTATCGTAGTCCTGAGGCCTTAAAGGTGACCCCCGCTACATTATAATTTATGATTTTGTGTTTCAAACTTTATCATACCCGGGATGTATACTAGACTCTTGTTTGGACAGATTTAAGTGTGTTATTACTAAGAATTGCAGGGCTACAATATAAAACGCCAAATTTCCATGCAAAATAATTGTACCGCTTTCAGCATCACAAATCTTACATAATCATACCGCCAGGGAGGTTAACATCATTATTATGTTTCACTCACTTGAAAGAATGAGAATAGGGGGCGGAGACAAGGGGGGACTCAGAATGATGGGAGGAAAAAAAAAAGCACTGCACATTATACTGTAGAATATATAAACAAATATTACTTAGTTCACCTTATATCTAAATATAAGACACAACAACAGCATTATTTTGATGTTCAGACCTCATGCACACTGGACGTTTTTGGATGTTTTTACAGCTGCTGTTTTTGGCTTCAGACGTTTTTTTCTACAGTCAATAAACTCTCCAGCATGTCATTCTATGTGTCCATGCACACATAGGCTGTTATCACCTGTTTTTGGCTGGGGCGTTCTTTGGCTGTAAAAAAAACTCCAAACTAGTGGGTTCTGAGAGGTGTTTTTCAGCTGTCAAAAAACACCTAAAAATGCAGATAAATGCTCAAAAACGTGTTTTTATTAAATTTTTAAATCTATTAAAAATGCTAACGCTGAAAAATGCTTAAAAACACAAAAAAACGCTATTGCAAAAACCTTCAAAAACATTGAAAAACTCACTGCAAAGCTACTGGCATTTTTATAACGTTAATATAACATCCAGTGTACATGAGGCCTTAATGTCAATGCAAACTTCAAACAGTAACCACAGCATACGCACTGTAAATAAATGTACTGAGCGGTAAATGAGCAGATCAGATAAGAGATTGAGCGTATCTCTATGAGCCCATGCTATCCTGCAATGCAAACTTGCCCATGATCTTTATATGTATTTCTATGACTAAATGAGAACCAGTATTTGATCTGAGAAAAGTTCCAAGTGGATGCTCAAAACCGTATCCACACCCCGGTGTTACTATCAACAGCATGCATCCTCCAATCAACAAGATTTTACTTCCTTAGCAAAAAGTCTCCTAATTATCTATACCTAAATGGAGGAGGATTGTGCGGATAAACTTGTTAAAGTGATTACAAAAGTAAAAATACTTTTTTAAATAATAAACATGGTACAATTTTGCACATGGTATGCTTTTGCACAGAGTGGCCCCAATCCTCCTCTTCTTGGGTCCCCTGCTGGTGCTTCTGGCTTCCCCCTGCTGAGTGCCCACATAGCAAGTCGCTTGCTATGGGGGAAGTGGCGCTTTGTGTGTCCATTGACACACACAGTGCGACTCAACCCTGCGTCCCTCTCTCCTCACTGGCTGTGATTGACAGAAGCAGGAGCCAATAGCTCCAGCTGCTGCCTCTAAACCAGTGAGGAGAGATAGAGCAGTGATGCTGCTCTCGTGCACAGCCCTGGATTGAGATCGGGCTCAGCTAGGTATGGTGGGGGCTGCACACAGAAGGTTTTACCTTAATGCAGAGAATACATTAGAACAACTTTAAATTAGGCTTTTTTATTAAAAAACACACTGCATCAATGAACAGAGTATGTTAGCATTACAAAAAAAAAACGTATGATGATTGAGTAAAAAGAAATACCTCTTTCTTGCTGAAGTTTCTATCAGTTTTAGACGTTTCATCATATGACATAAAGCCTGGGTAAATATAACAGACACTAGCTGCTAGGTTAGACTGGCCAGACTGATCTTATTAGGCCACCAAAGTTGTCAGGGGCCAAATGCATTTTATCTGCAGTGACCACAACAGAGCAGTGTTAGGAGGTTGTGTCCCTATTGGGAGTTGTCTTCTCATTTCTTGGTGGCCATTTGTATCCCTCATAAACTCATATGTAAAATCTTCTAATTTGATGGATTTTCTAGTAGAATACCTAGAGTATAGACACCTGAGGAGGAAAAAATGTGTCACAGCCATACCCTGTGAGAGCAAATGTAGGAAAATCTCTCAAGTGGAGATAAAGTAAAAAATAACGCTCAGTCAACAACAGTCAACCTGACAGAGGTTCTAGCCTTTCACATCAGCTAAAAGTGTTTTACTTAATACTACTGGGGTTGATTTACTAAAGCTGGAGAGTGCAACATCTGGTGCAGCTCTGCATAGAAACCAATCAGCTTCCAGGTATTATTGTCAAAGCTTAATTAGACAAGCTGAAGTTGGAAACTGATTGGCTACCATGCACAGCTCCACCAGATTCTGAGTGCACCAGTTTTAGTAAATCAACCCCCCCCCCCCCCCAATGTGACCTTGGGTTATTCAACTTGCTTTCTGTGCCAATGATAGTGTTGGAACAGATAGAAAAAACATAGAAGGAGCTAATTCCCTGATTTCACACTGCTGTTGGCTCATCATAACATTTGAAAGTGATTTTTAGATTGCCTCAAAACTACATTCTATGTTATGAGAGACTGAAGCTCTTCAACGTATTTTTAAAATCAAAACTTTTATTTTTAGTACTGGATACAGTAGGGAATAGTTAAAATATCTGTGAGATTCTCTTTCACGTTCTTTCCTGGAGACAACAGAAACTGAGAGGCAACCTATCCAAAGTAAAGGAAACCCTTGTGACGGGAGTCACTTTGGGCGGGGGGCTTGTGGAACCCAGGTTACCTTAGAGAGCACTAGAATCTCCTTGCCCAGCTCCCCGGCCCCTCCTATGTGTAACTATCCCTGTGTCTATTAGGGGCATAGGGTGACCGAGAACCCCAGTCTGATCTGCACTAGTCAGACTCACTGTACAACCACACTGGAATATTGTATATATATATATATATATATATATATATATATTGTATATTGTCTCATACTGTTTTAGACTCTTTACTAGATCATTTGAGGTGTGGCTGTATCCCATTGTTCTATTGTTTGTGTCTGCCTTGGGAGCAACCTATTATGGCGTGTATATGTCTCTGTGGATTAGCTATGAGAGGGAAGGGGGGGGGGGGGATTTCTCCAGCAGCCCCTCCTAAAGACAGTCTACTAATAAGAAGTTTAAATACACATGTGTCATGCTAATGGTGGAGGTAAAGTCTACCCTGCCCTGTTTTTTTATGCAAAGAAGGGGGATTGTCCCCTGACTGTATATCTCTGTCTGCCTTTGTTCAAATAAACAGATTATGTTCCAGTTTAGCAGCCAAAACGAGTACTGCCTAGTTTTTGGTTGCAAGCGGCTGTAATATCTAATATCTATATTCAGACTGGAGGAAGCAGTATATGGCGGAAGCACTCAAGTATGGGACGTTCGGTTACAGCCCTCTCATATCACCAGAATAAGTGTCCTTGTTGAATTATTTCCCCTCTATTCCAGATCAAGTGACAACTCAAAATTTGGGATTTCACATCACCTTTTGTCCTTGTGATAATGGTCTTTAGTACAAATAGAGAGGGTGAATCTTAAGGCAAATAGACTGTTCACCTTGCAAGATAATTTGTCCCAGAGTTTAGTGAATGAGACAAAGCTCTGGTAACATCTATCAAACAATCATGTGCAATCAAAAATGCTGTTTTTTTTCCTTGCACGTGATTGGATATTCTTTGCAAAGTGAAATTTCACCACATTCAATAAGCTCTGGGACAAATTTCTTGGCAAAATACAACTTTTATTGCAATATTAACAGCCTTATTGCCTTTAGTAAATTGGCCTCACAGACAGCAATTCAATCTGACAGAGGTTCTAAGCCTCCCCTATACTATGAAAATCGAAAACACTAAATGTTCCTTAGGTTGACTTTAAGACACAGCAGTAGCTTTCTAGTAACAGAGACATGATAACATTTGATACTAAGTACCACTTGAGGAAAATATACACACTCACCGGCCACTTTATTAGGTACGCCATGCTAGTACTGGGTTTGACCCCCTTTTGGCTTCAGAAATGCCTTAATTCTTCATGGATTTCGGTCCATATTGACATGATAGCATCACGCAGTTGCTGCATATTTGTTGGCTGCACATCCATGATGCAAATCTCCCATTCCATCACCTCCCAAAGGTGCTCTATTGGATTAAGATCTGGTGACTGGAGGCCATTGAAGTACAGTGAACTCATTGTCATGAAGAAACCAGTGGTGAGATGATTTGAGCTTTGTGACATGGTGCATTATCCTGCTGAAAGTACCATCAGAAGATGGGTACACTGTAGGCATAAAGGGATAGACATGTTCAGCAACAATACTCAGGTGGGCCGTGGCATATAAATGATGCTCAATTGGTACTTAGGGGTCCAAAGTGTGACAAGAAAATTTACCCCACACCACTACACCACCACCACCAGCCTGAACCATTGATACAAGGCAGGATGGATCGATGCTTTCATTATGTTTATTCCAAATTCTGACCCTACCATCTGAATGTAGCAGCTGAAATCAAGATTTTTCAGACCAAGCAACGTTTTTCCAATCTTCTATGGTCCAAATTTGGTGAGCCTGTGTGAATTGTAGCCTCAGTTTCCTGTTATTAGCTGCCGATCTACTTAAAAGTTTAATGTGTTCTGCATTCAAAGGTGGTATTCTGCATACCTTGGTCTTAGATAGTGGTTATTTGAGTTAGACCCCTTTCACACTGAGGAGTTTTTCAGGCGTTTTAGCGCTAAAAATAGCGCCTAAATACCGCCTGAAAGACTCCTGCCCTGCAGTCTCAATGTGAAAGCCCGAGGGCTTTCACACTGAGGCGATGCTCTGGCGGGACCGCTCCAAAAGTCCTGCTAGCAGCATCTCTGGAGCAGATGAGAGGAGCGGTGTGTTTACCGTTCATACACCGCTCCTTCCCATTGAAAGCAATGGGAAACGGTGGTAATACCGTGGCAATTCCGACGGTATAGCGCCGCTAAAAATAGCAGCGCTATACCGCCCCTGCATCTCCTGCCCCAGTGTGAAAGGGGCCTTACTGTTGCCTTTTTATTATCTCAAACCAGTCTGCTCATTCTCCTCTGACATCAACAAGGCGTTTTTGTCCACACAACTGCTGCTCACTGGATATTTTCTCTTTTTTAGACCATTCTCTGTAAACCCTAGAGATGGTTGTTTGTGAAAATCCCAGTAGAACAGCAGTTTTCAAAATACTCAGACCAGCCCGTCTGGCACCAACAACCATGCCACGTTCAAAGTCACTTAAATCCCCTTTCTTCCCCATTCTGATGCTCAGTTTGAACTTCAGCAAGTTATCTTCACCACGTCTAGATGCCTAAATGCATAGAGTTGCTGCCATGTGATTGGCTGATTAGCATTTTGTGTTACCAAGCCATTACCTAATAAAGTGGCCGGTGAGTGTATATATATATATATATATATATATATATATATATATATATATTTGTAAATTCTTTTTATTGAATCTAAGAAAATTTAAGGTATACAAAACAAAGCCTATTGGGCATACCCAGGCTTGAGAAAAAAAAAAAACAAGCACACAAAACTTCAGTAATTGGCAACCAAAGCCTAAGGTAACCTTACTCAATACTGTTGGTATGCGTCAAGCAGATGTCAGGAGACAACTCCCACATTATACTGAGTTAATTAGTATAAGATAATACCACTTGAGGAAAATATTTAGTTATGATCACAACGGACCTGGTCAAGATGCAGACAAATAAGAACACAAACATCTGCCGATTCAATAATTACCGTAGTTTGATTCTGGAGAGCAAAGGTTACCCAAAGTGGCCAATTTTCAAATCTCATTGAGGAAAAATACAACATCTGACCTTAGTTGGCATTAATGCTAAAAAAAATCAGTATTAAGAATTTTCTGAACAATAGGTTTTCCAGAAGGAACGTACATTCCTGTTCTAAACCTAAAACAATGTCATTTAAGACATTAGTAGAATTATATTGCTATGCCGAAACTGTACATGGTCATTTAAATGGGACTATGGGTGGCTACAAGTATAGAATTATTGCTCCATTTCAATTATTTTATTTCCTTCTTGCTCATCTTGTCATATTATCTGATAAGCATAGATCAATAATACTCCCATGTCTGCACCAGTTAAAGTAATTGTAGTTTTACAAGCCTATCTCTCTGGAGCCCATCGTATGTTGATTGGTCAAGACAGCTTCTTAACAAAGATGTGTAGTGAAGCGAAATGCTCTGCTATTTAAATGCCACTAGCCTAGCTGTGAAATACACTGACTGAGCATTATAGTCAGTGTGTCACACTTCCCATTCTCTCAGGGCAGGCTTGGGCTTTGGAACTAGATAGCTTTAAATTCAAGCCAAGATTTTTTATTTTTATATGATAAAAATTGTATATTACACTAAGAACCAACGTACAATAAATGAACACTCTCAGAATATTCCAGACACGTCTACATAAATGTGCAGTAATGATTAATCAGCAGTTAAGATGGATATGGTTCTTTAAAGAATTTTCCATTTCATATATCTGACATTAGGATAATAAAAAATAGACTGCTAAATTGATCTGTTACTAAATGACCAATTATTACCAGCATGTGATTTCATAGGGCTACTGGCAGTTTGATTTCCAAAAAATGATTAAGAATAATGTAAATTCCACAAATCCTATTTCGCCAAAAAAAAAGGTACAAAAAAGAATACATTTGCAAAATGATCTCATTGGATTTAACTTAAATTTTAAACATAATTACCGGGTAAATATTGGAACAGCAATTTTTTCCTTTTTCAAAATATTACATACTATTATTCTATATATATGTGTAGCGCTACCCCCAGTTAAGAGAGCCGCTGATATTGATTTGGGCCCTGCAGTGCACCGCTGTCAACCCCCGGCAATCGGCTCTAACCTCCCGTGGCACAGCTGGTGATAGAGAGATAGGACCGCGTGATCGCAACTGTTGGTGACGCAGTCCTATAACAAACATACACAGAATATACTTTAAAACTCCTATTAAAGTAAGCGGAACTGACACCAAATGTACTTTACCCAGATATTTTACTGAGGCTAATGGGCAAGTAATAAACAACAGTATAACAAGTTGCAGATCCCTGCAATAAACAGTAATAAAGATAAACAGAGTAATCAGAATAATAAAGTATTGCTATGCAACTCTAGCGCTGCCCTTTTACAGCTACTTCCCCTCATGGGTAGACTAACACCCAGCAATGTCTACCTATGCAGTCAGGCCTGACTGATCTAGATGGAAGTTCAGTGAAACAATATTCGCTAGCAATCTCTCGGTGGTGCACTTGAAGAACAACTTTGTAATCCCAACGAATAGTAAAGATAAAGGATCTGTCTTTAAACAGCTCTCACCACCTGGACAAGTCCAAGTCCGTTCCCTCCATCGATTCGTCTAGGAACAGGAATCCACCGACATCCAAGTCTTCAATCCTTCTGGTGTACTGCAGCAAGGAGGATTAGATGTCTCTAAGGCTCTGCTAGGCTGGCAGAGGGCTCTTTGGAAAGGAGCACACGGCCCAGGCTTCAGGCCTTGTGCACACAGCAGTTCAGCACAGACATCCTCTTGCTAGGAGAGGGGTGTCCAAAGAGGCCGACCAAAACTCCGCCTCCCCTTTATAAAGTCTGCCCCAGCAGTCTCTGTTCTGGAGCAATGCACCCTGGGTGCTGCAAGATGTACTGGGAGATGTAGTCTCTCTCTCCTCTGCTTTCACTTCCATAATGTCTCTTTACTTCCTCCCGACTCACCTCTCATCTGGAACTTCTTGTCTCTCTGCATTAAAGGGGAACACCCCGCTACACACTCCCCCCACTTGAACTCTTTGGTCCCCAAAGATAAACTTCAACAAATACTGTTTACCATTTTGGACAATGTCGAGCATGATGTTGGCATAGGGAATTCCCACCAAAACTTTGGGATGGAACTCTCTTGCCCACAGGTCACACTACCATGAGTGGCCTGCCTAACTGTGCCAGAGAGTGAGCTGGGGTTGCCCTCCACCAAATGGACGGTGGAAGGATCAGGTTGTTCAACACTTCTCCTAGCCGTTACAACAGAGTCCTCTGAGCTCGTCCCCATTTGGGGGTAAGTTAGTTTCTTGGGAGGCCTGATGACTCTGCGAGCCCTCTGCTCTCTTGGTGCTTCTGACTCTGGCACCACAGGCTCTTCTTCAGGAGTAAGTTCAGGTAACATTGCTGGTTCTGGAACCTCTGATTCAGAAGTCGACTGACGTATGGAATCTCTAGAGTCCTCCTCTGCGCAAGTGTCAGGAACATCTTCCCAGTAATCAGCTGAGGGACTGAAGGGTATGAATTCAGTAGCCTCCGGATTCAGCGTTGCATCTGGGGTATCCCCTCCATTTGGGAGATCTATGGCGGACGTTCCCAGAGTCGAGGGAGGCCACAGCCAGTCCAGTTCTCCACCTTCTTCTGTACTCAATTGGGAGGCCTCCCCATCTTTGGCTCGAGAGGTCTGGGACCGAGTGTTCGGCCTAGGAATATCCAGGATAGAGGCCGGTTCAGGGGAGTCTCTCACGGGAGGTATTCTGACTGCCTCAGCAAGTGGGAGCAGGTGGTTCCGATGCCACGTCTTCAGTGGACCCACCTTTCCTTCTGGCTTTAGTTTGTAGACAGGCAAACCGGGCAACTTCCTACAGACAACATAGGGCTCAGATCTCCACCTGTCGGCAAGCTTGTGTTTTCCAGGGACCCCCAGATTGCGTAGCAGTACTCGGTCCCCGGGCTGCAGATCTTGCACTCGAACCTTCAGATCAAAATTTCTCTTGTTGCGGGCCCCCCTTTGATCCGAAGCCGCCTGGGCTTGTTCATAGGCCACCTGCAAGCTACGTCTAAGTCTGTCCACGTATCCCTTGTGGGATGTAGCTGAGGTATTGTCTATAGAAGTGCCAAAGGCCAGGTCCACAGGTAGCCTTGCTTCTCTCCCAAACATAAGTCGATAAGGGGAGTAGCCAGTGGCGTCACTTGTGGTACAGTTATAGGCATGTACTAGGGCTGATATGTGCTGACTCCAGTGTTGCTTCTTCTCTGTTTCTAAGGTTCCCAACATGTTGAGCAGGGTCCGGTTAAATCTCTCCGGCTGAGCATCTCCTTGTGGGTGGTAAGGCGTGGTTCTGGTCTTCTTTATTCCTAATGAATCCAAAAGTCTTCGGATCAACCGACTCTCAAAGTCCCTTCCTTGATCTGAGTGGAGTCTCTGTGGTAGTCCGTAATGGACAAAATACTTCTCCATAAGTATCTTGGCCACGGTGGATGCCTTCTGGTCTTTGGTTGGGAAAGCTTGAGCATAGCGGGTGAAATGGTCAGTTATTACCAGAACATTCCCCAATCCACTCAGGTCGGGTTCGAGGCAGAGAAAGTCAATGCATACCAGATCCATTGGGCCTTGACTCTGTAAGTGGCCCATTGGGGCAGCTTGATGGGGTAGGGTCTTTCTCTGAATGCATCGTGCACAGGAATGGCAATACTCCTCTACTTCTGCCCTCATGCAGGGCCAATAGAACCGATTTCTGACAAGCTGGAAGGTCCTTTCTGCCCCTAGGTGACCATGATGGTCATGCAGGGCAATTAGTACAGTCTCTCGGTGCTTCTCTGGAAGAAATAACTGCCACTTATCTTCTGAGTCATCAGAGGGGCCCCTTCGGTAGACCACTCCCTGATGTACCTGTAGCCTGTCCAATTCCTTCCTCAACAGGCGAGCCTCCTTTGAGGGGTGATGTAGGAATTTGTTGGGATCCTGATTCTCCAGGGCTTCGAGGACCAATCTCCCCATGGGGTCTTCCAATTGGTCACACCTCAACTCCTTCTTGGACAGTCTCGGTAGGTTGTCTTCCTCCAGTTGAGTTACCCCACAATAGTGTTTGGGGACTCCTACCATGGTAACCCCTATTTCTTCTGCTCTGGAGCCTCCTCTGGCTTGGAATTCAGCCCCTTGACAAAGGGCCCGCACCCCGTCCGGTGCCACTTGGGTCCAATCTTCCCAGTCATTTGTCGTGGCATGAGACCTCCGGGACAGGGCATCTGCATCCCTATTTCCGGCTCCTGGTCTGTACTTCAGACTGAAGTTGAATCCAGACAATGCGGCCAACCACCTGTGTCCGGTGGCATCTAGTTTCGCGGTGGTGAAGAGGTAGGTCAGGGGGTTGTTGTCTGTCTTCACAGTAAACTCTGCCCCATACAAGTAGTCTTTTAGCTTGTCTACTACCGCCCATTTGAGGGCCAGGAATTCCAGCTTATGAGTGGGGTAATTCTTTTCTGAGGGGGTCAGGCTCCTGCTCACATAGGCCACTGGTCGCAGTTGTCCTTCATGTTCTTGGTAGAGTACACCACCTAGACCCTCATGGCTGGCATCCACATGTAATTCATAAGGTCTGGTAGGGTCGGCGTAGGCCAGGACTGGGGCAGTGGTTAAGCTCCTCTTCAGAGCATGAAAGGCCTCTTCACACCTTGGGTTCCACTGATCTTGAACTGACTCACCAGGCCTCCTGGGCCCTGAGTCATCCTCTTCCCCTTCTGCCTTTAGCAATTCATTCAACGGGCGGGCAATCCGAGCAAACCCCTCCACAAACCTCCTATAATAGGAGCAGAACCCCAGGAAGGATCTGAGCTCTGTTACTGTGGTGGGTCGTGGCCAGGAAGTGACTGCTTCCAACTTCTCAGGATCTGTGGCCACCCCTTCTTCAGACACTATGTGCCCCAGATAGTTCACAGAAGACTGGTAGAACCGACACTTCTCGGGGGAAAGCTTAAGTCCCTCTTCGCTGAGTCTTCTCAATACTTTCTCCAACCTGGCTTCATGTTCTTCCAAGGTTCTTCCAAAGACAATGACATCGTCCAAGTACACAAGGACTTCTATAAGATTCATGTCTCCAACAGTCTTCTCCATAAGGCGTTGAAAGGTAGCAGGAGCTCCAGACAGACCCTGAGGCATCCTATTGAATTCGAAGAATCCCACCGGGGTTATGAAGGCTGTCTTCTCCCTGTCTTCTGGGTGCATAGGGATTTGATAGTACCCACTCTTGAGGTCCATCACACTGAACCATTTGGCTCCAGACAAACTTTGTAGGGCATCTTCTATCCTTGGCGTGGTGTATTGGTCAGGGATGGTTCTCCTGTTGAGAGTCCTGTAATCGATACAAAGCCTCAACGACCCATTCTTCTTTCTGACCACCACGATTGGGGAGGCATAGGGACTTCTAGACTCCCGGATCACACCAGTCTTCTTTAGTTCTACAAGTTGTTCCCTCAGATCCTCCAGATCTGCCAGGGGGACCCGCCTGACCCTCTCTCGGAAGGGCTTATCTTCTTGGAGGCGGATCCGATGGGTGGCACTTCTTGCACACCCCACATCAAATTCATCTTCGGAAAAGATCTTCTCCCACCTGGTCAGCTGGGCCTTGGCTCTTTCTTTCCAAGCCCTGGGTAGGTTCGGGTTTTCCACGGACAGTTTCTCCCAAACATCTCCTCCGTCACCCGTCCCCTTGACTTCGGACCAAGTGACCGGGGCAGCAGGGCTCACCTGACCAAGCAACACTCTGGCAGGGATCTCCATGGGTCCTCCCGTAGTGTTCCTAACACTCACCGGAACTCTGCCATGGGCCTTCTTCAGGGCCTTGAACGGAATCACTTCTGGTATCACTTCCAGGCCTGAGGACTCTTCCCTTGGGTCTGATTCCAGCATGACAAAGGGGCCAGGTTGTTTCCACGAAAGCTTCACAGTGGCCCTAAGACAGGTTACTTCTCTGGGCTGTAGCACTACTCCTTCTCTGCCAAGTCTCCACACCTTCCCTATCCCCTCTCCCGGGGTCTTCTGCTCTAAGACCAGTCGTTGGTAGGCCGTCTTTAGCATGGGATGGATTTTGGTGGCTGAATGGTTTCTCTCTTTCACTAGAGGGGTCAGGAGTCTCCTGACTAGATCCGTGTTTGTCCCAATGATCAGGGAAATCTTGCTGGCTCCAGGCGGCCGGGGACACACAACTGCCAGGGTGTCAAACACTTCAGCCTTCCCAGCCACGGATGGGTCGAAAGTCATCTTTATGGGCAGGTACCCATCATAAGGGAAACTCTGGGTTCCAAGTCCCCATATCTCCAGCTCTTCTATCTTCTGGATAGGCAGATGACTCAAGTGCCTATCATAGAAGTCCCGGTATAGTAAAGTCACCTGTGCTCCGGTGTCCAAAAGAGCTTTAGTATAGACTCCTTCCACTTGAATGGGCACAGTAGGAGACGGGCCCACCAGTTCCTTTGGGTATGGCCGGACTGGGGTCACCTCTTTTTTTTGGCTTTCGACCCTTGCCCTGCTCCTTTTGGACTTTAATTTTTCCTGAGCCTGGCATGCATTGACTTTCTCCCTCTCAATGGGGGCACAAACCCGCTGAGGGATGTTATTGTTCCTTTTAGGTGGATGTTCCTTCTTTGGGGTGCTGTACTTCCACTGAGGGGTCTTGCCCCCTCCCTCTGGGGTACATCTTGGTGGGGGTGTACTATACCTCCTTCTAGGAGTTTTGTCTCCTCCATTCTTGGCCTTTTTTTTTAGTTTGGAGCGCACTGAAGATGATGGGCACCCGGTTGACTCCTTCACCGGGGCCCTTTGGAGTTTCCCGCCGGCTTGCAATTATCTGTTCTCTTCTTCTTTGGGCTGTAGCATACGTTAGCAAAGTGGCCACTCCCTCCGCAGTTATAGCAAATCACCTCTTCTCGGTCCTGTAGGGAGGCCGGTGCTGAGGTGTTCGGGAACAACTCCTTTCTTGGGCTTGGTTTCTCTCGTCTTCTCTGATCTTTCTCCATCAAAGAGGTCAGCATCTCCAACACTTGGGCCATTTGCGATTTCAGAGTGTCAACCTCCGCATCTCTTTCTGGGCTCTTGACAGAATGGACCAACACTGGTACAGGTGTGACATTCGCCTTGGCCACCTGCTGATCTTCCTGCAGCGCCTCTTCGTCCCTAATAATTTTTATTAGATCAGAGTAGGTTAGTGACATTCCTCCTCCTGAGGTTTTCAGGTGCAGCCAGACCGGGTCTGAGCGCCGCGCTCCCCTCATGATCTGCTTCATGCGTGCTTCATCTGCATCTTTGGGCAGCATTCCCTTCTTCAGTACAATCTTGCATAACTGCCTGTTCAGCCTTCTAACATATTCTGACAGTTTCTCATTCGGCTGCTGGAGAGTGTGTTCAATTTGATAAATCATCTCTGACACCTTCTCCAGCTGACCAAACTCTTCCTGCAGCATGGCCAGGCAATCTTGAGCTGTACAGTTTTCATTTCCAAACCGGAAGCTCTTCACCGCTTCTGCCGCGGCACCTTTCAGACTTTCTAAGACTCGCTGTCTCTTCTGTGCCTCAGGCACCTTCCATGCTTCTACTGCCTGCAATGCCTGTTCCATCCAAGTGTCAAAATCTTCCTCCCCCGCAGGGACGGGGAGCTTCCCTGAGAAGGTGCTAAGCTTCCGGTAACCGGCCTCCACATGCACCGTACTGCTTTTCTGGCACTTAATTACAAGGTCTCCTAGAGCATTCAACAATTCAGGCCCTATAGCGGCCAGCGGTGATCCCGGGCTTAATAGTTCCTTAAGCTTTTCTGCTTTAGGGGATAGTGGTGGAGATAATTGTGGGAGTGATGGCTTTGGTGTCTGAAACCATTCTTCCTTCACTGGCAGCGTATGTATCAAGTGATAGATCTGATTATCTATGGCTTGTATACTCTGACTTTTAAAATGTTCTGGGATTTCGTTTTTCCATTCTACCAGTGCGTATGTAAACGAGATCACTGGATCTGGCCTAAAATCCATCACCCATGCTTTGTGGCTCGGAGACAGTAACAATACGAGCTGTTTTATCTCCTCTTCCTTCCATCTTTCCCCCGGGAGTACAATGACTACCGCCGCGGTTGGATCGGCGCCAATCGCTGCGCACCACTGTGACATTGCCAGCGGGTCCATGCTGGTACTTCTGACCGGCTTGATTGCAGCGTGCAACGTACAAGGATCCCGGACGAGCCCCCACGTGTAGCGCTACCCCCAGTTAAGAGAGCCGCTGATATTGATTTGGGCCCTGCAGTGCACCGCTGTCAACCCCCGGCAATCGGCTCTAACCTCCCGTGGCACAGCTGGTGATAGAGAGATAGGACCGCGTGATCGCAACTGTTGGTGACGCAGTCCTATAACAAACATACACAGAATATACTTTAAAACTCCTATTAAAGTAAGCGGAACTGACACCAAATGTACTTTACCCAGATATTTTACTGAGGCTAATGGGCAAGTAATAAACAACAGTATAACAAGTTGCAGATCCCTGCAATAAACAGTAATAAAGATAAACAGAGTAATCAGAATAATAAAGTATTGCTATGCAACTCTAGTGCTGCCCTTTTACAGCTACTTCCCCTCATGGGTAGACTAACACCCAGCAATGTCTACCTATGCAGTCAGGCCTGACTGATCTAAATGGAAGTTCAGTGAAACAATATTCGCTAGCAATCTCTCGGTGGTGCACTTGAAGAACAACTTTGTAATCCCAACGAATAGTAAAGATAAAGGATCTGTCTTTAAACAGCTCTCACCACCTGGACAAGTCCAAGTCCGTTCCCTCCATCGATTCGTCTAGGAACAGGAATCCACCGACATCCAAGTCTTCAATCCTTCTGGTGTACTGCAGCAAGGAGGATTAGATGTCTCTAAGGCTCTGCTAGGCTGGCAGAGGGCTCTTTGGAAAGGAGCACATGGCCCAGGCTTCAGGCCTTGTGCACACAGCAGTTCAGCACAGACATCCTCTTGCTAGGAGAGGGGTGTCCAAAGAGGCCGACCAAAACTCCGCCTCCCCTTTATAAAGTCTGCCCCAGCAGTCTCTGTTCTGGAGCAATGCACCCTGGGTGCTGCAAGATGTACTGGGAGATGTAGTCTCTCTCTCCTCTGCTTTCACTTCCATAATGTCTCTTTACTTCCTCCCGACTCACCTCTCACCTGGAACTTCTTGTCTCTCTGCATTAAAGGGGAACACCCCGCTACACATGCTATTCTCTATATATAGATATCTATATATAGATATCTATATCTATCTATATATATATATATCTATATATATATAGATATATATATATAGATATATAGATATAGATCTATCTATATTTGTCGATCTAGATATATATCTATATCTATCGATCGATAGATAGATAGATAGATAGATAGATAGATAGATAGATAGATAGATAGATAGATAGACTACTTTAGTTTATATACTATTTGCAGAACTTTTTTAATCTTTATTTTTTATACTGACTTCATGGTCAAGTACAGAACAATTACCAATTCATATACAGCAAATAATAAATGTTATACTCTACTGATTACCTACTAATTGCACCTGTCTTTTTGTGTGTTGGCAATAATGCTAAGCATCCTCTGTTGCACATCGTTCACACTTTACTTCATTTAGCAATGGTTCTGAAAAAAGATTTGTACTTATTACATACAGCTAGAAATGAAAATAAAACCTTTCTGCTACAACTGTGACTTTTTTTAGTAATAAACAAAAATAAAACTAGTCCAGCAGCACTTTAAAGACCTAAATGTGGGTGTTTTTTTTTAATAATATGGGTCCCAGACAGTTATCAAAGTAAAAGAGCAGGTCATGCTACAATACTTACCTTTGATCCAGAGCTGTCTTCTGCAAATTTTTGTTTTCCCCTCACAAGATATCTCAAAGCTGGGTACACACTGGCTGAAAATAAACCGGTTCAACAGGAACCAGCCAACCTTAGGTCAGTGTGCACAGCTTTCTTTCTGACAGAAGCCGCTCTAACGAAAGGCATGCTAGAAAAACAGCATTCAGTTATCCAATGGCTGTGAGAGTTGATCTGTGAATTCTGACAGGGGGTAAAGAGCATCACTGTTGTCAGAATTCAATAGAATAGTAAGGGAGATCACATCACCAACAACGCTTGAGCGGGTACAGTGATTTGTTAGGAGTTTTTTTTTCTTTCAACCCAGCAGGTTAAATAAAAAATAAATAAAAATAATCAATTTGTACCCAGCTTTAGTCTTCTGGGTTAAATGATGCCCAGAATACTATAAATGAAGGGCAATATGGCCCCAGTCCCTGATAGAATATAAAAAAATCTGCCCTTCATACATATGGGGACATTTATCAATTCTGTTGCACAAAGCAAAGGTAAACTGCGTCAGTGATACAGACTTTAGACTTTGAGATTTACTACAAGATTACAGCTTAATTGATAAATTCTTTTAGCTACTGTACTATGTGATATAATGAAAACTGACTTTGACTGCTTCCTAATTGTGTGTCTGTTTAGAATAAAAACCTGTCTCATCTATCAAATCTGTCTACCCAGAAATACAGTTGCAGTGGTCACATCTGCATCAGAAGGACTGTCACATTGAGATTGCAACATAATAACTGATTTGCATGTAACTGTGACACTAATTTGCTTGATGCATGTCACCCATAATGTATTCATGGAGAAAGTGGTGCTACCTTCTGCATCTTTGCAGAAAACCCACAACTCAAGAAGGACAAACTAGAGGGTTCCTCTAGAGATTATTAGGGTTCTTTGGGTTATGGCTTATTGACCTCCCATTTACATAGTAGGCAAGGCTGAAAAAAGACACAAGTCCATCAAGTCCAACCTATGTGCATGAATTTATCTCAGTATTACATTGTATATCCCTGTATGTTGTGGTCGTTCAGGTGCTTATCTAATAGTTTTTTTTTAATTATCGATTGCTCCCCGCTGAAATCACTGCCTGTGGAAGGGAATTCCACATCCTAACCACTCTTACAGTAAAGAACCCTCTACGCATAGTTACATGAATGGGGCCCGCATAGTTTCAGGGCCAACCCTATTTGGCAGAGTCAGCATCATGAGACTAATGTTTTTTTTTTAGCTGTTTGTAAGGGTGGAATCCTTGCCACCACTGTAAGTGTTACATTGTTCCCACTGACCTTCACGGTCAAGCCCTGTACACACGATCGGATTTCCTATGGATTCAAATCCGATAGATTTTTCCATCGGAATTCCGATAAAGCTGACTTCCATCAGTCTTGCCTACACACTATCAGTCAAAAATCCGACCGTCCCAAACGCGGTGACGTAAAACACTCCGACAAGCCGAGAAAAATGAAGTTCAATGCTTCTGAGCATGCGTCGACTTGATTCTGAGCATGCGTGGGTTTTTTCTCCGATGTAGTTCCACACAGACGATCGGAATTTGCTATTGTTTTTTTTTCCATCGGATAAATTTAAAACATAATCTATTTTTTCTCACCGATGGAAAAAAGACCGATGGGGTCCATACACAATCGGTTTGTCCGATGAAAAAAATCCATCCGACTGTTTTCATTGGTAAAACCGATCGTGTGTACAGGGCATAAGGGAATTTTTCCCATTGTCCCTGATAGACTGGTTTGAGCAGGGGTTCACTGGGACATTTACATTATTTTAGGGGTGGCTAAGGTTAAAAAAATACTACATTAAGGCAATCACAACTGCAATTAAAAGTAAACACCAGAGCCCACCTACAATACATCATGCAGCATGTAGAGGCAATTCATTGGATACAATATCAAACTGGATCATCCATGTATTGGCTGATGAAGAAGGCACACCACTTGGATGATGTGGACAGATGCAGTAGTGGTTTAGTTGTGGAATTATTTATGGATCCTTTATGAATGCCTACAAAGCTTCAATCAGTCTTTTAGAATTTGTTGCTCAGTAATTTTTACAACAGTGTTGTTTGTAATTGCATATTCTCTTTTAACAAATTATCTCTAAATGCTCCACTATCTCATTGTACTCCAATATCTCATTAAATTGTTACTAAACCCACAACAGTATGATCAGTCTGTATATGCAGTAAAGCAGGCTTGTTATACTCACTGCGAAACCTAAGGGGTTAATCCTCCGCATTGTGTAAAAAGGCTATTTGATCCCGTCTTCTCTGATCATCCCCTCCTTCCACTGTCCCCTAATAATTTCCTGATAGCACAGAGTCTATGTCGGGCTGCACATGGTCAGTTTGGTGTGTATTACTAGAGTTTTTTTTTTTCTTGAGAGATTGCATGTGATCAGTACAGGTCCAATCAGCACTGTCCAGACAGAGGGTCATAGGTCTTGCAGTCTCATAGGACAGTCAGAAAACTCCTCCTACAAGCTTAAACCAGTGCTTGGCTGGACACTGATAGAAGTCACAAGACTGCTATATACTGCTGTTGAGAAAAGGTATTTAGCAGTTTATATTTACAAAAATTATTGCATTTCCATGTTCTGTGTAATGTGGGAGATCAGATATACTGTATAGTGAATGTAGGGTCCTGGGTTAAGTAACACTTTATTTTTGTACTTGTCTAGTATGAACCTGAATCTTATTGGCTGCAGTCAAGCAATATCTGCAGTCCTTCTTTAGGACACTTTGATAAATGAGGCAGACCGTGAGGAAAGCAAAGTAATGTTAACATTTACTTTGCTGGCTGAATAGTTACCCTATAATTGTTTACTAGTCAAGCCTACTGTGCAATGTTCCTCACTGAAATGCAACAAATCCCAATTTTACTCACCAGAAAAGAGTGCAGGTAATTATTGAGTTGTATTCCACACCCCATGGGACAACATTGTCCTATTAGGTCCTTCCCAATTGATTTGGTTAGCTTGTGTGTACAGGTTGTGGAGATGAATTGATTAACAGAGTTACTGCATAGTCCCAGGAATTCTCATCTATTTACAGAATGTCAGAACATCTATCATGCTGTTGGTGTACACATATATTTTGGGTTCTCAGAGACAGCAAAACACTCTAATTTTATAAGCTGTGTCTAAAATTTTATATGGGATATCTAAAATCAAAATGGCTCTCCACAGCAACTGTTGTCAATAGCAGTTTTTAGCAGAAGCTATGAACACCCTTTATTGCCATCTGTGAAGTGAAAACATTAGATGTTTTTTCAGCCAATCTCTGACTGCATAATTAACATCTGGATGATCAGGGATTAGAGGCTATGTGGTTGTGCACACAAAGTAGAGCACATATCAGTGCTGAACTTACATCATTATACATAACAGAATCACAAATTAGTTTTCTCTGTCAAATATGTGTACATTTTTATATTGAATTAGTTAGATTATACAAAAAAAGACTCTTTATAACAGCCATGGAGGTAGTGTTAAAAACAGGTTATTTTTATATTGCCTAATGCTGGCCATACACTATATGAAAAATCGTCCGAACGAACTTTCGAAAAACGAACGTTCGGCCATGAGCGCAAACGATAGTGCCATCATGTAGTGACCGATAAATCGTTCAGTGGAAATAAATAAAAAAAATAATTGGTTCGTTTTTTTTACATATACCTAGTGCAGAAGGTTCGGGCGGGAAACACATTAACCTTTCAATTTATCGTTCGTTCGGCAGAAAATTTCCAAACTTGTCCTTCGTTTTTTTGGCTCAAAAACGTCCCAACGATTATCGATTTTGTGCCCATTAACTGTTCGAAAAACGAACAAACTGTCTGAACGACCGATTTTCGGCCGATTTTTCGTATAGTGTATGGCCAGCATAAGAAGCCTTGAACATTATTATGAGTCATTTATTTCCAGTGTTTATGTATAAAGTATTATAAAATATTTTGGATAAAAAAAAATAGCAAGGAATAGACTGTGGCACTAAGGCCCTGTCACACCTGAGCAATTTTCTACTTGAAGCTTGTAGCTTTAAAACGCTCAAAAAGCCAAATCCCATTAATTTTCAATGTTCCTTTTTCACATCTGTTGCTTGAAACAAAACGCCTGTTGCTCAAAAAAGCACATGAACTTTTTTTTGGTCGATTACAAGCTTTTTGGCCCTATAGACTTCAATAGAAATGCCTGACTTGAGCATTTTGTGGCTATTTTTATGCTCAAACAGCAGCTCTCTACCCCTAGCTTCCTCTCCCTCTCCTCCCCCTAGTGCTCTCTATTGGCTAAACAAAAATGCCTGAAGCCGTAAAACGATTGTAATGTTCTTCTAAAATGCTTTAAAAAAGCTTGTAAAAAGTAGCAAAAAAGCTTAAAAAACAAACAAAAAACACCTGAAAAACACCAGTAAATCAATACGCTCAGGTGTGAATGGAGCCTTGGGCTCGTTCACACCATGTCTATTGAGCTGTATTTTTCTTCATATCACTGCACATGTATGGTGTGAACATGTATGGTGTGAGTCCATAAAAACAATTGAAAAATTCAGCTAAAGCAACATGGTGTGATCAAACCTTTGCAGTTGTTGTTACACCGAGAATGGTTGTTAGGGTTCTCACATTCACCTTTACTGAACTGGGGTATATACTGTAATCTCTTTTTTTAGTTAATCAATGATGATGTACAGTGTATATAGGAAATAATCACCCCCCCCTTTAAAGTAATCACATTTTGTTGCTTTGCAGCCTAAAATGAAGACAGAAACCGTTTTTGTTTTATCCAGCTGTATTTACTTAGTGCAACTTATAACATCCAAGTGAAAGATATAACACCAACAGGTCAAAAAAATATATTAAAAAAATCAAAAACAGAATCACTGAGTTGGAAAAAAGGATCAACCCTTCCTAAAAATCACTTGTAAACTCAATCAGGTGTAGATAATCACCTTCTCAGGGGCACACAAAGCCATATGACTTTCAACTGTGATCAGCTGTGGTCATTTTGATTAGCTCAGTATGAAAAGTGTTTTTTCTGGAGCATTTCAGTCCCCAATAGTGCAACTGAAGCAAACAATCAACTTTAGGTGGCAAGACACTATCAAAAGATTCCTGGGATAAAGTTGTGGACAGGCACAAGTCAGGAGATGGATACAAAAAAATGTCATAGACTTCACTGTGCTTCTAGGCCTAGAGCAGCGCTGAGGCAGTTGCAGAAATTTATGACAAAGAGTGGTCAATGTGTGCATGTGACAACAATATCACAAATTCCCCACAATTGTGGCTTGTATGGGAGGGTTGCAAGAAAAAAGCCACTTCTCAAGAAAGGCAACATGCAGTCATGACTGAGCTTTGCAAAAACACACCTTGAAGATTCTAAAGGCTACATGGAAAAAGGTGTTATGGTCAGATGAGACTAAAGTGGAATTATTTGGCCTCAAGACAAAACGATGTGTCTGGCTGGAAATCCAATACAGCTCACCATCCAAATAACACCCTTCCTACAGTAAAGCATGGAGGAGGTAATATCCTTTTATGGGGTGTTTCTCTGCAGCAGGGACTGGAGCACTTGTCAGGATAGAAGGAAAATGGATCGGCAAAATACTGTCAAATTCTTGAGGAAAATCTGCTGCCCTCTGCCAGAAAGTTGTCAATGGGAAGAAGGTTCCTTCCAACATGACAATGAGGCCCCTTTCACACGGACGTTCCGTATGTCCGTTTTTCATCCATCCGTTTTCAGATGAAAAACAGACATACATGTATCCCTATGGGATAGCGGATGTCAGAGGATGTCAGCGGATGTCCGTCTCTGCACAATGTGCAAAGACGGACAAGTCATCCGCCGGCTCAGCGGGGATCAACGGAGCGATCTCTGCCGAGCAAGCGGATATTCACGGGGCGGATCATGACGGGATCCGCCCGTGTGAAAGAGCCCTGACCCAAAGCACATAACAAAAATGACCACACAGCGGTTGAAGGAGAAAAAGGGGAATGTCTTTGCATGGCCTAGTCAGAGCCCAGACCCCACTAAAAATCTGAGGAATGACTTGAAGACTGCAGTCCAGAAACGGTCACCATCAAATTTAACTAAACTTAAGCAGTTCTGCAAAGAATAGTGGGCAAATATTGCAAAGTCTAGATGTGCAAAGTTAGTAAAGACATATCCCAACAGACTAAAGGATTTAATTAAAGCAAAAGGCGGTTCAACAAAATACTGACACAAGGGGGTGATCCTTTTTCCAACTCAGTGATTCTGTTTTTTATTTTTTTTATGACATGCTGGTGTTATATGTTTCACTTGGATGTTGTAAGTTGCACTGAGTAAATACAGCTGAAAATAACAAAAACTGTGTCAGTCTTCATTTCAGGCTGCAAAGCAACAAATTGTGATTATTTTAAAGGGGGTGATTCTTTTCTATACCCACTGTATATCATTTTTATTTTCATTCATGGAATTTTGGCCAAAACACTAATAGAGAAATGTTTACAACTAACAGTATGAGACATCTTACAGTCTGGATTAAGTGGTGATCGTAAGATCTAAAGTTAGAGAACAGAAAGTAATTAGAAGGAGGGAAGAGGTAGAATATTATGGTGAGTTTATTGGTGAATAAGATTAACCACTTAAGCCCCGGACCATTTTGCAGCTAAAGGACCAGGCCCCTTTTTGAGATTCGGCACTGTGTCGCTTGAACTGACAATTGCGCGGTCGTGCGACGTGGCTCCCAAACAAAATTGACTTACTTTTTTTCCCACAAATAGAGCTTTCTTTTGGTGGTATTTGATCACCTCTGCGGTTTTTCTTTTTTGCGCTATAAACAAAAATAGAGCGACAATTAAAAAAAAATGCAATATTTGTTACTTTTTGCTATAATAAATATCCCCCAAAAATATGTAATAATTTTTTTTCCTCAGCTTAGGCCGATATGTATTCTGCTACATATTTTTGGTAAAATCGCAATAAGCGTTTATTGATTGGTTTGCGCAAAAGTTGTAGCGTCTACAAAATAGGGGATAATTTTATGGCATTTTTATTAATAATTTTCTTTTAACTAGTAATGGCGGCGATCAGCGATTTTTATCGTGACTGCGACATTATGGCGGACACATCGGACACTTTTGACACCATTTTGGGACCATTGTCATTTTTACAGCGATCAGTGCTATAAAAATGCACTGATTACTGTGAAAATTACACTGGCAGTGAAGGGGTTAACCTGTAGGGGGCACTGAAGGGGTTAAGTGTTTCCTAGGTAGTGATTACTATTGTGTGGGGGCGTGGCTTGGCGTGTGACGTCACTGATCGTCGTTCCCTATGACAGGGAACAGACGATCAGTGACACTCACACTAGGAAGCACGGGGAGAGGTTTGTTTACACTTACCTCTCCCCGTTCTTCAGCTCTGTGACCCGATCGTGGGACACCAGTGGCGATCGGGTCCGCGGGTCCCGCGGGCACGGTCACAGAGCTCAGGACCCGTTCGCGAGCGCACCGGTGGCGGCCCGCGCTCAACTAATGGCTGGGCTTCTTAAAGAGGACGTACCTGTACGTGCTTGTGCCCAGCCGTGCCATTCTGCCGACGTATATTGGCGTGAGGTGGTCCTTAAGTGGTTAACATATTGTTCAAACTATGCACTTCCTAGTATAATACACACTTAGGTTACTTGTCCTCTTCTGGGTCTTTGGGAACATGTTCTCTGACATTATCTTCTGTGGAATAATTTTACGAAAGGATAATTATACTATTATTGACCCTGTCCCCAACTAACCCCCTCATCCTCTCTCAAGTTCATATGAACCCACATAGACTTCAGATCAAGTGTAATACTGACAACATTATATTTAGAAGTAATATTTTCTTTTCTTTTGAGACCTCTTACTATAAGAGCAGTAAGAGCAGTTTAATGTTGTAAAGATAATTTATATTTTTACTCAAATATGCATAGCCACCTTTTGCTTCACATATGCATTTTCTCAAAATTCATAAACTTTGAAATTTTGTTGGTTTTTCGACTTTCCCCTTTACTGAGGCGCCACACTGAAGGGTGAAATAGGCCTGGCAGTGTAAGTATCTTTACATAAGATGATGGTTTGAAGATGGAAGTATTTAGAGTTGCTTATTATATGGGCAGAAATCACAATAGCTATCACCTAGATCAGCCTGTTTCAACTAGGGTGCCCAGGCCTAAATGCCTAAAATTACCCCAAAATTTTACACAAGCCAACGGGTGGATCAAGCCTGCCTTTTGGTAACAGAACGCCACAGCTTTTTATTGTGCCTCTTTACAACCTTCTAGCTGCTGGCATCCTAACAACTAATAATGTCATTGGTTGATAAGGAGGACATTGGGTGCTTGCTCAACACCATCCTTGATTGCCACTCAATGCTGGGACAAAGTCATCCAGCGCCCAGGGCAAAGAAGCCAAACTGCACCCCCCCTCCCCATTTATGATGTGCAAGCTTGGGGGATAATACACTCAGCAGTCACACTCTTTTCAAAATCACTGCCGCTATCACTAGTCCTGTCAGCCTTGTAACAGAAGGAAGGTGCCCTCATCCCTACAGAAAAACCAATATGTCCAGGGCAGCTGTCCCTCTCGCCCTCCCCTTGTCCCGGCCCTGTTGCCACTTCCCTGCCCTTTTCCATCAGCACTGGGGTCACAATAGCTGAGTAAGGGAGAAAAACCAAGGAAGAACAGAAACACTGGAATACTAGTCAGTACCAGTATGCAAAGGTGTATTTGCTTGGGAAGGCTAAATCACCTCTAACGTTGAGTGTCCAACATGTGTTGATGTTGCTGCGATAAGTAAAACTATTTCTTTATTTTTTTTTATTTTTTAATGGGCTGCCTCGAGATTGCGTATGATTTTAAAGGGTGCCTTGACTGAAAAAGGTTGAGAAATATGGACCCAGATATTGATGTCCGCTTGGCTGGTGGATTAAAAAAAAAAAAGAAACTTGCATTACGATACAGAACATTTGTCAGGTAAAACGTCTCATTTATGTATACTTCAAGTGTTTATTTAGCTCTTTGGCTGGAGCTGACCTTTAAAATAAGTATAAAGAGGTCTATTGGAAGCATAAATATTGTTTAATAACAATTTGGCTAAAGAACTACCTGAAATTGTTGTAAAGTAATAGGTCAGATAGAAAATCAGGTACTTGTTTTATCAGTGTACCATTTACAGATCATTGCACACCCCATCCCGTGACACCAATGACTCTGGAGTGCTGACAGAAGCGCTGACATTGCATACATTTTATGTTGTTTTCCTTTCTCCCTGCTTTTATTCGAAATTGCTTTCTGGCTATATTTCTTCTTTGCCTGCTTTTTATTGTGTTTTCTTCAATGTAAAGCTCGTTCCGGGCAGAAGAACAGAACAGCAAGGGAGCAAAAGGAAGGAGAGTATGTGCAGTTTGGAAATGGGGCATTGAAATGAACCAGTTGCCTATCTCAAATCACAGGTTAATTTTAAAGCTGTTCACATTCACATGCAACCCCCCCCAAAAAAAAAACTAACAACATATAGATTTCCTGTAATATTGAAAACTGAAAAAGGAGGTAGAGAATTTATTCCCTGTGAGTAATTTTAAAAATGTGTTCCTGATATCTGTACGTTATAACATGTGCTTCTCTGGATAGTAGCTGGTGAAATCATATTACATAGAACCCGATAAGACTTTGACCTGCTTTTAGTTACATGGAGAGCAGCTCGTCTATACATTACATGTGCTCCTGCACTACATCAGCCTGCTTCCTGACCACCCAGATTTCATAAAACATTTCAAAAGACATTAGAGAAAGCTCTTATTGCAGCATGGGAGCAGAGCTTATTTTCTTGGTTCAGATTTGGTATGCTATGAATTGCTGAATGGGATGGGAGAGTCCACAGAGAAACCCTTTCATATATGAAGGCAACTAGAAACACATAGACACTAGAGTTGGGCGAACGGTTTGGGCCGAGCATCAGTTCGGGACGAACATTGGCTGTTCGCCCCATTCAGGGAACACCAGAATTTGCAGGGTGATCGGCGGGTGTTCGCCCTGCCAAACGTCCTGCAACGCACTGCGGGTTGCACAGTGCATTTTGCTCCCTGATTGGGCGAAGCTTTACCCAATCAGGGTGCAGTATAAAGCTGGTTGTGAAGAAGCAAGGCTGGGAAGCCATGAGTCATCAGCTGTCAATGGGCTTCCCTGCTGACAGCTGAGTAAAAAGAAAAAAATTACTGGTAAAAACAAATTAAAAAAAAAGGGTCTGGTATGGATTTTAGGGTGAACCCCACGCCAAAAATAAAAAATAAAAAAAAACAGCCAAATCCATACCAGACAATTATCTGGGCACGCAAGACCCAAAGGGCCTGGTATGGATTGGGGGACCCCCATGCCATTTTTTATTCCACTTTTTTATTGCCAGCAATGTTTTTTTTATTCAGCTCATCAGTTGTTAAGGATGCAGTAGCTGCCTTCCCGGCCCCGCTCCTGAACAACCAGCTTTCACTGTGCCCTTATTGGGCAAAGCTTTGCTCAATCAGGGCTTATAATGCACTGTGCAACTCGCAGTGCATTGTGGGGCGCAAATTTGGGTGTTCGCCAAAGTGGCGAACAGGCGATGTTCAGGCTGAACTTTTGCTCGACCCGAACCTTTTATTTTTTTGTTTGTGGGGGAAGATATCCATATTTGTATATATTAGTTATTAGTATTAGTAATTAAACATGTATTTATATGACAGGAATTCTTATTAATAATAATTCATGTACATAGCTCATCTTTAAATTCACAGATCATTACATTAACATACACATATAAAACATTAAGTTTATATTGCACTGTCGCTATCCATCTGAGAAATTATTGGCTTATGGTAAAATGTACTGTTTCACATGCCATGGAGAAGGCATTTCGATATTTCAAAGGTTGAATGCTGCTTGGCAGTGTAGCGAAAGTGACCTCCACAGGGCACACAGTTAAATCAGACTTTGCAGACAGGTGATTTCATGTGAAAGGACAAAGAAAAATGAAGCTGTCGTGAATTCAAACCGCTAAAGCTTAGTCATTTGGTCATATCCCACTGAGACTTAATCATTCCCCTTTATTACTTCACTTATTAGTAAACATAACATTACCCAGAAGTTGGAAAGATTAATAGAAGCCCCATGCTTTATTCAATTGAGCAGGTTTCATATGAAATTGGGTTATAGTTGGTTATTTATGTAATATAACATAAGGTAATTTTTTCCAGTAACATCTTCTTGATTTCACGATTAACAAATGCAGAGTATTTTCTGACTTTTATGCCGCGTACACACGATCATTATTCACGGCGGTTGAAAAAACGCCGTGAATAATGTCATTAAAAACGAGGGAACAGCTTGTTCCCCACACACGGTCGTTTTTCACGTCGTTTTTTCTCTTGTTGAGAAAAACGACCGTCTGTGGGCTCCGCGGCAGTGATTCCCTATGGGAAACACTGCCGCGGAAAACATGTCGAAAAAAACGATGAGAAAAATTAGAACATGTTCTAATTTTTCTCGTCATTTTTAATGCCGTTTTTCTCATCGAAAAAAACGACAGAAAGCCCACAGACTATCGTTTTTCTCGTCGAATGGGAAAAATGTCGTTTTTCTCTACGAGAAAAACGGCCGTGTGTACGCGGCTTTAGGATCAAAACCGGCAGGCCCAAATATCAGCTTTTCTGAGCATCGTTAAAGAAAACCTGTCATGGCAGAAATAGGGAGGCTTTCAATGCTGAGCCTCTCCTTCTAAAAATGCTTTCTGATGTGGCTGTTGTTCCTCCTGCCAACTTGTACTTTTTGTAACAACATAGGAGTCAGTAGGAAGAACTACCGTGTGTGGTTACATTTTTATTAAATTTTAAATTTTTGCTGTTTAACCACTTCAATACCATGCACTTATACAGCTTCCTGCCCAAGCCAATTTTGAGCTTTCAGCGCTGTCGCAATTTGAATGACAATTGCGCGGCCATGCTACACTGTACCCAAACAAATTTTTTATCATTTTGTTCCCACAAATAGAGCTCTCTTTCAGTGGTATTTGATCGCCTCTGCGATTTTAATTTTTTGCGCAACAAATAAAAAAAGAGCGAAAATTTTAAAAAAAACTATGTTTTTCTTTGTTTCTGTTAATTTTTTTTGTAAATAAGTACCTTTTTTACTTCAATGACGGGCACTGATAAGGCGGCACTGAAGGGCACTGATAAGGTGACACTGATGGGCACCGATGAGGTGGCACCAATGAGGTGGCACTGATGAGGTGGCACTGATGGGCACTGATGATGGGCACTGATAGGCGGCACTGATGGGCACTGATATGTGGCACTGGTATGCGGCACTGATGGGCACTCATAGGCGGCACTGATTGGCACTCATAGGTGGTACTGATTGGCACTCATAGGCGGCACTGATTGGCACTCATAGGCGGCACTAATGGGCACTTTTAGGTGGCACTGATGGGCACTTATGGGTGGCACTGATAGGTGGCACGGACGGGCACTGATAGGTGGGCACTTATGGGCACAGATGGACACGGATGGGCACTGATAGGTGGCACTGATGGACACTAGTAGGTGGCACTGATGGACACTAGTAGGTGGCACTGGTGACACTGCTGCCTAGCAATGCCAGCCACCACACATTTGTTTCTTGACATGATCGTGCCAGTCAGTGCCCATGTGTGGGCACTGATTGGCATATTTTTTTATATATATATATATATTTTTTTTACTACATGGGGGCCATCCACATGCTTAGGGCTTCCCTGGTGGTCCTTGGGGGCTTCCCTGGTGGTCCGGTGTGGGTATCCGAGGGGGGGCTGCGCTGATAAACAATCAGCGTGAACCCCCCCTGTCAGAAGAGCCGCCGATCGGCTCTCCTCTACTCGCGTCTGTCAGACGCGAGTGAGGAAGAGCCGATCAACGGCTCTTCCTGTTTACTTCCTGATCAGCCGTGATTCGACACGGCTGATCACATGGTAAAAAGCCTCCGACGGAGGCTTTTTACCGAGATCAGTGTAGCGGTGGGTCAGACTGACCCACCGCTCCACCGATCGCCGCGATGCGCGCCCCCCCGGGCGCGCGGCGGCTGTTATCCCGCAGGACGTCATATGACGTCCAGTGTGGATAACAGAACCACTTCCCGGACGTCAATTTGCTATTGACTGGGCGGGAAGTGGTTAAAAACAAAAAAACAAAAATCTCAGTTTCCTTGCAATACAAATTTGAAATACTGCATATTTTGATTCACAGCCAGGGGTTGGAGCTCTAAACTCTTTTTTACATGTTTTACATGCCTTTTCTATTAGCTGCTCTGTTGCAAAACAACCATTATTTACAGAGCTTTATAGCTCAAGTTCAAAAATAACAATATGCAGCTCAAATATACAGTCATAGAAATGACCATCACTTCTCTCCTTTGCCTACCTGCTGTGTTAAAACCTGCTCTGTTAAAAAAGAGATTAGACTTAAGCGATTCGTTTCGTACGAATCAAAAATTCATACGAATTTCCAAAAATTCGTACATTCGGAAGCATCCGAAATACAAATTTATATTCTTTCGTTGACGAATTTCGTTTCGGGAGTGGGAGACTGCTCAGCCTGGTACTGGTAGTCGATGGGAGATTCAGAATTGGACAAAATAAAAATGTTTGTTAATATCGTTTTATTATTGTCATAATAATTACGATTATTTGTTATGATGAAGTTAAAAACCCAGGAAGTCAGCGCAGCACAGGGATGATGCTGATTCTGCTAGCTGCAGTATAATCAGTATATATTGTGACAGCAGGAAGGTAAAGTCACCTGGTTGCATCCAGGGGGGTAGATATATTTCGCCCAGATTCAGGCTTTACGCCGACTTATACAACTAGGTGGAGAGTTGTATAAGCCCAGCTAAGGCTAGTGGGCTCATGGATGACTCATACCTCTAGGGAGAGGGCTGGGCGTCGTACAGACAGGGAGTTGATGAGGCCAGCTGAAGCTTGTCAGCTCATTTAGGCCTCTATAAAAACTCCCAGATTCATTAGGTGTTAGCTCATGCCTGGACCCAGACCTGTGTGGACTGTCTAGGGAGAGTGAACCCCTGTGCGGTGAGACAAAAGCCTGTGTGGCTATTTGCTTGGACATTTAAAACCAGGGACTTAGGGACTAGGACAGCACTAGGCTGATCCCAGTTGTTAGTTAGGAAACCTGTATGTTTAGTCAGAGGTCAAGTTGACCAGGATTTATTTTGTTTATATGTTTCTTTTGGCTTTGCTGTGTTTTGTCACTGTAAATAGAAAATAAACCGCACCTTTTTTTTTTGATTTTGAAAACCACAACCTCCGTTTGCTGGGCCTGTTTTTGTGTGGGGAGCCCATCCCGGGGGTCACACACACCCGCTGCCGAGCTAACCCCCTCACAGTTGGTGGAGAATTCGGGCAGTTTTTTTTAAGCCAGCATGGAGGAGATACTGAAGCAGCTGGCTCTAGCAAATGCCAATCAACAGCAGACAAATGCAGGTTTGCAAAAGAGCCTTGCAGCTCATCAACAGAGCCTTGCAGCCCAGCAGCAAGCTCACCAACAGAGTCTGGAAGCTCAGCAACAAGCCCAGCAGCAATCTGAGGCCCGCTTCATAGACCTGTTACAGAAGCAAGAGCAGAGACTACAACAAATGGAAGCAGTAATGCAGCAACGTCCGCAGACCAGTGAGGAAAGCCGTCCCACTAATACCGCGTCCTTTGGGGTGAGCCGTTTATTGACAAAAATGACTGGAGAGGATGATCCAGAGGTATTTTTGACCACATTTGAAAGGACTGCTGAAAGAGAAAAGTGGCCTGAGGAGCAGTGGGCTGGACTGGTGGCTCCTCTGTTAACTGGTGAATCGCAGAAGGCTTACTATGACCTAGAGCCTGACCAAGCAAAAGACTATGTGATGCTAAAAGCTGAGATATTGGCAAGGCTGGGTGTCACCCAGGCTGTCCGGGCTCAGCGTGTGCATAACTGGACTTTCCAGCTTGGAAAACCCCCCAGGTCTCAAATGTATGATCTCATTCACCTGAGCAGAAAGTGGCTACAGCCAGAGACTTTGTCCGCACCAAAGATTGTGGAACGTGTTGTAATGGATCGGTTTTTGAGAGCTCTTCCTACTGCCATCCAAAAGTGGGTAAGCCATGGAGACCCAGAGACGGCCGATGGTCTTGTGGATCGTGTGGAGAAATACTTGGCTACAGAGAACCTGACGGCCTCTTCCAGAGACACTCGGACTTTCCACCCTAAGACCAGACCATCCCCAGGGGCGGATAAGAGGATTCCAAGGGGTAAGGGTGGAGAGAGTGAGAGGGTGGGAGCTCTACCCCAAGTTTGGCGAGAACAGCCTGGGAAATCAGCGGCTCAAGAGGCGGCAAGAAGGATCGTTTGCTACCGCTGCCGGCAAGCGGGACCTATTGCAGCCAATTGCCCGGTTGTGGAGGAACCCATGCAGTGTGACTTTCTGACGGGCAGACGTCAGTCGCTGTGTGCGACAGTCGCATGCACTGCCATTCGAGGAATTGAGAAACATTTATGCAAAATGTGTGTTAATGGTAGAAATGTTGTGGTATTGCTGGATTCAGGTAGCCTTGTGACCCTGATAAAGGCTGAGTTAGTTAAAACAGAGGTCTCTGGGAATAGCAAGGTAGCTGTTATTTGTGTGCATGGGGACACCCGAGAGTATCCAGTGACTACAGTGTGTTTCGAGACCCCCAAAGGTACCCTCTCTCATCCAGTGGGCTTAGTATCTCAGTTACCGTATGACGCCATTGTGGGAAGGGATTTTCCGAAGTTCTGGGAACTGTGGGATGATCCTGAGCCCCCCACTGGTGCCCCTATGTACCAGGAATGTGATAGCCAGAACTCCCCTGAGAGTGGTGAGGACTCTCCGGAATTTCCCTTATCAGTATTGGCAGGGGAGACTCAAGAAACTGGAGAGGAGCCCACCTCCTCAGACGAAAACCTACCGTCTGTGGAGTTTTCTGATCTTGAGGTTCACAGGGAAAACTTTGCCACAGAACAGTTGAAAGACCCCGCCCTAATAAAGGCACGCGAAAACGTAGTGAAAATAGATGGCGAGTTAGTGAACCCAGATAATACCTGCACTTACCCATACTTCAGCGTAGAGAAGGACCTACTGTATCGGGTGGCAAAAAGGGCAGAAGAAACCGTTGAGCAGCTTGTGGTGCCCAAACCTTACAGGAAGTTGGTGTTGGAGTTGGCCCATGGGCACATTCTTGGAGGTCATCTGGGGACAGAGAAAACCCGAGAGAGGGTATTACAGAGATTCTATTGGCCGGGGGTGATGAAGGACATAGAAAATTATTGTTCCTCCTGCCCTGTGTGTCAGAGGTCGGCCCCGATGCCGCATTTCCGTAGCCCGCTGGTCCCTCTACCCATCATTGAGGTCCCGTTTGAGAGGATCGCCATGGATTTGGTAGGTCCTATAATCAAGTCCGCTAGGGGGCACCAGTACATATTAGTTATAATGGACTATGCCACCCGTTATCCAGAAGCGATCCCTCTCTGAAATACCTCGGCCAAAACCATAGCCAAAGAGCTATCTCTTGTGTTTAGCCGGGTGGGTATTTGTAAAGAACTGCTTACGGACCAAGGTACACCCTTCATGTCCCGGGTTATGAAGGAGCTGTGTAAATTGTTCAAAGTGACGCAATTACATACATCTGTGTATCACCCCCAAACCGATGGGCTGGTTGAAAGATTCAACAAAACCCTAAAACAAATGTTGAAGAAAGTGGTGGATAGAGATGGAAAGGATTGGGACTGTCTACTTCCTTATCTGATGTTTGCTATTAGGGAGGTGCCCCAATCCTCTACGGGATTCTCCCCCTTTGAGTTACTGTATGGGAGACACCCAAGAGGGCTGTTGGATATTGCCAAGGAAACTTGGGAAAGTGAGAGTTCTCCCCACAGGAGTGTGATTGAGCATGTCGCCCTGATGCAAGACCGAATTGCACAGGTAATGCCCATCGTGAAGGAACATTTGGCCCAAGCGCAGTTAGCACAGCAGAGAGTGTACAACCGTGGAGCCAAGACCCGTACCTTTTCCCCGGGGGATAGGATACTGGTACTTGTCCCTACGGTTGAAAGTAAATTCCTTGCCAAATGGCAAGGCCCCTACGAGATAATGGAAAAAGTGAGCGAAGTGAATTACAAGGTCAGACAACCAGGAAGGCGAAAGCCCGAACAGATCTATCACGTTAATCTGTTGAAAGCCTGGAGGGATAGAGAGTCCCTAGTCGCAGACACTTGGTCACCAGCTCAAACTGGTTGCGTGATTCCTGAGGTTGGAATAGCAGCCACCTTGTCACAACCCCAACAACAGGAGGTTAAGGAGTTTGTGCTTCGCAACAAGGAGGTATTCTCTGAGCTGCCGGGACAAACATCTGGGGTAGAGCATGACATCATTACCCCGCCCGGTGAAAGGGTGAAGTTAAAACCCTATCGGATCCCAGAGGCCCAACGGGAGGCAATACGGGAGGAAGTACAGAAAATGCTGAACTTAGGGGTGATAGAGGAGTCCCAAAGTGATTGGTCTAGTCCCATTGTGTTGGTGCCTAAACCGGATGGGAGCTGGCGATTTTGTAACGATTTTCGTCAGTTGAACAAAGTTACAAAATTTGACACCTACCCCATGCCACGTATAGATGAGTTGATCGACCGGCTGGGAACAGCCCGATACATGACGACTCTTGACCTCACAAAAGGGTATTGGCAAATCCCCCTGGCCAAATTGGCCAAAGAGAAAACCGCATTTGTAACCCCAGACGGGGCGTTCCAATATAAAAGAATGCCGTTCGGGTTACAGAATGCGCCGGCCACATTCCAGCGGAAAATGGACCAGATGCTGAGGCCCCATCGGAAGTATGCTGCGGCTTACCTGGATGACGTAATTGTCCATAGCACAGATTGGGCCTCACATCTGCCAAAAGTGCAAGCAGTCCTGGACTCTGTTCGGGAAGCGGGGTTTACGGCTAACCCCAAGAAGTGTACCATTGGGCAGGAGGAGGCCAAATATCTTGGGTACACCATTGGGAGGGGAGTAATAAAACCCCAACTCAACAAAGTCGAGGCCATCCAGAGTTGGCCACGTCCCAACAGCAAGAAGCAGGTACGAGCCTTTCTGGGAATCGCTGGGTATTATCGGCGATTCATTCCCCACTTTGCTTCTAAGGCTGTGCCCCTAACCAACCTAACGAAGGGGAAAGGGTCGGTCATGATTAAATGGACCCCCGAGGCTGAGGCAGCATTCCAATTCTTGAAACAAGCCTTATGTAGCCAGCCAGTGTTGTACTCACCCGACTTCTCTAAAGACTTTGTCGTACAAAGTGATGCGTCAGATGTGGGGTTAGGAGCAGTATTGTCCCAGGTCTGGAACGGGGAAGAGCACCCAGTCATTTACCACAGCAGGAAGTTGAAGTCCCATGAGGTAAATTACGCCACCGTTGAAAAGGAGTGTTTAGCGGTGAAGTGGGCTCTAGATTCCCTTCGGTACTACCTGCTAGGTAGGCACTTTGACATGGTTACGGATCACGCTCCGTTAAAGTGGATGGCTCAAAACAAGGAAACAAATAGAAGAGTGAATAGGTGGTTCCTGGCCCTCCAGGAATTCAACTTCACAGTAAAGCATCGCCCTGGCGTTCAAATGGGGAATGTGGATGCTTTGTCTCGAGTACATGAATGCCTGATTGCTGGTGTTCCAACCCCGAGGTTAAAACAAGAGGGGGGGGTATGTGACAGCAGGAAGGTAAAGTCACCTGGTTGCATCCAGGGGGGTAGATATATTTCGCCCAGATTCAGGCTTTACGCCGACTTATACAACTAGGTGGAGAGTTGTATAAGCCCAGCTAAGGCTAGTGGGCTCATGGATGACTCATACCTCTAGGGAGAGGGCTGGGCGTCGTACAGACAGGGAGTTGATGAGGCCAGCGGAAGCTTGTCAGCTCATTTAGGCCTCTATAAAAACTCCCAGATTCATTAGGTGTTAGCTCATGCCTGGACCCAGACCTGTGTGGACTGTCTAGGGAGAGTGAACCCCTGTGCGGTGAGACAAAAGCCTGTGTGGCTATTTGCTTGGACATTTAAAACCAGGGACTTAGGGACTAGGACAGCACTAGGCTGATCCCAGTTGTTAGTTAGGAAACCTGTATGTTTAGTCAGAGGTCAAGTTGACCAGGATTTATTTTGTTTATATGTTTCTTTTGGCTTTGCTGTGTTTTGTCACTGTAAATAGAAAATAAACCGCACCTTTTTTTTTTGATTTTGAAAACCACAACCTCCGTTTGCTGGGCCTGTTTTTGTGTGGGGAGCCCATCCCGGGGGTCACACACACCCGCTGCCGAGCTAACCCCCTCACAATATATACATCATAGCTTTGTGCAGCTACATCTCCCTGCAGGCAATTAGTATGTCTGGAAGGACAACAAGGAGAGGCAGACAGTCACGAGCCAATAAAAGAGGGCAAGCAGGCTCTGTGTCTAGAGGCAACAGTGCTGGTCATGGACACGGTGCATCCTCATCAGCACGTGGCCGTGGGACACGCTTGTCCTTTTTTTTGGCAGCTGGCCGTGTCGAGCCGCAACATGCCGAAGACTTGGTAGAGTGGATGACCAAGCCGTCCTCATCCTCCTCATCCTCTCTCACCCAGGCTCAGGGTACTTTGTCTGGCAAAGCAGCTGCCAAAGCGGCCTCTTCCCTCGGCTCAATGGCATCAGTCACTCCTTCCCTAGCCCCACCATGTCCTCCTGAGGAGTCCCCCGAACTGTTTGACCACAGTGTTGGGTACATACTTCAGAAGGATGCCCAGCGTTTTGAAGGCTCCGATGATGGTACCCAGCTAGAGGAAGGCAGTATCGTGAGCCCAGAGAGAGGGGGTGCCCAAGAAGGACAGCAATCTGGCAGTCATGTTCCCCCAGCTGCAGCATATTGCCAGGTTTGCTACAGTGATGAGGAGGGAGGGGATGATGAGGTCACGGACTCTACGTGGGTGCCTGATAGGAAAGAGGAGGAGGAGGAGGAGGAGGAGGAGGCACATCTCCAATGAGGCAGGATGCCCTCCAGGGGCCAGCTTAAGGGCAGGACACTGACAGCATCCCACCGCAGAGCTCCGCATGTGTAGGCTGCTGCTGTCTCTGCGCGTTATTCCAAAAGTTCTTTGGTGTGGGCCTTTTTTGAGACGAGTGCATCAGATTGCGGCACTGCTATTTGCAAAATATGTCTCAGGCGTATCTCGCGTGGCCAAAACATCACCCACTTGGGCACCACATGCTTGATCAGACATATGTCGACCTGCCATGCAGTTCATTGGCAAGCACACCTAAAAGACCCACACCAAAGAACAAAGCGGACCTCTCCTTGCTCCTCATCAGCTGGGATCTCCAACCCCACTATACCCTCAGTCCTCTCTGAAACCTGCACTGAGAGGAATGAAGGTGTAGAATTAGGTGTGTCACAACCAAGTACTTGCAGGCAATCTGCTATCGGTACACCAACATCAGATTGTACCAGGCAAAATTCCCTGCCCCAGCTGCTGCACCGCCGAAAGAAGTTCGCTCCCAGCCATCCACATGCCCAGCAGTTGAATGCTAGCTTGGCTAAAATGCTAGCACTTCAACTGCTGCCTTTTCAGTTGGTAGACTCTGTCCCCTTCCGTGAGTTTGTGGAATGTGCGGTTCCTCAGTGGCAGGTTCCCAAACGCCACTTTTTCTCACGGAAGGAGATTCCGGCTCTCTACCGGCATGTGGAAGGCAATGTCTTGGCCTCACTGGACATGGCAGTCAGCGGTAAGGTGTGCATATTACCGCTGACTCATGGTCCAGCAGGCATGGACAGGGACATTACCTATCTTTCACGGTGCATTGGGTGACTCTGCTGGCAGCTGGGAAGGATGCAGGACAAGGTGCAGTAGTGTTGGAGGTTGTTCTGCCACCACACCTCCAAAATGCTACTACTGGTGATTCTGACACACCTCTCTCCTCCACCCCCTCCTCTTCTTCCTCCTCCATGGCCTCTTCCTGTGCTTTGTCCTCGGAACCAGCGGTGCTCCGTAGGCGTTCAAGAGGCTATGCAAGTATGCAGGCAAAGAGATGCCATGCGGTGCTTGAGCTGGTATGCTTGGGGGACAGGAGCCACACTGGGGCAGATATTCTGTCAGCTCTGCAGGGGCAGGCTCAGAGGTGGTTGACGCCATGCCAGCTTAAGCCAGGAATGGTGGTTTCCGACAATGGCACCAACCTCCTCTCCGCCCTCCGACAAGGACACCTGACCCATGTGCCCTGTTTGGCTCACGTCCTTAACTTGGTGGTGCAGCAGTTCTTGGGCAGGTACCCAGGCTTACAGAATGTCCTGAGGCAGGCCAGGAAAGTCTGTGTGCATTTCCGCCAGTCATATAATGCCAGTGCTTGGCTGGCTGACCTGCAAAAGGAATTTAACCTGCCCAAGAACCGCCTAATCTGTGACATGCCCACCAGGTGGAACTCAACGTTGGCCATGCTGCAGTGGCTGAACACGCAGCAGAGGGCCATCAATAAGTATCTGTGCCAATATGGCACCAGGACAGAGTCAGGGGTGCTTGTTTTTTTTTTTGCCACGCCAATGGGTCATGATCAGGGATGCATGCACTGTCCTGGCAACATTTGAGGAGGCCACGAGGATGGTGAGCAGTGACAGTGCATGCATCAGTGACACTGTCCCTCTTGTCCACCTGTTGGAGCATACGCTGCGTGGAATAATGGACAGGGCACTTGAGGCAGAACAGAGGGAGGAAGAGGAGGACTTCCTTACCTCTCAAGGCCGCCTGCTGGCCCGCCTATCACACAGGAAGAGGACGAGGAGGAGGAGGATTGTGTCAGCATGGAGGTGGAGCCTAGAACTCAGTATCAGCAGAAGTCTTCAAGGGATCAATTACAGTCCCAAGACACCCATGGACTTGCACGTGTCTGGGAGGAGGTGGCTGCGGATCATGTCATCCTGAGTGTCCCAGAGGACTCCGGACCGAATGCCTCAGCAAACCTACGCTGCATGGCCTCCCTGATCCTGCAAAGCCTGTGGAAGGATCCTCGTATTCGTGCTATCAAGGAGAGGGATCATTACTGGCTGGCAACCCTTCTTGATCCACGTTACAAGGGTAAGGTTGCGGACCTTATTTTGCCGTCGCAGAGGGAGCAGAGGATGAAACATCTTCGGGAGGCCTTGCAAAAAGGTCTGTGCAATGCGTTCCCAGAGTCTGGGAGGTTACAAATTGGTCCTGGACCTGGACAACGTGTTGCTGAGGCTTCAGTCAGTCAAAGAAGGAGCGGTGGAGAAGGTGGCCGTCTGACCGATGCGTTCAGACAATCTTTTAGTCCACAGCCCCAAGGTATGATCGGTTCCAGCAACCATCGCCAGCGTCTGGTTTACATGGTGCAGGAATACCTAGGGGCAAGATCAGACTTGGACGCCTTTCCCACCGAAAATCCTCTAGGTTACTGGGTCTTGAGGATGGATCACTGGCCAGAGCTTGCACAGAATGCAATTGAGCTACTGGACTGTCCTGCATCCAGCGTTCTTTCGGAACGCACATTCAGTGCTGCTAGAGGCTTTGTAACTGATCACAAGGTGCACCTCTCCACCGACTCTGTCGATCGACTGACCTTCATAAAAATGAATCAGTCTTGGATCACCATCAGCTACCAAGCACCTGATGCTGATGTAACCAAATAATGTCAGATCCCTTCAAGACTATGCTGATGCTGAGTGACTATCCTGTTATGCTGAGTGACTATCCTCTTCCTCCTCAATGATTATGCTGATAGCTTGTAAGAACATTTTTGGTTCTGGGCACCGCCACCAGTGGCTAAGGCCCAATTTTTCAGCCCCTGTTAAACAGGGGCTTGTAATTACAATTTTTGATACAATACTTTGCAGCAGGGCTCATTCCTGCGCTCCAACTAGAGTATCTGTGAGGGGTTGCAGTGTTGTGGCACCAGTGCCTAAGGCCCAATTTTTATGCCCCTGTTCAACAGGGGCATGTAATTACAATTCTTGATCTAATATTTCACAGCTGGGCCCATCCCTGCGCCCACCAAGAGTAACTGTGAGGACTTACAGTGTTGTGGCACCAGCACCACCACCACCAAAGGCCCAATTTTTCCTACCACTGTTCAGCAATGGCATGTAATTACAATTTTTTATATAATAGTTCACAGCAGGGTGTTCCAGCGCCCACCAAGAGTAACTGTGAGGGCTTACAGTGTTGTGGCAACACCAACACCTAAGGGCCAAATGTCTGCAGAGTATATACGGCAGGTCCCTACTTTCAAACATCCAACTTACAAATGACTCCTACTTGCAAACGGAATGAGACAACAGGAAGTGAGAGGAAATCTACCCCTAGGAAGGGAAGTTAATATGGGAAAAGGTGTCTACTGATGCTTTATCACCAATCCTTGTTTCACTAAAAACCCCACATTTTCTAAAAACATTTGTCATTGGGACGGAAAGTGAGGTGAAATGTTCTGAACAGGGGCACAGACAGCAAAACAAATGTTACAGGGGTGATAACCCTTCCCTATGTTTTCCAAAAAGCTTAAAAATAGATTTTTTGGCTGGAGCTACACTTTAAAAATGTACCAGTTCAAAATTACCATCAGATTCTATGTAACAACAAACCTACAGTCCCTGTCTTGTTTACACCGCCTGTATACTGCTGTTCAGAGTATATAGGGCCTGGGGGCCCCACGCCTTTCCTTTTTTTAATTTGGGTGCAGGATTCCCCTTAATACCCATACAAGACCCAAAGGGGCTGGTAATGGGCTGGGTGGGGGGGTATTCATGCCATTTTTCTCAATGATTTTCATCCATATTGCCGGGATCAGACATTACATTAAAGCCGCAAGCAGTTTTAAATTATTTTTTTTCCTTTAGAAATGTCATTTCGTGCAGGGACAGTTCTAAACACAGGAAACATGTGCCACTTCACAGGCATAATATAGACACCCCCCCAGGTACGATATTTAACCGCTTGTCAACCGCCCACCGTCAAATGACAGCGGGCGGAAGACCCTGTTGTTCTGGGCGGACTTCATATGACATGATCGCCTTCAGAAGCCACTAGGGGGCACGCGCGTGCCGCCGGCGGCGCGCACGCGTGCCCGCCTTGTCACTGGGGACCCGATGCACATTCCCGGCGGCCGCGATGGCCGCCGGGCACCCGCGATTGCCCAGTAACTGAGCAGGACCATGGATCTGTGTGTGTAAGCACACAAATCCACTTCCTGTCAGGGAGAGGAGACCGATGGTGTGTCCCTTGTACATAGGGACAACCATCGGTCACCTCCCCCAGTCAGTCCCCTCCCCCCACAATAAGAATTACAATCTAGGGAACACATTTAACCCCTTGATCGCCCCCTAGTGTTAACCCCTTTCATGCCAGTCATATTTATACAGTAATCAATGCATTTTTATAGCAGGGATCGCTGTATAAATGTGAATGGTCCCAAAAATGTGTCAAAAGTGTCCGATGTGTCCGCCGCAATATGGCAGTCACGATAAAAATCGCTGATCGCCGCCATTACTAGTAAAAAAAATAAAAATAATAAAAATGCTATAATCTATCCCCTTTTTTGTAGCTGCTATAACTTTTGCGCAAACAATCAATATACGCTTATTGTGATTGTTTTTTTACCAAAAATATGTAGAAGAATAAGTATCGGCCTAAACTGTAAAAAAAAATAGTTTTTTTATAGATTTTTTGGGGATATTTATTATAGCAAAAAGTAAAAAATATTGCATTTTTTTCAAAATTGTCGCTCTATTTTTGTTTATAGCGCAAAAAATTTAAACCGCAGAGGTGATCAAATACCACCAAAGGAAAGCTCTATTTGTGGGGAAAAATTATAAAAAATTCATTTGGGTACAGCGTTGCATGACCGCGCAATTGTCATTCAAATTGTGACAGCACTGAAAGCTAAAAAATAGCTTGGGCAGGAAGGGGGTGAAAGTGCCCTGTAGGCATGTGGTTAAAGGAATATTTCACTTTTTTTTTTCACTTTAAGCATCATTAAAATCACTGCTCCCGAAAAATGGCCGTTTTTAAAACTTTTTTTGCATTAATACATGTCCCCTGGGGCAGGACCCGGGTCCCCAAACACTTTTTAGGACAATAACTTGCATATTAGCCATTATAATTAGCACTTTTGATTTCGAACGTTCGAGTCCCATAGACTTTAACGCGGTTCTAAAGTTCGCGCAAACTTTCGGTCTGTTCGCAGGTTTTGCTGCAAACCGAATCGGAGGGTGTTCGGCTCATCCCTAACAGTGAAGATAGTTCTCCCCAATGTGGCAAAAATGGCAAAAAAGTGACAGGGGTTTTACCCATTCTCTGCTCTACCCAACACAAAAAAGGTTTTGAATTTATATTTACTTTACATTTTCCAACTATGTAATAAAAAGCTGCAAGAAAGTCAAGAACTCACAATATCACTCAGAGTTTAGACGCTGCTTGCAAAATTAATTTAAAATCCAGTATCAGACAAACCTGGATAAAACATGTGAACTGTATGTAATTTATGTTTGAGCTTGTTCAGCTCTTTTCCCTATGACAAATTGCCTTTAAAGAGGAAGTAAACCCTGATGGATTTTACTTCCCCTTTTGTTCCCTGCAAAGTAAAAGCATAATGGGCTCTTATGCATCGGATACTAGACCATTATGTGCCACTTACCTGCAAACCAAGCCCGCGATATCCCCGGTGTCCCCACTGGGGGCTGCATTCATCTTCACCCCTCTTCCTTCCCGGGCCGTGGATCCCGACTCTGTGACTGGCCGGAGTTGCGTGACGTTACTCCTGCGCATGCACGTGGAGGCTGACAATCACGGCATGGGCCCTGTAGAAACAGCCACGATCGTGCCTTTTCTTCAGTGCGTATGCGCCGATGACGTTGGCGCAAGTGTATATGGTAAGTATTTCCTAAACCGTGCAGGTTTAGGAAATATTTCCGGTACCTAGAGGTAAGCCTTATTATAGGCTTACCTGTAGGTAAAAGTGGTATGTAAGGGTTTACAACCACTTTAATTTACTGTAGTTCAGGATGGAGAACCCTTGACCCTCTGTCTGGACAGTGCTGATTGGCCCTGTGCTGATCACGTGCACTCTCCCAAGAAAAAAAGAAAAACTGTCAAGCAATACACACCAAACTTAGCAAGTGCAGCTTGTTCCCTAGCCTCTGTACTATCAGGATATTGATTGGGGACTGGAAGAAGGGGGGATCAGAGGAGACAGGATTAAACAGCCCTTTTACACAATGCAGAGGATTAACCCTTTAGGTTCCACAGTGAGTATAACAAGCACGCTTTACTGCATAAACAGACTGATTTTACTGTTGTGGGTTTAGTAACACTGTAAAAAAAGAAAAAAAAACAAACAAACAAACAAGGGTTAACCAAAAGTATGTGATTTTTTGTGTTTGTGCTGGTAAATGAAACAGTTGTCATGTATGAATTTCGATTACCATATATACTCGAGTATAAGCCGAGATTTTCAGCACATTTTTTTGTGCTGAAAATGCCCCCCTCAGCTTATACTCGAGTCACCTTTTTGCGCCTGATCTTCTGGATTTTGGGGACCCGGTACCGGCCGGCCGTAGGTCCCCTGGACCCCAAACTTGGCACACATATAGCACCACTCTTCCTCTACAAGTGTGAAAAGTTTGCTGTCTGGAGGACCTACGTCTGGGGAGCACCGATTTTTTTAAACCCGGGGACCCCTTCCATATACTCCCATGTTAAAAGTCTAGTCATGGACACAGTGAGGCATGGGCACAGTGAGGCATGGACACAGTGAGGCACGGACACAGTGAGGCACAGACACAGTGAGGCATGGGCACAGTGAGGCATGGGCACAGTGAGGCATGGGCACAGTGAGGCATGGACACAGTGAGGCATGCACATGGACACAGTGAGGCAAAGTGAGGCACAGTGAGGCATGCAGATGACTCGAGGCTTATACTCGAGTCAATACGTTTTCCAATTTTTTTGTGGTAAAATTAGGTGCCTCGGCTTATATTCAGGTTGGCTTATACTCGAGTATATACGGTAATTATGAATTGCAGGAAATGCATAATGGTTATGCATTATATATATATATATATATATATATATATATATATATATACACACACATATATTACACACTGACACTGCCATATGTGCTGTAAAGAGCTTAACTGATTTGCACCAATAGTTTTTTTTTTTTTAAGTTGTTTTTGATCACAGAGGCAGAGTTCTCATTTTGACTGATTAAGCAGCTCATTATAATTAAAGCAATGAGTCTTAGCAAATGACACATTAGCACTACAGAGCGTAATTAGCATTTACAGTGTCCCTACATTATTGCATGCTGACTTTCATGGTGCTGACTAATGGTATATTTTCATTTCGCAAAGTCTCTAGTGATTAGAGTGATTTGAAGGGATAAAGCTAGAATAAAAGGGAAAATCTGTAATTTTACGTTGTGTTACTCATTATCTGGATAAGACCACGTGTGGTTTGCACCACAAAAAGCACACGGTTCTTTGAAGACAAACTCTTTGGAACTCAATAAAGGTCACTGCAAAAGCGATTTGAGTTGTATAACAATGATCCTTTTTGTACTGTTGAAAAACCTATGAAAGCACCATTACACCTGTATTCTAGGGTGGAATACACCCATGAACTAAACTAGGTATAGTTTATTTCAAGTATTTCAATGTGAAACGATCCAAGTACCGAACAATCTACCCCATGCAGTGTTCACATAAACATCCTTTTACATATTGTTGTGGATTACGTAACATACTCTGGAAGTGTATGGCTACTGAAGAACTTTTAAGATGGAAACACTTTTGTAATATAGGTGCAGAGCTAAAAAAATACAAAAATAAAAGTCTGATTATAAAATCCGATTCACATGTAACTAATCAATCCATTGGAAATCATTCCCAGTTCTGCATCAAACATAAGTTGGAATGGCAATCAATACAGATAGAAACAAGGTGTATCCAAGGAGAAACGGTCACCTGTTCACACTGCCTCTTACTCATCGGTGTGGACCTCCAGCAAGGAGGAGTAATGCTGCGTACACACGGCCGGACTTTTGACCGGGCAAAACCCCGTCGGAATTTCCGCCAGAAAAATAAAGAACCTGCTCTCTATCTAAGTCCGTCGAATATACCGACGGGAAAAGTCCGATGGGGCATATACACAGTCGGAAAATCAGATGAAAAGCTCCCAATGGACTTTTTCCATCGGAAATTCCGACCGTGTGTACGTGGAATTAGAGGCAGTGTGAATGGGTATTGGTGACCGTTTCTCCTTGGATACACCTTATCCGTGTTGATTGCCATTCCAACTTATGTTTGGTGCAGAACTGGGAATGATTTCCAATGAACTGATTAGTTATACGTGAATCGGATTTAATAATCATATTTTTTTATTTATTTTTTTAGCGCTGCATCTATATTACAAAAGTGTTTCCTATGTTGTTATTCCAGCATTCATGTGCCAGCAGCTTTTTTATGTGTGATATAAAACCTACCGCAGCCTACTTTTGTGTACTATTAGGATGGAAAGCAAAAAAAGATTTTCTCAGGCAGCGGGGTCTATTTTTCAATATATTCATCCAAGATTCACACATTTTCTATTTGAATCTTATGTGAAAAATGTGTGAATCTTAAGAGAAGCCTGTGTGAATCTTAGGTCAAACCTGTAAAACAACAGTGTTTTTTTTCTTTGCATTTTTTGTCTGAATCAAATAAACCAATGACCTCTGGGTGCTTGTGGGTATAACTAAAAAACAGGAAGCTGGTGTAATCTAATAACAGAGTATGGGTCACTAGACTCTCTGTAGTTCTAGCAATATGCTATCTTCAATATATCTGCATACCACTAATGGATTGTTCTGCTAGGCTGTGCCCCTCGCATTTACCTCCCTGAAGACATCTAAGGGACAGGGACTGACAAAGATATATTCCGGTTTAAATGGTCATAATAGTATATATATTTATTTAGCATCTACCAACCTGTTCATAAAGTTGTACAATGTATTCAAATAGCAATCATTGCAACTAGGATGGTTAAAAAGGTCAAAATTTAAACCTAAATGTAGGACCTAGTTATTCAGTATGCTGAGTTGTATATAGTTTACAATCCCCTGTTTAACATATTTGAGGAATTACTTGTTTCTGTTTTCTTTCAGTTGGCAGCATTGGAAAGACAGATATTTGACTTTCTTGGATACCAATGGGCACCAATCCTCGGAAATTTTCTTCACATAATTGTTGTAATATTAGGATTATTTGGTACCATACAGTACAGACCGCGATACATAGTAGTGGTAAGTTACTTAATTTCCCACTTTTGTTAGGATATTTGTTAGAATATTTTAGGTAAACCAACATGTGAAAAAATAAATAATAAATGCGCAACCGTATAAGTGGCGACCAACGTGCCAAAAAGTGGTATATGTATGAACTAACACACAAAAAAAATTAATATTGTTTGGTATATATAAAAATAAATTAAACAAAAAATTATTCCCTACTGAGTGGGTTTATAAACAGACCAAGAAAGTCCATAAGCTTCAACTGCCTGATTCTCACGGCAGTAGGAGAAGCGATAAAACCATATACAGATAAACAAAGGAAAAGTCCATAGATGATGCAGAGCCAGCCAGCATGTATCAGCGTGATGACAGATCTTCAAAAGTTGGAATATACTTCAATCAAAAATGTATAGACAGGAGGCTTACCAGACCAGGTGGGTCCCTATTACAGGGACCAAAAGGGCTCAGCAACTACACCAAATAAGATGTCAGCGATGCAGTCCTCTGTGTCCTCACTCCACTCGTTGAAACTCCAACTCCTGGTTTGCCTCGAGACTGCAGACACGCTCATACGATGTAAAGGATACCAATTTAAAAGAGAAAATAAGAAGACTTCATGGTGCAGCATGTAAAAAACGAAGTACCCTTTATTCTTAAAACGGGTAAACTGACATCCATATGGAGAAAAAACAAAATTTTCAAAAGAGCACTGAAACCCCGCTGTGGCGGCAGCCAGTCAGCTGGGGGCGTGGTGACGTCAGAGTCCTGAGCTCCACCCTACGCGGCGTTTCCCCGTAAGAGGCGTCGTCTGGGAAAGGAGGCTTCCCAAGCCTCCTTTCCCAGACGACGCCTCTTACGGGGAAACGCCGCGTAGGGTGGAGCTCAGGACTCTGACGTCACCACGCCCCCAGCTGACTGGCGCCTCCTTTCCCAGACTACGCCTCTTACGGGGAAACGCCGCGTAGGGTGGAGCTCAGGACTCTGACGTCACCACGCCCCCAGCTGACTGGCTGCCACCACAGCGGGGTTTCAGTGCTCTTTTGAAAATTTTGTTTTTTCTCCATATGGATGTCAGTTTACCCATTTTAAGAATAAAGGGTACTTCGTTTTTTACATGCTGCACCATGAAGTCTTCTTATTTTCTCTTTTAAATTGGTATCCTTTACATCGTATGAGCGTGTCTGCAGTCTCGAGGCAAACCAGGAGTTGGAGTTTCAACGAGTGGAGTGAGGACACAGAGGACTGCATCGCTGACATCTTATTTGGTGTAGTTGCTGAGCCCTTTTGGTCCCTGTAATAGGGACCCACCTGGTCTGGTAAGCCTCCTGTCTATACATTTTTGATTGAAGTATATTCCAACTTTTGAAGATCTGTCATCACGCTGATACATGCTGGCTGGCTCTGCATCATCTATGGACTTTTCCTTTGTTTATCTGTATATAGTTTTATCGCTTCTCCTACTGCCGTGAGAATCAGGCAGTTGAAGCTTATGGACTTTCTTGGTCTGTTTATAAACCCACTCAGTAGGGAATAATTTTTTGTTTAATATATTTTTATATATACCAAACAATATAAAAAAAATTTGTGTGTTAGTTCATACATATACCACTTTTTGGCACGTTGGTCGCCACTTATACGGTTGCGCATTTATTATTTATTTTTTCACATTTTTCTAGCTGCATATTCCAGCTTTTTTTATATTTGCAGCACCATCACTTTTTTTACTTTATTGCACTATCATATTATTAATTTTATTTTTTGGCGTAGTGTGTTAACACTTGGGTATTGATACCGCCTAGGGAGGTAGCGCAGATTTTCCACATACAGGTAAACCAACATGGCATATGGGTTGCAGATGAAAGATGGTAAGTGCTCATTCCCAGTGGCAATCCATTCAACATCTCTGACTGAGTTATTTATATAGCTGGTAGTGTTCATTTAAAAGTATTTCTACCACCATAAAATAAAAAATAAAAAAATACATTAAAATGATTGCTACACTATAGGGTTGGTTTGCTAAAGGCAAATAGGTTGTTCTCTTTTCCCCAGAGCTTTGTGAATGAAGGGAAGCTTCGCTGACCTCCATCATCCAGTCATATGCAAGTCAAATGCTGTTTTTTTTTTTTTTATGTTCCTTGAATACAATTGAGTATTCTTTGCAAAGTGAAATTGCACCATATTCAGTAAGCTCTGGGGAAATTTCCCTTGCAAAGTACAACAGTCTATTTGTGTTAATAATGGTAGTACATACTATTAAAAATACTGGATAAAACATGGAAAAGGAGAATCTGGACTTTTCAAGCGCATACAAAGAAAATATTTAGAAAAATAAAAAATGTATTAATTAAAAATTCATAGGTGAGAAGATAAAAATTCCACAATAGATCAGTAACAAATACCAACAAAAGTGCAATTGTATCTCTACATGTTTCGCCTTTTACGGCTTCTTCAGGAGATTCTGTTACAATAGACACTGTGTATGTAGACTGATCACTAAAATAGAAAAATATATATAAGAAAAAACAATTTAGGAAAAACAAACAAACAATAGAAAACATTTTCAAAAAAACAATTCTGTACAATTATATAGTGGACTGTAGACAATAAACAATGAGTATGTTCTGATCACGGTACCAACCTTTAACCACTTAAGACCCGGACCAATACGCAGCATAAGGACCAGGCCCCTTTTTGCGATTCGGCACTGCGTCGCTTTAAATGACAATTGCGCGGTCGTGCAAAGTGGCTCCCAAATAAAATTGGCGTCGTTTTTTTCCCACAAATAGAGCTTTCTTTTGATGGTATTTGATCACCTCTGCGGTTTTTATTTTTTGCGCTATAAACAAAAATAGAGCAACAATTTTGAAAGAAATGCAATATTCTTTACTTTTTGATATAGAAAATATCCCCAAAAAATATATAAAAAAAAAAATTTTTCCTCAGTTTAGGCCGATACATATTCTTCTACATATTTTTGGTAAAAAAAATTGCAATCGGCATTTATTGATTGGTTTGCGCAAAAGTTATAGCGTTTACAAAATAGGGGTTAGTTTTATGGCATTTTTATAAAAAAACATTTTTTTACTAGTAATGGTGGCGATCAGCGATTTTTTTCGTGACTGCGACATTATGGCGGACACATCGGAGACTTTTGACACTATTTTGGGACCATTGTCATTTTTACAGCGAACAGTGCTATAAAAATGCACTGGTTAATGTAAAAATTACACTGACAGTGAAGGGGTTAACCAGGAGGGGGCACTGTAGGGGTTAAGTGTGCCCTGATTTGTGTTTCTTACTGTAGGGGGGCATGGCTTAGCGTGTGACATCACTGATCATCGTTCCCTATTACATGGAACAGACGATCAGTGACAGGCATACTAGGAAGCACTGGGAGAGGTTTGTTTACACTTACCTCTCCCCGTTCTTCCTCTCTGTGACCCGATCGCGGGACACCAGCAACGATCGGGTCCGCTGTTCCCGCGGGGACGGTCACGGAGAAGAGGACCGGGTCGCGAGCGCGCCGCTGGTGGCGCGCTCGCGACCCATGGCTGGGCTCTAAAAGGGGATGTACCTGTACGCCCATGTGCCCAGCCGTGCCATTCTGCCGACGTACATCGGCATGCGGCGGTCCTCAAGTGGTTAATGATTTAAAGTTACAATCATCAATAATTGTGGAGAAGCATATGGGACCATTTGGAAGCATCATAGAGAAGGGTAAAAGACTGGGAAGATCTGAGAGTCCATCTAAATTGAAGGTAAGTAGGCAAAAAATCTATAGATATTTTCCAAAAGCCAAGAGGCACAAAGGAGGAACTCACTACCAGTGAAAGCCTACCTCAATAGTTTTTTAGGGCAAGTCTAAATCTTGGAATCACCAAAAGATTTCAAGTGCTCCATTTGCAGACAATGGAAAATAAACTTTTGTACCAGAAACATTTTCAAAGTATTCCGAACTTCCCTTAAAAAGAAAAACAAGAGCTATGTTTCAATATAAAAAGTCTTGAATGGAGATAAAGACAGCCCAATCTATTCTACTGATTACCTATTGTTTACTGGAGCGCTGCATAAGTTGGTTCCTTCTGTGGAAATTGCAACATTGGAACATTCAATTCCTACTAGCAATAATCTTTCGGAATAAATATGGAAAGATAAAACCATAAACTAAATTCGAGCCATAAATGACCTTATGGAATTATGGGAAGAAAGTAATCCCCTAGATGATCCCCTTGAGGACCCATTTCCTGATTCCTTGTTATCCACAGATTGTCAACCTGAAAGGCTTTTTCCCCCACATTCTTTATACAAACCGAAATCATGTTGTTTCCCTGCTTTACAGGGGAACCCAAACATTTGGGCTTTCACCCAACAGGTAACAAAATACATTTTAAGCGCTAAATGGAAACGATCCAATGCTGATTCTAATCTTGATTTTCTCCAATGCCAAGCCTTAATTTCTTTGAAAAACAATGACCAGTTGGTCATAAAACCTTCTGATAAAGGAGGCAATATAGTTGTTATGGATTTAAACAACTACAAGGCGATGGTTATGGACATTCTAACTAATCGGCATTGGTATCGTCCTATTCCATTTACTCAAGTTCAATATGCCCAAACCAAATACCATATTTTGATCACTCGAGCCTTCTTTATCAATTTAATTGACAAAAAAACTTGTGAATTCCTGTCTGTTAAAACTTCTAGGCTGCCAAGTCTTTTTGCCTTGCCAAAGATACATAAGAACGCCCAGTTTCCACCTGGGCGTCCTATAGTATCAGGCAATGGCTGCCTGACTGAGCCAGCTAGTCAATTAATTGATGAGTATTTGCAGCCACATGTAAAGTCACTAAGCTCCTATATTCAGGACACTGCAGATCTTTTGCGCTCCCTAGATGGTTTATCCATTCCTGGGGGGGCCTGGCTTGTTACAATAGATATGGAGGCCCTCTACAACTCGATCCCCCACAAGTTGGGGGTTCGAGTTGTTGATGGCTTCCTATCCGAACGAGGACCTCAGTCTAAGGCATATAACAATTTTGTTGTTGACCTCCTGCTTTTTATTCTCTCCAACAATATTTTTGTTTTTGACAGCTCCCACTACCTCCAGGTGCAGGGGGTTGCGATGGGGACTAAATGTGCCCCATCGTATGCCAACCTGTACCTGGGGGGGTGGGAGCAGGAGATTTTTTTCTCAGATGAGTTTGCTGTTTATTTTAAAAAGGTATTGCTATGGAGAAGATTCATAGATGATATTTTTGTCATCTGGTTGGGAACTAGGGATGAATTGATGCATTTCTTGAAGAGGTTGGAATCAAATGTATATAATCTAAAATTTACCTTATCTTGTGACCAAAAATCCATAGATTTTTTGGATATTACAATCTATACCAACCCAGATGGCACTCTTGGTTCATCTCTCTATCGGAAACCATTAGCAGGCAATACCATTTTGCATGCCACTAGCTCGCATCCCGAATCCCTAATTCAAAGCATACCTTACAGTCAATACTTGCGACTGAGGAGAAATTGCAGTTTGGATGAGGACTATGAGCGGGAGGCGAAGGCACTTCAAATTCGTCTTCCAAATAGAGGATATACAAAGACTTGCCTTAAAAAAGCCTATCGGAGAGTAAAACACAAGGATCAAAAAAGTTTGATCCACTCTAAAAAAATTCCTAAGAGTGGACAACCTGTACGTCTTATTACCAGATTTGCAGGGAAACACAAGAAGGTTTGTAGAATTGTTAAAAAATATTGGTACTTACTTGCTACGGATGAAATTTTGTCTAAATATGTAGGGCAGAACCCTCAAATTACCTACCATAAATCAAGATCCCTGAAAGATCAATTAGTACATAGTCATCCTAATCCTAGAATCAAAACTAGACGTAAAGGAACCTACGCCTGTGGAAGATGTGACTTCTGTTATCTACTTGCTAATACTGCAGAGGTGACTCTTCCTAATGGCCAAGTTTACAAACCAAATTTTTTCGCTGACTGCAAAACGGTGGGTGTGGTCTACTACATGAAGTGTGTATTTAACGCATTTTATGTGGGTAAAACTAAAAGGCCCTTTTTCCACAGAATAAGAGATCATGTCAAGTTGTTGAATAAAAAAAAAAGATGGAAATCCCGATTAGCAGGCACATGGGGCTTTACCATGCCTTTGATGCCTCGGAAATGCAATTCTTTGCACTAGAACATGTACCAGATTTCGGTAGGGGTGGGGATATAGACAAAACACTTCTCCAATGTGAATCGAAATGGATACACATCTTATCTGCTACTGCGCATCCAGGCCTGAATGAGTCTTTGAGCTTTAAGCCTTTTCTGTAGGGATTCAGCCATTGTATATTGAGGAATTTAATATTTCTCTGCATATATTAGTATTTGTTTATTTTTCAATTGTTAAATTGAGGTTTTATAACTTCATTTGTATTTGGACTGAAATTGCTGTAAACATTTTGTATGTCTGACCATACCGTATCAATAGTAACAACCAAATTTATCTATCAACTTTGTTCCTTAAATTGGATTCCCATTGTTATGTTTTGGAATCCTTATTCCACATTTTGTGGATATATATATATATATATATATATATAATTTTTTTGTGGATTAGCTACTGACTAGATGCATTATATGGACACCCAAGGAGTTTACTCATTTTTGTGAACGCCAACCCAGCTGTTTTTTCTTGGATCGCTGTTTTTGTTTTTCTTAAGTGATTGGGCTTTCTTGCTCACATTTTTTCATCTTCCCAACATTTGGCTTCCTCCCCTTTCCAGCAACCATAGGTTTCCATACTGCTCTAGAGGAAGTGGATGGATTACTCTATGCGATCACTCACTTCCTCCTTTGCTTCCTGTGGCCGCCGTGATGTCATTTCCAGTGCGCCTGGATAGAGGAAGGTGTAATTTCCTGTGCGACTGGTTTCTTGGTAATCCAGCCAATTGTGTGTCCTCAGACCGTTTTTGGCAGGAAATTTTTGGCGCCAAAAGGTCTGGAGGGGGGTATAAGAGGAAGTAACTTTCATTCACTGTCAGGTTTGGTCCACAGAAGGAAGCAACTTATGCAGCGCTCCAGTGAACAATAGGTAATCAGTAGTATAGATCGGGCTGTCTTTATCTCCATTCAAGACTTTTTATATTGAAACATAGCTCTTGTTTTTCTTTTTAAAGGAAGTCCGGAATACTTTGAAAATGTTTCTGGTACAAAAGTTTATTTTCCCCTTGTCTGCTGTCATGGATATGCAGTAGTGTTTGTCTGTCAGCTTACCTTCCTTCCCATGTGTTCATCTTAGAGGCCAGAACCCTTTCACCTGGCTTCCTTTATAATCTCCTCCCAGCCTGACTCCACCCCAGGCCCTATCACAGAACACTATATTAACCTGTGCACTGCAAGCCTGTTTTGCTGATCAACGTGTTTGTTAAGCATTGTGTGTTTGGGTTCCTGCCTGCCGTGTGCTACGTCTGTCTCTCTGTTACATATTTGGCTTGTCCCTGACTATCCCTGTCTGCTCGTGACCCTTGACCTTCGGCTCGTTCTTTCGTTATCCTTGTCTGCTTGTGGCCCCTGACCTTCAGCTTGTTATTCGGTTCTCTCATATCTTGTGCTGCTGCTTCTCCTCTTTTCCTCTTATCCTACGGGGCGTGAGCTAGGAATAACATCCTCCCCACTAGAGGCCCTGGAGAAGACCTGCTGGGTCTTAGACTCCGCGCCCTGGGGAATCTTGGCTCTAGCTTCCGTTAGGATCCCGGTTGTGCTCCTCTGGTCCCGCTTTCCACAACCACCCAGTTTCCTATCTGCAGCAGTCAGCCATAGGGTTCACTACCTTGCGGTGCACTCCTGTCCCCCTACGGTGTGCATCTGTCACCTGGCCACAGGTGACCTTGACAGTTTGATCAGCCATGAACCCGGCTGACATCCCGTTACCCGTGGATGATCCGTTGCAGGGCATAGTTTGCAGACTTGAAACCCAGGAATCGAATCAGACTCAGGTGATGCGATTCCTCCAGGATCTGGCTTCTCGCTTTGAGCAGCTTCAGGCCTCCTTGGGAACCCTGAATCCGCAACCTCAAATACAACCAGCGGCTGCACCTATTGCACCAGTCGCAGCCACACACTCACTACAACTGCCAGCTCCGACCCGTTTCTCTGGGGACTCCAAGGCTTGCAGGGGGTTCCTTAGCCAATGCACAATTCATTTTGAGCTCCAGCCCCAAAACTTCCTGTCTGATCGGGCTAAGGTAGCCTATATCATTTCCCTCCTCTCTGGTGAAGCTTTAGCCTGGGCAGCCCCTCTGTGGGAACTGAATGATCCAGTGGTTTCTAGCCTGTCTGGCTTCTTGAAACTTTTTCGGAATATCTTCGAAGAACCGGCTCGTGTCTCTTCAGCGGCCAGCGCCCTTTTACGTCTCCGCCAAGAGTCTGCTTCTGTGGGACAGTATGCCCTTCATTTCCGCATACTGTCGGCTGAGTTGAGCTGGAACAATGAGGCCTTAGTCGCAACCTTTTTGCATGGCCTGTCTGATAGAGTGAAGGATGAATTAGCAGGAAGAACCATCCCCACTGATCTGGCCGGCGTTATCTCCTTGTGTAACCAGATCGATATTCGCTTTCAGGAGAGGACCTTAGAAAAGCAACGCCAGCACTCCTTGGTTCTTAGTCAGCCTGAGCTCCCCTCTCTTCGACCCGTAGAGCATCTCCTACCAGCTGAGGAACCCATGCAGCTGGGTCGGACCAGGCTATCCCCCGAGGAACGTGCTAGGCGCAGAACTCTTGGTCTGTGTCTTTACTGTGGGGGCAAAGGTCATTTTCGTGACACTTGCTCTCTTTGTCCAGAAAAATGTTCGGGACCACTTCATCTGGAAAGTGGAGTATTGGACCCAGAAATATCACCTTCCCCTTCTCGTCTTCTGCTTTCTGTGTTCCTTCATGTTGGTGCTTCTTCTCATTCGGTCTCAGCATATCTGGATTCCGGAGCCGCTGGTAATTTTATGGACTGGGAAATCGCATCGTCCATGAGACTTACTCTTTTGCCCCTCACCACACCATTGGTGGTATTGGCGATTGATGGTACTGTTCTCCCAGGGGGACCTATCCGCTTCCAGACCCTCCCTGTTAAGATGTCGGTAGGGACACTCCACCAGGAGTGGATATCCTTCCTTATCTTACCCAAGGCCTCAGCGCCTATAATTTTGGGTCTCCCATGGTTACAGCTCCATTCTCCTCACGTGGACTGGACTACTGGACAGATCCTGGCTTGGGGTCCCTCCTGTTCCTCGTCCTGCCTACCCAAGGTTGCCCCCTGTGAATCTGAGCCGGTCATTCATTCCAGGTTGCATAACCATTTACATTTCTCTGTCCCTAACCACCCTTGGACGCACAGCCAGGCTAGCTTGTCTACAAGTCCTGCAGTCGCTACGTCTTGCGATGCGATTCAGGTAGTCGCTACACCTGACTCAGCTATTCGCTCTGCCTCTGTACTAGTTATGCCAGTCCAGCCCATGCCCAGTGAGCCTCCTACTTTTTCTTGTTCGGGACATTCTGCTTGTCCTTCAGCTATTCAGTTTGACTCCGGCGACATGTCACCTTCTAACCAACCTGACTTCAGGGTTCCACTGACATCTGCCCAGTCTGATGGTCCTGTGCAAGATGACCAGTTCCCCTTTAAGGGTCTAGGGGACCCTCCTCAGATTCCTGTTGATCCTCTCATGCCCTTGCTTATTCCTAGAGAGCCTTTGGTCCTCAATAGATCTTCTTGTCATCTCCCTACCTCGTTTTCGGTCTCTGAGGATAATCTTAAGTACGAGGTTAGACAAGTTCTGGATTCTCGGCTCTGCAGAGGCATTCTTCAGTACCTTGTGCATTGGAGAGGTTTTGGTCCTGAGGAGGCATCTTGGATCGCTGCATCTGATGTCGCTGCACCTCATCTGTTGAGAAGGTTTCATCAGAGATTTCCCTTTAAGCCTGGGCCCAGGCGGGGGAGGGCCCATAAGAGGGAGGGTACTGTCATGGATATGCAGTAGTGTTTGTCTGTCAGCTTACCTTCCTTCCCATGTGTTCATCTTAGAGGCCAGAACCCTTTCACCTGGCTTCCTTTATAATCTCCTCCCAGCCTGACTCCACCCCGGGCCCTATCACAGAACACTATATTAACCTGTGCACTGCAAGCCTGCTTTGCTGATCAACGTGTTTGTTAGGCATTGTGTGTTTGGGTTCCTGCCTGCCGTGTGCTACGTCTGTCTCTCTGTTACATATTTGGCTTGTCCCCGACTATCCCTGTCTGCTCGTGACCCTTGACCTTCGGCTCGTTCTTTCGTTATCCTTGTTTGCTTGTGGCCCCTGACCTTCAGCTTGTTATTCGGTTCTCTCATATCTTGTGCTGCTGCTTCTCCTCTTTTCCCCTTATCCTACGGGGCGTGAGCTAGGAAACTCCAGGGGCCGCGACCTGGTCCCAGCCTGCAGCATAACATCCTCACCACTAGAGGCCCTGGAGAAGACCTGCTGGGTCTTAGACTCCGCGCCCTGGGGAATCTTGGCTCTAGCTTCCGTTAGGATCCCGGTTGTGCTCCTCTGGTCCCGCTTTCCACAACCACCCAGTTTCCTATCTGCAGCAGTCAGCCATAGGGTTCACTACCTTGCGGTGCACTCCTGTCCCCCTACGGTGTGCATCTGTCACCTGGCCACAGGTGACCTTGACATCTGCAAATAGAGCACTTGAAATATTTTGGTGATTCCAAGATTTAGACTTGCCCTGAAAAACTATTGAGGTAGGCTTTCACTGGTAGTGAGTTCCTCCTTTGTGCCTCTTGGCTTTTGGAAAATATCTTTTGATTTTTTGCCTACTTACCTTCAATTTAGATGGACTCTCAGATCTTCCCAGTCTATTACCCTTCTCTATGATGCTTCCAAATGGTCCCATATGCTTCTCCACAATTATTGATGATTGTAACTTTAAATCTTTAAAGGTTGGTACCGTGATCAGAACATACTTATTGTTTATTGTCTACAGTCCACTATATAATTGTACCGAATTGTTTTTTTAAAAATGTTTTCTATTGTTTGTTTGTTTTTCCTAAATAGTTTTTTCTGATATATATTTTTCCATTTTAGTGATCAGTCTACATACATACATTGTAACAGAATCTCCTGAAGAAGCCGTAAAAGGCGAAACATGTAGAGATACAATTTCACTTTTGTTGGCATTTGTTACTGATCTATTGTGGAATTTTTATGTTCTCACCTATGAATTTTTAATTAATAAATTTACAATTTTTCTAATAATTGTCTTTGTATGCACTTGAAAAGTCCCAATTCTTCTATTCCATGTTTTATCTACTAAAAGGGATGTGGCGCCTTCAATGAGTCTTTCCAACAGACTAGCTATACAATTATAATTCTCCCTTGTGTATTAAAAATACTAATAAAAAATATCAAATGTAGAAAATATATATAAGTTATTACATGCAAGTATACAGACATTTGCTATGTACCAATTTTATTTAGAGTTAATAGCTATCCAGAGCCAAAGCTAAAATTATTATCACATAAGAGATTGACAGAACACAAGCAGACTCCAATGAGATGAAGGTAAAAGGGTCAACATGCAGATGCCAGTGAAAGTCATGTTATCAACAGATGATGAAGTGCTCTGTCTGAGTTGTTAGACCTAGCTGTGTCTGGTAGACATGTGCAATTCCTTTCATTCCGAATTAGTTTTTTAACTAATTTAGACAAATTTGTTAATTTGGAAATATCCGAATTACGAAAACCCGTTTAACCGAAAATTAGAAATAATAACTAACTAATAATAACTTTACTATTACTAACTAATAAATTATAGGTATTGGAATTTCCTTTCAAATTTGGCTGTTAGTGAATGTAACAAATACGAATTTATCTGAAGTTACGAATTATCTGAAATAACGAATGCCTTATCTAAATGAATGGAACGGAGCGAATTAACAATAATAAATAACAATAATAATAATAAAAAAGTTGTATTATTATTATTATTATTTATTAATAATTTGTTCCATTCCATTCCATTTGTTTAGATGCGGCATTCGTTATTTCGGATAATGTGTAACTTTGGATAAATTCGTATTCGTTGCGTTAACTAACAGCCAAATTTGAAAGGAAATTCCAATACCTATAATTTAGTAGTTAGTTATTATTAGTAAGTTAGTTATTCTTTTGAATTTTTAGATTTTCTTTCTTATTTTTGAATTTTTGAATTTACGAATTTTAGAATTTTTTAAACTTTCAGATTTACGAATTTCGATCATAACGAATGACTCGAAAAACGAAATAAATAAATAAATGAAACGAAAAGGAAAACAAACACATTTTTTGACACTTTTTTGATTTTCATAGGTCTTTAGGTGGTGGGCTAGTAATTCGATGTAGAATGCTGCCAGGCTGTGCCTCTCAACTTTACCTTTCTGAAGACAGCTAAAAGCCAGGGATTAACAGTGACTGGGGGGCAGTGGTGGAGGAAAAACAGCAGGCAAATAGGATATGCTCTAGGAACATTGCTGTAGTATTTTAGGGTTCATCTCCTTCACCTAGGATCTCTGGAAATAGTTTTAATAAACCTATATGAGCCCACATACTCCTACATATACAGGGACAGACAAGCTACACAAGCAAAGACCATGGAGGAATGACAAGGACAAGCAGATAATGGCAGACAGACCTGGCACAGAACTTGAAGTAGAGAAACAGGTACAATTATAGCAAACAAATACTGGGAAGAGTATTTCAGTAGAGAGAGAGACAAGGCACTGGGTGAAAACACAAATGGCAAACAAGTTAGCTACATTTATAAATGACAACTTGGGAAGGAACACAAGAGAAGGTTAAAGTTAAAGGCATGACAAGGCTGAGGCAAGGTAGGAGGCCAAGATAAGAAGATCAAGGTCACAGAAACACACAAGACTGTTCTGCTGAGATTACATATTCAAGAATGACAAGAAGATCTAACAATGCCCTTTGGAATGCCCGCTCTGTCTGTAACAAACTTGCCTCTGACCTTGACCCGTTTATCACTAACTCGTTTAACCACTTAAAGTGGAGCTCCACCCTAAAGTAGAACTTCCGCTCATCGGAACCCTCCGGTGTCATATTTGGCACCTTTCAGGGGGGAAGGGGGTGCAGATACCTGTCTAAGACAGGTATTTGCACCCACTTCCGGGAGTCCTCTCTGCGGGTATTCTGCGGGTAGTACATCACTTCCCGCAGAATACCCGTTGTGTTCTGGGAGACACTCGGCTCCCAGAACACAACAGGGACCAGTGAGAATGGCGCAGCGCGACTCGCGCATGCGCCGTAGGGAACCGGGCAGTGAAGCTGCAAGGCTTCACTTCCTGGTTCCCTCACCGAGGATGGCGGTGGGGGCAGCAGAGTGACGAGCGATTGCTCGTCTTCTGCTGCCGACGTCGCTGGACTCCAGGACAGGTAAGTGTCCTAATATTAAAAGTCTGCAGCTGCTGTATTTGTAGCCGCTGGCTTTTAATATTTTTTTGTTTCAGGGGAGCTCCGCTTTAAGCCCCGGAGCAATATGCAGCTAAAGGACCTTTTTTGCGATTCAGCACTGCGCCGCTTTAACTGACATTTGCGTGGTCGCACGATGTGGCTCCCAAACCAAATTGGCGTCCTTTTTTTCCCACAAATAGAGATTTCTTTCGGTGCTATTTGATCACCTCTGCGGTTTTAATTTTTTGCGCTATAAACAAAAATAGAGCGACCATTTTGAAAAAAATGCAAAATTTTTTACTTTTTGCTATAATAAATATCCCCCAAAAATATATATATATAAAAAAAAAAAATCCATAGTTTAGTCCGATACGTATTCTTCTACATATTTTTGGTAAAAAAAATCGCAATAGGCATTTATTGATTGGTTATAGCTTCTACAAAATAGGGGACTGTTTTATGGCATTTTTAATAATCATTTTTTTTTACTAGTTATGGCGGCGATCAGCGATTTTTATCGTGACTGCGACATTATGGCGGACACATCAGGACACTTTTGACACCATTTTTGGGCCATTGTCATTTTTACAGCGATCAGTGCTATAAAAATGCAAAGTTACTGTGAAAATGACACTTGCAGTGAAGGGTTTAACCTCTAGGTGGCGCTGTAGGGGGAATGTGTTCCCTAGGAAGTGATTCTTACTGTAGGGGGGCGTGGCTACATGTTGCACGTCACTGATCGTCTGTTCCGATGACAGGGAACAGACGATCACTGACATGCCACGGAGAAGAACGGGGAAAGGTTTGTTTACACTCACCTCTCCCCATTCTTCAGCTCTGTGACCCGATCGCGGGACACCGGCGGCGATCGGGTCCGCGGGTCCCGCGGGCGCAGTCACGGAGCTCAGGACCGGGTCACGAGGGCGCCACCGCCAGCGCGCGCGCGACCAACGGCTGGGCTCTTAAAGGGCAACGTACCTGTACGTTGATGTGCCCAGCCGTGCCATTCTGCCGACGTATTTGGGCTTGAGGCGGTCCTGAAGTGGTTAATCTACTATCTATTACTGAAACCTGGCTTCAAAAATCAGACTTTGCCTCTCCTGCTGCCCTCTCCCATAGTGGCCTCCTCTGGACTCACTTCCACAGGCCTAGTGGATGGAAGGGAGGTGGATTTGGAATCCTACTGTTCCCTCAAAGCACTTTTCAGGTCCTTTATTCACCTCCCTCTCTCTCCCTTTCCTCATTTGAAGCTCACTGTATTTGTTTATTCTCTCCATTTATTTATTTTTGAGAATTGCTATGATCTATTGGCCTCCTGGACCTGTATCAAGCTTCCTTACTGACTTCTCTGCCTGGCTACCCTACTTTCCCTCTTCTGAAATTTCCACAATCATTCTCAGTTACTTCAACGTCCCTGTTAAGATTAACACTCCAGCTACTTGTAAACTTCTCAGCCTACTCTCCTCTTATGACCTAAAACAATGGACACGTGCTTCTACTCACTCTGATGGCAACTGCCATGACCCTGTATTCTCTTACCGCTGGACTCCTTCCAACCTCTCCAACAATAATTTTCCCCTCTCTGATCACTACCTTATTAGCTTTACTCTCTCCTTGTCTTCAGTTACCTGTAAAAACCTTTGCCACCGTAACCCTTCTTTTCTTTCCTCTGCAACAGACTGTCACTGACAAGATATCAGCCCTGCCCCAACATAGACACTTCTGTCTACAATTGTTAATTTTCATCCACCCTGGACACACTGCACCCCCTCACTACACACAAGCCCTGTACACACGATATGATTTCCGATGTATTTTAGTCCGATGGATCTGTCCATCAGAAATCCGATGAAACTGTTTTTCATCAGTCTTGGCCACACACCATCAGTCCAAAAACCGACCGTCCCAAACGCGGTGACGTAAAATACTCCGATGAGCCGAGAAAAATTAAGTTCAATGCTTCTGAGCATGCGTCGACTTGATTCTGAGCATGCGTGGGTTTTTTATCCGATGGAGTTCCCCACAGACGATCTGTATTTTCTATCGGTTTTTGATCCATTGGAAAAATTTAAAACATGTTCTATTTTTAAAAACCGATGGAAAAAAGACCGATGGGTCCCATACACGATCGGTTTGTCTGATGAAAACAATCCATCGGACGGTTTTCATCGGTTAAACCGATCGTGTGTACGGGGCTTTAGAGTCAGGCCCGACCGCTTTAACCTTGGCAAACAGACAATACCAGAAGTCTCAAAAAACAAAGTCGCATGCTTGAGCTCATGTGGTGTAAGACTAAGGCTAAGGCTAAGTTAGGCTACCTTTAGGATGACTCACCATGCTCTCTGATTTCATCCCTTAGAGAAGGAAGCAGTTTTCAGACAGATAGAGCGGACACAAGGTGACAGAGCACAGAGGATGGCCAACCCAAATCCTTAGGGCCACTCGTCTGTTTATTGCAAAGTGATTTTTGCTGGCGATGACGGCTAGACCTTTTCATGGAGAAACACATTATTGAAGGGAATGCTGAATTGATCCCCAGAGGGTAAAAGTGTTTTCGACCTGATATTTTTAGGTCTATAAGCAGAGGCGAGCACATAAATATAGTGATGGTGGGAATCACTATAAAAAGATTGAAAGCACAAGAAAAAGCTTGTCATGTGGTGCAAGAAAGTCAATTAAGATTTGTTTACAAATTGATACAATTAGTCAGAGGCAGTTATTTATATAATATACAGTGATATACATTTATACATTGATATATATTTATACATATTTAATATACATATTTAATGCTTTGGTGTATCTGATAGATACTGCATATATACAGACTTCATACATTTATTTATTTATTGATACTTTGTGGGAGTTTAGTTAATTATAATGGAGATAGTTGATTTGTTTATTTCTATTTGAATATACCATTCATTTATTAGCAGAGCATAGCACATATACACCTCACAACTAGGGTGGCGCAGTCTATCTATGTGTGTACATTTATTGTTATTTATGGGAACACAAGTTTTATGTTTGCAGCCACTGGTTTACTTTATTTGACTATTAAGACATTTACACATTGTTGAAGTGGTAAGCGTGGGTTTGTCACATTAATTTAATTTGATACAGGAAGTCACTAAACTTTTTTCTTATGCCCACCTAACCACCTGCCCGCTGGACCCCATTCCCTTGCAAATACTACGGTCACCCTCTAGTTCTATTCTACACTCTTTGACTCACATCTTCAATCTCTCCCTTTCTACTGGCATCTTTCCCAACCCTCTAAAACATGCACTGGTCATCTCCATACTGAAAAAGGACCCCACCAATCTTAACCTAAGACCCAACTCCTTACTTACTTTTGTCTCCAAACTCCTTAAGTGCCTAGTGTACAACCGCCTGAGCTGCCACCTCAATAAGAATAACCTTCTTGATCCCCTTCAGTCTGAATTTCGTCTGCAACACTACACAGGAACAACTCTCCTAAAACTCACAAATGATTTACTACAGTAACAGCTAACACAAATAGCTGCTATTCTGTACTCTTACTCTTGGACCTCTCTGCTGCCTTTGATATAGTTGACCACCCCCTGCTCTTCAAAAAACTCTATTCCCTTGGTCTCTGTGATTATACTCTTCATTGGTTCTCAAGTCTCATCGTACCTATCTCGCCGCACCTTCGGTGCCACTTAAAACTTTACCTCCTCCTCTCCTATTCCTTTTTCTGTTGGGGTTCCCCAAAGTTCTGTCCTTGGACCTCTCTTATTCTCAATCTACACCTCCTACTTGGGACCGCTGATAGCTTCCCATGGCTTTCAATGCAATTTCTATGCTGATGACACCCAAATCTATCTTTCAACCTCAGCTCATTTCATCAGTTTCCTCACATATCACTGATTTACTAACAGACATATCAATATGGATGTCACACCACTTCCTCAAACTCAATCTATCCAAAACCTTTAACCAATGACACCACAAAGCTTCTAATTCACTCCCTGGTTAGCTCTTGTACCAACCACTGCAACTCCCTTCTCATTGGCTTACCTTTACATAGGCTATCCCCCCTTCAGTCCATCATGAATGCTTCTGCCAGACTCATCAATCTTACCAACCCTGCAATGTCTGCTAGCCCTCTCTGCAAGTCTCTCCATTAGCTTCCGCTCACCCAACAGATAAAATGTAAAATACTAACAACAACTTACAAAGCCATGAACAACTGTTCCCCCAGCTACATCAATAACCTGGTCTTTAAATTCCTAACTAAACCACTCTCTTCTATCCTCTCAAGGCCTCCTACTCCCTAGTCACCTTTTCCTATACTCCATGACTTTTCTAGAGCCTCTCCCATCCTCTGAATTAGTCTGTCCGACTATCTCCTAATTTATTCATCTTTAGCAATCCCTCAAACCCATCTTTTTAAAAAAGCCTATCCTGCTCCTAGCTAATATACTGTGTTTTTACTTTCCCCATCAGCTCACCCCCCCACAGTAATTACATTTTGTATCATTTGACCCTCAATCTTAGATTGTAAGCTCTAACAAGCAAGGTCCTCTGATTCCTCTTATATCTAATTATTTTGTAACTGTACTGTCTGCCCTTATTTTGTAAAGTGCTGCGCAAACCGCTGGCGCTATCTAAATACTGAATAATAATATTAATGCTCCAGGTTATTAGAAAACACACCTGAAATAGCATAGGCAGAGTATAGGCAACAAATTAATTTGGTGGTGTAGAGCAGGGTTGAAATGCAAACTGAAGAAAGCCAAGGGAAAAAGTAAGCAGGTAGAATAGCGAGAGATTGACATGATCCTGGATAAAACACACCCAGATTTTATAGTAGGGTGAGAAAATAATTACGTAACCACTTAAAAACAGAAAAAATAGACATTTTGCTTCCTTTTACTTGTTCATACACTTGATGACATTTATTGGCACAACAGATGCAGAATTTAGCTAGTTGGCATCAAAAAACAATACATGCAACCCAATTTACTAAAGAGTTAAGTAAACCTGTGCTCACTTCAAACATCCAGTCATGGAAAGGAATTATAAAAAAAAAAACTCCTGACCATAGGATGCTGGATGTGTGAGCGTCCATTCCAGTTCTATTTACTATGCTTCAGTTTATCAATGAAGGAAGCCTCTGTCCATTCATCTGCAGTGCAGCTGAGGCTGCAGAGAAATGAATTGAAGCACCTGTGTTCTCAATTCCTTTTTCTATCCAAAAAGGTAAGATGTCAAGGGTATGTTTGGACCATTGATATTTCACCCAAGTCCACCCTCCCCGACCCCTCCAACCAGCGTAAAACATTTTTTCCTTTTAAATGTAAAAAACAATGACAAAGTCAGAGGCAGATGGAGTGTCCTAAAGGACGATTTTAGGGACTTGGGAGCTAAATTGAGGGAAAGGACCTCCAAGGTAGTATTCTCAGGAATACTACCAGTACCTCGAGCCACACCAGAAAGGCAGAAAGGCAGAGGGAGATTAGGGAAGTAAACAAGTGGCTGAGGAGCTGGTGTAGTAAGGAGGGGTTTGGGTTCCATGGAGAACTGGGCCGACTTCTCAGTCACCAGTACTATAGAAGGGACGGACTGCACCTAAATGAGGAGGGTGCAGCTCTGCTGGGAGTAAAGATGGCCAAAAAGTTAGAGGGGTTTTTAAACTAGGCGACGGGGGGAGGGTCCAGAGGTAGAGATAGTCAGCATGGAACATAGTCCAGAGGGTAGTATTGGGGGCATTAGTGATAGGTTGACTAAAGCACATAAACCCAAGGTAAGTATAGTAACAAGTCCTAGTTGCAATCTCGGAACACCCAATAAGAGGATAGTATGCGACCGGTCTAAACTACATGGCATGTTCACCAATGCCAGGAGCCTGGCGGACAAGACGGGTGAACTAGAGATACTAGTGAACGAGGAAGATTTAGATTTTGTGGGAATTTCAGAGACCTGGTTCAACAACTCTCATGATTGGCTGGCAACCATTCAAGGGTATACCATTTATCGCAGGGATAGAGAGGGTAAAAAAGGGGGAGGGGTTTATCTATATATCAAGAATAATGTACAAGTGAATGTGAGAGATGACATCACTAAGGGAGCTAGGGAGGAGGTGGAATCCTTATGGGTAAAAAAATACTGGGAGTATGCTATAGGACCCCTAACCTGAGGGAGGAGGGGAGGGGGACCTCCTATCACAATTTGGATTAGCAGCAAGGATGGGAAGTGTTATCATAATGGGGGGGTTTTAATTATCCAGACAAACTGGGCGAAGGGAGCCACACATTATTCTAAGGCTCACCAGTTCCTAAATGTCTTGCAGGACAATTTCATGGGACAGATGATATATGCACCAACTAGCAATAAAGCGTTAAGCCGTGTACGCACGATAGGTTTTACAGAGGAAAACAGTCCGATGGACTTTTTTCATCGGACAAACCGATCGTGTATGGGCCCCATCGGTCTTTTTTCCATCGGTGTTTAAAAATAGAACATGTTTTAAATGTATCCGATGGTTAAAAAACCAATAGCAAATTACTATTGTCTGTGGGGTACTCCATCGGATAAAAAACCCACGCATGCTCAGAATCAAGTCGACGCATGCTCAGAAGCATTGAACTTCATTTTTCTCGGCTCATCGGAGTGTTTTACGTCACCGCATTTGGAACGGTCGGTTTTTTGACTGATGGTGTGTAGGCAAGACTGATGAAAGTCAGCTTCATCGGTTTTCCAAAAGAAAAAATCCATCGGTTAAAAAACCATAGGAAATCCGATTGTGTGTACAGGGCTTTACTAGATCTACTGATTACCAACAATACAGACCTGATCACGGATGTAGAAATATGGGGCAATTTAGGAAACAGCGATTACAGGTCAATTGGCTTTAGTATAAATCACACAAATAGGAAATACAAAGACACTGAAGTTCAAAAGAGCCAACTTCCCTAAACTATGAACCTTGCTAGAAGGCATTAATTGGGATAAAATTTTAGGAACAAAGAACATGGAGGAGAGCATATTAAACAAGGGCATTAGCCAGTGCATCCTATTGGGTAATACATTTAAAAGAGTGAACAAAAGTCCTGGATGGCTTAACTGCAATGTAAAAATGCATATAAAAGCAAAAGAGAAGGCCTTCAAAAAATACAAGGTTGAGGTATCATCAGCAGCATTCAGACTTTATAAAGAATACAACGAGAAATGTAGGGTGCAATTAGGGCGGCTAAGATAGAACACGAAAGACACATAGCTGAGGAGAGCAAAAACAATCCCAAGAAATTATTTAAGTATGTAAACAGTAAAAAAGGGAGGACAGACCATATTGGCCCCACAAAGAATGAGGAAGGACATCTGGGTTCAAAGGATGGGGAGATGGTGAAGGTATCTAATTTATTCTTATCCTCAGTCTTCACGAGGGAATCGGGGGGCTTCAGTAACCAAAACTGCAGTGTTTATCTACGTGACACATCACAGGATGCACCTCATGGCTAACAGAGGACAGAATTAGAATTAGACTTGGGAAACTTAACATTAATAAATTACCGGGACCGGATGGCTTGCACCCGAGGGTACTTAGGGAACTCAGTCAAGTAATTGCAAGACCATTGTTCCTAATTTTTACTGACAGTCTACTGACTGGAATGGTACCAGTGGATTGGAGAAAAGCCAATGTAGCACCAATATTTAAAAAGGGCCCAAAATACATCCCTGGGAATTACAGACCAGTTAGCCTAAAATCAATAGTATGCAAGCTCTTGGAGGGGATGATAAGGGACTATATACAAGATTTTAGTAATGAAAACTGTATCATTAGCAGTAATCAGCATGGATTCATGAAGAATCGTTCTTGCCAAACCAATTTATTAACCTTCTATGAGGAAGTGAGTTGCCATCTAGATAAAGGAAGGCCCGTAGACGTGGTGTATCTGGATTTTGCAAAAGCATTTGACACAGTTCCCCATAAACGTTTACTGTACAAAATAAGGTCTAATGGCATGGACCATAGGGTGAGTACATGGATTGAAAACTGGCTACAAGGGCGAGTTCAGAGGGTGGTGATAAATGGGGAATACTCAGAATGGTCAGGGGTGGGTAGTGGGGTCCCACAGGGTCTGTTCTTGGACCAATCCTATTTACTTTGTTTATAAGCAACCTGGAGGATGGGGTAAACAGTTCAATCTCTGTATTTGCGGACAATACTAAGCTAAGGAGGGCAATAACTTCTCGGCAGGATGTGGAAACCTAGCAAGAAGATCTGAAAAAATTAATGGGGTGGGCATCTACATGGCAAATGAGGTTCAATGTAGAAAAATTTTAAATAATGCATTTGGGGAGAACCTCTGGGGGAACCTAGGATAGAAAAGGACCTGGGGGTCCTAGTAGATGATAGGCTCAGCAATGGCATGCAATGCCAAGCTGCTGCTAACAAAGCAAACAGAATATTGGCATGCATTAAAAAAAGGATTAACTCCAGGGATAAAGCAATAATTCTCCCACTCTACAAGACTCTGGTCTGGCCGCACCTGGAGTATGTTGTCCAGTTCTGGGCACCAGTCCTCAGAAAGGATGTACTGGAAATGGCGCGAATACAAAGAAGGGCAACAAAGCTAATAAAGAGTCTGTAGGATATTAGTTATGAAGAAAGGTTGCGAGCACTGAACTTATTCTCTCTGGAGAAGACGCTTGAGAGGGGATATGATTTTAATTTACAAATACCGTACTGGTGACCCCACAATAGGGAGAAAACTTTTTAGTGAAAGGCAGTTTAACTAGACACGTGGCCACTCATTAAAATTAGAAGAAAAGAGGTTTAACCCTAAACTACGTAGAGTGTTTGTTACTCTAAGAGCGGCCAGGATGTGGAATTCCCTTCCACAGGCGGTGGTCTCAGCGGGGGGCATCGATAGTTTAAAAAAACTATTAGATAAGCACTTGAACGACCACAACATACAGGGATATACAAGGTAATACTGACATATAATCACACACACACAGGTTGGACTTGATGGACTGTCTTTTTTTCAACCTCACCTTATCTACTATGTAACTATGACAAATTGTAAAAAAAAAATTAACTGTAAAAAATTATTTAAAAAAATTGTAAAAAAATTATAAAATAAAATGGCAAAAATTATTTTAAAAATGAAGGGCTAATTTTCACAGGTTTCTGGCCCATACAGCGTGACTGAGCAGTTTGTGCGACTGGAGCCACCTGTCACTCATATCATAGGTTGGCTGCACACACCAATAGAAAAAAAAACAAAAAAAACACTGATTCACATTGTACAGTACCTATGTGAATGAGCCCTAAGACCTCATGTACGCACAAAACTTTATATATTACCTCAATACAGTTTTATCTTGTATATTTGGCAGGAATTTATGTTATGTTGTGTCCACTAATAATGATTTTAGTGTAGGCTGTACAGGGCCCTGTGATTTCTAACAGCAGCCCTGATGCTTGATAATGGTGGTAATGGCTGGTATACACAATCTCAGGCTACAGCGGGGACACAGACATGGATGGAGGGACAGTGAACATCGGAATCAGCCAGGTTTTTGCAGATTACATAAAACGAATCCTAGAGTGACTGAGTATGAACAGCATGTAATACAGCATGTACTGACAGTTTTTAATGATGTGGGTTTAACGACACTTTAAAGCGGAAGTAAACCCATCGATTTAACAGTTTCAAAAAGCAGTTACATTCCCGGCATGCCGGGAATGGCAACGGTCACATTGGTTGTGCTCTCAACCAAACTGTCAAACCATCCAATGGCTGGTGTCATAACTGATCACATGTGCAGCATCATGGCAGTTGAAGATTAAACAGAGGCCAAGATGGCAGCTTCCTTGCCTGAAAATGATAGGAGGGTTTACTTCCACTTTAAGGAAAGCACATTTTACTAAACTTTACGATGTACCATACCATGTTGTCTTTTTCTCTTTATCTAGTACACAGTGTGGACGGCTTTTTGGGTAGCATGGAATGTATTCATCATATGTTTCTACCTGGAAGTAGGAGGACTTTCTAAAGTAAGTTCTATTTATTTTATGTAAGAGAATTACTGTACAGTCTCTTGTAAGATAAACACAGCTTGCTATTTGCAGCAGTATACCTACTGTACAAGTTTCATGCCAGTTAACTGATGTGATATAGAGTCAGCTAAATGTTTTTACATTTTTTGTATCTTTCAAATTGTGTTAGCAGAAAGAAACAGAAGAATGTCATTCATTTCAATATCTGAACTTAAAAAAGTGAAATGGCTTTAGTACATAAAGTACCCAACAAGTTTGCTATGCTTTGGTAAACAAACTTATATATTACTGAAGATGGTAGTTGGTTTACATTGTTTGAAATAATAGGAGTTGCAGAAATCTTGAGAATCGACAATTAATTGTGGATATTTCAAAAGGGATACAAATATATGTTTCTATTTACAACTACAAAATACAAGAGATTATATTTCATGGACTTATTCACATACATGGATATCACAGATGTTCATTCTGATATTGGTGCTTCTAAACAGCTATCAGCCTGGCCGTCAAATGTTCTGTTGGCAGTGGGGTACCAGCCATTATAATGAATGAGTCCTGAACAGCAACAGGACATTCAATAAACCTGCCACAAACCTGTGTAATTCAAACTGAGCATATAATGAAAAACTGATTAAGCAGAGATGACTTCCAGTGAAAACCACATGTCAAAACAACTAGGAAATCTGAAGATACAGGCAGACAACATTATATACAAATCTTCTAGATTTTTCCAATATAAAGTTTGCTCCTGCCTGCTCCCACCAGCTGAGCCTTTCTATGGGTTCTTCGTGATGGGTGTCCTCATTGATCAATAGATGGTTCCTGATTTCATAGGAGATGAGACCAAGCTCAACATTTACTGATAGATTCAGAATTTACACAAGATTTTAGTTCCCTATATTTCTAGATCTATTAATGCTTTTGATAAATTACACCAAATGTAGGCCCTGCTCATGCATGTATTCACCATATGCTTCTTTGGAATTGTCCACATTATTGAAAGATTCTTCTGCTTACGTGCCCTGATCAGTTCCACAATTAACCCTTATGGTCCCAGAACCTTTTCACACCTTGTGCGTACAAAGCCATAGAAGCATGGATGCAAAAGGAAACCAGTTTTACTTAAAATACTAAGGGTTTCATCAAAAAAAGTAGTAGTTGCTAGAACTAACACTGAATTTAAAGCCTGCCAACCTGAAATGTGCAGAGAATAAAGAGTATGTTATTTTCGAGGCATTGATTCCTTCCACTTATTGATCAGTCATTCTAAGTGATTGGAAAATTGTATGTTAGGGATGTCCTTCCCATGCCCCTACGTAATACTTTGCTGGCCAAGAGACATAATACATATTTTTGGTTTCCGAAATATAGCAAGTTTTAGAGAAATATCAAGACTTTTTGTATGCGCTGGATGACCCCCTCCTTCTACTGTCACTCATTACTCTGCAAGTTTGATTGAGCTTCTCCTAAGGCACAAGCTGCTCATTTGTATCAGAAAGAGCATGTTTCCTGTGCTTAAACCTGCAAACAGGGTCTCTGCAAAATCAATGGCTGTCAAACTGCATAAAGTCTGAATAATATACATGAATTATTTAAGAGATGGTTAAGTTGTAAAAGTCAAGTTATCCTTGCAGTGAGAGGCACTGTCCCTTGTTAGCAATCTGCTGTGTTTTGCAAGACCGTAGGGTGCAATTTAAACAAAGAACTAACAGTTTACCTACACAACTGACATTTTTTTATATTGTAAGTGTTAAAATGAAATACCACGTAATATATTATTTTAGACATGTATAAGATTTGTACATTTTAAGTTATGCTGTTTGTAATACAAACTGAAGCAGCAATCTAAAATGCAATTTGTCCCAGAATATGCAGTCTAGGAATTTTGATTTAAAGCATGGAGTCAATGTATCGTACGTGGGTATATTGTACAGTTTTTTGGTGAATAAATATTACAGAACCATTATATGCATTGCTAATTTAAAATTTTTGATATGTATTTGGTAAATTTAAAAAATACCTATTTCTTAAAAGGTCAGTCCACCCAAAGGTTATATATTAGATATAGGTGGATGCTGGTTGTCAAAGTCTGCCCATGTCTCTTACATGGCTTAGATACACTGACATTAGGATCTTCCTGCCATAATTCACAAACCTGTTCTTCTGGGAGCTTTAGGTGTTCCTACCCACCCCTGCATGTTTCAGATCCTTTATTAAACAGATGTTGCATGATTACTTGAGGTTGTACTATTTCCTAGCTTCCCCTACATCCCATCCCATTTAAAAATGCCAAGTAAAACATAAAAAATAAATACAAATCTGATAAAACAGTAAAAGATAACTTCGTTCGATTACAGTTTCTTGCTTTCCTGTCTAGATGTCAGTGATGTCACTCACTTCAGGTTCTGGGAGAGCTGGGAATCCCAAATCTCGCAGAGATGAGCAAATTGTAAAATAACAAAAAAAAGTATATAAGACAACAGAAAGCAGAACGACAACTCATAATGACCACACCTGTCAGTGTACTGCTTAATTTTTAGAATGCTGAATTTTACAAAGAGTGGATTTTCTTGCCCAATAAGGCTAGCGATTTTAAAAGCAGTATTTCCTTCAGAGGTGGGAAGACCTGCTGCCACTATGCTTCAAAGTAAAGTGATAAGTGGTCCTATGGACCACTTTTTACCAGAACATTATTATACAAGGTAATGTGTATATTCACCTGGTAAAGTGAATAATGAGAATAATTTCCGGTCCGGTATTCGTTCATCTCTAGCAAATACATAAGTATGGACTAACATGGCCTGAAAGCATGGCAATGTGATGCAGTTGTGTTTCTTATACAGAATACGACAGTGATCATTAAGAACTAACTCTGTCAGAAACCTACCAAAATCTGAGATGCTTAGCAGTGGTCTGTGTTTATATCTATTCAAAGTGACAGTTTTTTCTGCAATTGCATTGTTTCCCTAGTTTTTTTGGACCTTAATTTCTATTAGTAGATTGACATATTAAGGTGGTACATTGTTGCTTAGCTTCTTATTTATACTGAGTAGAAACTCTCTTATCTGTTTTATTCATACTTGCTGTGATTGTGTGCTGGTGGATAATAAAATACAGTTTGCGTCTGGCCTTTGACATACAGTGAATATCCCTTCCATTGGTGGGTAGACATAATAGTAGTAGTCCATACTTCTGCACAGGGGCTCAAAAAAGACAATTAAGGGCTATGCAAGGAGTCCAGGTAGGGGCCACACTTGCAGCTGGCTATTCAAGATGGAAGACCACCAGACAACAGTGTTAAAGTCGGCAATTTAGGATTTTATCCCCTGGTCATTGTATGTTAATGTTGCAGGAATGATGCCAGGGGAGCTATTGGTACTAGTGAGGACAATGCATAGGGTAAAATATAATTTGATGTGGCAGGCAACACTGGTAAGGGTCCAAAAGAGGGCCCAAGCAGATGTTTTACACAAGGACCCTCTACAGTGTCTTTTTTTCGCTTGAAGGACAGCTACGTCCTAGAGACCGGTGCCCCTGCTGCCAATCACCTGTTTCCTGTGTCACACAAAGAAGCTGCAAAGTTGGCAGAGTATGCAGAGCAAAGTTTTTGGTGTGATGTAGCTCCATTCAGGAAATTCATTAGTTTTTGTGGCTGGAATATTAGTTTAGTATCATTATTTTCAGTCTTTACTTATTTCGATTATCCAAACAATATCTGTCATCTTACAGTTTCTCCAGACTCTCATAAATAGTGTTATATCCTAATAATAGAAGAATCATTCTTATGTAAAGGCACAAATTGTCAGTGTTAACCAAGTCATTAACAGGTAATTAATTGCACAGTATGGAGACTGAGATTCTGCCTGTTGGAGACAGGAGAATGGATCTATGTATCCTCTATGTTGTAGTTACTGCTTGGTCTTCCCCCAGGAAATTATTAATAATGTACACAATACACTTACAGCATTCCATCTAGGGAATTGTTATAGTAAAGACTTTAACATCCATAGCAAATTATTGGAAATTATGTAACCTGCACATTGATCACTGTAAAATGCCCTTGCTGCCTCACTAGACTGCTTCAATGAAACATTTTTTTTATTGACATTCCACAGTATGTCTGAAGCCATGCATAGAAAACCCAGATCTGAGCCAGCTAGTGGATGTGTAATTCTAACAATTAGTATATGGCAGCTTCCCAAAGATAGGAAATTAAATTGAGACTCTTCCATGTATTGATTAAGTAATGTATTGAAGTACTCATTTGTGGCTAAAAGGCCAATACATCTTTGATTGTTGCCCATTTTAATTTGATGCTCTTGAATTGCTCCAATTGAGGTAAGCACTTAAAGCAATAAGGAAGACCAATTAATTATGTCTGTCCTGTACTAAAAGATAAGATTTTTCCTGAAAGTTGTCAGAATATGACTAGAATTGCACTACTCAATTATTTAGACCAGCTGCCATACATTTTCATGTAGTATGACATTTAAATAAATTGGGTTTGCATATTTATGGATAGACTGCCTCAAACTCATCCTTTAGGAGATAAATGTGTCTGATACCTTTAATTTTAAACCAAGATATGTCTCCTGGTTTGCACCTGCTGCCTAAACAGTCAGGACAAGACTGGAAATTCTGGTACAGTATTGTTCAAAAGGGCTTGTTTACCTGGAAATCTTTGGGGTTAATTGACTAAAGTCAAATAGGTTGCACTTTGCAAGGGAATTTTCCCCAAAGCTTAGTGAACGAGTCGAAGATCTGCTGTCTTCCATCATCCTATTATGTGCAAGCAATAATGCTGTTTTTTTTTATTGTTCCTTGTAAGAGATTGGGTATTCTTTGTAAAGTGAGATTTCAATACATTCGTCAAGCTTTAATCCCTTTAACCACTTCCTTACTGGGGACTTAAACCCCTTCGTACCCAGACCAATTTTCAGCTTTCAGCGCTGACGAACTTTGAATGACAATTGCGCGGTCATACAACACTGTACCCAAATGATATTTTTATAATTTTTTTCCCACAAATAGAGCTTTCTTTTGGTGGTATTTGATCACCTCTGCGGTTTCTATTTTTTGCGCTATAAACAAAAAAAGACAGAAAATTTTGAAAAAAAACTCAATATTTCTTTACTTTTTGTTATATTAATATCCCAATTTTAAAAAAAAATTTCTCAGTTTAGGCCGATACGTATTCTTCTATTTATTTTTGGTAAAAAAAATTGCAATAAGCGTATAGTGATTGGTTTGCGCAAAAGTTATAGCGCCTACAAAATAGGGGATAGAATTATGACATTTTTATTATATATATATTTTTTTACTAGTAATGGTGGCGATCTGCGATTTTTGTCAGGCCTGCGATATTGCGGCAGACACATCGGACACTTTTGACACTATTTTGGGACCATTCACATTTATACAGCGAACAGTGCTAAAAAAATGCACTGATTACTGTATAAATGTGACTGGCAGGGAAGGGGTTAACACTAGGGGGTGATCAAGGGGTTAAATATGTTCCCTATTAGTGTTTCTTACTGTGTGGGGGAGGGGACTGATTGGGGGAGGTGACCGATCTGTGTCCCTATGTACAAGGGACACAGCATCGGTCTCCTCTCTCCCTGACAGGACATGGATCTCTGTGTTTACACACAGAGATCCACGTCCTGCCTCTGTAAAAGCCGATCGCATGTACTAGGCGGACATTGCGGCCGCCAGGCATGCGCATCGGCATCACGTGATGCGGTGCGCACAGTCCTGGGGACGTCCACCCGGCACTTGAGAGCCGCGCTGCAGCCGTCTTTCGGCTATAGCGCGGGTCTTAAGTGGTTAAAGTGTAACTTCTCCTGCAAAGTGAACATCCTATTTGCCTTCAGTAAATCAACCCCTTTGTGAGCAGATGCCACCTCCTAGGCCCTGCTTTGCATAAATCAAATGTGTTCTAATAAAAAAAAAAAAGCTTTCATTGTAGCCCTTACACTCTGGAGCTGGACTTCATAATGGCAAAACAAATGGTGAATCCAGTATATATGTGTGAATGCTTCACCAAGTCTGGAAAAGTTTGTTCATGTGCAGGCTACTGTGTAAGCACTACTTTATAATTCCAATCCAGGCTTTGACTCGTGAGACCTTTCTTCATGAAAATACAGCTTTTACTTTCACTCGGAGCTGATGACATTTGTGGGAAATTAAGCATGACATTGCATAGCATTAACACTAACATACGTGCAGGGGTTATGAAGAACTCTGTTCCTCTGGAATCATCTGAGTAAATCACCTTAATAATGTACATTGTAGTTCCTTTAAATTTTAATTGTCACCAATTTTGGTGCTAGTGTGTACCTGATCAGAATGTTTAAAAGGTTTAAAATAATATACTTTATGTCTGTATACACAGTAACATTAGAACACAGCAGCACTAAATGTGTATTAAAGGAAAACTATACATGTCTTGTGGAATTGTATTTTTTTTTTTTTGTTAAGATTTTATTTTTAAATAGTTTTAGCATTTTTTTTTACTATTTATATATAATCTTTGTTTTTTTAAACATCTAATACATGATAAAGGAGACAGCACAGCAGAGCAGCTTTGCTTGCTTTGCAGCTACCTTTGTCTGACAGATCCGTCAGAGTCTTCAAGTTTGAAAACGTACCTTTTGAATTTCCCCACACATTTACTTTCTTGAATTCTGTGACACATTCACTATTGCAATATGCATTGCTGGGTCACACATTTCACAGAGCCCGCTGTTTAAATGATTGAGAGGAGGAGTTTCAGGAGGCAGAGTCAGTACAGGAACCACTGCTTGCAGGCAGCAAGGTATCATGGGATATTTAGGACCTAGAAATTGAAAGTAAACAGCAGAGAAACTGCAAAGCATGCAGGGAACCCAGGAAGATGTGGAAAGAGATGGTCATCAGACAGGCATCACTCACAACATTAAAGGTAATTTTTCAAGTAAGCTTATATTGATTTTTTTTTTTTTTAAATAACTGTTGTTTTTATTGCTCTTATAATGCTGATGTTATAAAATGAATGTGTATGTTGTGACTATAGATTGGTCTAGTTGGAGCTTTTACGGGGTTGAGGACTCCCTCCCAGTCAGCAATGGGCTATTCACCAACCACCATAACTGTGACATGAACTAAGATGTATGGTCCTCTATACTTGGAAGTACTGGGTGTTATTTTTTTTTCATTAAACACAGTGGTGGAGGAGTGAAAGGACAGTGGGCATGTGCTGCTGACAGGACATATTTACACACTGTAGGCATATATCTACAGGCAACAGAGGCAAGGAGACCTGTATAATTATTGTACACATTTTTTTCCATCATCATTAGGAACAGCAATCTTGTTTACACAAAAGGGCAAGTTTTTTTACACATTGTGACCCATGTAAACAAAAATTGCTGCTCTAGGGCCGACCATAGACTATTTGAATCTCGGCCGGCCGGATTGATCGATCAACTTGGGTACAAACAGCCTGCTGGCTATAGGCACCAGCAATAATCACTGTCTTCTCCTGGCCATGAGGGGGGAGGGTTGGGGGCGCGGGTGGTTGGGGGAAGCCACAATTGCTTGGCAGGAGAGATTCCCCTGTTAGCACTGTATTGGTGAGGGAATCATGCAAATTTCTTTCCTGCAACCCGTGGTTGCAGGAAGGAAATTTGCACTGTCTATGACCTGCCCAAGCCCCAATGTATAAACCTAGTGACTCCAGACACTGCCAGGTGCTAGCTTCTAAGGGGCCTGTCCAGCCTGATCAGACAATCTGTCAAAAGGAAAAGCAGAAGCACACACCAGGAGACTGCTCAATTACATGTATGATGAAAAGGCTTCAGCTTGTCTCTTTCCAAGCTATATACCGCCAACACGTTTTACCCTCGTATCAGCTTAAAGTTATGGTAAAAGTTTTCTTTTTTTTTTAAATAACAAAAATGTCATACTTACCTGCTCTGTGAAATGGTTTTGCACAGAACAATCCCGATCCTCCTCTTTTTGGGTCCCTTGTTCGCTGCTGCCAGGAGCCTCCACAGTAAGCAGCTTGCTCTGAGGGCACCCAAGCAGGCGCGCTTCCGAGCCGCGGCTCTGTGTTAACATTCACACACAGAGCCCCGGTTCGGCCCCGTCTCCTGATTGGGTCACTGGCTGTGATTGACAGCAGCGGGAGCCAATGGCTCATGCTGCTGGCAAAATCCATTCTTGAGTGTGAGTCTCCAGAGAGGCAAGGCACTCGTGGACATCGCTGGATCGAGAGGGGGCTCACGTAAGTAACAGGGGGTCTTGGGGAATCCTGCACACAGAAGGTTTTTACCTTCATGCATAGAATGCATGAAGGTAGAGAACCCTGTGCCTTTACAACCACTTTAAAATGGTTCTAAAGCCTAAAGGGCTTGCTACCTTAATGCATTAAATGCATTAAGGTAAAAAAAACTTCTGTGTCTAGGATCCCCCCCCACCTTCCTTATACTTAATTGAACCCATTCTCGAGCCAGCGCTGTGCATGTTAGCAGCAGCTTTCTCCCCTCTCTCCCTCCTCAAAGGGTAGACTGATAGCAGTCGGAGCAAACCATGCTGTTTATGTCAAAAGATGCAAACAGGGCGGTTTGAGAGTGAGCCTGCACGAGTGCCCCCATATAAAGCGGCTTTCTATGGGGGCGCTCTGCAGGGTGGAGGAGCCAGGAGCATCGGTGGATGACTCCAGAAGAGGAGGACTGGGGCTGCTCTGTGCAATACCATTACACTGAGCAGGTAAGGATGACGTTTGGTTTTTTAATAAAAAATATTCAATGCTTAACAATTACCTTAAAGGGGTTGTAAAGGTTTATTTTTTATTTTCTAAATAGGTTCCTTTAACCACTTAACGACCGCTCACTGTATATATACGTCGGCAGAATGGCACGGACAGGCACAATCACGTACCTGTACGTGACTGCCTTCGTATAGTTGGGCGGTCCCATCGGAACCCCCTTCTATACAGTGAGCGGTCGGCATCGTTCCGGGAGCGATCCGTGATGAGGGGACGGCCATTCGTTTCCGGCCATCCCCTCGCGATCGCTCCCGGCGAATGAAAAGATTCCTCTGCCTGTGTAATGTTTACACAGGCAGGAGGAAGTGATGTCATCTCTCCTGCGGCACTCACATATACCGAGCGCCGTGGGGAGAAGACACACAGGTTAGTGCACTAAACAGCACACTGACACCAGCACACATAGGCACACGATCGCCCCCCAGGCCCCACCAGACACCCCCAGATCACCCCCCAGCCCCCAGTCACAGTGTCACTGATTGCAGTGACCATTTATTTACTGATCACTGCAATCAGTGACATTTGTGACTGTAAAAGTGTCAGGGCAGTTCGTTTTAGGTCCAGTGTAGCCCCCTAAACCCCCCTAATAAAGGTTTAACCCCTTGATCGCCCCCCAGGTAACCCTTTCACCCCCTAGCACCACTGTCACTAAGCGATCGTTTTTCTGATCGCTGTCTTAGTGTCCGTGGTCCCGATAGGTAGGCAGTTATTTTTTTTAGGTTCGCCGCAGGTTTTTATAGCGTCAGGTACCCCCATATATTACCTAATAAAGGTTTAACCCCTTGATCACCCCCCAGGTAACCTTTTCACCCCCTTTTGCCAGTGTCACTAAGCGATCGTTTTTCTGATCGCTGTCTTAGTGTCGGTGGTGCCGATAGGTAGCCAGTTATTTTTTTTAAGTTCGCCGCAGGTTTTTATAGCGTCAGGTACCTCCATATATTACCTAATAAAGGTTTAACCCCTTGATCACCCCCCAGGTAACCCTTTCACCCCCTTTTGCCAGTGTCGCTAAGCGATCGTTTTTCTGATCGCTGTATTAGTTATGCTGGTGCCGCTAGGTAGTCAGTTATTTTTTTCGCCGCAGGTTTTTATAGCGCCACGTACCCCCATATATTATCTAATAAAGGTTTTAACCCCCTAATTGCCCCTAGTTAACCCTTTCACCAGTGATCATCGTATAAGTGTTACTGGTGACACTGGTTAGCCAGTTAGTTATTTTGTTATTTAGGTTCCCCATCAGGTTTTTATATAGCGTCAGGTACCCCCATATATTACCTAATAAAGGTTTAACCCCCTGATTGCCCCTAGTTAACCTTTTCACCAGTGATCACCATATAAGTGTTACGGGTGACGCTGGTTAGTTAGTTTGCTTTTTGTGTCAGGGCACCCTCCGTATATAACCCAATAAAGGTGTAACCCCCTGATCGCCCGGCGGGTGATATCAATTAGGTTTTAGCATCAGAGAGGGTCTGCGTCACCCCAGGCAGCGTCAGGTTAGTGCCAGTAATGCTAACACCCACGCGTGAAGCATACACCTCCCTTAGTGGTATAGTATCTGAACAGATCAATATCTGATCTGATCAGATCTATACTAGCGTCCCCAGCAGTTTAGGGTTCCCAAAAACGCAGTGTTAGCGGGATCAGCCCAGATACCTGCTAGCACCTGCATTTTGCCCCTCCGTCCAGCCCAGGCCACCCAAGTGCAGTATCGATCGATCACTGTCACTTACAAAACACAACACACATAACTGCAGCGTTCGCAGAGACAGGCCTGATCCCTGCGACTCCAGTGCTGTAGGAGGTGATTTCACCACCACAGTTAAAAAAAAAAGCATATATGCCGAAGCATGGGGGCAGCATGGGGCGGAGGAGCGGAGGAGCGATTTTGCTCCTAATGCCGCGTACATACGGTCAAAATTCTGACGGAGGCTTGCCCGTGGAAAAGTCAGACCGTGTGTACGCGGCATTACTTTTGCGGAAGGATGCCCCCATGCTTCAGCATATATAAATGGTGCATGTATGCCCATCATTAGAAGTCGGTGGATGAAGGGAGGTATTCTAATGGTGGGCATACCCACCGATCAATCTCTTTTTTTCATTCAGCCAACAGGCTGCATGAAAAAAAAGATTACAATACATGTCCAACAAGGACCAGCAACGTACTGGTATGTTGCTGGACTTTGAATGGTTATACCAGATTGATGCCTGCGGGTTTAGGTATCATCTTGGTATCATTCTTTTCAGCGAGTGGCCGGCTTTCATGTAAAAGCAATCCTAGCGGCTAATTAGCCTCTGGACTGCTTTTACAAGCAGTGGGAGGGAATGTCTCCCCCCCCCGGATAAAAAAAGCGCCATTGGGAAATTGGGAATGCATTTTATCACACCGATCTTGGTGTGGTCAGATGCTTTGAGGGCAGAGGAAAGATCTAGGGTCTAATAGACCCCATTTTTTTTAAAAAAAGAGTACCTGTCACTACCTATTGCTATCATAGGGAATATTTACATTCCCTGAGATAACAATAAAAATGATAAAAAAATAAAATATGGAAGGAACAGTTTAAAAATAAAATAAAAAAGCAAAATAAATAATAAAAAAAAAAAAGCACCCCTGTCCCGCCCCGCTCTTGCGCAATGGCCAAAGCAAGCGTCGGTCTGGCATCCTATGTAAACAGCAATTGCATCATGCATGTGGTCAGATCGAGGGCAGTAATTTTAGCAGTAGACCTCCTCTGTAAATCTAACGTGGTAACCTGTAAAGGCTTTTAAAGGCTTTTAAAAATGTATGTAGTTTGTTGCCACTGCGCGTTTGTGCGAAATTTTAAAGCATGTCGTGTTTGGTATCTATGTACTCGGCCTAAGATCATCTTTTTTATTTCATCAAACATTTGGGCAATATAGTGTGTTTTAGTGCATTAAAATGAAAAAAAAGTGTATTTTTTCCACAAAAAATGCGTTTGAAAAATCGCTGCGCAAATACTGTGTGGAAAAAAAAATGCAACACCCACCATTTTAATCTGTAGGGCCTTTGATTTAAAAAAAATATATAATGTTTGGGGGTTCAACATTATTTTCTTGCAAAAAAATAAAATGTTTTCATGTAAACAAAAAGTGTCAGAAAGGGCTTTGTCTTCAAGTGGTTAGAAGAGTGGATGTAAGCTTCCTAATGTTGTGTATAAAATGCCAGAACAGTTCAAAAACCCCCCCAAATGACCCCATTTTGGAAAGTAGACACCCCAAGCTATATACTGAGAGGCATGTTGAGTCCATGGAATATTTTATATGTTGACACAAGTTGCGGAAAAAAGACAATTTATTTTTTATTTTTTATTTTTTTTGCTTGGTTTTCGGGGTTCTGTACGCGGCTAGACTCCTAAAAAGTCCCACACATGTGGTATCCCCGTACTCAGGAGAATCAGCAAAATGTATTTTGGGGTGCAATTCCACATATAACCATGGCATGTGTGAGCAATATATAATTTAGTGACAACTTTTTGTAATTTTTTATTTTTTTGTCATTATTCAATCACTTGGGACAACAACAAAAAATATTCAATGGGCTCAACATGCCTCTGAGCAATTTCCTTGGTGTGTCTTCTTTCTAAAATGGGGTCATTTGGGGGGGTTTTGTGCTATTTTGGCATTTTATGGCCTTCGAAACTGTGATAGGTAGTGAGGAGTGAAATCAAAAATTTGTGCCCTTAGAAATCCTGAAGGCGGTGTTTGGTTTTCGGGGTCATTTGGGGGGGTTTTGTACTGCCCTGCCATTTTAGAACCTCAAGAAATGAGATAGGCAGTCATAAATTAAAAGCTGTGTAAATTCCAGAAAATGTACCCTAGTTTGTAGACGCTATAACTTTTGCGCAAACCAATAAATATACGCTTATTGACATTTTTATTACTAAAGACATGTGGCTGAATACATTTTGGCCTAAATATATGACTAAAATTGAGTTTATTCGATTTTTCTTATAACAAAAAGTAGAAAATATCATTTTTTTTCAAAATTTTCTGTCTTTTTCCGTTTATATCGCAAAAAATAAAAATCGCAGAGGCAATCAAATACCATTAAAAGAAAGCTCTATTTGTGGGAAGAAAAGGACGCAAATTTCATATGGGTACAACATTGCATGTCCGCACAATTTCCAGTTAAAGCAGCGCAGTGCCAAATTGTGAAATCACCTCTGGTCATTATGGTCCGTATTGGTCCGGGGCTTAAGTGGTTAAGCTAGTGCATTGATGGTTCACTTACCTTTTCCTTCGATTTCCCTTCTAAATGTTTTTTTTCTGAATTTCTCACTTCCTGTTTCTCCTCGGTAAACTTCACACCATCATCCGAGCGGTGTTTAGCCAGAACAGCTTACTGAGCAGGAACAGGAAGTGAGAAATTCAGACAAGGAAAACAAAGAAAAAAAACATTTAGAAGGGAAATCAAAGGAAAAGGTAAGTGAACCAACAATGCACTAGCTTAAGGGAACCTATTTAGAAAATAAAAAATAAACCTTTACAACCCCTTTAAGATTAAGCACATGTAAGAGTGAAACATGTCACATGAGCATGGCTTGGCAGGAGACAGGCTGAAGCCTTTTCATCATACATTTTTATTTTTTATTAGTTTTGCATAATAAAAAATTGTACAAAACAAGGTATCACAACATACCAAAAATAAAAGAAAAAAATAAAGAAAATACAATAGTTACTGGCGCAGTCAGATAGACAGAACAGTACAAAAACATTACCAAAATTCCCCTAGTGCAACACCTCCCAGGAATACATAAAATAATACTGTGTCCCCAGGAACTGCATAATATAACAGGGGAACTGCATAATATAACAAATGGATTAACAGCAATATCTGTAATCGCCCAGGCCTCATTCATAAAAGTTTCTATTGGAACCAGGTGGCAAACCAAGACAGCCTCATGTAAGTGTAGAAGTATTAAAGACCCAACTATGCCATACCTTTTTAAAAAAATTGGGACAACCTCTGTTCAGGTAAGTAGCTTTGTAAAACAGCAGCACCGTGTTGATCAGGGCTTTCCAGAAATTTAGAGAAGGGGCCTCAGCTTTTTTCCAATGTAATAGAATCACTTTATGCACATAAAACAAGGTGGTAGAAAGCAGAGTTCTCTGTGCCCTGAGAGGAGGCAGTTCCTCCACCAAGCCAAGTAAACACCCTTTTCATCATACCTAATCAGGTGGTCCGGTGTGCGCTTCTGTTTCTCCTTTTTACACATCATCAAAATATTCTAAGGCTGGGACCAGAAAAAAAGAAAATGTTCTTTTTAAAAGAGGGATCCCTAGCAGAGGAATGCTACTTAAGCGCCGTACACACGGTCGGACTTCCATTGGACTTTTCCGTAGTTTTTTGTCTGAACGGAGTTGGTCGGGAACACCCATAGCATACACACCACAGGACTTTTCTGCAAACTTTCCCAAAACTTTTTGCAACATCATGTGGTTTTTCTGCTCTTTTCTGCTCTTTACCGCCACCCTTTGGACTTTTGTTGGGCAAAAGTTTGTCCGTTTGCAGACCCAACTTTTGTCCGATGAAAACAAGAAAAAAGCAAAAAAAGTTTGTCCGATGGAGCGTACACACGGTCGAATTGTTGGTCCAACTTGCTCAAAATGAAGTTTGTTGGCCAAAAGTCCGACTGTGTGTATGGGGCTTTAGGGCATTAAAAGTTGTGCGGCCACAAAATCCAGACATGGAAATACGGTCCTAGCTGCTGGGGAGGGGGGAATTAAAGCTAATATAATGCTTTGCATTGCTGAATATTACCAATATACAGTGCCTTAAAAAAGTATTCATACCCCTTGAAATGTTACACATTTTGTCATGTTACAACCAAAAATGTGAATGTATTTTATTGTGATTTTATATGATAAATGGGTTTAATTTTTTTTTACAAGTAAATATTTGAAAAGTGTGGCGTGCATTTATATTTAGCCACCTTTACTCTGATACCCCTAACTAAAATCTAGTAGAACGGATTGCCTTCAGAAGTCATCTAATTAGTATTTAGAGTGCACCTGTGTGTAATTTAATCTCAGTATAAATACAGCTGTTCTGTGAAGCCCTCAGAGGTTTGCTAGAGAACCTTAGTGAACAAACAGCATCATGAAGGCCAAGGAACACACCAGACAGGTCAGGGATAAAGATGTGGAGAAGTTTAAAGCAGCGTTAGGTTAAAAAAAAAATATCCCAAGCTTTGAACATCTCACAGAGCACTATTCCATCCATCATCCAAAAAAGAAAGAATATGGCACAACTGCAAACCTACCAAGACATGGCCGTCCACCTAAACTGACAGGCCAGGCAAGGAGAGCATTAATCAGAGAAGCAGCCAAGAGGCCCATGGTAACTCTGGAGGAGCTGCAGAGATCCATAGCTCAGGTGGGAGAATCTGTCCACAGGACAACTATTAGTCGTGTACTCCACAAATCTGGCCTTTATGGAAGAGTGTCAAGAAGAAAACCATTGTTTCAAAGGAAGCCATAAGAAGTCTTGTTTGCAGTTTTGCGAGAAGCCATGTGGGGGACACAGCAAACATGTGGAAGAAGGTGCTCTGGTCAGATAAGACCATAATTTAACTTTTTAGCCTAAAGCCGTGTACACCCGATCATGTATGGGCCCCATAGGTCTTTTTTCCATCGGTGTGAAAAAATAGAACATGTTTTAAATTTATCCAATGGGAAAAAAAACTATAGCAAATTCCGATCGTCTGTGTGGAACTCCATCGGAGAAAAAACCCACGCATGCTCAGAATCAAGTCGACACATGCTCAAAAGCATTGAACTTAATTTTTCCCGGCTCGTCGGAGTGTTTTACGTCACGGCGTTTGGGACGGTCGGATTTTTGACTGATGGTGTGTAGGCAAGACTGATGGAAGTCAGCTTCATCGGATTTCCGATGGAAAAATCCATCAGGTTTGGTATCCATAGGAAATCCGATCGTGTGTACAGGGCTTAAAAGATATTTTGCAAAGAAGAATGGGCAAAAATATCACTCTCTAGATGTGCAAAGCTGGTAGAGACATCCCCAAAAAGACTTGCAGCTGTAATTGCAGAGAAAGGTGGCTCTACAAAGTATTGACTTAGGGGGGCTGAATACAAATGCATGCCATACTTTTCACATATTTATTTGTAAAAAAAATTGAAAACCATTTATTATTTTTCTTCCACTTCACAATTATATGCCACTTTGTGTTGGTCGATCACATAAAATCCCAATAAAATAAGTTTTTGGTTATAACATGATACAATGTGGAAAATTTCAAGGGGTACGAATACTTTTTCAAGGCACTGTAGTTATACATTTTATAAATAAAACAATACACCTGACGTGAGAGAAATATGGGGACCACTGGGTTCCTTCTGGTTTAAGAAGGATAGGACAGCATTGGCAATTTCATATTTTGCTTATAACAGGTTCTCTTTAAAGCAGACATCATATGTCAGAATCAATTTTTTTTTTTAACTAATTTGGAAGACAATAATAATTATTAAACAATATCCAACATTAACCTTTTTAGTAAAACATTTTAAAGGCCAATTTATTGAATTTTAAATTCCCTCTAATCCTATTTGCATAAGATGAGGTACATTGGGAAATATACAGTTACGACAATGGAGATTTGGGCTTTATTAACCACTTAAGGACCCCCTCCAGTAGATATACGTCGGCAGAATGGCACGTACAGGCACATCAACGTACCTGTACGTCGCCTTTAACTGCCCGACGCGGGGGTCGCGCGCGTGCCACCAGCTGTGCGCTCGCAGACCCCGCTACCTTCCCCGTGAGTCGGACCGCGGGTCCCGCTGACCCGGTCGCCGCGGGGATCCCCGTGATCGTCTCACGGAGGGATGGAGCGCGGAGATGTTAGTGTAAACACAACATCTCCCCGCTCACCTACTGACACTGTCACTGATTTCCGCTCTGTGTAATCAGAGCGGAGATCAGTGATGTGTCACTCGTAGCCACGCCCCCTAACAGTAGTAATCACTATCTTAGGCACATTTAACCTCTTCAGCGCCCCTAGTGGTTAACGCCTTCACTGCCAGTGTCATTTTTACAGTAACCAGTGCATTTTTATAGCACTGATCGCTGTAGAAATGACAATGGTCTCAAAAATGTGTCAAAAGTGTCCGATGTGTCCCGCATAATGTCACAGTCACGAAAAAAATCACTGATCGCCGCCATTACTAGTAAAAACAAAAAAAATTATAAAAATGCCATAAAACTATCCCCCATCTTGTAAATGCTATAACTTTTGCGCAAACCAATCAATAAACGCCAATTGCGATTTTTTTTACCAAAAATATGTAGAAGAATACATATCGGTCTAAACTGAGAAAAAAAATTTTTTTTATAGATTTTTGGGGGATATTTATGTAGCGATACCTTCACTTAAGAAGGCCGCAGATTTAGTTTGGGCCCTAAAGACAGCTCTGCCAACCCCCGGCAATATGCTCTACCCCCTACTGGCACAGCTAGTACTGACAGTAAATTGTATATCTTATACTGTATGAATAACTGAGCATTGAGACAATACTAAATTGAAATAAGTGTAAGATTTTACTTAAGCTCTTGGTAAGGAAAAGGGTAACATCAATAACAGTTTACAGAATAATCATTAGTAATGCAGAGCCCAGCCACACTAACACACTATAGGGTTAACACATAACAAGTGCGCCACGCGGGCGACCGTTAGATAAGTGCCCTGTGGCGCAGTAACCAAAACACCTTAGAAACCCCACCAGGCCTGGTTCTGATATCTACAACTTAGTCCTTTTTCTTCACCGGCAGATCTTTAACGGTGGTGCACATTAACAGAGTACAAACTTTGTAATCCAATGGGGTAGATAAAGATGGGGTAGAAACTCGGCTATACGAACAGTAGGTTCAGCTCCGACAAGGGCCTTCAATAAGAATACCAAGAATAACTCGTAGGCCACGGCAGTCTATAGGCCTATATGCAGTAACAGTATATCAGTTGGGCATATGCCCTCTCACCCGCCAGGACTACGGTTCCAGTCCGGGAACTTCCACCAACTGTGTCCCACACACACTCAGTCTCTTCAGCGATCGGGTCCCCGATCCAACAAGGCTGTAGTCGAGTGAAGTCAGATGCCACCCAGGCTCGCAGAGGGGTGGAAGGCTCTTTGGTGCTGCGCAAGGCCTCAGGCTTCAGGCCTTGCACTCCGACACATCCGCACAGGAGGATCAGTCTCTGAAGTCTCGTGTCCCAAAGAGGCCGAGCCCAGCCTCGCCTGCTCCTTTTATAACTCCTCCCATGAGTCTCTGTGATGGAAACATTTCCGAATGGGGTTCTGAGTAATGTAGTCTCTCTCTCTGCTCTCACTTCAGCAATGTCTTTTCTCTACTTCCTCCCGACTCCCCTCTCACCTGGAACTTCTTGTCTGTCTGCATTAAAGGGGAACACCCCGCTACACACTCCCCCCACTTAAACTCTTTGGTCCCCAAAGATAAACCTTAACAAAGACTATGTACAACTCTAGTTAATTCTGCAAACGATGTTGGCATAGGGAATTCCCACCAAAACTGAGGGGTAGAATTCCCTTGCCCACAGGTCACATTATCATGGGTGGCCTGCCTAGCTGTGCCAGAGAGTGAGCTGGGGTTGCCCTCCACTAAATGGACAGTGGAGGGATCCGGATTTTCAGCATTCCTCCTAGCGGTAACTACAGAGTCCTCTGAGCTATTCCCCATTTGTGGGTAGGTCAGCTTCCTAGAAGGCCAGATGACTCTTCGAGCCCTTTGCTCTCTTGGGATTTCTGGCTCTGGTGCCACAGGCTCCTCTTCCTCTGAGCAACTATCATGGGCATCTTCCCAGTAATCTGCTGAAGGACTAGATGGGATGAACTCTGTGGCTTCTGGGTTCAGTGTTCCATCTGGAGTGTCTTCAGTGGTTGGAAGATCTATAGTGGAAGTTCCTGGAGTTGGGGAAGGCCACAACCAATCAAGTTCTCCTTCTTCATTTTCACTAAGTTGAGAGGCCTCCCCATCTTCGGCTCGGGAGGTCTGCGACCGAGTGTTCGGCCTAGGAGTATCCAGGATAGAGACCGGTTCAGGGGAGTCTCTCACGGGAGGTATCCTGACTGCCTCAGCCAGTGGGAGCAGGTGGTTTCGATGCCACGTCTTCAGTGGGCCTACCTTTCCTTCTGGCTTCAACTTGTAGACAGGTAGGCCCGGCAACTTCCTACAGATGACATAGGGTTCAGATCTCCATCTGTCTGCAAGTTTGTGCTTCCCAGGGACCCCCAGATTGCGTAACAGTACTCGATCCCCGGGCTGTAGGTCTTGTACCCGGACCTTCAAGTCGAAGTTTCTTTTGTTTCAAGCTCCCCTTTGATCTGAGGCCGCTTGAGCTTGTTCATAGGCTACTTTCAGGCTGTGTCTGAGCCTGTTCACATATCCTTTGTGGGATGTGGCTGAGGAATGGTCCAGAGAGGTGCCAAAGGCCAAGTCCACAGGTAGTCTCGCTTCTCTCCCAAACATGAGTCGATATGGGGAGTAACCTGTAGCATCACTGATGGTGCAGTTGTAAGCATGTACTATGGCTGCTATGTGTTTGCTCCAATGTTGCTTCTTCTCACTTTCCAGAGTCCCCAACATGTTGAGAAAGGTTCGGTTAAACCTTTCCGGCTGAGCATCTCCCTGTGGGTGGTAAGGTGTAGTTCGAGTCTTCTTGATTCCCAACGAATCCAGGAGTTTCCGGATCAGTTTACTCTCAAAGTCCCTTCCTTGATCTGAATGAAGTCGCTGTGGCAGCCCATAATGGACAAAGTACTTCTCCATAAGTACCTTGGCTACGGTGGAGGCCTTCTGGTCTTTGGTTGGGAAAGCTTGGGCATACCGGGTGAAATGGTCGGTTATCACCAGAACATTTCCTAGTCCACTCAGGTCGGGTTCGAGGCAGAGAAAATCAATGCATACCAGATCCATTGGGCCTTGACTTTGTAGAGGGCAGCTTGATGGGGTAAAGTCTTCCTCTGGATGCATCATGCACATGAGTGGCAGTACTCTTCTACCTCTGCCCTCATGCAGGGCCAATAGAACCGACTTCTGACAAGTTGAAAGGTTCTTTCAGCCCCTAGGTGGCCATGATTGTCATGCAGGGCAATCAGAACAGTCTCTCGATGTTTCTCTGGGAGGAACAGTTGCCACTTATCTTCTGAGTCATCAGAGGGGCCCCTTCGGTAGACCACTCCCTGATGTACCTGCAACCTGTTCCATTCTTTCCTCAACAGGCGAGCTTCCTTTGAGGGATGACGCAGGAGTCTGTTTGGATCCTGATTCTCCAGGGCCTCCAGGACCAATCTCCCCATGGGGTCTTCCAATTGGTCACACCTCAACTCCTTCTTGGACAGTCTCGGCAGGTTGTCTTCTTCCAGTTGAGTTACTCCACAGAAGTGTTTGGGGACTCCCACCATAGTAACTCCTATTTCTTCTGCTCTGGAGCCTCCTCTGGCTTGGAATTCAGCTCCTTGACAAAGGGCCCGCACCCCGTCCGGTGCCACTTGGGTCCAATCTTCCATGTCACTGGTGGGGGCATGAGATCTCCTGGACAGAGCATCTGCGTCTCGATTCCCAGCCCCTGGCCTATACTTTAGGCTGAAGTTGAATCCAGACAGTGCGGCCAGCCACCTGTGTCCAGTGGCGTCCAGCTTGGCCATGGTGAAAAGGTAGGTAAGGGGGTTGTTGTCGGTCTTCACAGTGAACTCCGCCCCATACAGGTGGTCTTTGAGCTTGTCTACTACCGCCCACTTAAGGGCCAGGAACTCCAGCTTGTGAGTGGGGTAGTTCTTCTCAGAGGGGGTCAGGCTCCTGCTCACGTAGGCAACAGGCCGCAGTTGTTCCTTGTGTGCTTGGTAAAGTACTCCTCCCAGACCGTCATGACTAGCATCTACGTGTAGTTCATAGGGCTTGGTTGGGTCTGCGTAGGCCAAGACTGGGGCAGTGGTTAGGCTCTCCTTTAATGCCTGGAAGGCCTCTTCACACTTCTGGTTCCACTGATCTCTGACTGACTCTCCCGGCTTCCTGGGCCCTGAGTCGTTCTCTTCCCCCTCGGTCTTGAGTAGTTCATTCAATGGTCTGGCAATTCGGGCGAATCCTTCCACAAACCTCCTGTAATAGGAGCAGAACCCCAAGAAGGATCTGAGTTCTGTTACTGTGGTGGGTCGTGGCCAGGAGGTAACTGCCTCCAATTTCTCAGGGTCTGTGGCCACCCCTTCTTCAGACACTATGTGCCCCAGATAGTTCACAGAAGACTGGTAGAACCGACACTTCTCAGGCGAAAGCTTGAGTCCTTCCTCACTGAATCTTCTCAACACTTTTTCCAGCCTCTCTTCGTGTTCTTCCAAGGTTCTCCCAAAGACAATGACATCGTCCAGGTATACAAGGACTTCAAAGGGGTTCATGTCTCCTACAGTCTTCTCCATGAGACGTTGGAAAGTAGCTGGGGCTCCAGACAGACCTTGGGGCATCCGGTTAAATTCAAAGAACCCCACTGGGGTTATGAAAGCTGTCTTCTCCTTGTCTTCTGGATGCATAGGGATCTGATAGTACCCGCTCTTGAGATCCATAACGCTGAACCATTTGGCTCCAGACAAGCTCTGTAGGGCATCCTCTATCCTCGGAGTGGTGTATTGGTCGGGTATGGTTCTCCTGTTGAGAGTCCTGTAGTCTATACAGAGAATCAATGACCCATTCTTCTTCCTGACCACCACTATCGGGGAGGCATAGGGGCTTCTAGACTCCCGTATCACACCAGTCCTCTTGTGTTCGGCCAGTTGTTCCCTTAGATCCTCCAGATCTGCTAGTGGGACCCGCCTGACCCTCTCTCTGAAGGGCTTATCTTCCTGGAGGCGGATCCGATGGGTGGCACTCCTTGCACACCCCACATCGAACTCATCTTTAGAGAAGATCTTCTCCCATCTGGTCAACTGTGCCTTGGCTCTCTCTTTCCAAGCTCCTGGCAGATTCGGGTTTTCCATGGACAGCTTCTCCCAAGCATCTCCTCCTTCACCCGTCCTCTTCACTTCTGACAGGGTAACAGGGGCCGCAGGGCTCACCTGGCCCAGCAGCATTCTGGCTGGGATCTCCATGGGGTCTCTGGTAGTGTTTCTAACACTCACTGGAACTCTACAATGGGCCTTCTTCAGGACCTTCAGTGGAATCACTTCCGGTATCACTTCCAGACCTGAGGACTCGCCTCTTGGGTCTGACTCCAGCACGACAAAGGGGCCAGGCTGCTCCCAAGTAAGCTTCACAGTGGCTCTGAGACAGGTTACTTCGCCGGGCTGCAACACTACCCCTTCTCTTCCAAGTCTCCACACCTTCCCTATCCCCTCTCCAGGGGTCTCCTGCTCTTGGACCAGCCGTTGGTAGGCCGTCTTCAGCATGGGATGGATCTTGGTGGCTGCTTGCCCCTTCTCTTTCACTAGAGGGGTCAGGAGTCTTCGGACCAGGTCCATGTTCGTCCCTATTATAAGGGAATTCTTGTTGGCTCCAGGCGGCCTAGGGCACACAACTGCCAGGGTGTCAAACACTTCGGCCTTCCCAGCCACGGATGGGTCAAAGGTCATCTTGATGGGAAGGTAGCCGTCGTAAGGGAAACTCTGGGTTCCAATTCCCCATATTTCCAGCTCTTCTATCTTCTGGATAGGCAGATGACTTAAGTGCCTATCGTAGAAGTCCCGGTATAGTAGGGTCACTTGTGCCCCGGTATCCAAGAGGGCCCTGGTGTAGACTCCCTCCACTTGAATGGGCACTATCGGAGATGGGCCTACCAGCTTCTCCGGATATGGCCTGGTAGGGGTCACCTTCTTCTGGTCCTTTCCCTTCCGACTCTCTTTCGTCCAGCTCCTTTTGGACTTTAGTCTTTCCTGAGCCTGGTATGCATTGATTTCCCTCCTTTCAATGGGTGTACAGACCCGCTGAGGGATTTTATTGTTTTTCTTAGGTGTGCATCCCCTCTGGGGAATGTTGTGCCCCTTCTGAGGGGTCTTGCCCCCTTTCTCTGGGGTGTATCTCTGTTGAGGAATGTTGTGTTTCCTCCAAGGTGTTTTATTTCCTCTCTTCTTCTGTTTTTCATTCAGTTTGGAGCTCACTGAAGATGATGGGCACCCGGTTGACTCCTTCACCGGGGCCCTCTGAAGTTTTCCGCTGGCTGGTGGTTATTTGTCTTTTTCTTCCTGGGACTGGAACATATGTTTGCAAAATGACCAATCCCTCCGCAGTTGTAACAAATCACCTCTTCTTCCCGATCCTGTAGAGAAGCGGGCGCTGAGGTATTCGGGAACAACTCCTTTCTTGGACTTTCCTTTTCTGGTTTCCTTTGATCTTTCTCCATCAAAGAGGTCAGTATCCCCAACACTTGGGACATCTGCGATTTCAGTGTGTCCACTTCTGCATCTCTTTCGGGGGTCATGGCCGGGCTGACCATCACCACCGGAGGTTTGGTTGGCTCGACTGGCTGTTCCCTCTTTTTCTCCTCCAACATGGCCTCTTCCTCTCTGACCATTCGAATGATTTCGGGGTATTCCAGGTTCTTCCCGTCCTGTCGGGTGCGCAGCGGCAATGCAATAGGATCCAGGGGCTGAGCTCCCCTCAATACCTGCTGAGCCCGGGCCTCGTCTACCTTCCCTGGGTCGATCCCCTTCTTCAGAATAATTCTATGCAGGATCTTGTCTAGACGTCCCATATATTCTGATAGTTTCTCTCCTGTTTTCTGGTAGCAGTGCTCCAGCTGATAGGTGAGCTCGGTAACTTTTTCTGTCCCACCGAACACATTCTGCAAGATGTCCAAGTAGTCCTGTGCAGTACAGTCTTTCCTGCTCATCTTCAGGTTGCGTATGGAATCCAGAGCAGGCCCCTTCAAACTTTCAGCAATTCTCTGTTTCTTGCTGCGTTCTGGAACTTCCCATTCCTCTAAGGCCTGAGTGGTGCCATCTAGCCAATCCTCAAATCCCTCTTCCCCTGAGGGTACAGGTTTCCTCCCTGAGAATATCCGGAGCTTTCTGTACCCTGACATCGGGTAATCTGTGGGATTCTTCTTGCACTGGGCCACAATCTCTCCCAGTACAGCGCATAGTTCTGTGCTAAGGGTGGCCGGTGATGATCTGGGACTCTCTGTATCCTTCTGTTTTTCCGCCTTAGGGGATGGCGGGGGAGGTGTCTGTGGAGATGATGGTTTTCTTATTTGGAACCGATCTCCCTTATGTGGCAGCGCATGTGTCAGATAGTAGGTCTGACCATCCATAGCTTGTATGCTCGGGTTTTTAAAATGCTCTGGAATTTCGTCTTTCCACTCTATTAATGCGTATGTACGCGAAGCATGTGGTCTCACATCCATCACCCATGATTTCTGGCATGGTGATAGGGACGTTATTAGCTGCTTTATCGCATCTCTTTGCCAGATCCCCGGGAGTTCAATAACTGCCGCCGCGGCCGGATCTGCGCCAGCCACTGTGTACCACTGTCCTACTTCTAGCGGGTCCATGCCGGTCTTTTGGCGTGTTCGCTTGCTGTATCAGGATCCCGGACGAGCCCCCACGTGTAGCGATACCTTCACTTAAGAAGGCCGCAGATTTAGTTTGGGCCCTGAAGACAGCTTCGCCAACCCCCGGCAATATGCTCTACCCCCTGCTGGCACAGCTAGTACTGACAGTAAATTGTATATCTTATACTGTATGAATAACTGAGCATTGAGACAATACTAAATTGAAATAAGTGTAAGATTTTACTTAAGCTCTTGGTAAGGAAAAGGGTAACATCAATAACAGTTTACAGAATAATTATTAGTAATGCAGAGCCTAGCCACACTAACACACTATAGGGTTAACACATAACAAGTGCGCCACGCGGGCGACCGTTAGCTAAGTGCCCTGTGGCGCAGTAACCAAAACACCTTAGAAACCCCACCAGGCCTGGTTCTGATATCTACAACTTAGTCCTTTTTCTTCACCGGCAGATCTTTAACGGTGGTGCACATTAACAGAGTATAAACTTTGTAATCCAATGGGGTAGATAAAGATGGGGTAGAAACTCGGCTATACGAACAGTAGGTTCAGCTCCAACAAGGGCCTTCAATAAGAATACCAAGAATAACTCGTAGGCCACGGCAGTCTATAGGCCTATATGCAGTAACAGTATATCAGTTGGGCATATGCCCTCTCACCCGCCCGGACTACAGTTCCAGTCCGGGAACTTCCACCAACTGTGTCCCACACACACTCAGTCTCTTCAGCGATCGGGTCCCCGATCCAACAAGGCTGTAGTCGAGCGAAGTCAGATGCCACCCAGGCTCGCAGAGGGGTGGAAGGCTCTTTGGTGCTGCGCAAGGCCTCAGGCTTCAGGCCTTGCACTCCGACACATCCGCACAGGAGGATCAGTCTCTGAAGTCTCGTGTCCCAAAGAGGCCGAGCCCAGCCTCGCCTGCTCCTTTTATAACCCCTCCCATGAGTCTCTGTGATGGAAACATTTCCGAATGGGGTTCTGGGTAATGTAGTCTCTCTCTCTGCTCTCACTTCAGCAATGTCGTTTCTCTACTTCCTCCTGACTCCCCTCTCACCTGGAACTTCTTGTCTGTCTGCATTAAAGGGGAACACCCCGCTACATTTATTATAGCAAAAAGTAAAAAATATTGATTTTTTTTTCAAAATTGTCGCTCTATTTTTGTTTATAGCGCAAAAAATAAAAACCACAGAGGTGATCAAATACCACCAAAAGAAAGCTCTATTTGTGGGAAAAAAAAGAACGTCAATTTTGTTTGGGAGCCACGTCACACGACCGCGCAATTTTTAGTTAAAGCGACGCAGTGCCGAATCGCAAAAAGGGGCCTGGTCATTAACTAGCCAAAATGGTCCGGGGCTTAAGTGGTTAAAATTCCTATGCAGATGGTTCTGTTTTAGTAAATCGAAGTAACGTATCTCTGATCTGTTGCCTAACACTGACAGTCCAGTGAATGAGCTTAGGTAATATATTCTTAAATCCAAATCACCTATACAGGCTGCAAATTCTTGGAAGCACTTTGAACTTTTGCCACTCTATAAATTTACTGGTAATGCGCAGACTAGGTTTGTTTTTTTTAGACTGTTCAGTATGCAGTTCAACCCCAATATTTAAAGATTTGTGACATCTCTGACCTATAACAGCTCAGTAGCAAGAGCCTGCTCCTGTTTTTTAATGTAACCAGTTAATGGTTAAATCATTCCTACTGAGCACCCATCGCAGCTGTATTAATCATTCTGCTGTTTGGTATTCAAAAAAGAGGCATACGGTATATTAATGGATGCTAACCTTTGCAGTGCTGTTACAATAACAGAAGGAAAAAAAAAACGGCATCAAGTCATTTTTTGTATAAGCTATTCCTCAAGGCAGTCCTCCATGACAGAGAAATGTTTAATCATAGTGAACTATTATCCCCCTCAAATGTGTATATCATTACCAAGGGAACGTTTTGTTCATAGTGTGCATGTGGTTTTAGAGAAAATTATATGTTGTAAAATATGAGTAGTGATAAAGGTAGGCACTATCCTTTTTTCTTTTTTCTTTTTTGGTTATTTATTCCTTAGTAGGCACTATCCTTTTTTTTTTTTGGTTATTTATTCCTTAAATTATTTGTAAGCTCAGACAATGAAATGTCAAATTTGAACATGTTAAAGAAATGTCCAGTAATTTTTAATATTTTAAAAATATTTTTTAAATCTGCTGATTTCATTAGGACTAGGTTCACACCTACAAGTGCGACTGAGCATGCACATGTTTGTAGGGCAGATTATTATTTCAATGGGCTGCCCTACACGTGAGAAACATGGAATAGAAAGGAAATTTTGGACTCTTTTTTAAAACGTACTGAACTGATCAGCATGGTGGCTTGGCATGCATGTTTGCAGATGCATGTCCCATAGGCATTTTCCAATGTTGCCACTGTCAATTTCTGTGTTATTATTATCATTATTAATACACAGAATTGATATAGCGCCAACAGTTTGCGCAGCGCTTTACATCACAAGGGCAGACAGTATAGTTACAATACAATTCAATACAGCAGGAATCAGAGGGCCCTGTTTGTTAGAGCTTACAATCTCGGAGGGAGGGATGCATGTATGCTGCAATTTGCTGCAGAGAATTAGCAGTGTTATTATACTTAGGCTAAAAAATGGTGAATACAATATTTTATTAATGAAAATGTACATGGCTTATTATGATACACAGTGCTTTAGCAAACTAAATGTCATTCTGTTAGAATTTACATGTACTGTACATAATGTAATTATGAAGATGATATTAAAGTGACATTAAACCCAAAATCAAAAATTCATTATATTGCAGCTTACCGATTCTTAGATGTGGTGGCTGCATTTGTTTTTTTCTCCCCCCCCCCCCCTTTATTTTCCAATCTTTCTGGCCAGTCTGTTATTTTTCAACCTAATGTTCTGTACCAAGTCTGTTATTTTTCAACTTAACAGACCAAGCTGTCAAGGAAAAGTGATAGTTATAGTGTTGATACAAACCATTTACCACTGAGAGGGGTGCTTACAATGATCAGCTTTTATTTTTTTTAACTTTAACCCAAGAGGAAAAAAAAATAACTGTTGCTGAAACTGATTAATGTTAGCTGGAGTTTGGCTTTAATTTGTTAGTCAAGTCCTATTATTGCCAAGCTATGCCAATAAACACTGCCTTCCCCCCAGATTGGGAGTGCTGCTGTCCAAAGATTTCACTTTTGCGCCTCCATAAGATTGGAAGTGTGTTACTGGCAGACACCATAAGATTGGAAGTGTGTTACCAGAGACACCATAAGATTGGAAGTGTGTTACTGGCAGACAGGGATGAGCCGAACACCCCCCTGTTCGGTTCACACCAGAACCTGTGAACAGACAGAATGTTCGTGTGAACTTTAGAACCCTATTAAATACAATGGACTCGAACGTTCGAAATCTAAAGTGCTAATTATAAAGGCTAATATGCAATTTATTGTCCTAAAAAGTGTTTGGGGACCCGGGTCCTGCCCCAGGGGACATGTATCAATGCAAAAAAAAGTTTAAAAAATAGACGTTTTTACGGGAGCGGTGATTTTAATAATGCTTAAAATGAAAAAATAAAAGTGAAATTTTCCTTTAAATTTCGTACCTGGGGGGTGTGTATGATATGCATGTAAAGTCGCGCATGTTTCTCGTGCTTAGAACTGTCCCTGCATAAAATGTCATTTTTGAAGGAAAAAAAAGTCATTTAAAACTCACTCGCGGCTATTAATGAATTGTCGGCTTTTATCAATACATAGAAAAAGGGATTTTTATAACAGCTTACCTGTAAAATCCTTTTCTTGGAGTACATCACGGGACACAGAGCGACTTAGTCATTACTAATGGGTTATATAGATTACCTTCAGGTGTTGGCACTGGCCAATTCCAAACCGGAAGTACCCTCCCCTATATAAGCCCCTCCCATCCGGGAGCACCTCAGTTTTGTAGCCAAGCAATAAGTGTCCCAAAAAGAGGGGTGGGAGCTCTGTGTCCCGTGATGTACTCCAAGAAAAGGATTTTACAGGTAAGCTGTTATAAAAATCCCTTTTTCTTTTTCGTACATCATGGGACACAGAGCGACTTAGTCATTACTAATGGGACGTCCCAAAGCAATGCCAAATGAGGGGAGGGATACATAAGCTGGGCGCCATCAGGCATGAGGATCTTTTGCGGCCTGCAACACACTGCGCCCAAAGGCGACATCCTCCTGACTTCTAACGTCTACCTGGTAGAATCTAGTAAACGTGTGTACCGAAGACCATGTTGCGGCCTTACATACTTGAGCCAGGGAGGCCTGGTGATGCACTGCCCATGAAGTTCCAACTGCTCTTGTGGAGTGTGCCCTAACTTTGAACGGAGGCGGTCTCTTTCTCAAGCCATAGGCTTGTATTATGACCTGTCGAATCCACTTGGCTAAAGTGGATTTTGATGCTGCCTGACCCTTCTTAGGGCCTTCCGGCAGAATAAACAAAGTATCCGTTCTGCGAATCTGAGCAGTGGCTTTTAGATAAGCTTTAACTGCTCTTACTACATCCAAAGAATGTAATAACTTTTCCTCTACCGAGCTAGGTTTGGGGAAAAAAGAAGGAAGAACCACATCTTGGTTCAAATGAAACCTCGATACCACCTTAGGAAGAAAGGCTGGATGAGGACGTAATACTACTCTGTCCTTATGGACAACCAGATATGGCTCCTTACAGGACAAGGCGGCTAATTCCGATACTCTTTTAGCCGAACAAACGGCTACTAAGAAAATCAATTTCCTGGTGAGAGGAACCAAGGAAATGTGTTGCAATGGTTCAAACGGTTGTTTCTGTAGAACTGACAGAACCAGGTTTAAGTCCCAAGGACATATGGGAATACTAACCGGAGGGCTAATACGCATCACTCCTTGTATGAAAGCTTTGACTAGTGAATGCGAAGCCAAGGGCCTTTGAAAAAATATTGACAAGGCCGAAATCTGACCCTTGATAGTACTCAAGGCCAGCTTCCTATCTACAGCCCACTGTAGGAAGTCCAAAATCCTCCCTATCACGTACTTACGTGGATGCCATTTCTTGGCCTCACACCACGTAATGTACGCTTTCCAGATCCTATAATAGATCTGCCTGGATACCGGCTTCCTGGCATTGATCATGGTAGATACCACAGAATTAGAGAGCCCTCTCTTTTTCAGAATGTGGGCTTCAATAGCCAGGCCGTCAAGCCTAGGGCTGGTAAGGAAGGGTGGTATATCGGTCCCTGCGACAGCAGGTCCGGGCGATGTGGGAGGGTCCAAGGACTCCTCACTGACATTTTTACAATCTCCGCGTACCATGCCCTTCGGGGCCACGCTGGAGCCACCAGAATCACTGGTTTCTTTTCTACCCTGATTCTGCGGAGTAATCGCGGTAACAATTGTGGCGGTGGGAATGCATATATCAGCTTGAACTGATCCCAAGGGAACACTAGGGCATCCGAGCCGCAAGCTAGAGGATCCCTTGTGCGAGACACAAATCTGTCCACCTTTGCGTTGAATCTGGATGCTAGCAGATCTACATCCGGTGTTCCCCACCGCTGGCATATTGCCTGGAAAACCTCGGGGTGAAGAGACCATTCCCCCGGGCATAATTGTTGGCGACTTAAAAAGTCCGCTCTCCAATTTTCCACTCCTGGGATGAAAACCGCGGATATGGCTGGGACATATTTTTCTGCCCACTCCAGGATGCAATTTGCTTCCCTCTGGGCTGCACGACTCCTGGTGCCACCCTGGTGATTGATATATGCCACTGCTGTGGCATTGTCTGATTGAATTCTGACAGGGGACCCTTGGAGTTTGGATGTCCATGCTACTAGGGCATACCGGGCTGCTCGTATCTCTAAGAGATTGATGGGCAGGGCCTTTTCTGCTTCTGACCACTTGCCCTGGAGAGACCATTGCTCCAGTACTGCCCCCCAGCCTATGAGGCTGGCATCTGTAGTGACTACCTTCCAAGAAACCGGACTGAAGGGTTTCCCTTTTTCCAGATTCTGGGGCACCAACCACCAATGGAGGCTCTTGCGAACGGAAGGGGACAGGGACATTGGTAAGTCTAAAGCCTGAACTTTTTTGTTCCAGGCTGACAGTATGGCCCTTTGCAAATTCCTTGAATGGAATTGACCGTAGGGTACCGCTTCGAATGAAGCCACCATTTTTCCCAGCAGCCTCATGCAGAGGCGTATGGATGGTTTTCTTTTTGTACCCACTAAGTGGGTCAAATCTTTTAAAGACGACACCTTCTCTGGAGGTAAGAAAATCTTTCTCTGATTTGAATCCAGCCTTAGCCCTAAGTATTCCAGACTTTTGACTGGTCTTAGAGCTGACTTGTCCCGGTTGATAATCCAACCGTGATATTCCAGATACTTGATTGTCTTGTGAAAAGCTACTTCCAGCTTTTCCACTGAGTGGTCTATTAGTAGCAGGTCGTCTAGATATGCCATTATCGTTACACCCTGTGTTCTTAGATTGGCCAATAATGGGGCCAGAATTTTTGTGAACACTCGTGGTGCTGTGGCCAGACTGAAAGGTAAGGCTCTGAACTGAAAATGGCGCCCTTCTACTGCAAAGCGTAGAAATTTCTGGTGGGCCGGAAAGATGGGAATATGCAGATAAGCATCCTTTATGTCGATCGAGGCTAACCATTCCTGCCCTTGTAGGGCGGTGGCCACCGATCGGATCGACTCCATCCGAAAAGTCCTGATATTTAGGAACTTGTTTAGCCCTTTTAGATTTAATATGGGCCTCACGTCCCCATTTGGTTTGGGGACTGTGAAAAGGTTCGAGTAAAACCCGAATCCGCTTTCTTCCAGGGGAACCTTCATGATTACACCTTGGAGCAATAGTTGTTCTAGTGCCAGAAGGAGGGATCCTCTCTTCTGGGGATCTCTTGGCACGTTTGACCTCATAAATTGGGCAGGAGGAGTGCCTTTTAACTTCAGCTTGTATCCCAGACTTACTGCGGAGAGCACCCATCTGTCTCTGATGGTGTCCCGCCAGGTCTCTGTGAACCACTGAAGTCTTCCCCCCACCCGATTGAGTGGGGGCAACGCTTCATGCCTTGGGGGGAGGTTTTGTACCTCTCTTGATCCAGGGCTTCTTGTTACCCTGTGATTGTCCCTGATTTCTGCCCCCTGAATTTGACCGCGGAGGCCGTCGGAACTGCTTCACAGCCGATGTGCCCGGGACTGGAGAAGTAGGCCTCTTAAAAGAAGGACTTCTACCCTTGTTCTTAACCGGTAAGAGTGAACTTTTACTGGCAGAAATTTTCTGGATATATTTGTCCAGATCTTCTCCAAATAAGCGTTCTCCATGAAATGGGAAGCTAACCAGCAGTTTTTTACAGGGAGCTTCAGCAGACCAGTTTTTGAGCCACAGAAGCCTACGCATATGTACTATAGACAGCGTAAAGCGGGAGGCCTGTTGGATTGTATCCTTTATGGCGTCCACCGCAAAACACAAGGCTCTAGGCAGGTCAGCTAGGGCAAGAGCCTGCTGATCTGGTAAGTCCCTTAAGACTTGTTTCAACTGATCTTTCACTGCTTGGCAGACTCCAATCGCTGCTACCGCAGGTTGTGTCACCATGCTTGCTGTAGAGAAAGCAGATTTTAGTAAAGACTCCAATTTTTTATCTATTGGGTCTTTGAACATTGGAACATTATCTACTGGACATGTCAGTGATTTGTTAACAGAAGAGATGGCTGCGTCCACTGTAGGGACCCTCCATTTTCTTATGAACTTATCCTCCATGGGATAGATCACCGGAAATCTCTTGGGGGGAGCAAATATTTTATCAGGATGCTCCCAATCCTGGTAAATAAGCCCTTCTAATAAAGGGTGGATTGGGAAGGAACAGACAGCCTGGGGAGCTTTTAGCGACCCCAGCGAGGAAACCGTAGTGGATGGTGGTTCCGCCAGAGGCATTTTAAATGCTGATCGGACCATGTTGGTCAGAGACTGAACCCATAATCTTTCAGCCTGAGATGCTGAGAAAGGTTCTTCCACTGTTGATTCCTCCATAACTGAATCAACCTCATCCTGATCCCCCTCAGGTAGGTCGATCTCTGTGTGGGGCTGTTCCTCCACTAACAGGCACTCTGAAGGAGGAGACGGAGATCGGACGCGCTTTTCCTGTGACAGGGAAGCAGCGATCAATGCTGTTAATCTCTCTTCCAATCCTCCCAGAGTTGAGGATAAAACCTCCTCTGTTATATATACAGGAGCAGGTGGACTGGGGACAGCCGCAGCACCAGGCATTCCTGCGGGGTTTCTACGGCTACTGACCTCTGAATTCTCAGGGGAGATTGGTGCAGTACAAGCATGCCCAATATCCTCAGAGCCCGATGGAGACCCCTTTGGCTTCCTGGAAGACCTATTTCCGGAGCGTCTGGACGACATATCCTTTAAGCACAAAGCTGAGGTATTCCCGTCGTCATACACCAATTTTTGCTGGTAATAGTCTAACACAGTTGCTGCTATATACCAGCTGGTGTCCACTAAAGTGCCTTTCTATGGGGATGCCTGCATCAACCGCCTCTGTGTGCCACTGTTTGTTGCTAGCTCTGTTTGCATCCAGCTGACACTTGTACTGTGTCTTTTAACCATGCTGGGACGCCTGCACATGCGCAGAAGCATCATCCACACGCCCCGCCCCTTTTTTTTTCATAGGAGGCACGTGCACGTGCCCGCGCGCGCGCCCGTGCGCCATTGGCGCCCTTTTCGAAATCAAACAGGGACTAGGAGCCAGGGCCCTTTTTGCCGGAGGGCCTGTGCGGTGGATGAGCGCAGCAACAGGGCAGAGGAAGTGGATTCCCACAGAGAAACTTACCAACTGCCTGGATCTTTTGACTTGAGAAAACCAAAGATCCACATGACAAGAAAAATGGACTACAGCGGCCTCTAGTGGTTTAACACAGGTACCGCGGTCCCTTTTTTTTTTTTTTTTTCTTGACTACTATTAAAATTTTACATTTTCAGTAGTTACAGGCAAACACAGATATTTAGCGGGAATACCGTTAGGTAACAGACAGAAAGACAAATTAGGCTTGGGGGTCCCCCAATAGAACCAAGTTCCTGGGGGCCCCCACTTACCTGATCCCCGCCGCAGGACTTTGTTTGGTCCACAGAAGTCCAAACTTCACCTATCACGGCAGGCATTGTAATTAAACCTTCAGGGACCGGGTTCCAAAGGATTCCACTCCCCTGGACCTGTATAGCACCCTGCACAGACAACATCTTGGTCGTGGGTATGACCAGAGCTCTGGATCCCAGGGTCCAGCCCTCCTAAGAGAGGCATTACAGGCAAAACCTTGCTCTTCTGCTGCAAGGCCCGGGTACCGACCGTTTAGCTATGAAGCTTTTTTGGTGGGATCCGGAACAGCTTACTAAGGCCCAACAGAACCTGTACGCAAGCCCAGTGAAAACACATGTTACTCTTTGGCCAACACCTTAGACACTGGCAAAAAACTGAGGTGCTCCCGGATGGGAGAGGCTTATATAGGGGAGGGTACTTCCGGTTTGGAATTGGCCAGTGCCAACACCTGAAGGTAATCTATATAACCCATTAGTAATGACTAAGTCGCTCTGTGTCCCGTGATGTACGAAAAAGAAAAGTCATTAATAAAAAAAAAAAAGCGTGGGGGTTCCCCCAAATTCAATTACCAGGCCCTTCAGGTCTGGAATGGATATTAAGGGGAACCCCGCCGCAAATTAAAAAAAAAATGGCATGCGGTTCCCCCTAAATATCCATACCAGGCCCTTCAGATCTGGCATGGATTTTAAGGGGAACTCCACCCCAAATTAAAAAAAAATGGCGTGGAGTCCCCCCAAAAATCTACACAAGACCCTTATCCGAGCACGCAACCTGGCCGGCCGCAGGGGAAGAGGGGGGGACGAGAGAGCAGCCCCCCTCCCTCCTGAACCGTACCAGGCCACATGCCCTCAACATGGGGAGGATGTCCCCATGTTGATGGGGACAAGGGCCTCATCCCCACAACCCTTGCCCGGTGGTTGTGGGGGTCTGTGGGCGGGGGGCTTATCGGAATCTGGAAGACCCCTTTAACAAAGGGGACCCCCAGATCCCGGCCCCCCCTATGTGAATTGGTAAGGGGTACATTGTACCCCTACCATTTCACGAAGAAAGTGTAAAAAAATGTAAATAAAAACACACAAACACCTTGGAAAAGTCCTTTATTAAAAAAAAAAAAAAAAACATTCCAGCGATGAAATCCAGTGTCCCGCGGCGATCCCGAAGTCCAGCGCTGTCCGTCATTGGTTGTGCCTGAGCGGACCTGATGGGAAACTTCCTCAGCAGTGTTTTAAATGTATAGACCCGCCCCTTCTAAAGTTCCCCATCAGGTCCGCTCAGCGGACCAGATGCGGAACGCGAGAAGGGGCGGGTCTATACATGAATTACACAGTAAAGGAAGTTCCCCATCAGGTCCGCCCCCTCGGTATGTCAGACCGCGCCTACGTCATTGGCCTGAGCGGACCTGATGGGGAACTTCCTTCACTGTGTAAATTTAAATTACACAGTGAAGGAAGTTCCCCGCTCAGGCCAATGATGTAGGCGGGGTCTGACATACCGAGGGGGCGGACCTGATGGGAACTTCCTTCACTGTGTAATACCTGAATAGACCCGCCCCTTCTAAAGTTCCCCATCAGGTCCGCTAAGCGGACCAGATGGGGAACTTTAGAAGGGGCGGGTCTATACATTTAAAACACTGCGGAGGAAGTTCCCCATCAGGTCCGCTCAGGCACAACCAATGACGGACAGCGCTGGACATCGGGATCGCCGCGGGACACTGGATTTCATCGCTGGAATGTTTTTTTTTTTTTTTAATAAAGGACTTTTCCAAGGTGTTGGTGTGTTTTGTTTTTTTTTGACACTTTCTTCGTGAAATGGTAGGGGTACAATGTACCCCTTACCAATTCACATAGGGGGGCCGGGATCTGGGGGTCCCCTTTGTTAAAGGGGTCTTCCAGATTCCGATAAGCCCCCCGCCCGCAGACCCCCACAACCACCGGGCAAGGGTTGTGGGGATGAGGGCCTTGTCCCCATCAACATGGGGACATCCTCCCCATGTTGAAGGCATGTGGCCTGGTACGGTTCAGGAGGGAGGGGGGGCCGCTCTCTCGTCCCCCCCTCTTCCCCTGCGGCCGGCCAGGTTGCGTGCTTGGATAAGGGTCTAGTATGGATTTTTGGGGGGACTCCACGCCATTTTTTTTTTATTTGGGGTGGAGTTCCCCTTAAAATCCATGCCAGATCTGAAGGGCCTGGTATGGATATTTAGGGGGAACCCCACGCCATTTTTTTTTAAAATTTGTCTTTTATCAATACATACAAAAGTCATTGATAAAAAAAAAAAAAGCGTGGGGGTTCCCCCAAATTCAATTACCAGGCCCTTCAGGTCTGGAATGGATATTAAGGGGAACCCCCACGCTTTTTTTTTTTTTTATCAATGACTTTTGTATGTATTGATAAAAGCCGACAATTCATTAATAGCCGCGAGTGAGTTTTAAATGACTTTTTTTCCTTCAAAAATTACACTGTGCAGGGACAGTTCTAAGCACGGGAAACATGCGCCACTTTACATGCATATCATACACACCCCCTAGGTACTAAATTTAAAGGAACATTTCACTTTTATTGTTTCACTTTAAACATTTTTAAAGTCACTGCTCCTAAAAAAACGGTAGTTTTTTAAACTTTTTTTTGCATTGATACATGTCCCCTGGGGCAGGACCCGGGTCCCCAAACACTTTTTAGGACAATAACTTGCATATAAGCCTTTATAATTAGCACTTTAAATTTCTCCCATAGACTTTTCGAATTTACCGCGAACACCCCAAATGGTTCGTTGTTCGGCGAACGGGCGAACAGGCAATGTTCGAGTCGAACATGAGTTCGACTCGAACTCGAAGCTCATCCCTACTGGCAGACACCATAAGATTGGAAGTGTGTTACTGGCAGACACCATAAAATTGGAAGTGTGTTACCGGAGACATCATAAGATTGGAAGTGTGTTACTGGCAGACACCATAAGATTGGAAGTGTGTTACTGGCAGACACCATAAGATTGGAAGTGTGTTACTGGCAGACCCCATAAGATTGAAAGTGTGTTACCGGAGACACCATAAGATTGGAAGTGTGTTACTGGCAGACACCATAAGATTGGAAGTGTGTTACTGGCAGACACCATAAGATTGGAAGACACTATAAGATTGGAAGTGTGTTGGAGACACCATAAGATTGGAAGTGTGTTACTGGCAAGATCACATGTAAAAAAAAAAAAAAGGAAAAATACCTACAAAATAAAAACAAATACAGCCACCACATTTAAATCGGAATTTTAGAAAAAAAATTGGAATAAAAATAACAAACTACCCTTTATTCATATATATATATATATATATATATATATATATATATATTATCATATACTTTTATATTAAGTATTATTGAAATTGCTGATTAGAACCAACAGTCTAATCTAGACAGGGAGCAATCCTCCTCTCCTTCGCCAACACTGGTGTGCCTGTGCAGCTGAATGTGTCTGCTCATAGGCACTTCCTGGTACCATTGTAGAAGCACAGCCCTATCCTGCCTGACCCCACCCTGCCCCGCCCTCATCCCACCCCATTCATGACATCACATGTTTTCTCATGAATGGGGACTCATTTATGAGAGAGCTCAAACAGGAATGTGATGCAGGCTCCAGCTACAGAGGAGCACCTACATCACTTTCGAAAGTGACATCCCTGGGCCCAAATAGACATGGCCGCCAGCCACCCATACACTATGAATAGAGGAGCATCTCGATCACATGACAACAAGGGAGTATAACCAAAAAAAAGGTACATACATGGAGATTTCAACATTTTTGATATTTAAGGTACGACATTCTTAATGATTGTGGGGGAGTATTTAAATGCAAGCCTTTTCTTCCACTTTAACGATTGGTAAGCTACTATACTTTACATTTTTGTTTTGGGGTTTAAGGATTTTTGAAAAGGTGATAGTAAGCCCCAACTGCTGTCCAACCAAGCTCTGTTTTCTATATGATTATATTCCACCTTTACATGTAGTAGCTATGAGATCGTTTTTTGGGTGGGAATTCAGTAAAGCTGCTGCACCACTTTTCTGTCATTAATCCCTCTTGTTATTGTGTTGCAACACTTGTTGAGCATCAGGGATGAGCCGAACACCCCCCTGTTCGGTTCGCACCAGAACCTGCGAACAGACAGAATGTTCGCGTGAACTTTAGAACCCTATTAAATACAATGGACTCGAACGTTCAAAATCTAAAGTGCTAATTATAAAGGCTTATATGCAAGTTATTGTCCTAAAAAGTGTTTGGGGACCTGGGTCCTGCCCCAGGGGACATGTATCAATGCAAAAAAAAAGTTTAAAAAAATAGAAGTTTTTACGGGAGCGGTGATTTTAATAATGCTTAAAATGAAAAAATAAAAGTGAAATTTTCCTTTAAATTTCATACCTAGTGGGTGTGTATGATATGCATGTAAAGTGGCGCATGTTTCCCGTGCTTAGAACAGTCCCTGCATAAAGTGTCATTTTTGAAGGAAAAAAAGTCATTTAAAACTCACTCGCGGCTATTAATGAATTGTCGGCTTTTATCAATACATAGAAAAGTCATTGATGAAAAAAAAAAAAAAAAAGCGTGGGGGTTCCCCCAAATTCAATTACCAGGCCCTTCAGGTCTGGAATGGATATTAAGGGGAACCCCGCCGCAAATTTAAAAAAAAATGGCGTGCGGTTCCCCCTAAATATCCATACCAGGCCCTTCAGATCTGGCATGGATTTTAAGGGGAACTCCACCCCAAATTTAAAAAAAAATGGCGTGGAGTCCCCCCAAAAATCCATACCAGACCCTTATCCGAGCACGCAACCTGGCCGGCCGCAGGGGAAGAGGGGGGGACGAGAGAGCGCCCCCCCTCCCTCCTGAACCGTACCAGGCCACATGCCCTCAACATGGGGAGGATGCGGCGATCCCGATGTCCAGTGCTGTCCGTCATTGGTTGTGCCTGAGCGGACCTGATGGGGAACTTCCTCTGCAGTGTTTTAAATGTATAGACCCGCCCCTTCTAAAGTTCCCCATCAGGTCCGCTCAGCGGACCAGATGCGGAACGCGAGAAGGGGCGGGTCTATACATGAATTACACAGTGAAGGAAGTTCCCCATCAGGTCCGCCCCCTCGGTATGTCAGACTGCGCCTACGTCATTGGCCTGAGCGGACCTGATGGGGAACTTCCTTCACTGTGTAAATTTAAATTACACAGTGAAGGAAGTTCCCCGCTCAGGCCAATGACGTAGGCGGGGTCTGACATACCGAGCGGGCGGACCTGATGGGAACTTCCTTCACTGTGTAATACGTGAATAGACCCGCCCCTTCTAAAGTTCCCCATCAGGTCCGCTCAACGTCTATTCACGTATTACACAGTGAAGGAAGTTCCCATCAGGTCCGCCCCCTCGTAGAGCAGACCTGATGGGGAACTTCCTTCACTGTGTAATACATGAATAGACCCGCCCCTTCTCGCGTTCCGCATCTGGTCCGCTGAGCGGACCTGATGGGGAATTTTAGAAGGGGCGGGTCTATACATTTAAAACACGGCGGAGGAAGTTCCCCATCAGGTCCGCTCAGGCACAACCAATGACGGACAGCGCTGGACATCGGGATCGCCGCGGGACACTGGATTTCATCGCTGGAATGTTTTTGTTTTGTTTTTTTAATAAAGGACATTTCCAAGGTGTTTGTGTGTTTTTATTTACATTTTTTTGACACTTTCTTCGTGAAATGGTAGGGGTACAATGTGCCCCTTACCAATTCACATAGGGGGGGCCGGGATCTGGGGGTCCCCTTTGTTAAAGGGGTCTTCCAGATTCCGATAAGCCCCCTGCCCGCAGACCCCCACAACCACCGGGCAAGGGTTGTGGGGATGAGGCCCTTGTCCCCATCAACATGGGGACATCCTCCCCATGTTGAGGGCATGTGGCCTGGTACGGTTCAGGAGGGAGGGGGGGCCGCTCTCTCGTCCCCCCCTCTTCCCCTGCAGCCGGCCAGGTTGCGTGCTCGGATAAGGGTCTAGTATGGATTTTTGGGGGGACTCCACGCCATTTTTTTTTAAATTTGGGGTGGAGTTCCCCTTAATATCCATTCCAGACCTGAAGGGCCTGGTAATTGAATTTGGGGGAACCCCCACGCTTTTTTTTTTTTATCAATGACTTTTCTATGTATTGATAAAAGCCGACAATTCATTAATAGCCGCGAGTGAGTTTTAAATGACTTTTTTTCCTTCAAAAATGACACTTTGTGCAGGGACAGTTCTAAGCACGGGAAACATGCGCGACTTTACATGCATATCATACACACCCCCCAGGTACGAAATTTAAAGGAATATTTCACTTTTATTGTTTCACTTTAAGCATTATTAAAATCACTGCTCCTAAAAAAAAGGCAGTTTTTAAAACTTTTTTTTGCATTGATACATGTCCCCTGGGGCAGGACCAGGGTCCCCAAACACTTTTTAGGACAATAACTTGCATATAAGCCTTTATAATTAGCACTTTAGATTTCTCCCATAGACTTTTCGAATTTGTCGCGAACACCCCAAATTGTTCGTTGTTCGGCGAACAGGCGAACAGGCAATGTTCGACTCGAACTCGAAGCTCATCCCTATTGAGCATATATAACACTTTTTGTTCTGACAGCGACTCCTGCACCAAATTCAGGTAGTTCTAAAATGCGCCATTTTTACATTGTGGCACAATGACTGTGCCAAATTCATAATAAAATACTGACAATTTGCATCTTACATAAGTAAAGCTAATCAAAACCAAGCATCTTTTGCCAAACAGAGAGGAAAATCCTGGCGCAGACAGATTTTACAAAAGTGTCACGTATGGCGCAACATGTTCCAAATTCAAGACAGGTAGATGAATTTGGCACACGCTGCACCACTTTTAGAATGCATGCAAGACACTTTTGCAAAATGTGTTTGTGCCGTTGCTTATGAATTCTATTGATTGTGCTCACTGCTCACTGCTCTGGTTAGCAACGCTCATGCAAGTTAAAGCGGAGGTCCACCCAAATTTTTTTTTAAAAAGCCTACAGCTCCTAAACTTAAGCTTAGGAGCTTTTGGCATTTTTTTTTGCCAAAGCTCCTATACTCAACTCCATAAAAGCCTATGTGTCCATGTACACATAGGCTTTTTGGATCATTTTGGAGCTGCTGCGGTTAGGGGAGGTTCAACCTCCATGCAGCCTGGCAGGATAGGAAATTGCGGAGGGACGAGCGAGCACCCCCTCCTGTCCCCATGTTGATGGGGACAAAGGCCTCTTCTCGACAACCACGGGAGGTGGTTGTGGGGGTCTTCGGGCAGGGGGCTCCCAGATCCTGCCCCCCTATGTGAATGAGTATAGTCTGTATAGTCAGGGCTCAGATTACACAGCATAGTCAGGGCTCAGATTACACAGTATAGTCAGGGCTCAGATTACACAGTATAGTCAGGGCTCAGTTTACACAGTATAGTCAGGGTTCAGATTACACAGCACTGTCAGGGCTCAGATTACTCAGTATAGTCAGGGCTCAGATTACACAGCACTGTCAGGGCTCAGATTTCTCAGCATAGTCAGAGCTCAGATTACACAGTATAGTCAGGGCTCTGAGAGCAAGCAGACTAAGCATGAGATGGTTGACACAGTCGAAGAAAAGCTTTTTGGCAATATGCCATCCTATCTGTCAGAACCTCTGACAGTGTGAGCAGGGAAAGGGGCAGATTCTGTGTGGGGATGGAGCATTATTATCATCATCCAGACAGCCCAACCCCCACCCCTTCAATGTTAGCCAGCCCCCCACTATCATCCAACTTATTTCCTGTATTGTCAGCCCCAATCATTCAACACCTCTTTGAACTCTTAGGCAGCCCCCCACTGTGCTCTCAACCAATCCCCTCGACCTGTGCCTGCAGCCTCCTGTCTCTCAGCACCCACAGTGCCTGCACCCGTATTTCTCTCCTAACCCCTATTCTTCAATGTCAGCCAGCCCCCCTTCCCCCTCTTACCCCACACCCCCTCTGACAATGTCAGCCAACCCTCGCTTCCTCCACACTATCACTTAACTCACTTCCTACTATGTTAGCCAGCTCCATCACCCAACTCCCCTTCCTGCAATGTCACCCGGCTCCCCTCTGCCCACTATCACCTAAACCACCTATACCCAAATGTACCAAGTATTAATAGCTCTGGCAGCAGATCAGATTTCATAAACTCGTCATGGTGCCTTCTTACAAGTGTTTTTTGCCCATTCCAGCTTCATTTTTCCACCAATGGTTAAACACCAAATTTTGGTTTTTGAAACTGTTATCCTATAGCAATTAGAAGCCTTTTTGACATTGAATATAAAAAGTACCGTAGTGAGCCTAGAGGGAAGTGTCTAAATATATAGACAGCAGAAATGAAAAACATGGAAAAGGATGGACTATGTATCTGTCAGACTGTGTAAAATAAAACTGACATCAAAAACAAAGTAATTAGGACAGTTAAGAGTGAACCAGGCCTAAGAATCTTGACTAGACAAAGGAGATTAAGTGGGAAATGTGGAAATGAAAAAAAAAAGTGTGCAAGAGAGATCAGAGAACGAAAAAATTGTATTGTTTGTAAAACACAGCTTCACCAGATACTTTTTTATTTTAATTTTAAAAATAAGATTTTTATTGAGGTATGTTTACATAAAATACAATACCAGATACTTTGATTTTTATCAGTGCACTGATTTCTCAAGGGAATTTAGCCAATTACGGGCAGGAACATTTTTTTTTCTACATGATAAGAATTAATATTAAGCTTTCTTAATCTCTCTTTATTTCTATTCAACCTTTTTCTGAAAGGGTCTATAAGAATTTGTTAAACGTATGTAAAGGTTTTAATATTTTAATTAATTTGGGGAAATGCTGGAACCTCTTACAGAGATTCACTGTCTTCATTTGGCCCAGGGTCCATTGTCACAAAAAACATGGGGGTGGGGGGATTCATTTTATAGTTGAAACCAGAACAAGAAATGAGGCTGGGTTCACACCTCCATCAGATGCGTCTCGCAGCAGGGGTCCGGTGCATCCCTGTTCTCCATTTCAGGGACGTATCTGGGTCGAATTTTTGCTGAATTCAGACCTGATATGGAGCCAAAGACGCAACAGAAATATGTGAACCGGCTCCATTGTATACACAGTGGTAAATGACAGCCCACTCCTCCTCCATGCCCACTAACAAGCTAAACACAATGAGGTTGGGATATTACATATAGATTGAGAGAGGCTTCACCTCCCTCTTATTCTAAGATACAGGCTGGAGGGGTGTGACACAGCTTGTGACTGGCAAAAATCTGCCCACACCATGTTATTTCCACAAAATAATAAAGATTAAATTTCATATATATTGTATGCCAGCTTTGTGACTGAATAGTGATGCCAATATGTCCATGGGTCAAACTGCAGTGAGCTAAGAGAAGGTGGTGCTAATCAAGGAGCACACAGGTCATAGATATAAGATAGCTATCCATGGCTTCATTGGCTCTAATTCAACCCACTTGCTTAACAAGAGAAGATTATTCAAATCCCCCATCTACTGTATGCAAACCAGTGTACATGGAAGAATATGCACTGCTGGCTGTTGTATTCAGCAGTCGCTATCCACAGCTGCCTAAATACAGTGGGGCTACCAAACAATGACTAATTGTGGGTGAGGCCTAGTCCATGCTCATCAATGCCCGAGACCAGGCAGAGATTGCAGTCATGTGGAAATCAAACATTAAGGCAGTTCCTTGACTTAGAGTTGAGCCGTGTCACTGTGTGCAGTAATAAATATACAAAGTTCTTATGAAAAGCGCTGTCCCATGTCACTATTTACCGTTGTCTGATAAATATTGCATTTAGCAGGGACACTGCTGAGCCCGTGTCCTCTCCACCAGTCCAGCGTATCTTTTAAAGTGGTTGTAAACCCTCGGTTTTTTTTTAATAACAAATAGGTCATACTTACCTACATTGTGCAGTTCGTTTTGCACAGAGTGGCCCCGATCCGCCTCTTCTGGGGTCCCCCAGCAGTGCTGGTGGCTCCTCCCTGCATCGAGTGCCCATGTTTGAGAAGGCTCTCCTAAGGTGGACACCCGTGCGGGCGCGCTCCTGAGTCCTGCTTCTGTGTCCATCCACACAGAATGCAGGACTCGCCCCACCATCCCCGGACGCCCGCGTCATTAGATTTGATTAACAGCCAATTGCTGTGCTGCTATAAATCTATCGAATCAGGTCACATGACACCAGCTAGAGCTGGTGTGCTCGTTCCCGGTCAGAGAAAGATCCGTGTCAGGTAATTAAACGGAGGCTCGGGGGGGGGGGGGGGCTGCAGCACCACAGAAGGTTTTTCACCTTAATGCATAGAATGCATTAAGGTGAAAATCCATGAGGGTTTACAACCCCTATAACTTCAGCTTGACAAAAAACTTGGAAGCTGATTGGTTTGTTTGCAGAGCTGCACCAGATTTTGCACTCTACAGTTTTAGTAAATGAAGCCCTATGTGCCCTCAGCTAGTTTGAAAGTGACATATTTAATCAATCTGGAGTATACCTTTAAGATGTCCACTGCCTGTCAGTACAGAAACTTTCAGAGAGGATGCATAGCAGACTTTTATTCAGTAAAATAATAGCAAATCATGAGCAGTGTATGGATATCTGAGAAACTGGGTAGAGACGACCAAACAAAACAGGTCAATATCTCTGGTATCTCATTGCAGTTTTCTTGCATTATACAGTAGAAATCCGATCTATTAGAATTGATGTGTTTCTTCTTTTTACAGTTATTTTCCTTGTATGGATTTCGGGAGGAAAACAAATACATTTTATGTGTTCCCGACTTTCTTCCTATATCATTGTTTCTCTGCTTGTCAATACATTGGATACTATTCCACATAAGTAATCATAGGTCATTTCTTTCCGAATAGATTTGCATTTATTATTGTGAAAAACACGGGCTAGAAGAAGTGACCTGCTTAAACAAAATCCAAAAACTCAGGTTTACTGCAAATCATTAAATGACTAATGGGGAAACTTAGATCAGTCAGTCCAATGTTATCCTGGCAGATCTTTAGAATTTTGGTTTCCACTTAAAGCCCCACTCCAACCAAAACCAATAATCACTAGTCTGTTAGGTACATACAGTGTATATACCTTACACTAATTTTAGCTCCATTTACCTTTTAGCAGCACCATTCTTGTCAAATGCTCCATCAAAGTTATCGTTTAGAGGCTCTTTCTTTACAATATCCTGTTCAGAGGACCAGATATTTAAAGCTGCTCTATCCTCAGCTGGATGTCCAGTTGCCTCACCACCCCTTTGTAGTTGATCGGCGATTTTGCTAAGGTCAACACATCGTGGAAGGGAAGAGTGAGCATAGTGTGCATTGTATCATTCTTTGCAGATATGATGGTACCATTTAAAAAAAAAATATATATATATTTTTGGAAACCTTGCAGACCATTATATTTGCTTACTGTACAAGTAACAAAAGTTCTGTCAGAGGAATTGGCTATGCCCATCGCTTTCATTGGGCACCCAGGACATGTCTGGGTCCTGATGCCACAAATTCCCTACTATGTTTTCTTTTGCCTGCCAACCCCATGCTTCAACCTGCCCATCTGGTATAGTATATAACTTCTGGGCAACACTGTCCTCCATTCAGTTCCATGTCCTGTTTGTTTTTTTGCAGCTGTAAATGCTTTCCAAGCCCTGTAAACAGGCATATGTTCATGTTATTGGGGCCAATGACAGAAGACAAGATTACTCCCCTGATATTGCCCACAGCCCCACCAAATGAATGACTACAAAGGCAACTAACATCCCAAAGCATGATGTTTAGTTCAATGTGGGGCACACTGGGTAAACACCGCCAGTGGATCCGCTCGCTTAGCTGATCCCCACTGAGCAGGTGGGTGACAAGTCTGTGTCCGCTCCGCTAATGCAGAGCGGACACAGCCCACTGTTCTCTATGGGGTGGTTGGATGAAAACGGGCCACCTGTGCATTTACACCTGACTGCCATCTGATCCGATCCACCAGGCAGATGGGAATAGGATCCCCAGCTGTCTGTTTTTAGTGGACAGGATTGGATCGGATGTCAGCGGGTGTCAACGGACATATGTCCGTTGACATCTGCCGCTCCATAGAGTGCAATAGATGGTCCAATTGAGTCTGCCTAAAAAATAGACAGACGGACCTGATCAGAATGTTGGCTTGAAAGGGGCCTTATGTGTGGGGCCACTTCATACCCTTCCACTTAGCCTTGTCGGATCAGGAAGAAAATCTGTGAGGCCAGAGGTAAATTCATCTGTCAGGGAAGGTTCCATCCGCTGGTGACACTGCCTGATATTTGGCGTGCAGTACTGTGGTCCACCAGCAGGTGTCTCCTGGCAGACTGGAACTGCCAGGGGAACTTCCCCCTGGTAATGTTATGTGATCCTTGGGCCGCAGTACTGGTGTCCACCAGCGGGTGGTTTCTGGCAGTGTGGGACAGACAGCACCTTCTCCGCTCAGCTGTCACATGAGGACAATCACCACAGTCCTATAAATACCCGGCAGGTGCATACACACACCGCCCTGGTATTGTCCTCGTGCCCCTACCTGGTCCCTGATACCTGGTCCCTGATACCTGGTCCCTGATCCCTGATCCTGTTGTTCTGATCCTTGCTCTGCTCCCTGCTTGTCCCTGTCTGTCCACTCCTGGCCCCCTTCTGCTGACCTCCCGTTGATGATTCTGGCCTGGCCTGACTACGATTCTGGTTCCCCCTTTACTACTGATGCTGGTTAGTTATTATCACTATTTGGTTGTTCATTTATACTGGTGGTGTGCTCACGTTATATTTAAGTAAGTATATTTACTTATATCTATTTATATTAATAAACCATTTCACTTTATCTATTCCTGTTTGCGGCTTCCTCTGTTGCAGTCCACACAGTTCTGATCATACCTGATTCTTGACAGAATACCAGGCCATTCCTGATCGGAAGTGACTGCACAGGGGAACCATTTGTTTGCAAACATGAATACTGATGAGGTTATTTATTTTTCTCTGCTGGCAACTGAAAGTGGTGATTATTGCCGTCAGGCTTTGGAAGGATGGTCTAGGGACCAGTTGTTTACGGCTATCCGATCGGCTCACCTCCTGGTCGATCAGGGGTATATACTGTTTGGGGAGGTGCAGCCTCTGATTAAAATCTGTACTGAGCTGGCCCTACCCTGTATTCCAGAGGGCCACGATGATTTCACTCCTCCTTTCACTATGAATCAGGTTGTATCCCTTGTATGGCTGTTTGAAGACGATCCTGCTGATTTTTGTGAGCACTACTCAGCCAGTTCCCCACAGGTGATTGCTGAGTGCATTAAGTCTGGTCAGTCCTTTGTTAAATAGGGAAATTTAAAACCACAGTTTGTACAACCTATACTTTCAGCATGGTCTGATATGTTACAATCAATCCCAGCCAACCCACAACAAACCACTTCTACCATCAGACACCTACCTGCTCAAAAGCCTTTTCTCCCATCACCCATGGCAACCCCAGTCGCAGCTCAGTATACGCTGCTTCCCACCAGATACCAATATCCAATCTCTGCTTCCTGTACCTATCCTGCATTTAATCCATCTGTCTCTTCTCAGCTACCTACAGCTTCCCCACAAGATTTTCCTCTGGCCACTGTTCCCTCTTCCTTGACATATCCCAGCCCTTCTCTTCAGTATGTCTCACCTCCTACCTACAGTCCTGCAGTCACCTACAGATCTCCAGCAGTTAGACCAAAGAAGAAATGGAAATTCTTTCCAACCCACACGATCCTGCCAGTAACCCAACCTGCCTTCACACCAACCAATCTGCTCCAGCCTGCAGCTCCAGAGCCAGCCCTCCAGCCTGTAGTTCCAGAGCCAGTCGTCCAGCCTGCAGTTCCAGAGCCAGCCTTCCAGCCTGCAGTTCCAGAGCCAGCCTTCCAGCCTGCAGTTCCAGAGCCAGCCTTCCAGCCTGCAGTTCCAGGGCCAGCCTTCCAGCCTGTAGTTCCAGGGCCAGCCTTCCAGCCTGCAGTTCCAGAGCCAGCCTTCCAGCCTGCAGCTCCAGAGCCAGCCTTCCAGCCTGCAGCTCCAGAGCCAGCCTTCCAGCCTGCAGTTCCAGAGCCAGCCTTCCCGCCTGCAGTTCCAGAGCCAGCCTTCCAGCCTGCAGTTCCAGAGCCAGCCTTCCAGCCTGCAGTTCCAGAGCCAGTCTTCCAGCCTGCAGTTCCAGAGCCAGCCTTCCAGTCTGCAGTTCCAGAGCCAGCCTTCCAGTCTGCAGTTCCAGAGCCAGCCTTTCAGTCTGCAATTCCAGAGCCAGCCTGCCAGCCTGAGGTTCCCGTGCCAGCCTGCCAGTCTGAGGCTCCCGTGCCAGCCTGCCAGCCTGAAGTTCCCATGCCAGCCTGCCAGCCTGAAGTTCCCGTGCCAGCCTGAAGTTCCCGTGCCAGCCTGCCAGCCTGAAGTTCCCGTGCCAGCCTGCCAGCCTGAAGTTCCCATACCAGCCTGCCAGCCTGAAGTTCCCGTACCAGCCTGCCAGCCTGAAGCTCTTGTACCAGCCTGCCAGCCTGAAGCTCCCGAGCCAGCCTGCCAGCCTGAAGCTCCCGTGCCAGCCTGCCAGCCTGAAGCTCCCGTGCCAGCCTGAAGTTTCCATGCGAGCCTGTCAGGTTGAAGTTCCCGTGCGAGCCTGTCAGGTTGAAGTTCCCGTGCGAGCCTGTCAGGTTGAAGTTCCCGTGCGAGCCTGTCAGGTTGAAGTTCCCGTGCAAGCCTGCCAGGTTGAAGTTCCCGTGCGAGCCTGCCAGATTGAAGTTTCTTTGCCAGCCTGCCAGCTTGAAGTTTCTGTGCCAGCCCGCCAACTTGAAGTTTCTGTGCCAGCCCGCCAACTTGAAGTTTCTGTGCGAGCCCGCCAGCTTGAAGTTTCTGTGCCAGCCCGCCAGCTTGAAGTTCCTGTGCCAGCCTTCCAGACTGACATTCCGGTGCCTGCCTTCCAAACAGAAGTCCTGATGACGGTGTCCCAGTCGGAAGATCCGGTGTCCCAGTCGGAAGATCCGGTGTCCCAGTCAGAAGATCCGGTGTCTCAGTCGGTAGATCCGGTGTCCCAGTCGGTAGATCCGGTGTCCCAGTCGGAAGATCCGGTGTTCCAGTCGGAAGATCCGGTGTCCCAGTCGGAAGATCCGGTGATCCCGCCTGAAGATTCGGTGCCTTGGACTCCGCCTGAAGATCCGGTGCCCGTTTCCCGGCCTGTGGTCGTGGTGCCCATTTCCCGGCCTGTGGTCGTGGTGCCCGTTTCCCGGCCTGTGGTCGTGGTGCCGCTTCCCAGGCCTGAGGTTGTGGTGCCCGTTTCCCAGCCTGAGATTGTGGTGCCCATTTCCCGGCCTGAGGTTGTGGTGCCCGCTGTGGTGCCCGTTTCCCAGCTTGAGGTTGTGGTGCCTGTTTCCCGGCTTGAGGTTGTGGTGCCTGTTTCCCGACTTGAGGTTATGATGCCCATTTCTCAGTCTGTGGAGCCTACTACCCAGCCTGACGTGATCCTGTCTGCTGCCCAGCCTGAGATGTTCCTGTCTGCTGCCCAGCCTGAGATGTTACTGTCTGCTGCCCAGCCTGAGATGTTCCTGTCTGCTGCCCAGCCTGAGATGTTCCTGTCTGCTGCCCAGCTCGATGACCCAGAACCTACTCCCCAGCTCGACGACCCAGAGCCTGCTTCCCAGCTTCTCTGCCCGGACGTGCCCGCCGTCTGCCCGGATGTGCCCGCCGTCTGCCCGGATGTGCCCGATGTCTGCCCGGATGTGCCTGTTGCCCAGCCTGATGTCAGAGACTATGGACAATTTCAGCTAGCTGGAGCATCCGGAGGCCGCTCCTTTGAGGAGTGGTACTGTCAGGGAAGGTTCCATCCGCTGGTGACACTGCCTGATATTTGGCGTGCAGTGCTGTGGTCCACCAGCAGGTGTCTTCTGGCAGACTGGAACTGCCAGGGGAACTTCCCCCAGGTAATGTTATGTGATCCTTGGGCCACAGTACTGGTGTCCACCAGCGGGTGGTTCCTGGCAGTGTGGGACAGACAGCACCTTCTCCGCTCAGCTGTCACATGAGGACAATCACCACAGTCCTATAAATACCCGGCAGGTGCATACACACACCACCCTGGTATTGTCCTCGTGCCCCTACCTGATACCTGATACCTGATACCTGATCCCTGATCCTGTTGTTCTGATCCTTGCTCTGCTCCCTGCTTGTCCCTGTCTGTCCACTCCTGGCCCCCTTCTGCTGACCTCCCGTTGATGATTCTGGCCTGGCCTGACTACGATTCTGGTTCCCCCTTTACTACTGATGCTGATTAGTTATTATCACTATTTGGTTGTTCATTTATACTGGTGGTGTGCTCACGTTTATATTTACTTATATCTATTTATATTAATAAACCATTTTACTTTATCTATTCCTGTTTGCGGCTTCCTCTGTTGCAGTCCACACAGTTCTGATCATACCTGATTCTTGACATCTTAAATTGTTGCTGGGATTTTCTTCTAATGTCAATGGAAAGCAAGCATGGTATGTCTGTCAAATATCGGGGTATTAACTGCACTAATGTGAGAGGAAGGATATTGAAAAAATATGTGCTAGTCACACAATGGCTGCGACAAATAAATATGTGAAACCATACAAAAACAGCATAAAATAAAAAAATATATTGCGCCCAAATAAATGAAAAAGTGAAAATTGAATGATAAAAAATTATTAACATACACAAGTGACACAAACCATAAGGTATCAAATCACCTGAGGACGCTACTACATCCACAAAAGTGAATGTAAATTATTTGAGGTAAATGGTTCAAAGTGACACAAACTAAATACCAAAAACAAAGCAATCATTCAAAATTAATAACCACCAAACAATAATGATATATTACAAAAATATATGAAAGTATAAAAGTAAATACATATGTGTTAAAGTGCTTAAGAGAGTCTATATAGCGTAGCTCCAAGCAACCAAAATTGAAGGGGAAGGAAGTCCAACACATATATAGATATAAAGGGAATATTTCCTTCACACTGGAGAAAAGGAAGCTCTGAAAGATGTTTCAAAACGTAAGATGATGGTGCAAGAGAAGTGCCCCAGAAGATCCACAGAAGACAAAAGGAGCCACATCCACCTCGATGAGTGAGTACTTAAAGATGGGTACGTTACCAGAAATGATGGACCTCCACTCTGGCAAGGTCTAACGAGCCTGCAGATATCACCCTCTGCGGGGTACCGGAGTGGATCCACCAGATGTCAATAGGTTGAGGTCCCAATACTGATTCTTAGCGTCCGCTGTGCTTCATTCACTGAAGCTGCTGCAATTGGTCTCTCCAGACGGTGAAAAAACGAACCTCCAAGTTTGTATAGAGATACATGAAAAAGAGGAGAGGGACTCGAGTAGTGTAATACCTCAATATAAATTTATTCCCAGTTGCAGAGGTATACAGGTAAGCAGTTACAAAAAAAGATAAAAAACAATAATTTAAAATAGCCGGCATAAAAGTGGCGTTCGCCCGTGCTAGCGGGGTCACGTAGTAGTGACGTCAGTGCGTTGCACCGCCCTGACTAGTTTTGTTTACTCCAAACGTTTTCAAAGGGCACTGGTATGTCTGTCATCTACTGCATCAAATTTCCTTGGCTGACCACTGCATCTACGGTGCTCGATGTTGGCCGTTTATTTGTGCTTCTTCAAAAGACATAAAAGCTATCAAGAGGAACCACACCATCCAGCAGGAGAGGTAAGTATTCAACTCATCCGATGGTTGAATACTTGCAGTGGCTGGGGAGTGTAGAGGAGGTGGCTTGTCAATACATAGGCCACCAGAAAAAGGTAAAAGTAAACCAATGAGAGAAACGCAGAGGCTGCTGTTGCATGATTCATCTTATTAGAATGCTGCCTACATGGCTAGCATGTTTACAGTACTTTACTTCTAGACTATGCATGCAGGTAAGTACTTACTGACTTTTCTGACTTTCCTGTTTTGAATGAATGAATCTAAAGTTTTAAAGTAAAAGATTAAGCATAACAGCCAAGCAACTAGCATTCTCAGAAGAAGATCACAAATTATATCCAAACGTTTTTTCTTATTAGAGGTCTAAGCATTGTAGAAGTATACATAACTAAATGTATGCACAGTGGTACACAGATCATGAAAAATATCAGAACGATTCATATAAACTTAGAGCGGGTAGCACAGAAACACTGTACAGGTTGTGATGGTAGCACAAGACTTGTAGAATGTAGTTTCGGAATCACTGATGTAAAATGTAAAAGGATTGTATAGTGATATTGTCTGCATTTTCTTTATTATGGTCAGGACTATAAAATGCAATTAGCTTTTTTTGTAGTCAGGTAAATAAAAAAAAAAGTGCATCAATAGTCTGTATTTAAAGGGACTCTGTCACGTGAGACTCATATAGGCTGCCATTGCTGAACTTCCTTTTTGAGAATGTTCATTATGAGAGTCTCATGCTGATACTTTAGCTTCAATACTGTTTAAATCACTGACCTGGAACATGTATACACATTTACAAGAGAAGAAAACAAGCAACAGGCGCCTCTTAGTAAGACTGATCAAAACTTATTGACAAGATGCATTAAAAAACTCACATTTAGGTAAGTGTAGTCAGGCACAGGGAAGTCCAGTACTGTCACGCTTCATCTCTGTAGTCAGCATGATGGTGTGCTGTGTTTGTCCAAGTAGCCGGCATCCTGTTCACAGGAGACTTCCGGGGTTGTGGCAGGAACCAAAGCGAGGCCTGGAGCGCAGCCTGATGATCACAGAGAGGGCTGGGATGCAGAGTTCAGCAATGTGACGTAGCTGGCATACAGTATGCCAGCTATGTCACATTGCTGAACTCTGATCAGTCTGAAGCCTCGTACGCACGGCCGGTTTTCTCGGCAAGAACTGACAAGAAAACAGCTTGCAGAGCTTTCTTGCCGAGAAAATCGGCCGTGTGTACGAGGCTTTCAGGTTTCTCGTCAGGAAAACTAACCAGAATCTCGTTGGGATTCTCGTCGGCCTGTTTCCCGACGAGAAACCCGAGTGTGTGTCCACTTACCTGTCGCCGGGGAAATCCGCGCATGCTCGAAATGACTTTGACGCATGCGCGGCAGCTTCCTAGGCATAGGTAGGGTGTAGCACGATGGCGGCGACGGCATCGAATGTGACGAGCGCACGCTCATCGTAGTCGATGACATCACCGCGTTCGTGCCATTCAAAAGAACGGTGGTTCTTTTGAAAGGTACGTGTGTACACTCGGCCGGGACAAGATTCTTGTCAAGAATCTCGTCAGGAAAAACAACGGGTTTTTTCCTGACGAGATTCTCGGCCGTGTGTACAGGGCTTTACTAAGAGGCGCCTGTTGCTTGTTTTCTTCTCTTCCATATTTGGAGTGGCTTCAACTCCCTTCACAAGGCTGCCCTATCAACAAAAGACTGCATAACCCACACAGAACTGATCCAGTTCAAAGGACTACCATATAATTTGTACATTGCATATCACTATACTATAACCTGCGCCACCACCCATTATATACACATTTACAGCATGCTTGTTCAGAGTCTGTATATCAAAAGTTCTTAAAGTTATACTAAAGGTGAAATAATAAATAACATATGATGCAGTCTGTCCCTAGCATGAACAAAGTTCCCCCTCTAACTTTATTTTATTCTTGTTGATACTGCCAATAAGACTGTTATTTTTCAACTTCCTTTAACAGACTAGGTGTCCAGGAAAAGTGGGCAGCTTTTATTTATTTATAAAAAACCTTCTATCCAGAATAAAAATAAACTTCTGTAATTGTTTAAAAGAGAAGTATGGGTTCACAAAACCCCCCAAAAACATACACATACTCGCCTAGATGGTTCCTGCATAAATCCAATGCTGCAGCTGTCCCCTGCTGGCTCTACACCAAGAAATGAGCGATCAAAGACCACTGATCACTCATTTCTCAGTCTTCATTAGCAGGCTCTCTGTTCTGCCCCTCCAGCACTCACTGGAGCTCCGGGCTGTGCAAGTGGCATTCTTTCTGAGAGGCTGAGCCAGCTATCAGTCAGGCATCTGGATTATTGTTGGGCTCTCTGCATAGCCTGATCTGACTCTGTGACAAATCTGGAATACAGGAATGCAGAACAAATTGCATGCCTGTGATCTCCAGGAGATGTATGGCCAAAAAAGCTTTGGCCATACTTCTCCTTTAAAAAATGTTAGCCAGAGTAAGGATTTTTTCTTGTTAGTCATTTTGTAAATCCATCTACACTGTAAATCTACTAGAGCAGGGCTCAAAATTTCTGTCCAAAAAAGTCCTAAGCTACTAGCCAGGCCTTAAGGGTTACTCTCCACCAGTTGCCCCACCCAACCCCTACCCCGCTCCTAATTCCGCCCCTAAACATGCCCTCATAAATTATCTCATGAAATTACTCTTAAATGTTTTATGCAGAATTAAGTTACAAAAATAAACATTAGCATCAACTTTATCAGTGCCTATCAGTGCAGCATCACCTGTGCCCCTCAACGCAGTCTCACCTGTGCCAACCAATGCATCCTCACCTGTGCCTATCAATGTAGCCCCACCTGTGCCCATCATTGCGGCGTGACCAATGCCCATCATTGCGGCATGACCAGTGCCCACCAATGCAGCCTCACCTGTGCCCATCATTGCTGCGTAACCAGTGCCCACCAATGCAATGTGATCTGTGCCCATCATTGCAACGTGACCTGTGCCCACCATTGCAGCCTCACCTATGCCCATCAATGCAGCTTTACCAGTGCCCATCATTGCAGCCTCACCTGTGCCCATCATTGCAGCGTGACCTGTGCCCATAATTGCAGCCTCACCTGTGCCCATAATTGCAGCCTCACCTGTGCCCAACATTGCAGCCTCACCTGTGCCCATCATTGCAGCGTGACCTGTGCGCAAATTTGCAGCCTCACCTGTGCCCATCATTGCAGCGTGACCAGTGCCCATCATTGCAGTCTCACCTGTGTCCATCATTGCAGCCTCACCTGTGTCCATCATTGCAGCCTCACCTGTGTCCATCATTGCAGCCTCACCTGTGCCCATCATTGCAGCGTGACCAGTGCCCATCATTGTAGTCTCACCTGTGTCCATCATTGCAGCCTCACCTGTGTCCATCATTGCAGCCTCACCTGTGTCCATCATTGCAGCCTCACCTGTGCCCCACATTGCAGCCTCACCTGTGCCCATCATTGCAGAATGACCAGTGCCCATCATTGCAGTCTCACCTGTGTCCATCATTGCAGCCTCACCTGTGTCCATCATTGCAGCCTCACCTGTGCCCATCATTGCAGCCTAACCTGTGCCCATCATTGCAGCATGACCAGTGCCCATTTGTGCAGCGTGACCAGTGCCCATCATTGCAGCCTTACCTGTGTCCATCATTGCAGCGTGACCTGTGCAGAGGAAGAGAGAGGGCACCCAGATCATCACAGGGGAAGAAAGCATGGAGGCAGAGGAGAGCTGGCCGGATCACAGAATGGGGATAGCCCACTGTAACAACTTACATTTTGTCTACACCAGTATCAGACCGGAGTTCTGTCTGTGTCTGTCACAGGTGCTGGGTCAGGAGGCAGGCCTGTGTGTGACCGCGAGCGGAGGCAATTCAAATGTAGCTGTTAAAGCGGGCAATACCTATGATCTGACCAGCTCTCCTCTTCCTCCACTCTCTCTTCCCCTGTGATGATCCGGCCGTCCTCTCTCTTCCTATATGCTCTCTTCCCCTGGGGGAACTGATCCCATTCAACCCGCCTGCCGGCAGTGCTTGCCTATTTGAATGAATTGGCTGCCAACACACCTCAACAAACCAAAAATTTGCGTTGTAGTTCACTTAATGTGGTTGTAAACTTAATTTTTTTTCATTGAATAAGAAACAGGTTTATAATTACCTGCTTTGTGCAATGGAATTGCACAGACGGGTCTTGAACCTCCTTCTCTCCGGTCCCCTCCACTCCTGGCTCCTCCGCTTTCTATGGAGACACTTGTGGGAACTCACTCCTGAGTGTTCCTGTCTTCGTCTAATGACACAGACAGCAGGACTCGGCCCTACCCCCCCCCTGGCTTTGATTGTCAGCAATGGGAGCCAATGAGACCAGGAAATGAGGGGAGAGAACAGCTAAAGACCTGCACAGCACTTGATCGAATAAGGGTTCAGGTAAGTAAAAGGTTAGAGGGGGGTGAGGGGGGTGAGGGGGGATACTAATGCCTAAACATTTTTGACCTTAATGCAAGGAATGCATTATGGTCAAAAATGTTTAGGATTTATAACCACTTTAACCACTTAAGGACCGCCGCCTGTACATATACGTCAGCAGAATGGCACGTCTTTGTATAAGCACGTATATACACGTCCCCTTTAAGATGCCCAGCCGTGGGTCGCGCTCACGACCCGGTCCTGAGCTCCGTGACCGCGCCCGTGGTCACGGGGAGAGGTAAGTGTAAACAAACCTTTCCCCGTTCTTCCTAGTGAGTGTGTCACTGATCGTCTGTTCCCTGTCATAGGGAACGACGATCAGTGATGTCACACGCCAAGCCAAGCCCCCACACAGTAAGAATCACTCATTAGGTCACACCTAACCCCTTCGGCGCCCCCTACAGGTTAACCCCTTCACTTCCAGTGTAATTTTCACAGTAATCAGTGCATTTTTATAGCACTGATCGCTGTAAAAATGACACTGGTCCCAAAATGGTGTCAAAAGTGTCCGATGTGTCCGCCATAATGTCGCAGTCACGATAAAAATCGCTGATCGCCGCCATTACTAGTAAAAAAAATAATTATTAATAAAAATGCCATAAAACAGTCCCCTATTTTGTAGACGCTATAACTTTTGCGCAAACCAATCAATATACGCTTATTGCGATTTTTTTACCAAAAATATGTAGAATAATACGTATCGGTCTAAACTGAGGGAAAAAATAAAAATTTTATATATTTTTTGGGGTATATTTATTATAGCAAAAAGTAAAAAATATTGCTTTTTTTCAAAATTGTCGCTCTATTTTTGTTTATAGCGCAAAAAATAAAAACCGCAGAGGTGATAAAATACCACCAAAAGAAAGCTCTATTTGTGGAAAAAAAAGGATGTAAATTTTGTTTGGGAGCCACGTTGCACAACCGCGCAATTGTCAGTTAAAGCGACGCAGTGCCGAATCGCAAAAAGTGGCTTGGTCTTTAACCAGCCAAAATGGTTCGGGGATGAAGTGGTTAAACACAGATATACTGGAATGCCTGTCACAGTTAAGCTAGCCATACGTGGATCAAAATGTGACCTATTCAGCACGGACCAGCCGAATTTCAATCCATGTATGGGCAGGGAGGTTGTACAGAAGTTACCCTACCGATGGGTCCCCTCCCCCCTCGATCGGCACTTCAGGCTATAGCTGGCAGCACTGATCAGAGTATTCTGATGGTGGGAAAGCCACCCCGCTGTCAGAATACAAAGGTTCAGCAGGAGGATTCCCACATCCACATTGTGTGTGTGGATGGGAGAATCTAATCAGTTTTTTTTTTTCGTTCAACCGCTGGTTGAAAAAAAAAAAAAAACTCATCTATAGGCAGCCTTAATGGCACTTCAGCATACAAATGCATGTAACATTTGCACTGGTGTGAATGGCCCCCAGAGATAGTCTGACTGAAAGGAAACAACTTCTCTTGTGTTTTCTCATCCTCACGGAAGCAGAAACCCATGTGCTTCTATCATAATGCATGCGGTGTGGTTTATAATGTGAGAAAGAGGGTCGATGTCACGTTCTGTGGCTGCATTTATTTTTTACCTTTCTGTTACTGCAGTGTGTTACTATTATACTTATTTTAATAGAACAGTGGGTAACCTGTAGCTTTATCTTTATATTTTATGAAGCATGAGGTTGTCAATGAAACAACATAATAATGAACTTGAATTGATGATTCAAATTAGGAAAAACTGTTTACTGTGATATTTGTGAACAGTGATGGAAAACCTCCTGTCCTCTATTTTTAAATTACAAGACAGAAATCAAGTCAGCCAACAGGTTCTAAACACATCAAATCATATAAAGACATACCGGTAATTGAACTGGGTCACAGCTTGGAGTTCATATTACTCTGTATATTTCCATAAAGCATGTTATTCCACATCTGATGGGGCTTAGCCTGTCACGTGTCATCTACTACATGGTCTGTAAAGAGCAAGGATGGTCATTTAAATGGTGTTTTTATTTATTTTCAGCGGGTATCTATGACATTCAGCATTGGCAAAATCTTTTAAATTTAAAAAGTTACTAAAATGGGTAAGAATTGTATGCATCATACCACAGTCAATTTATCAAGGTTTTGCAGGTAGAATTTTTTTTTTCAGACCCTTTATGTCTGGGAAAAAAAACAATCTCATTGGGTATCTACCCATTCTTAGCCAGACTGGGAATTAGACAGCCAAACTCTTCGAATAAAAGGACATATTTACAGTATAACAAACAGAATGAATGGTTTCCCAGTTTCTCATTCCTATTTTTTCCATTTTCTGTTTCAGTCAGTTTTATTCGTTTTACAAGATAAAGTAATACAATTTAGTATACGTTTTTACATTGTTGAGGCTATCAAGGACGCTAAAGGTATACAGTAGTATCAAAATCAAGGGATATCAGGATAGTCCTTGCATTACTACAATGAAGACCGTCTGAAGCTCCATGCAGAGGAGGAAGGCGGGCTTGCACCAGTCTTTCCACCGCACAGTCCAGTGCGAATATAACCCTTTTCCAGGAGTCGACTAGAAGCAAGGGACAAATCCAGGGGTACAAACCCAGAGTGATCCAATTTATAATATTAACAATGTAAATTTTAAGATATAACAGCTTCCATACTGTGATAAAAATTCAATAGGACCAGAAGTCAGGATATAGGACACGTCATTATTATCAAAAACAATTTAGAAAGAAAGTCTCAAAAGAGCAAAAGCAGGAAAAAAAAAAGCGATGGTGAAGAAGGGGAACAAGAAACGTCTGTCCAGAGATCGAGGAGTCCAATGCCATCTCGCTAAGGAGATCGCCTCTAGGTATCCAGGACCTGTAAATAAGAGAGCCAGTGGCTCCATGTTTTGTCAAATAGCGGTTGTTTATCTCTTAAGACACTCACCATCTTTTCATGAAGCATAATCCAGGTTAGCTTACACTTCAGCAAGGCGAGATCCACCACCGGACTTTTCCACGCAGTTTGTGTGTGTCTGGGGATATTTTCAACCGGTTCATTTAACAACGCTATCCGGGCATCTTTGATGATAATGACCATGGTGCCAGAGTAAACAAAACTAAATGGCCCTTATCCATAAGTGTCTGATTTTAGGACAGGTCCACCTGTCATGGTTATGCAGTAATATTTGTCTCTCAGCTTACCCCTTCTCCATGTGTTCACCTTAGAGGCCAGCCACTCTCACCTGGCTGCTTAAATAATCTCTCCTCCAAGCATGGCTCCACCCCAGGCCCTATCGGGGAACACTATATTAACCTGTGCACTGCAAGTCAGCTGTGCTGATCAACGTTGTTTGTTAAGCTATTGTGTGTTTGGGTTCCTGCTTGCCGCGTGCTGTGTCTGTCTCTGTTTTACCGATCTTGGCTTGTTCTCGACTATCACTGTCTGCTTGTGACCTTGACCTTTGGCATGTCCTTTGTTTATCCTTGTCTGCTAGTCGCCCCAACGTTTGGCTTATCCCCTCACTATCTCTTGTATCCTGAGCTGCTGCTTCCCCTCTATCCTCTATAGCCTACTGTGAGCGTGAGCTGGGGGACTCTGGGGGCTGCGACCTGGATCCAGTTGCAGCCCAGTCCATCCTCACCACTAGAGGCTCTGGTGAACACCTGCTGGATCTTAGACTCCGCACCCTGGGAAATCTTAGGCTCTAGTTCCCTGTGGGATCCCTGTTAGTGCTCCAGTGGACCCGCCTTCCTTAATCACCCAGTGTTCCATCCGCAGCAGTCAGATATAGGGTTCACTACCTTAGCGGTGCACTCCTGACCCCAACGGTGTGCATCTGTCACCTGGCTTCAGGTGACCTGACACCACCAAATGGGAAGAGTTGTCCCTACTTGACCACAACCTCGGAAGCAGGCCTATTTTTTCCATTTTCACATTATACCTATTTATAATTTTTTGACTGATTACAGAAAATAATACCTACATTTATGAGTCATCCACTTACATATTAATTTCCCTATTTAGGAAACAGAAATAAGAATTTAGCAAAAGTATGTGATCAGATTAGCGCAGCATTTTAAAACGTGGTGCAAATGAGGATTCAAAATACTTGTATAAGCTTCTTTCTTTCTCTCCTCTGTAACCTATTTCTGTGGTTTTGTTCCAGCTCGCCAGTTTCGAGAAAGTCTGCCAGTTTTGTTTGCAGCTTTTGCAAAAAACATGGTAATACTATTCTCAGTTTGCAAAAGCCCCTTCATGATTCTTCTGGTTTGCTGACCTATAGGTCACAGCTTCATAACTGTAAAAAACAGTTGCTGAAGTATGTCAGAAAACTAAACAAGTAAGAAAGCAGGTCTGGAAACGTACAACCTATGAGTGCCATCATATCGTCTGTCCAGAAAATGTCATTAACTGATGATAATGGCCCTGTTGTTACGTACAATTGCTTACTGAGGAAATCCATCCATGGACTCAAAAAAAAAAAAAAGAACACAATAATTTTTTTCTGGAAAATCAATCATATACTCTATAGTGGATATACTGTGGGACCTAGTATGGATTGGTAGCCCCTTGTATACTTTATAAACAATAGGGCAGTTTAAAAAATGTTCTCAATATATAAAAATAAATGTTTTACATTATATAGACATGGGTAAAGACAGCACCACAGAATGGCATCTTATAAAAAAACAGGAAAAAAATAACAGGTCATGATAACTTCAACCTTAGGACAGATAATGGGATGAATTGATTTTCTGCAAGGATAACTTGGGGCTGACATATGTACTCTTTATCTCTGGATTTCATTTCATTCAGGTCTAATGGCAAGTCTTTATCTCTCTTGACTGGCTACAGGGAGAATACAGTCATGAAATCAGAAGTATGCCATGTACGCTATGTATGAACTAATATCTCAGGTCTTGCACAATGACATTACATTTGTCACACTGGATGATGAAACATTTTACCTTTTTAACATATTCACCAAACATTATGTGTGCTGTTCTGATTTAGGAGCTGTTTGTTATTAGGAGCTTGAGTTCCTTGACTTCTAAGACAATGTCTGCCCACCTGCCGGTATTCTTTCTAATAACAGTGCATTTAACAGCTACTGCAGTGCAAATTATAACAGGCACCTCGTGCTGTCTGTTCTGAAGCAGAAACCTACATTTTAAATTTTTAAAATGCCTGACAGGTTCCCTTTAAAGGGAAGTGATGCTGTGCATATTGCAGCAACCCGTAAGCAAGCTCTTCTTAACGGATATTACAACAGTAAAGTAGAATGTGATTGATTCCTATAAGTTATTGTTTTTTGTCCATTATCGCGCGCCAGCCCTAAATAGAACAAATCACCAACTAGCATCTGTTATAATCTGAATCTGTAAGTCCATCCTATCACTTGAACACATCAATGAGGATGTATTATCTTTTGCAACAAGCAAATAAAAAATGTGGACAGCACCACCCAAGTGTGCTACCTCAGGGCTCAATATATACTGTGACTTGAAAAAGTATTCATACCCCTTGACATTTTCCACCTTTTGTCCTGTTACAACCAAAAACGTAAATGTATTTTAGTGGGATTTTATATGATAGACCAACACAAAGTGGAACATAATTGTGAAGTGGATGGAAAATTATAAATGTTTTTCATTTTTTTTTTACAAATAAATATCTGAAAAGTGTGGCGTGCATTTGTATTCAGCCCTCTTTACTCTGATACCCCTAACTAGAATCTAGTAAAACCAATTGCCTTCAGAAGTCACCTAATTAGTAAATAGAGTCCACCTGTGTGTAATTTATTCTCAGTATAAATACAGCTGTTCTGTGAAGCCCTCAGAGGTTTGTTAGAGAACCTTAGTGAACAAACAGCATCATGAAGACCAAGGAACACACCAGACAGGTCAGGGATTAAGTTGTGGAGGAGTTTAAAGAAGGGTTAGGTTATAAAAAATATCCCAAGCTTTGAAGAGCTTACGGAACACTGTTCAATCCATCATACAAAAATGGAAAGAGTATGGCACAACTTTAAACCTACCAAGACATGGCCGTCCACCTAAACTGACAGGCCGGACAAGGAGAGCATTAATCAGAGAAGCAACCAAGAGGCCCATGGTGACTTGGACGTGCTGCAGAGATCCACAGCTCAGGTAGGAGAATCTGTCCACAGGACAACTATTAGTCATGCACTCCACAAATCTGGCCTTTATGGAAGATTGGCAAGAAGAAAGCCATTATTAAAAGAAAGCCATATGAAATCCCATTTGCAGTTTGCGAGAAGCCATGTGGGGGAAAGAGCAAGGTGCTTTGGTCAGATGAGACCAAAATTTAAACAAAAAGGCTATGTGTCGCGGAAAACTAACACTGCACGTCACCATGAACACATCATCCCCACCGTGAAAAATGTTGGTGACAGCATCATGTTGTGTGGATACTTTTCTTCAACAGGGACAGGGAAGCTGGTCAGAGTTGATGGGAAGATGGATGGAGCCAAATACAGTTTAATCTTAGAAGAAAACCTGTTAGAGTCTGCAAAAGACTTGCGACTGGGGAGGAGGTTCACCTTCCAGCAGGACAACAACCCTAAACATACAGCCAAACCTACAATGAAATGGTTTAGATCAAAGCATATTCATGTGTTAGAATGGCTCAGTCAAAGTCCAGACCTAAATCCAATTGAGAATCTGTGGCAAGACTTAAAAGATGCTGTTTACAGGCACTCTCCATCCAATCTGACAGAGCTTGAGCTATTTTGCAAAGAAGAATGGGCAAAAATGGCACTCTCTAGATGTGCAAAGCTGGCAGAAACATACCCAAAAAGACATGCAGCTGTAATTGCAGTGAAAGGTGGTTCTACAAAGTATTGACTAAATACTAATGCACGCCACACTTTTCACATATTTATTTGTGAAAAATATTGAAAACCATTCATCATTTTCCGTGTTAAAGTATTTTATTGAAAGAGATGTAACAGAAATGTACAGATCATACATTTATAATGGTTGTAGAACATTGACTACACATTTCTATTATAAAGAATAAATAGTAAATTCATGGTCTACAATGTGCATATTGCTGTATAGTTTCTAAGGGCTAAGCAGAAATCAACGGTGGATACATCTACGCACTAGATGTATGTTACAGTAGATGGTAAGATATCGAACAAACAAATATTATTTGGTTTAGTACAATTGAGAACTAATTACATAGTGCAATATTATATTGCTGCTTAGATAATGCTTTTCAAGTAAAAATAAAGATCTAAGTGAACTTTAAATGGACGTAAAAGATAGCGTAAAAATTACATGAAAATAGAAATGGATAAGTAGGTAACATAAAAATAGGTAGAATAGGATAGTAGGAAAGTAGAGGGGGGGGTATAGGAGTCCACTCGGATGGCTCGAGTTCATTGGTCTTTGACCTGTGTGTTACAACAGGATAATAGAGTGTTCACGATATGGTCCACCTGCTACCATGGCATGAGAATCAAGTCTTTGCGGAACGAAGATAGGTGATATTTAATCCAAGGGTTCCATAACTTTTCAAAGATTGGAATTTGATCTCTTTCTATGGCTAGCATTTTGGCGTGAGCCATAAATTCATTGACTCTACGTATGGTCTCGGCTATTTCCAGTTTAGGGGTCCTCCATGCTTTTGCAATTGTTTGTTTGGCTGCCATAAACAATTGAGTGAGAAGTTTAAATTGTTTATATGTGATGTAATCTGGTTTTAGATTGAGCAAGGCCGTGGCTGGGTCAGGATGTATAGTGAAGCCAAATATTCTGGAGGCAGTTTCAAATATCTGTTCCCAGTATAATTGTATCAACGGGCAAGACCACCAAATGTGTAGGTGGGTGCCCGGGTCGGGACAGCCCCGGAAGCATTGGCCTGTTTGGTTTGGCGTAAATTTCGCCAATCTGTAGGGAATGAGGTACCAACGAGTTAGAACTTTATAGTTGGTTTCTACCGCCAGAACATTTGGTGAAGAAGATTTTGTTATAGACCATATTTTGGACCAATCAGCCACATCGAATTCTCTTTCCAGGTCCTCCTCCCATTTACGTGCATAAGGTGGTTTGTCTAAACCTGGGTAAATTGTAATGTGGGTGTATATTGACCATTCATCATTTTCCTTTCACTTCACAATTATGTGATACTTTGTGTTGGTCTATCACATAAAATCCCAATAAAATACATTTACGTTTTTGGTTGTACAAATACAACAAATAAATAGTGCAGCGCTCAATGAATGTATGTAAATAAAAGTGAATTAGGACAAATTGATAAAATGAACAAACTGGGAATGAGGCCAATGTGGTAATGTGAAAAAATCACTTATTAGTGTCCATCAACAATAATTCAATAGATGAATAATGAAAAACCGTGCTGTGATCAAAAATAATTCTGAGATTATAAATATATAATCATGTGAAAAATGGTCATATAAAAAATAGTCCACCATAAAGATGAAATCACTGAAGTAGAAGAAAATTCACCTATGCGAGGGCACAGTAGAGTTATAACTTTGCCTTTGATTTTGAGATCCACCACCATATGATAAAATTGGCACGCTTACCAGAGAGTGTGGCCTCACATACCGATGAGTATTGAGTCAAACAAGCGTTTGTGAGGTATACCTCAACAAAATTTGTCAGTTTCATATGGATGGTTGGAGATCACCCCGTCATGATGTGAATGGAGAAGTTTCACTTAAGGCAAACAGACTCCCATAGAGAGCAGACATCAATGGACATCAATGGGGAAGGCCGCCACCATCCAAAATGGATTTTGCATGGCAGTTGGAAATAGACACCCTCTAAAGATAATTGTTCGGGAGCGGCCTTCCCCCAGTCTGACATGACATTTCCAATTAAACAAACTTACAGCATTTAACAAGATTCAACTTTATAGAAACTTTCTTTAGTTAGCTTTCAAAGGCAATGTAGAAACTATAACAAAGGACCTTCTTAAGTATATGACACATATTAGGTGATAAGCACACAGTGCATAATTAACAGTAGTAAAAAAAACTACCAAATAATAAAAAACTGATATCACAGTTCTTAGTAAGCTAATTAAAGATGCAACACCATGCCACCAAGTGAAAATTAATCCTTCCTACATTTGTCATACATCTTTAGCAATAATAAATGATCAAGGAAACTGTACTGACATTTCTTAGCCTACATCTTTTAGGAAGAAAACATTCTTTACCCATATGTATAACTATGTTCTTTGTGTCTTTGCATCATGTGTGTTTTTGTATATTTGTAATGCAATCAAGCTGGCCATAGGTGGATCGAAATTAAGCCGGCTGAGCAGGGACCACCTGAATTTAGAACCATTTATGGCCATCAGGGCCGGGACAAGGGATTGGCAGAAGGGACGGCTGCCCTGGGCGCAATGCTTTCTTCCTTCTGTTGCAAGGCTGACAGCAGTAGTGACAGTGGCAGTGATTTTGACAAGTAGGTGACTGCTGGGTGTAGGATCCCCTAAGCTTGCACATCATAAATGGGGAGGGGGGCGCAGTTTGGAATCTTTGCCCTGAGCGCTGGATGACCTTGTCCCAATACTCATGGCCATTCCCACTCAAGAGACATCGATCTAATGAACAGTTTCTTGCAAATTGGAATGTTGGATACTTTTCCTGTGATCAGTGGCTGCAGGCAATCAGCTGCAGCGCTAATCACTGTATTCTAACAGCAGTGGAGTCCCAGCTGTCAGAATACAATAGCGCAGTGGGGAGTATTAAGCTTCGTACACACGACTGAGTTTCTTGTCAAAAAACGACAAGAAACTTGCTGGCAGAGCTTTCTTGCCGAGTAAATCGGTCGTGTGTACGCGGCTATCAGGTTTCTCATCAAGAAAACCGACAAGAATCTCGACGAGAAAAATAAAGAACCTGCTCTCTATTTTCTCGTCAGGATTCTCCATTTTCTCTTCGAGATTCTCGTCAGCATGTTTCTCGACGAGAAAAGTGTGTGTGTGTGTACACTTACCTGTCGCCGTGGAAACCCGCGCATGCTCAAAATGACTTTGACGTAGCTTCCTAGGCATAGGTAGGGTGTAGCAAGATGGCGGCGACAGCATCGATTGTGACGAGCGCACGCTCGCCGTAGTCGATTACGTCACCGCGTTCGTTCCATTCAAAGAACCGTGGGTTCTTTGAATCGAGCGTGTGTACACTCGGCCGGGACAAGTTTCTTGTCCAAGAATCTCGTCAAGAAAAACGACAAGTTTTTTCCTGATGAGATTCTCTGCTGTGTGTACGAGGCTTTAGGGAATTCACTTGTTTCTTTTCCATCAGCCAAAAAAACATCCATCTATGGCCAGCCTAAATCCACTTCAAAAGTGTTTTGTACATTATATTGTATTAACATAGGTCTATACCTGATTTATGCAGTACCATGTGTATATATATATATATATATATATATATATATATATATATATATATATAATATTAAAAATGCATACTGACATGGTAATTTCAAGGTAATATATTTTCTAAAGCACGCAATAATTTTGGGTATAGTTAAATTTTGCCAGGCAAGCCATTTTCCAATTCAAAATAATAAAAAAATGAGCTTAACTATTCAATGTCTATGTAATAAGTATAATTTTCTGTAGCTTTCTAAGTTAAAAAAAAATTTGTTTTTATTGCACCATGGCGAAAAAACTGCACAAACTACAGCAAAAAGGATTTCCCAAAAGACTTATCCCACTGCTCCTGTAAATGCTGCACTTCATCGTTCAAAGCACTACAGACAGAATCTGAAGTCAGATCACATGCATCCTTTGATATGAAATATTACTTTTCTGCCAGTTACTTATGTATGAATAAAACGAAATATCCTTGTGCATTAAAACATTCTAGTGAGCCAAGTGTCCTAAGCATAACCTTGTTAAATCTAAGAGGCTGAGTGCTCTGGGTGATATACAGTACATGCTCTTAATATAAGTGGATGCTGGGAGTAAGATATCTGCCAATATTAATGTAGCACACCCCCGTAGGAGCTGCTGCTGGTTTAATTTTGGGCCGTTACCTCAACATTCGTTGTCTAGGGGTTGAGAGTCTACAGTAACTTCAATGTCCACACAAGTTATGAATCCTTTTTCTTCAGGCTTTATTTTCCAAATAAACTTGTATAGGTAGAGGGATGGAGGGTTAGGGGAAGGTTCAGGCACACACAGCAGATCACTGGGGAAAACTCCTAAGATACAAAGTCTCACTCACCACTCTCCTTCGAGTGGGTATTGCTCACCCGGATAGGCCCCTCTAACTTGGCCTGGTAGCCGGAATGATGCACGAACAAATAAGAAAGAACAGTCTCTGCCACAGACCTTTTTGATGGTTAAGTTGAACCGTTCAGTTATCCTCTGCCACAGGATTTTAGTACCCGAATATCCAGCCTTACAGTCTAAGAGCCTTTAAGCCAACCCGGCAGACTGTAAGGTTACTTTAGTTATGGTGCATCCTTCAATAAGGTCCCCAGGCCTTCTGCAAGATACCGGCCTTCCGCTCGGTCTTCTCCTGGACAGGTCCTCCCCTGGTTTCCTCCATTGAATGGCTTCCTCCCGCAGGACGGAAAGCACAGGATCACCTTCAAGCGTAGGCCCCAGCCAAGACAACTGGGCCTACCTGGCATAGTTACAGCCTCGGGCCAACGTGGCTCCGAGGCTGAATTCCCAGTAACACATGCCTCGAGCCAGGAGGGCCACGTGGCGAAGAAGAGCCCCGAAAAATGCCGTCTGCGTACCCTTCCCCAGCATGCTCAGTGGGGAGACCACTCCCACTGAACTGTTCCCGGGGAAAGACACCCAATGCACTTTGACCTGTTTGTCTTCCACATTGGCCTGGGGTGGTAACGCCACCTACAGGCAAACAGTGGGAAGTCCTTCCAAACACAGCCATAGCTGGAACAGAGGCTGATTTAGCCTTAATTATTTACAAAGTCTTAGCTAATACCAGCTCAGACACCCACTAAATTTAACATAGCGCCTGGCCATCAGGAGCAGGGCGCTACATACTCCCCCCACTACAACAAGACACTGTCCCCAGTGTCTGGAAAAACCTTTGTCCTCAATCCTGAGGACCTGTACCTGAACCAAAACCCTGGAAGGGGAGGGAAGTGAAAATGCAAAAACATTAACATGAACTTTACAGTGAAATCAAAATATAACACACATTACAATCCCTCACTAACTGTCTAGACCACCCACTCTCCAGCAGTCCTGAAAGAAGATCCAGCTTACCTAAAAAAAAAAAAACACACAGACAAATAACATAGCAACCATTAGGGCATTTCAAATGAAGCAAAGCTACATCTCCTAGGAGATGGAACCTTCCTTCTACTTTTAAAAGATGCATAATCAACTTGAAAAGTCTCTCCCTACTCTACTGATCACTGCCACCTAGTGTCAGAGGTAACACACAAGAGTCTTTTAAATCGAAGGGCTGAAGCAGATGGACATCTTAATACCGTCGGGATACCACTCCCACTGAACTGTTCCCGGGGAAAGACACCCAATGCACTTTGACCTGTTTGTCTTCCACATTGGCCTGGGGTGGTAACGCCACCTACAGGTTTAACAGTGGGAAATCCTTCCAAACACAGCCATAGCCGGAACAGAGGCTGATTTAGCCTTAATTAGCATAGCGCCTGGTCATCAGGAGCAGGGCACTACATTAAGATTAAGCATATGGTACATAGTTACATAGTTAGTAAGGTAGAAAAAGTCAATCTAGTTCAACCAAAAAAAAACATACAATCCCATATACACAATCCTTCACCCACAGTTAATCCAGAGGAAGGCGAAAAACCCCAGCAAAGCATGATCCAATTTGCTATAGCAGGAGAAAAAAATCCTTCCTGATCCCCCGAGAGGCAATCAGATTTTCCCTGGATCAACTTTATCTATAAAGCCTCGTACACACGATCGGATATCCTATGGATTCTAATCCAATGGTTTTGTCCATCGGAAATCCGATGAAGCTGACTTCCATCAGTCTTGCCTACACACCATCAGTCCAAAAACCGACCGTTCCAAACGCGGTGGCGTAAAACACTCCGATGAGCCGAGAAAAATTAAGTTTAATGCTTCTGAGCATGCGTCGACTTGATTCTGAGCATGCGTGGGCTTTTTATCCGATGGACTTGCCCATAGACGATCGGAATTTGCTATCGGTTTTTGATCCATCGGAAAAATGTAAAACATGCTCTATTTTTTAAAACCGATGGAAAAAAGACCGATGGGTCCCATACACGATCGGTTTGTCCGATGAAAAAAGTCCATCAGACTGTTTTCATCGGTAAAACGGATCGTGTGTACAGGGCTTTAATGTTAGTATCCAGTTATATTATGTACATTTAGGTACATTCCAGGCCTGTTTTGAATCTCTAGTAATACTTTCATGCCCTGTCTGTCTGCTTACCTCTGGTTGTGTATCAGTCTTAGGGCCTGCACTCTCACACCTGTCTGCTTAACCACTTAAGCCCCGGACCATTTGGCTGGCCAAAGACCAGGCCACTTTTTGCGATTCGGCACTGCGTCGCTTTAACTGACAATTGCGCGGTCGTGCAAAGTGGCTCTTAAACAAAATTGACGTCCATTTTTTCCCTCAAATAGAGCTTTCTTTTGGTGGTATTTGATCACCTTTTATTTTTTGTGCTATAAACAAAAATAGAGCGACACTTTTGAAAAAATTCAATATTTTTTACTTTTTGCTATAATAAATATCCCCCCCAAAAATATATAAAAAAATGTTTTTTTCCTCAGTTTAGGCCGATACGTATTCTTCTACATATTTTTGGTAAAAAAAATTGCAATAAGTGTTTATTGGTTGGTTTGCGCAAAAGTTATAACGTCTACAAAATAGGGGATCGTTTTATGGCATTTTTATTAATATATATTTTTTTACTAGTAATGGTGGTGATCAGCGATTTTTATTGTGACTGCGACATTATGGCGGACACATCAGACACTTTTGACCCCATTTTGGGACCATTGTCATTTTTACAGCGATCAGTGCTATAAAAATGCACTGATTACTGTAAAAATTACACTGGCAGTGAAGGGGTTAACCACTAGGGGGCGCTGAAGAGGTTAAGTGCTTCCTAGGGAGTGCTTCTAACTGTAGGGGGGATGGGCTGTGTGTGACACGACCCTGATCACCGCTCCCGATTACAGGGAGCTGTGATCAGTGTCCTGTCACTAGGAAGACTGGGGAAATACTTGTTTACATCAGCATTTCCCCGTTCTTCCTCTCCGTGAAACGATTGCGGGTATCCCCGCGGACCCCGCGGTCAGAGTCCCGGAGCTCGCGGCATGCGCGTCCACAATGCCGCTTCTTAAAGGGGATGTATATATACGTCCATCTGCCTGTCCGTGCCATTCTGCCGACATATATCGTCGTGCGATGGTCGGCAAGCGGTTAAGTAATCTTCCCTCAAGCATGGCTCCACCCCAGCCTCTACCTAGGAACACTATATTAACCTGTGCACTGCAAGCCAGCCTCGCTGATCAATATTGTGTGTTTGGCTTCCTGTGTGTGTCTGTCTTGCCCTGTGCTCTACGTCTGATCCCGTTTACTGACCATGGCTTGTTCTTGACTGTCTCTGTCTGCTTCATATACCGACCTTTGGTGTGTTCTTTGACTATCCCTGCCTGCTTGTTTCCCTGACCTTTTGGATTATCTCCTGACTATTCCTTGTTGTCCCAGTCTGTTGCTTCCTCTCTAGCCTCCAGTAGCCTACTGTGAGCGTGAGCTGAGAGACCCTGGAGGCCGTGACCTGGAGCCAGTTGCAGGAAAGTCCATCCCGACCATCAGGAGCTCTGGTGAACATCTGCTGGCTATTAGATGCCGCGCCCTGGGGAATCTCATGCTCTAGCTCCCAGTGTGATCCTTGTTGGTGCTCCATAGGACCTGCTTTCCTGAACCACCCAGAGCTCCAGGCAGTCAGCCGTAGGTTCCATTACCTTAGCGGGGCACTCCTGACCCCAACGGGGTGCATCTGTCACCTAGCTTCAGGTGACCTGACAAGGCCTTTTTTAAAGCAATCTACTGGGCTTGCCAAAACCACAGCTGGAGGGAGTCTATTCCACATTTTCACAGCTCTTACTGCGAAGAAACATTTTCATATTTGGAGATGAAATCTTTTTTCCTTTAGACGTAAAGAGTGTCCCCTTGTCCTCTGTGATGACCCTAAAGTGAATAACTCAACACCAAGTTCACTATATGGACCACTTATGTATTTGTACCTCTTCTCAAGAGAGAATTAATTCAGTTCCTCTAATCTTTCCTCATAGCTGAGCTCCTCCATGCCTCTTATCAGTTTGGTTGCCCTTCTCTGCACTTTCTCCAGTTCCCCAATATCCTTTTTGAGAACTGGTGGCCAAAACTGAACTGCATATTTCAGATAAGGTTTTACTAATAATTTGTACAGGAGCAAAGTTATATCTCTCTCGAGTCTATACCTCTCTTAATACAAGAAAGGACTTTGTTTGCTTTGGAAACCGCAGCTTGGTATTGCATGCTATAATTGTGCTTATGATCTACCAAAACCCCCAGATCCTTCTCCACTATGGATTCCCCAGTTGTACTCCCCATAGTATGTATGATGCATGCATATTCTTAGCCCCCAAGTGCATAACTTTACATTTATCAACATTAAACCTCAATTGGCATTTAGTTGCTCAATTAGACAGTGCATTGAGGTCGGCTTGTAAATTGAAGACATCCTGTAGGATGTTAATCCACTGCATAGCTTGGTGTCATCTGCAAAGACAGAAATGTTACTTTTAATCCCAGACCCTATATCATTTATAAAGATATTGAAAAGTAAGGGTTCCAACACTGAACCTTGGGGTACACCACTGATAACCTTAGACCATTCAGAGTAAGAATCATTAACCACTACTCTCTGAATTTGGTCTTTTAGACAGTTTTCTATCCATTTACAAACTGATCTTTCCAATCCTGTAGACTTTACCTTACACATAAGCTTTGTTTGTTTGGAACTGTGTCGAACGCTTTTGTGGAATCCAAGTATACCACGTCCACAGCCACCCTTCTGTCCAAGGTTTTACTTACCTCCTCATAAAAAGAAATTATGTTTGTTTGACAAATTCTGTCTTTCATGAATCCATGCTGTCTGTTGCTTAAAATATTTTTGTCCAGCAAGAACTCGTCTATGTGGTCTTTTATTAAACTCTCCAGTATCTTCCCGACTATAGAAGTTAAACTAACAGGTCTATAGTTATTTGGTAAATATTTTGATCCTTTTTAAATATGGGCACCACATTGGCCCTACGACAATCCAGTGGTACCATTCCAGTCATTAACGAGTCCCTAAAAATTAGAAACGATGGCTTTGAAATTACAGAGCTCAATTCTTTTAGGATCTGTGGGTGGATGCCATCTGGTCCAGGTGCTTTATCCACCTTTATTCTGTCTAAATATTTCTGGACCATATCATTTTTGAGCCATTGTGTATCATTTGGGGCTGTGTCACTACCACCCCCATTGTGGACATGAGCTCCCCCATGCTTCTCTGTATAAATAGAGCTGAAAAAAGTATTTAATAAATTAGCCTTCTCTTTGTCCCCAGTCACCCACTCTAGATTATTTTGTAAAGGGCTTACATGCTCAGACCTGACCTTTTTACTATTAATATATTTGAAGAATTTTTTGGGGTCTTTCCTACTTTCTTTTGCAATCTGTCATTCGGTTTGAATTTTTGCGTCCTTGATTTCCTTTTTACAAATTCTGTTATAATCTTTGTAGCATTTAAATGATGATAGTGTTCCTTAATTTTTTATATTTTTTAAAAGTTATTTTCTTATTATTTATAGCCATTTTAACTTTGGCCTTGAGCCACATAGGTTTTATATTTAGCCTTTTAAACCTATTGCCCATGGGAATATAATTTGCAGTGAGTTTGCATACAGTCTTTTTGAAGAATTCCCATTTCTGTTCAGTGTCCATTGATGCAAATATGTGGAGGGTTCAATCACTGATTAGACACATTGACCACTGTCCAGGGGTGGCTTTAGACATTTTTTTGTGGAAGTACTGTGTTGGTGCTGGGTGTATAAGGGGGAAGATAACCCCCAACCCTGTATCCTATGTTATAATAAAAACAGGCATAACAAAATAAAAAATGCTTAGTCAGAAAAAAAAGATACACAAACCATTCATAGTGTAATAGAACAATGTATATGGCCTCTTTAAACACATTGTGTACAGAGTAAAATGGTCATAAGTCTGTGACATTGTCCCTTACATTGTTGGGCAGCAAGTACAAACATCATCTCTGTAATTGTCATCAGTGGGCAAAAAAATAAACAATAGGTGCCAGTATTTGAAAAAAAAAATAAGGAGCAACAACTTAAAGGGATTGAAGGTAGTGTAGCGCTACCCCCAGTTAAGAGAGCCGCTGATATTGATTTGGGCCCTGCAGTGCACCGCTGTCAACCCCCGGCAATCGGCTCTAACCTCCCGTGGCACAGCTGGTGATAGAGAGATAGGACCGCGTGATCGCAACTGTTGGTGACGCAGTCCTATAACAAACATACACAGAATATACTTTAAAACTCCTATTAAAGTAAGCGGAACTGACACCAAATGTACTTTACCCAGATATTTTACTGAGGCTAATGGGCAAGTAATAAACAACAGTATAACAAGTTGCAGATCCCTGCAATAAACAGTAATAAAGATAAACAGAGTAATCAGAATAATAAAGTATTGCTATGCAACTCTAGCGCTGCCCTTTTACAGCTACTTCCCCTCATGGGTAGACTAACACCCAGCAATGTCTACCTATGCAGTCAGGCCTGACTGATCTAAATGGAAGTTCAGTGAAACAATATTCACTAGCAATCTCTCGGTGGTGCACTTGAAGAACAACTTTGTAATCCCAACGAATAGTAAAGATAAAGTATCTGTCTTTAAACAGCTCTCACCACCAGGAAAAGTCCAAGTCCCTTTCCTCCATCGATTCGTCTAGGAACAGGAATCCACCGACATCCAAGTCTTCAATCCTTCTGGTGTACTGCAGCAAGGAGGATTAGATGTCTCTGAGGCTCTGCTAGGCTGGCAGAGGGCTCTTTGGAAAGGAGCACACGGCCCGGGCTTCAGGCCTTGTGCACACAGCAGTTCAGCACAGACATCCTCTTGCTAGGAGAGGAGGGTCCAAAGAGGCCGACCAAAACTCCGCCTCCCCTTTATAAAGTCTGCCCCAGCAGTCTCTGTTCTGGAGCAATGCACCCTGGGTGCTGCAAGATGTACTGGGAGATGTAGTCTCTCTCTCCTCTGCTTTCACTTCCATAATGTCTCTTTACTTCCTCCTGACTCACCTCTCACCTGGAACTTCTCGTCTCTCTGCATTAAAGGGGAACACCCCGCTACACACTCCCCCCACTTGAACTCTTTGGTCCCCAAAGATAAACTTCAACAAATACTGTTTACCATTTTGGACAATGTCGAGCATGATGTTGGCATAGGGAATTCCCACCAAAACTTTGGGATGGAACTCTCTTGCCCACAGGTCACACTACCATGAGTGGCCTGCCTAACTGTGCCAGAGAGTGAGCTGGGGTTGCCCTCCACCAAATGGACGGTGGAAGGATCAGGTTGTTCAACACTTCTCCTAGCCGTTACAACAGAGTCCTCTGAGCTCGTCCCCATTTGGGGGTAAGTTAGTTTCTTGGGAGGCCTGATGACTCTGCAAGCCCTCTGCTCTCTTGGTGCTTCTGACTCTGGCACCACAGGCTCTTCTTCAGGAGTAAGTTCAGGTAACATTGCTGGTTCTGGAACCTCTGATTCAGAAGTCGACTGACGTATGGAATCTCTAGAGTCCTCCTCTGCGCAAGTGTCAGGAACATCTTCCCAGTAATCAGCTGAGGGACTGAAGGGTATGAATTCAGTAGCCTCCGGATTCAGCGTTGCATCTGGGGTATCCCCTCCATTTGGGAGATCTATGGCGGACGTTCCCAGAGTCGAGGGAGGCCACAGCCAGTCCAGTTCTCCACCTTCTTCTGTACTCAATTGGGAGGCCTCCCCATCTTTGGCTCGAGAGGTCTGGGACCGAGTGTTCGGCCTAGGAATATCCAGGATAGAGGCCGGTTCAGGGGAGTCTCTCACGGGAGGTATTCTGACTGCCTCAGCAAGTGGAAGCAGGTGGTTCCGATGCCACGTCTTCAGTGGACCCACCTTTCCTTCTGGCTTTAGTTTGTAGACAGGCAAACCGGGCAACTTCCTACAGACAACATAGGGCTCAGATCTCCACCTGTCGGCAAGCTTGTGTTTTCCAGGGACCCCCAGATTGCGTAGCAGTACTCGGTCCCCGGGCTGCAGATCTTGCACTCGAACCTTCAGATCAAAATTTCTCTTGTTGCGGGCCCCCCTTTGATCCGAAGCCGCCTGGGCTTGTTCATAGGCCACCTGCAAGCTACGTCTAAGTCTGTCCACGTATCCCTTGTGGGATGTAGCTGAGGTATTGTCTATAGAAGTGCCAAAGGCCAGGTCCACAGGTAGCCTTGCTTCTCTCCCAAACATAAGTCGATAAGGGGAGTAGCCAGTGGCGTCACTTGTGGTACAGTTATAGGCATGTACTAGGGCTGATATGTGCTGACTCCAGTGTTGCTTCTTCTCTGTTTCTAAGGTTCCCAACATGTTGAGCAGGGTCCGGTTAAATCTCTCCGGCTGAGCATCTCCTTGTGGGTGGTAAGGCGTGGTTCTGGTCTTCTTTATTCCTAATGAATCCAAAAGTCTTCGGATCAACCAACTCTCAAAGTCCCTTCCTTGATCTGAGTGGAGTCTCTGTGGTAGTCCGTAATGGACAAAATACTTCTCCATAAGTATCTTGGCCACGGTGGATGCCTTCTGGTCTTTGGTTGGGAAAGCTTGAGCATAGCGGGTGAAATGGTCGGTTATTACCAGAACATTCCCCAATCCACTCAGGTCGGGTTCGAGGCAGAGAAAGTCAATGCATACCAGATCCATTGGGCCTTGACTCTGTAAGTGGCCCATTGGGGCAGCTTGATGGGGTAGGGTCTTTCTCTGAATGCATCGTGCACAGGAATGGCAATACTCCTCTACTTCTGCCCTCATGCAGGGCCAATAGAACCGATTTCTGACAAGCTGGAAGGTCCTTTCTGCCCCTAGGTGACCATGATGGTCATGCAGGGCAATTAGTACAGTCTCTCGGTGCTTCTCTGGAAGAAATAACTGCCACTTATCTTCTGAGTCATCAGAGGGGCCCCTTCGGTAGACCACTCCCTGATGTACCTGTAGCCTGTCCAATTCCTTCCTCAACAGGCGAGCCTCCTTTGAGGGGTGATGTAGGAATTTGTTGGGATCCTGATTCTCCTGGGCTTCGAGGACCAATCTCCCCATGGGGTCTTCCAATTGGTCACACCTCAACTCCTTCTTGGACAGTCTCGGTAGGTTGTCTTCCTCCAGTTGAGTTACCCCACAATAGTGTTTGGGGACTCCTACCATGGTAACCCCTATTTCTTCTGCTCTGGAGCCTCCTCTGGCTTGGAATTCAGCCCCTTGACAAAGGGCCCGCACCCCGTCCGGTGCCACTTGGGTCCAATCTTCCCAGTCATTTGTCGTGGCATGAGACCTCCGGGACAGGGCATCTGCATCCCTATTTCCTGCTCCTGGTCTGTACTTCAGACTGAAGTTGAATCCAGACAATGCGGCCAACCACCTGTGTCCGGTGGCATCTAGTTTCGCGGTGGTGAAGAGGTAGGTCAGGGGGTTGTTGTCTGTCTTCACAGTAAACTCTGCCCCATACAAGTAGTCTTTTAGCTTGTCTACTACCACCCATTTGAGGGCCAGGAATTCCAGCTTATGAGTGGGGTAATTCTTTTCTGAGGGGGTCAGGCTCCTGCTCACATAGGCCACTGGTCGCAGTTGTCCTTCATGTTCTTGGTAGAGTACACCACCTAGACCCTCATGGCTGGCATCCACATGTAATTCATAAGGTCTGGTAGGGTCGGCGTAGGCCAGGACTGGGGCAGTGGTTAAGCTCCTCTTCAGAGCATGAAAGGCCTCTTCACACCTTGGGTTCCATTGATCTTGAACTGACTCACCAGGCCTCCTGGGCCCTGAGTCATCCTCTTCCCCTTCTGCCTTTAGCAATTCATTCAACGGGCGGGCAATCCGAGCAAACCCCTCCACAAACCTCCTATAATAGGAGCAGAACCCCAGGAAGGATCTGAGCTCTGTTACTGTGGTGGGTCGTGGCCAGGAAGTGACTGCTTCCAACTTCTCAGGATCTGTGGCCACCCCTTCTTCAGACACTATGTGCCCCAGATAGTTCACAGAAGACTGGTAGAACCGACACTTCTCGGGGGAAAGCTTAAGTCCCTCTTCGCTGAGTCTTCTCAATACTTTCTCCAACCTGGCTTCATGTTCTTCCAAGGTTCTTCCAAAGACAATGACATCGTCCAAGTACACAAGGACTTCTATAAGATTCATGTCTCCAACAGTCTTCTCCATGAGGCGTTGAAAGGTAGCAGGAGCTCCAGACAGACCCTGAGGCATCCTATTGAATTCGAAGAATCCCACCGGGGTTATGAAGGCTGTCTTCTCCCTGTCTTCTGGGTGCATAGGGATTTAATAGTACCCACTCTTGAGGTCCATCACACTGAACCATTTGGCTCCAGACAAACTTTGTAGGGCATCTTCTATCCTTGGCGTGGTGTATTGGTCAGGGATGGTTCTCCTGTTGAGAGTCCTGTAATCGATACAAAGCCTCAACGACCCATTCTTCTTTCTGACCACCACGATTGGGGAGGCATAGGGACTTCTAGACTCCCGGATCACACCAGTCTTCTTTAGTTCTACAAGTTGTTCCCTCAGATCCTCCAGATCTGCCAGGGGGACCCGCCTGACCCTCTCTCGGAAGGGCTTATCTTCTTGGAGGCGGATCCGATGGGTGGCACTTCTTGCACACCCCACATCGAATTCATCTTCAGAAAAGATCTTCTCCCACCTGGTCAGCTGGGCCTTGGCTCTTTCTTTCCAAGCCCTGGGTAGGTTCGGGTTTTCCACGGACAGTTTCTCCCAAACATCTCCTCCGTCACCCGTCCCCTTGACTTCGGACCAAGTGACCGGGGCAGCAGGGCTCACCTGACCAAGCAACACTCTGGCAGGGATCTCCATGGGTCCTCCCGTAGTGTTCCTAACACTCACCGGAACTCTGCCATGGGCCTTCTTCAGGGCCTTGAACGGAATCACTTCTGGTATCACTTCCAGGCCTGAGGACTCTTCCCTTGGGTCTGATTCCAGCATGACAAAGGGGCCAGGTTGTTCCCACGAAAGCTTCACAGTGGCCCTAAGACAGGTTACTTCTCCGGGCTGTAGCACTACTCCTTCTCTGCCAAGTCTCCACACCTTCCCTATCCCCTCTCCCGGGGTCTTCTGCTCTAAGACCAGTCGTTGGTAGGCCGTCTTTAGCATGGGATGGATTTTGGTGGCTGAATGGTTTCTCTCTTTCACTAGAGGGGTCAGGAGTCTCCTGACTAGATCCGTGTTTGTCCCAATAATCAGGGAAATCTTGCTGGCTCCAGGCGGCCGGGGACACACAACTGCCAGGGTGTCAAACACTTCAGCCTTCCCAGCCACGGATGGGTCGAAAGTCATCTTTATGGGCAGGTACCCATCATAAGGGAAACTCTGGGTTCCAAGTCCCCATATTTCCAGCTCTTCTATCTTCTGGATAGGCAGATGACTTAAGTGCCTATCATAGAAGTCCCGGTATAGTAAAGTCACCTGTGCTCCGGTGTCCAAAAGAGCTTTAGTATAGACTCCTTCCACTTGAATGGGCACAGTAGGAGACGGGCCCACCAGTTCCTTTGGGTATGGCCGGACTGGGGTCACCTCTTTTTTTTGGCTTTCGACCCTTGCCCTGCTCCTTTTGGACTTGAATTTTTCCTGAGCCTGGCATGCATTGACTTTCTCCCTCTCAATGGGGGCACAAACCCGCTGAGGGATGTTATTGTTCCTTTTAGGTGGATGTTCCTTCTGTGGGGTGCTGTACTTCCACTGAGGGGTCTTGCCCCCTCCCTCTGGGGTACATCTTGGTGGGGGTGTACTATACCTCCTCCTAGGAGTTTTGTCTCCTCCATTCTTGGCCTTTTTTTTTAGTTTGGAGCGCACTGAAGATGATGGGCACCCGGTTGACTCCTTCACCGGGGCCCTTTGGAGTTTCCCGCCGGCTTGCAATTATCTGTTCTCTTCTTCTTTGGGCTGGAGCATACGTTAGCAAAGTGGCCACTCCCTCCGCAGTTATAGCAAATCACCTCTTCTCGGTCCTGTAGGGAGGCCGGTGCTGAGGTGTTCGGGAACAACTCCTTTCTTGGGCTTGGTTTCTCTCGTCTTCTCTGATCTTTCTCCATCAAAGAGGTCAGCATCTCCAACACTTGGGCCATTTGCGATTTCAGAGTGTCAACCTCCGCATCTCTTTCTGGGCTCTTGACCGAATGGACCAACACTGGTACAGGTGTGACATTCGCCTTGACCACCTGCTGATCTTCCTGCAGCGCCTCTTCGTCCCTAATAATTTTTATTAGATCAGAGTAGGTTAGTGACATTCCTCCTCCTGAGGTTTTCAGGTGCAGCCAGACCGGGTCTGAGCGCCGCGCTCCCCTCATGATCTGCTTCATGCGTGCTTCATCTGCATCTTTGGGCAGCATTCCCTTCTTCAGTACAATCTTGCATAACTGCCTGTTCAGCCTTCTAACATATTCTGACAGTTTCTCATTCGGCTGCTGGAGAGTGTGTTCAATTTGATAAATCATCTCTGACACCTTCTCCAGCTGACCAAACTCTTCCTGCAGCATGGCCAGGCAATCTTGAGCTGTACAGTTTTCATTTCCAAACCGGAAGCTCTTCACCGCTTCTGCCGCGGCACTTTTCAGACTTTCTAAGACTCGCTGTCTCTTCTGTGCCTCAGGCACCTCCCATGCTTCTACTGCCTGCAATGCCTGTTCCACCCAAGTGTCAAAATCTTCCTCCCCCGCAGGGACGGGGAGCTTCCCTGAGAAGGTGCTAAGCTTCCGGTAACCGGCCTCCACATGCACCGTACTGCTTTTCTGGCACTTAATTACAAGGTCTCCTAGAGCATTCAACAATTCAGGCCCTATAGCGGCCAGCGGTGATCCCGGGCTTAATAGTTCCTTAAGCTTTTCTGCTTTAGGGGATAGTGGTGGAGATAATTGTGGGAGTGATGGCTTTGGTGTCTGAAACCATTCTTCCTTCACTGGCAGCGTATGTATCAAGTGATAGATCTGATTATCTATGGCTTGTATACTCTGACTTTTAAAATGCTCTGGGATTTCGTTTTTCCATTCTACCAGTGCGTATGTAAACGAGATCACTGGATCTGGCCTAAAATCCATCACCCATGCTTTGTGGCTCGGAGACAGTAACAATACGAGCTGTTTTATCTCCTCTTCCTTCCATCTTTCCCCCGGGAGTACAATGACTACCGCCGCGGTTGGATCGGCGCCAATCGCTGCGCACCACTGTGACATTGCCAGCGGGTCCATACTGGTACTTCTGACCGGCTTGATTGCAGCGTGCAACGTACAAGGATCCCGGACTCGAGCCCCCACGTGTAGCGCTACCCCCAGTTAAGAGAGCCGCTGATATTGATTTGGGCCCTGCAGTGCACCGCTGTCAACCCCCGGCAATCGGCTCTAACCTCCCGTGGCACAGCTGGTGATAGAGAGATAGGACCGCGTGATCGCAACTGTTGGTGACGCAGTCCTATAACAAACATACACAGAATATACTTTAAAACTCCTATTAAAGTAAGCGGAACTGACACCAAATGTACTTTACCCAGATATTTTACTGAGGCTAATGGGCAAGTAATAAACAACAGTATAACAAGTTGCAGATCCCTGCAATAAACAGTAATAAAGATAAACAGAGTAATCAGAATAATAAAGTATTGCTATGCAACTCTAGCGCTGCCCTTTTACAGCTACTTCCCCTCATGGGTAGACTAACACCCAGCAATGTCTACCTATGCAGTCAGGCCTGACTGATCTAAATGGAAGTTCAGTGAAACAATATTCACTAGCAATCTCTCGGTGGTGCACTTGAAGAACAACTTTGTAATCCCAACGAATAGTAAAGATAAAGTATCTGTCTTTAAACAGCTCTCACCACCAGGACAAGTCCAAGTCCCTTTCCTCCATCGATTCGTCTAGGAACAGGAATCCACCGACATCCAAGTCTTCAATCCTTCTGGTGTACTGCAGCAAGGAGGATTAGATGTCTCTGAGGCTCTGCTAGGCTGGCAGAGGGCTCTTTGGAAAGGAGCACACGGCCCGGGCTTCAGGCCTTGTGCACACAGCAGTTCAGCACAGACATCCTCTTGCTAGGAGAGGAGGGTCCAAAGAGGCCGACCAAAACTCCGCCTCCCCTTTATAAAGTCTGCCCCAGCAGTCTCTGTTCTGGAGCAATGCACCCTGGGTGCTGCAAGATGTACTGGGAGATGTAGTCTCTCTCTCCTCTGCTTTCACTTCCATAATGTCTCTTTACTTCCTCCCGACTCACCTCTCACCTGGAACTTCTCGTGTCTCTGCATTAAAGGGGAACACCCCGCTACAGTAGATTTACACTGAATGCAATTGGAATGCATTTGGGAGCTATTCCAGCAAAGTCCCACTGCATGGAGAAGGCAAAATGCCTTGTCTCCTATGTGCTCGGTTCACACCACTGCATTGGGGTGGTGTGCAGGCACATTGTGCTGAAAGAAAATACTGCTTGCAGTACTCTTTTCCAGCACAGTGCGGTGCAAGGTGCATGCCGCACGGCCGGCAATGGAGCTTTACAAGATGTCTGCGTGACATCTCAATAAAGTTTGTTCAAGAAAAAAGGAAACTGCCAAGTTCAGCGCATCATCATGGTGCTGATCTCAATTGGATTGCACTGCACACCAGCTGCTGCGCTGAAAAAATGTGGTGCGCCATATTGTGTGTGTAGGTATACACTATATTACCAAAAGTATTAGAACTCCTGCCTTTACACGCACATGAACTGTAATGGCATCCCAGTCTTAGTCCATAGGGTTCAATATTGAGTTGGCCCACCCTTTGCAACTATAACAGCTTCAACTCTTCTGGGAAGGCTGTCCACAAGGTTTAATGGTCTATGGAAGGGATATGCAATTAGTGGACCTCCAGCTGTTGCAGAACTACAAGTCCCATGAGGCATAGCAAGACTGACAGCCACAAACATGACACCCAGAGGCAGAGGCATGATGGGACTTGTAGTTTTGCAACAGCTGGAGGTCCGCTAATTGCATATCCTTGGTCTATGGGAACGTTTGACCATTCTTCCAGAAGCGCATTTGTGAAGTCAGGCTCTGATGTGGACGAGAAGGGCTGACTCATAGTCTCTGCTCTAATTCATCCCAAATATGTTCTATTGGGTTGAGGTCAGGACTCTGTGCAGGCCAGTGAAGTTCCTCCACCCCAAACTCGCTCATCCATGTCTTTATGGACTATCTGGAGCTCTGCCACAATGGACTTTATCCTGTTCAGGTATGCTGGGGCAGCCATAAACTCTGAGTTAGGGATTAGGGATGTTAGGGAAAGACTATACACTTTTCCATGTACTGTATGCTGCAATTTCCTGGTAAAATTTTTGAAACTTTGCTGGGTCTGAAGTTACTCAAGGGGCGTAATGCAAGTAACTGGCACAAATAGTCTACCGTCGGGTTATTTAAACACACTGGGATATGAAGACAACAGCACAATAATTTATACAGTGTGAAGATACACTGGTTGCCAAGGGTAATAAAGGTTTAACATGCGGCCTGTTGTAAGTGTGTACATGTGACAGGTGGGATAGCCTCTCGCAGGAGGAGTTTTTGTCAGCATTCTCCATGCGCAGGTCTGTCTCCCATAACAATGGGACCAGATCAGCACTGCAGAGGTCCTCAACCTGTGCACAGGTACGGAAGAGGAAGCAGTAAGTGAGTGCGTACACGCATGGAGTCACCCCGGGGTAGGCGGCATCCTATGTGATCCACACTTGGCATCCAACGAGAAGGGGAACATGGAGGAGGTACCACACGCCTACCTCTCCTACAGGCTGACTATATCTTTGGATACATTGACCATAATGACTTTGAGCTTTGACAAAAGTAAACCTCTGGCTATGTATATTTGAATTGCCAAGGTTTGTGACAAGTTTACTACTATTCAGCATGAACTACTTTTGCTGTAGTTTACCATATTACTATTACCGGTAGTTCTGTTTTCCTAGGGATTCAAAACCTACATTTTTCCATGTCTATCTAATTTATTCAACAATCTCCAGTGAAGAAGTGTCAAATGTTTTTAATTAAGCAGGCATCTGCTGCTACTAATTCTTCTTCCTGTGTGTTTTTTCTTCTTTTGTAAGCGTACAGGATGCACTTGTCACCTCACCATATAAGACCATCAAAAATTGTCATTATTCTAAATATTACTTTACAAAATATAGGTATGTTTGATAAAAGAACATTCAATGATATTTGCTTATTTGAGAGACACCAAATAACTGATAGAATGCAGAACAGTAAAGTTAGCATGTTGCTGGTAAATCATAAATCTTCATTGAGTATAGGCATGAATTTTCCTCTGGAAAAAAAAGAATAAATCTTGTACTACATTATAAAATGCTGATGGGTCAGATGCAAATTAAATTTTACCTATACTAAGCCAGTTTTTGTGCCACTGGGATTTTAGCAAGTGTGATAGTACATTAATCTTTATTACAGTGAAGAGTAATATTTTAAAGGGACCCCATCAGTTGCCTAAAAAAAATCCAGTGGTCAGCTCCTTGAAATAGAACAGCTATTATGCTAATCTGTCTGGCTCCCTGTGTCTCCTACCTTACATCCATTCATTTGCTGAAGCCTCAGTTAGACTCTTCAGCATTGCACATTTTTTGGCATGTTGAATGCTTGTATCCCCTGCCCCATGCTGAGCTCCCTTCCTACAACCCCTACAGCCACAGAACATAGTGGGGGGACACAGGCATCCGACACTCCCAGAAGTGTCAAATGCTGATATACCTGACTGAGGCTGCTGTGAATGAATGGAGGGAAGGTAGGTGACACAGACTGCTGGAAATGTGACTATAAGAGACCCTCAATTGTGACCACTAGATATTTTTAGGCACATGATAGCAGTTCCTTTAAAATGTTCATTTGTTAAATATTGTTACTATCTGACAATAGGCTTGTCTTAAATTGACTATGTGATCAGTTCTGCCAATAGCTTCTGCCAATAGCTTCTTCCAAGCTATTAGCAAAGCCAAGCTTGTAATGACATTGAGGGTAATGATTTTTGACATAGACTTGTATCCAAAGGCAGCATTCCAGCTCACGTACAGTATAAGTTCCCCCCTACTCCACTTCTTTTATGGTCCACAGAGCCAGCAGGAGTCAGGGGTATAGTTAAATACTGGGCCACACTTACATTGTTTTTAATTGTGCCCCAAAAATAGATGAACTCACTAATTTACCAACCAAGCCATTTTTACTAACTTACATATAAATGGAATATAAAATTGAAGTGATTTTTATTTTTAAAGCCCATTTGGACTTTTAGTTTTAGGCAGTTAATGCATTCCAGGTCAATCAAGACAAATAATGTACAAAACGCAAATGTATTCTTTTTTAAGAAAGCAGGCACCACCCAAGCAGAAAAGCCTGTCCTCTGCCAGCGTGCTGAAGCCAAGAAGCCTTATGCCGCGTACACACGACCGTTTTTAATGTCATTGAAAAAAACAAAGTTTTTCTCGACGTGATTCTTCTCAAGCCTGCCTTGCCTACACACTATCGTTGAAAAAAATGCTTGAGTAAAGCACGGTGACGTACACCACGTACGACGGCACTATAAAGGGAAAGTTCCATTCGGATGGCGCCACCCTTCATGTTAGTAAAGTTTGTTGAGAGACGATTCGCGCTTTTCAGCCTCGTGCTTTTCAGTCCGTTACAGCGTGACGAATGCGCTATCTCCATTACGAATGCTAGTTTTACCAGAACGAGCACTCCCATCTCATACTTGATTCTGAGCATGCGCATTTTTTTTCACGTTGTTAAAGCCTACACACGCCCGTTTTTCATGACGAGAAAAACGACGAGGTGAAAAACGACGAGAAAAATTAGAGCATGTTCCAATTTTTTCACGTCGTGAAAAATGCTCTGAAGCCCACACACAATCATTTTTAATGACCATTTTAAAAAATTGCATTTTTCTCGTCATTAAAAACGGTCGTGTGAACGCGGCATTACTCTCTGTGTGAAAGCCTTGTTTTCTCTGCAGAGGTCCAACACCTCCCTGGTGAGTCAGAGCCACAGCACTCCAATGAACAGGCAGCATGATGTGTGCTGATTCCAAAGCTATAGGTCTGACTCAGCATGGGTTGTGTCCGATCTGTAGAGAGACCACTGCTTCCACACAGAGATCAAGGGTCCTTTTATTCAGCATGTCCTTTCCTGAGTAGTTTTATAGTTCCCTTTAACAACTAAAACATTCATAAAGTGGTCTAGTTGTAAGAAAATATGGCCCACAGGTGTGCAGTAATCATCATCTTTATGTTCTTTAATAGCGTATCTGTGTAAATTCAACCTTTTTTGTCGTTTCTGGCCGATGAAAGATCCTTTGTTGCTTTTTTTTTTGCATTGGGGGAGCTACACAACATTTCTGAAGGTACAGCTATACGATACTGTAATATTGAGGGTCCCTGTTGTTTGTGTGATGTGTTTTGATTTAACTGCACAGTCGGCAGCATTTGTTGTTGCAAGGCTTGGTTCCTTTATTTGTGTCTCTGTAATTAGAATGACATTTCCTGCTGATTAATTTGTCTGAAGTTGGGTGGCTGCCTGAAAGTCATCATAGGGGGTTGTTGACCACAGTTCTAGCTTCCATTCCGAACACACAAAATGAGCCATCATACACAGCAAAGGCCACCAGGTACCACTGCATATGCTCTGACCCAGAAGACAGGAATAAACATGGTGTGTTGGCAACTATCCCATTTAGGCCCCTTTCACACTGAGGCATTGCAATAACGCGCTTAAAATGATTAGCGTTTTTACCGCGTTAGCGCTAAAAATAGCGCTGACGCCTATGCGTTTTTACCGCGTTTTTACCGTGTTTTTACTGCATTTTTGCAGTAAAAAGGATTATTTGGTATCCCACAAACCTCCACTCTACTGCGGTCATGTGACCTTACAACAGCTTGTGGGTGTTTATACCGCGTTTTTACCGGGTTTTTAAAGCGGTACTCATTCATTTCAATGGGGATAGGCATTTTTACAGCGCTATTTTATGCTGGGGCAGGATTATTTCAGGCGTTTTTACAGCGCTATTTTTAGCGCTAAAACGCCTGAAAAACGCCTCAGTGTCAAAGGGGCCTTACAGCCAGTGCCATTCAGACCAGGATCTGTTTCTACAGCAATAGCAACTCCCACCAATGCTCCATCAGTTATCTCTGCCCCAATCAATAATTTATTATAAAATAAAAAAATAAACAATTATGTAGGTTACATTTTTTTTTAAATGTTAAAAGTTAAAACTATGAATGACAATGTGGTGACGTTACCAAAAGTGACACTTTGCTGTGGGTTCTCGTCTCCTACTGCAGTGGCTGTGGCGACTATGGAAATTTCCAAAAAGGGGGATTTTGGAAGTTTGAACTGAAATTAGGAAACTGTCTTTCAATGTCCCATGCTTGTACAGTAAAACCTTGGTTTGAGTGTAACTTGGTTTGAGAGTGTTTTGCAAGACACGCTAAATTTTTTCATAAATTTTGACTTGATATACAAGCGATGTCTTGATATACAAGTAGCGTCATGTCACAACTGAGTATATAAAAAAAAAGAGAGGCGCCTCTAAGTGTAGCAATATGGTTATATTTAATGAAGGTACAACATTTAGCAACTCACATGGTTGATGATTAAAAGGGGCACATATAAGTATACAGGCATCCGGGGTTAAGCTGTCCACATAGACCATCCTCCTCACCGCCATCAATGTTAAACCTTAGACGCTGCATTTCACGAGCGATTCAAGCCTCGCTTTCAGATCGCTCTACTGCAGAGTAGTCACAATTGCAGACTGACAGCGGTGAGAGGCGGCGGTGCGGGGGATGGTCTATGTAGACAGCTTTACCCCGGATGCCTGCATACTTAGATGTGCCTCTTTTAATCATCAACCGTGTGAGTTTCTAAATGTTGTACCTTCATTAAATGTAACCATATTGCTACACTTAGAGGCGCCTCTCTTCTCTTTTATACTCTGTAGCTCCTGCTGGATTTTGCTTCTAATCCCCTTGGGGAGGCTTCCATTTGTGGATGGACATTGTATGGTTACACAACTTATCACATTGCTATAATCTTTTTATATGGACTATAAACTGAAGGACTTATAAATGGTTATGATACGAATCATTTGGGTTTCCATTATTTCTTATGGGGAAATCCGCTTTGATATAAGAGTGCTTTGGATTACAAGCATGTTTCTGGAACGAATTATGCTCGCAATCCAAGGTTTTACTGTACTGTACTTTGGTACTTCGTAAAGCATGGGTTTACAACTTCTTTAACGCAGAACTAACGTGTTTTTTTATTACAAACAATCTAAAATATTTGCAGTTTAAACATTGTACATTCATGTGTGTATACATGGGGGTCCGCTGAACTTTTTTCAGGGGGGGCATCATTTTAAGGTCATCCATGCTCGGTCCCTTTTTAACAATGTCATGAAGGGGAGGGGCTTAGTCATTATGACATAAAGTGCAGGAATGCAAAGGTTTAATAAACCTGATGCAAAAGCTTAATAGAAGGATCAAGCTGCCATTGTCTGATTAGCAATTTCTATTTTGTTTTAAACCCCCCCCCCTCTAGCGGCCGAATAGCGCCACTAAAACGATTGTAAATTGCAGCTAAAACTAGCAAGGGCTTTACTGATAATGTGGCCAGCTGGCAGTGTGAAATAGCTCGAGGATAATTCCGCTTCACTTCATGTCCATATAAATATAGTGCGTCTCCAGGGGGGGGGGGGGGGGAATTGACCCCCCTTGCCCTATGGAGCGGACGCCCATGTGTGTATACAAAGCTTTATTAATTTTTGTATTGTTTATAGAATATATTATCCATGTGCTGTCTTACCTATTTTCCATAGTAGTGGTAGGTGATGAATTATCATAAGGGAAATGATATAATTATTAATTCCCAGGAAGTTCTCTATAGGAACAATCATTTTTCATTCCTTAAAAAGCAAATATTGTCCACTTTTAGAAATTCTCAATAGTGCAAATGAAATAAACCAGTGTACAAAAAAATATATCAACATATAAAAGTTAAACTGGTGAAGTTCCAATTAGCTGTATACAGTCCAAGGTGATGAAGTAAATCAAGCAAAGTAAACAACACCTTCACATTTGCAAAATGGAGGCCAACCACCATCTCCCTATCTCCCATCTCTCCGGGTGGCCTCTGAACACACTCACAGAAGAACATTTTGCATGTGTGAAGGTGTTGTTTTCTTTTATTGATTTACTTCATCACCTTGGACTATATACAGTACAGCTAATTTGAGACTTTGTTTCTTTATCAGCTAACTTTATATGTTGATACATTTTTTGTATACTGGTTTATTTCATTTGCACTATTGAGAATTTATTAAAGTGGCGCAACATAATATTTGTTTTTTTATATAATTTGGGTTACCTATACAACCTGGATGTGAGAGCTGCTGCACAATCTGTTTTTTAATGCCACAGCGCAGATTTCTCAATTTTTATTTGCATTTTGTATTACTTGCCAGAAACTTGGTATATATTAGGGCAATTGTCACAAGTGTGCGTAGCCTATTGCATTAAGGTGTGCACCCCCAAGCGTAAACATACATGCCTTTCCCTGCAGTCTCAGCTACACTGGACGGTGAATGAATGGGAAGTGATCTGTGCTGATTGGCTTCCTGTTCATTCCCAAACTGAAGCATAGTAAACAGTTTACTATGCTTATTTTATGAATGAGCACAGTGAGTATGTTCACTGTGTTCATTTAGAAAAGAAAGGGGCCAGTAAATGACATATTCACTAGCCCTTTCCCCCATTCTCCATCTTGAAAGATCCCCCGCAGCAGCTGAGGGGAGAGGAGAGGAGGGAAACCAGCAGCACTGTGGGAGGGGGCAACAGGGGGGGGGAGCCTGGGCAGTAAGGCGAATTGGCATTGCACAGAGTGATTAGGGTGAGCCCAGGCACACCTGGCACACCCCCTGTGCATGCCTATGGAAATTATATTCCCACCAAATCTTTTCTCTCTCCTGTGCTTTTTTTAAGCTACTTGTTTTAAGAAATGCAGTGGTCTGTTCTGTGCAGCGGTGGTCTGTGTCCCTCTGACAAACATAGGAGCATAATAACACACTAAAAATGGTCATATACTAGTAGATTTTCAAACATTCCTATGAATATTTGTATGAACAATTCTATTAAAATTCTCATCAGTACATTCTAAGACATAACAAATGAAGTTCAAAAGTACTTAAAAAAAAAAGTTTACTTTTAACATTTGATTTTGGAATGAATGGACTTTGCTAAAGACAAAACACATTCACTGCTTGAATCAACTGTTTAATCAAGAAAAGATTTCCATCCTGCTTCTTCGAATTTTATCATGATTGCAGTTGAAAATAATCATCAATTTGACCCCCACTAATGATTAGAAAACAAAACTAACATTCTTAAAACAAACGTTTTGGAATTAACTTCTTCTAGTGTATGGACAGTTTAACCACTTGCACGCCGCCACACACACTTATACGTCGGCAGAATGTCTCGTACAGGCAAATCGGCGTACCTGTGAATTTGCCGCCTATCGCACGCGCAAATTTTATTTATCAAACATATGTACCAAAAATTATTTTTTTTTACCAAAATATGTAGAATACATATCGGCCTAAACTGTGGAAGAAATTCATTTTTTTATATATTTTTGGGGGATATTTATTATAGCAAAAAGTAAAAAATATTGTTGTTTTTTTTCAAAATTGTCGCTCTTTTTTTGTTTATAGCGCAAAAAAATAAAAACTGCATAGGTGATCAAATATCACCAAAAGAAAGCTCTATTTGTGGGAAAAAAGGGATGCCAATTTTGTTTGGGTACAGCGTTGCATGACCGCGAAATTGTCAGTTAAAGCGATGCAGTGCCGTAACGCTAAAAATGGCCCGGTCATTAGGCAGCCAAATCTTCCGGGGCTGAAGTGGTTAAGAGAGAGGTGTGGAAAAGATACGTCCTCTGGTCTTACAGAGCCTGCACAGCAGCTGGGAGACCTTACTTGAATTTTGCTTACAATAAAAAGATTTAGACCTCATGCACGTGGGTGTAATAAAATACTGATATCTGCATAGGATCCTGCTGGCAGAAAGCTGGCAGAAAGATCATGCATATAAAAAGCATGTTAGGGTCCATAAAGTAGACATTCACATTAATAAAATTCTTCTTCCATTCCTCTAGCTCAGTTTTTTATTCCAGCACCTAAGCAAGTACATGTGTTTACATGCATACACACATAATTTACACAGAAATACAGAATATTCTACTTTGATTTTACACAGCCGAACTTTATTGCATATTTACTGAGCACGACACAGCTGTTTGCATCAGGGGCGGATCCAGAGTCTTTTCTCGGGAGGGGCACTGCCAAAAAATGTTTTTTTTGTGGGAAATTTATTGGGGAAATGGCTGGTGTCTGCGCTTCAATCATCCCGGCACCAAGGTTGTTATGGTGTCAGGATGATTGAAGCGCATTATTTCTATTATTACATTGTAATATAAAATTAAATAGTTCAATGCAGAATCAGTGGGAGCCCCGAGTGTGTCACTTGCCACGTCACCTGACACAATTTGCGGATTGTCACTAACTTGCCTGCTAAGGTGTAGTTTTGGTTGTCTTTTGCTGTGCCCCAGACTCCCAGAGTCAGGCAGCAGAGAGATAATGTAATCTCTCTGCTGCCTGCACAGTGAGGGCGGAAGTCACTGTAGGAATGCAGGGCAGGCACGGGCGGTGAGAGATGAGCCTGCTCTCTCACTCTCACCTGCGCTGTCAACACACTGAGCAGCACGGTCTGCCCACGAACCGCGCCGCCCGCCCACAAACTGCGCCGCAAGCAGAGCCGCCCGCTTTCTTACCCGTCTGTGGAGCCGCACGCTATCGCACCTGCCTGCAGAGCGCCCCGACGTGACTCACTGACGTCACTCGTTGCTAGACGCCAAGCGGCCCAGGCGTTAGCAACGAGTGCAGGGAAGAGGCTCCACCCACCTCCTCCTCCGCTCCTGGTATCGTGTCAGTGCGCCCTGTAACTACATTAGATGAGTCTCTCTCTCTGCGCCGCTGATCGGCTGATGTTGGAAACTGAGAGAGAGACTCAGAGAGGCAGCGGCAGCCGCAGAACAAGTACTGTATATACTCGAGTATAAGCCAACCCGAATATAAGCAGAGGCACCTTATTTTACCCCAAAAAACTGGGAAAACGTATTGACTCAAGTATAAGCCTAGGGTGTCTATCTGCATGCCTCGCTTTGCCTCACTGTGCCCATGCCTCACTGTGCTATGCTTTACTGTGCCCATGACTAGACTGATTTTTAACATGGGAGCCTATGGAAGGAGTGCCCGGTTTGAAAAATCGATTCTCCCCGGTCGTAGGTCTCCCAGACACCAATCTTTGCACACTTGTAGAGAAGACATGGGGCTATATGTGTGCCAAGGTTGGGGTCCAGGGGACCTACGACCGGCCAGTACCGGGTCCGCAATTTCACAGGAGAAATGACCATTTAACATTGGAGTCTATAGAAGGAGTGTCCGGCTTTGAAAAATCGGTTCTCCCCGGCCGTAGGTCTCCCAGACACCAATCTTTGCGCACTTGTAGAGGAGACATGGGGCTATATGTGTGCCAAGGTTGGGGTCCAGGGGACCTACGACCAGTCAGTACCGGGTCCGCAATTTCACAGGAGAAATTACCGTTTAACATTGGAGTCTATGGAAGGAGTGTCCGGCTTTGAAAAATCGGTTCTCCCCGGCCGTAGGTCTCCCAGACACCAAACTTTAAACACTTGTAGAGGAGACATGGGGCTACAGGGGACCTATGGCCGGCCGGTACCGGGTCCCCAAAATCCGGGAGATCAGGCGCAAAAAAAAAAAAAACAGAGCAAGCAAGTGAGTGTGACAGATGGTCTCGGGGGGGGCAATTGCCCTGTTGCCCCCCCCTGGATCCGCCCCTGGTTTGCATTAGTCCATTATATACAATACTGCTGTGTACAGGTTGTTAAAAAAAAAATGATATGCTGTATGGATAGCTGCTTTGTCGAATGTTCTTAGAAGATTCGACGGACACCATAAGCCTTCAATGACAGATTCGACCTTAATTAATTCAGATTTCCGGACGAATGCATTTTTTAACTAAACAAAATAAATAAAAACAAATTTTGGGAGTAACTAAATAAATGATTTTTTTGGACGAAAACCAAATTCCGAAATGAAATATTTCAGTGTGCACATGTCTACCAATTATACATATTTTTAAGCAGATCCAGAAACAGAACCAAAAAGGGTAAAACCGGCCATAGACATTTCAAATCCCTGCCAGCTCAGCAGGGACTGGCCAAGATTCGAACCATGTATTGACTGGCTTAATGTCCCCAAGTTGATCTATCAATAAAGTTAGGTACAACCAGCATGTTGAATTTTACATGTGACTATTGCTAGCAAATAGTTTTTATTATTTGCTAGCAATAGTCACATGTAAAATTCAACATGCTGGTTGTACCTAACTTTATTAATAGATCAACTTGGGGACATTAAGCCAACCATACATGGTTCGAATCTTGGCCAGTCCCTGCTGACCTGGCAGAGATTTGAAATGTCTATGGCCGGCTTTACCCTTTTTGGTTCTGTTTCTGGATCTGCTTAAAAATATGTATAATTGGTAGACATGTGCACACTGAAATATTTCATTTCGGAATTTCGTTTTCGTCCGAAAAAATCATTTATTTAGTTACTCCCAAAATTCGTTTTTATTTATTTTGTTTCGTTAAAAAATGCATTCGTCCAAAAATCTGAATTAATTAAGGTTGAATCTGTCATTGAAGGCTTATGGTGTCCGTCGAATCTTCTAAGAACATTCGACGAAGCAGCTAAACTGTACGACGCCGCAATCGTACATTTCCGGTCGAATGCTCCGCTCCCAAGCTATAGTAGAATTTGAATGTTGTATGACTAGGAATAATTATATTTATTAATTATTATTACTAGTCAACCAACATTAGAATTCTTCTTTAGCCTATGGGCGGAGAATTTGACCATAAATGTCCATTTGTGGTGATCGTATTTTTTTAGCTGCTTCGTCGAATCTTTATGTCTCTATAATGTCGAATAATCTTGGACTAATAGAGTTAGGTTAGGCACATTCCACCGCAGGTTCGATAGACACAGATTACTATTGTCACCGTCACGTCGAATCTTCTATCTATATTGAACTGTTGTCGCAATGAAACGAAAATAAAGCATTTTTTATGTCGGATCTTTCGGATTTTGGATTCTGCACATTCATTATCGTTTGTTAACACAAACGCAAAAATCCCCGAAATTCGGACGAATGCACATGTCTAATAATTGGTCAATCAAAGCAAAAACAAATAAACAGTATTATTTCCTGTTACCCGTCTACCCAGGTTGTCCAAGCCAGTGGCTTACAAGTGCCATACGGCAAATACAACCTTACCATGGAAGCAAGAAAACACTGTCATAGGTGAAGCCCATAAGCATTCCATTCAATGTTTAGGCTGAAGCTATTAGCTTGTCTGTTTTCTTATGATTGCATTTCTTAATCAGGCCTTTAGACAACGTTACAAGCTCACTGCTCCTTTGATTCCCAATAATATCTATTTTTTAAACTGCATTTGCATATCAATACCTTGCTTGATTTTCTACCACCATATGATGAAAATTGTATCTGTTTCAAAAGCCCTGAGAATACATTTGCAAATATAATTTCCCTAGAGGGAGAAGGCCTTTTTAAAGCAACTTTGATACATTTTTCCTTCTACAGTTCCCATCTTGTCAGTGTATTTTTATTCATTTTTTTTAGTTTTTATTTGCATAACAAGAGCTTGGCTGTGCTTTTGTAAGTGACTTTACCCACATCTTGAAGAATAGAATAGAAACTTAAACTAAACTAAATTTGACAAGCAGAAAAAAGTACCCAAAACAGCTCTGTTTTATTTGACGTTTTTCTCTGCTGGCAGCACACAATTATTATGCTTAGTACAAAGAAACAAGCAAAATTCTTGCACCGTTTTTGTTTTGTATTAAGGAGTATAGACTTTAGTATTACTGATATTTTCTTTTCAATTTTATAATGCTAATTTCTGTCTACAAAGCAACATTTCTTCTTTATTGTAAAGTAGGCATTTCATTGTTCTACTTGAGCCCAGAATTTTATAAAGCCGTTTGTATTTTAAGGGACCCCTAGATGTAACTTCATATCACTTTTGAAAATTGTCCTTTCTTGAAGAACAAACATACTTTTGTAGTGTATCCAGGTCTTTAACTTCAGCCATACATGCAGGGATTTGAGGATGTGTGTGGCATGCCCTAGGTGAGGAGGTCCGAACAAGGAAAAACGTTTCAGCATCTTTGATTCAACAGAAGATTTCCCGTTCTTCTCTGTGCATGTGGTAATATAGGTCAGTAGCCAGCATGTGTCATAATAAGCTGTTAAAAATACATTATTTTTAAAGGTTGCTAGGAATGGATCAAAATAATTAATTTGGAAGTAATTTTATTTTGAAACAATTTGCCTTCCAACCTTTTGACGTGCAAAGCCAACCATGATGAAAACACTCAAAAAATATATAACCCAACTACAAACAAAACTTTTTTTATTTTATTTTAACAGGAGGAGAATGAGTTGAAAGTTCTGTCATGTTTTTAGTGCTGGCTGTGTCCGTATTTGATAGAATTTTAACGTTTTGTGTTTTTGGTAGGTGCCAGAAAAAACTGAATGTGAAAGGAAATCCACCAAGTTAACAATAGTAATCATTTTTCTAATTAAGGTTCATTCAGCCTGAGGAATCAATAGATTCTCCCATCCACAATAAACAGGGTGGGTGAAGGAATCTCCCCTGCTGGCTATTGTATTTGAAACAGCGGTTGCTACCGCTACTGTTCGAATACCTGGGCAATGACTGCATCTGATTGGCTGCAATCACTGTCTGGCCAATAATCTGTTTTTATTTTTTAAGTTTGTTGAGCCAGATGGTGCTGTCAGCGGGATCCATTGCTTGAATGTCGGTTGATCCAGCCTGCTGCCAGCATAAGTGGAAAAGGTTTACCCCTACTGTCAAGATTTTACTACTGCCTGTTTACCTGAGGGACATTTCCCCTCATTTCCTGTCGAGGTGACAGGTGTTAGACAGAACAGGAAGAAAAGAGAAATCTCCTTCACAGTGACACAAACAGATTTATAAAATCTAAATCAGAGGTTCTAACATTTGGCTAGCGATGGGCATTATTATTAGGCTGTGTGCGGTTGGAAATGTTGTACTTAAAGCCCATGTGAAGTCTCAATTTAAATACTGTAGCTAAATCCATCTCTTGTGTATAAAAACAAACAATGTCCAGTGTATTTTTTTTGTATTTGAGTGTTTTTTAAAGCATCCACAGTAAAAAAAAAGCCTGTATCCAGCAAGCATGCTGCACAATGGGACCCTTGCTCTCTAGGGAAGCAGTGTTCTCTCTGGAGAGTTCCGATACTCCTCCTGCTGAGTCAGAGCAAGAGTGCTCCAATCAACTTGGATCATGAGCTAGGGGGACATGTCACACCTCTTTATTGCTTTCCAACAGAGAGCAAAGGTCCCACTCTACAGCTGCTAGCAGAGGACATGCTTTTTTTCAGCCTTTGGCTGCTTCAGAAAGAAAACAAACTATAAGAGTTTTCACACCCCTTGTGTTGATGCACATGGAATGTATTTAGCCAATTTAAACTAAAGGCTGAATTTAAATGACTTTGATTGTGAACCGCAGAACCGCAGAACTTCCTAGGCCCTTCCCCTCGATCCTCCTACATTTTACTGTTGGATAATCACTGTGATTATTACTACCCAATAGTGAGGCACAGGAAGTAGCTGGCAACAAGTCATAGCCAGCAACAGCAGGTGCTGGTCCCTATTCTGTATTAAAATATTAGAAATTTCATAGATATTAGTGCACTCTACTGGAAATCAGAAATGCTCCAAGTGCCTTCTATACAAATTGGCAGTTGCATATGTGCTGACATGTACTTTGGAGGTGAACCTGACATGCAGAGGGAGACCTCTTGTACAGCCCTGGCTCCGGAGTCAATGCAGTTGAGACAGTGACCATAGGAGCACAGTGAGATATGAGTTCCTGCAGAGTTCTCTTGCCTGGAGGTGATGGCAGCTGATAGGGAAAGAAAATGGCTTAGGTGCTGTGGATACAGCATACAGGTGTGCTGCGGATGCAGGTCCGCTGCGGGTGCAGGTCAGCGGATACAGGTGTGCATAGAGGCAGCAGATGCAGATGCACTCAGATGCAAGACAGCAGGCAAGAGCAAGGTCAGACAAGCCAGGTAATACACAGCAGATCAGTCAGGCAGAGACAGCAGGCAAGGAATGGTCAGAGTTCAGGCTGGGTTGGTAACGGAGGATTAGGCAGACAAGTAAGCAGAGCAAGGTCAAGAAAGCCAATGGTCAGGACTGGAGACAGCAGCGGAGTCAGGAAGCCGGGTAAGTATTGGATAAGATGCAGGTTCAAGATCAGGTCACAGGGTAAAGCTGCGTATCAAACACCAAAGAACCAATGCAGCTGGAGCCCTTTTAAAGGCCACTGTGCGCCAAGGCAATGTCACTTTGTGCACGTGCGCGACCTCCGCGATCTGCACACGCGCATTCGCATTGGCACATGTCTTTTCACCGCTGGATGCCTGTTAGCCGGACTGCTCCTCTGTGAACCTGTGTGCCTCAGACCAGTTGCAGAAGTGTAAGCAGTGCGATCATGACATTGCCCCCTCCTTATGGGCAACCTCCAGGTGCCCAAAATAACTTTCTTTTGAGGATGGCTGCGGAAGAAGGCCTGGATCAGCTCTTGGATATAGACATTCTGCTTAGGTTCCCAAGAGTTTTCTTCTGGCCCATACCCCCTCCATTTGATCAGATATTGCAGTTGATTACCTCTTCTCCTGCAGTCTACAACAGCCCCCATCTCATATTCCTCATCCCTATTGACTATTATGGGTTCAGGTGGCCCGATCCCCTGTCTGGGAAGGGATCTGGTACTGTGGGTTTCAGCAGAGACACATGGAACACTGAGTGGATTTTGAGCAAATCAGGTAAAGCAAGTTCGTACAAAACTTCATTTAGTTTCTTCTTAATCGGAAAAGGGCCAATTAATTTAGGTGCCAGTTTTTTCGAGGGGCAAGCCATTCTGAGGTTGGTAGTCGACAACCACACGTGATCGCATGGTTGGAGACACAATTCCCCTCTTCTCATTCTGTCATATATCCTCTTGTTGGTCGCCTGTGCCCATAGTTTCCTGCAACAACTTGTGATTGCAACTCAGAAAATCGACAGTGCTCTGTACTGCTGGAACCGGAGACTCAGGAACAATGTTAGGCAGAAAGGCTGGGTGAAATCTATAGTTCGCGAAGAATGGAGACTGACCCGTAACTGAGCAACTGGCATTATTGAAAGCGAACTTCGCTAAGGGTAATAGTGCTACCCAATCATTCTGAACAAATGTGGTGAAGCCACCGGATATACTGTTCAAAGGTCTGGTTTGTCCTCTCAGTCTATCCATTAGTTTGAGGATGGTAAGCAGAAGACATGGATAGCTCAATCTTCAGGACCTTGCATAGTACTTTCCATAAGCGAGAAGTCTGTCTGACACAATGTTTGTTGGCACCCCATGTAATCTTACGATCTCCCTGATGAAATCCTGAGCAGTCTCCATGTCAGGTGTATTCTTTAGTGGTATGAAGTGGGCCATCTTAGACAGACGGTCAATTACTACAAAGATAGCCATACATCCTTCAGATGGGTGTAGTTCTACTATGAAGTCCATAGCAATTTATGCTCCATTGTCTATCAGGGATTGGTAGTGGTCTGAGCAGACCCCAAGACTTGCTTCTGGCAGTCTTGTTCGGAGTACAGATGGCACATGACTTTACATATTCCTTGCAGTTCTTCTCGAGATTCGGCCACCAGAACATACGTTGAATTAATTCATGAGTCTTGTGGACCCCAAAATGGCCAGCCAGAGAATGGTCGTGGCAAAGGCCCAGTACTGTTGTCTGGAAATTTTCTGGCACAAAAATTGTATTGTTTTTCCATAGTAACCTATCCCTGTGTATCAGGGTAACTCCTGGCGGACAGGACATACCCGCTGAAGCTTGCTTTAGGCCAGACATCAGATCCGTCTGAAGAAGCAGAAAGATGCTTTCTGATAGAATGGTATCTGGAACTGAGATTTCTTTTGGGTCATCACCCACGTCGTAATTCTTCTCGGCTGGAGAAAGCTTAAGGGAGAAGAAGGCTATGGGGTGCATTAGATCCTTGATGCCTTGGCGTTGGGAAATAACTGCCCCCTACCACTGTTTCTGAGGCGTCTACCTCAAGTAGGTAAGGCAGAGGAGAGGGATCTGGATGACTCAGGATGGGGGCAGAAGTAAAAAGTCCCTTTAGAGTTTCAAAGGCAGCTTGAACCTCGGAATTCCAATGAAACCGAACGTTCTGTTTTGTCAGCTGGGTAATTGGTGAGATGATAGTGGAGAACCCCTTGGTGAATCTTTGGTAAAAATTTGCAAAGCCAACAAAACGCTGTACACCCTTTTTGTCTGAGGATGCAGGCCAGTCCCTAACCGCTCTACTCTTTTGTGGGTCCATTTTGAATCCCTCCATGGAAATTACCAGATCTAGGAACTGGATGCTCTGCCACTCAAATTCACACTTTTTTGTTTGGCATATAGTCCATGTTGACGGAGGCGGCAGAGTACAATCTTGACATGTTTCCGGTGCTGATCCAGGGATGTGGAGAAAATCAAGATATCGTCTAGGTAGACAATTACAAAGATATTGAAGCAGCCTCTGAAGATATCGTTAACAAAGTGCTGGAAGGTGGCAGGGGCATTACACAAACCAAAAGGCATCACTAGATATACATAGTGGCCGAACCTGGTACTGAAAGCTACCGGAAGTGACGCAGGCGAGCTCGGCGCTCGTGGATACACATGTTTTGTTTACTGTTTGAATGTGAGTACCTTGTATACTTTTTATGCAATAAACGCAATTGTAGTTAAAACATACTACACTATCCTGGGATTCCTTTTACCTTCCCTGCTATTATATATGCACGGCATCTACCACGGACGTAACAGCCGCTCCCCACAACCAGGGACCATATCCAGGGATTACCCAAGGCACCATCTAGGCAGGCTGGATTACGCTGGATACACTCAGGCTTTTCTTATATGCTGTAACATCACAGCAGTAAGGTAAGGGGCCATCCATTTACCTTAGCAGAAGGCACTGAAGAGCCATCACTCTGCACATTAGCACCTTAGTAGAAGGCACTGAAGAAGCCATCACCTTGCACACATCACTTTTTATGTGCAATTGCACATTTTGGACTTTTTCTTTTCTTTTAGTATTTACCACGTTCACCTAATGCACCTTTGCATTCCATTTTATGCTTATTTTACATATTTTACAGCAGATGTGATTGTTTCAGAGCAGATGTTATTTGCACTTGTACTATTTGAAGTTTTTTCCATGATTATTTTGCATTGTGTTATATACCTCTTCAGCATTTTTAGGTTTATTTGGACACTACATTGTTTGGCACCTTACTTAGTTTGCCACTTGCACAATATTTTGCACTTTGCATTTATTACCATTGCTTTTATGTTTGTGTGTTTTTATACTTTTGCATTTAATTCTATCAACAGCTCAGCACTACTTTTTATATTCATGGTACTGAAAGCTGTTTTTTATTCGTCCCCTGCATGAATATGAGCCAAGTTGTAGGCCCCTCGCAAATCTAATTTAGTAAATACAGAGGTAGTTCTCAGTCTTTGAAAGAGCTCAGGCACCAGGGGCAAAGGATACAGATTCTTTACAGTGACTTTATTTAGCTCCCGGTAGTCCACACAGGGCCGTAAAGAGTGGTCCTTCTTTTCTATGAAAAAGATTCCTGCCCCGTTCTGGTTTAATACAGCCCCCCTGGTGATTTGGATTAATATATATATTTTGTGGCACCCAGGGCCATAAAAGATATACAGTATATCGTTATATCGGCGCTGCCTCGGAGCACAGTCAGAGTATGCAGAATCTCCTGTTTACTCGGCGGCATCTGTAATAGGAAGTCCTGTCTCCTTGGCTGCCATTGGATGACTGCTCTGTCTATCATAGGATGCAGGATTTTATATTAAAGAGGCTGCCAAGTAAACAGGAGATTCTCCTGTATGTAATCTGTTGGCGCTCATCCCTCCCCCCTCACTGTCCCCTTTGAGGCTGCAGATGAGCATCGATCAGGCAGCACTGATGGCAATGGTAAGGCTGCATTCATGGCAATGGTAAGGCTGCATTGATTGCAATGGTAAGGCTGCATTGATTGCAATGGTAAGGCTGCATTGATTTCAATGGTGAGGCTGCATTGATTGCAATGATAAGGCTGCATTGATTGCAATGATGAGGCTGCATTGATTGCAATGGTGAGGCTGCATTGATTGCAATGGTGAGGCTGCATTGATTGAAATAGTGAGGCTGCATTGATTGCAATAGTAGAGCTGCATTGATTGCAATAGTAAGGCTGCATTGATTGCAATGGTGAGGCTGCATTGATTGCAGTGGTAAGGCTGCTATCATGGCAATGGTGAGGCTGCATTGATTGCAATGGTAAGGCTGCATTCATGGCAATGGTGAGGCTGCATTCATGGCCATGGTGAGACTGCATTCATGGCAATAGTGAGGCTGCAGATGGGCACTGATTAGGCTGCATTGATGGGCACTGACCCTTATTTTGCTTCACAGTTCTTTATTTAAAATTTAATTTTTTTCCTGAAACTTCCCCCTTAAATAGAATTTGCGTGTTATACGTTGATAAATACGGTATATCCAAATAACACGCCCGAGCTTATCCTTGGTCCTGAGCGGCGCTCTGGGATTTGTTGGGGGCCACAAAAGATATATATATATATATATATATATATATATATATATATACACATACACAAATAACATGCCCAAGCTCATCTCTTCACCACACACAGCCACAAAGGCAAGAGAATTCTTGTTGGGCAGTGTATTAGTGCTAGGACGAACACACTTAGACCGAATTTTAATGGTTCAAAGAATATCAGGCAAAATAGTCGGCCCTCACGCATGTTAACTTCATCAAATCTGGCCCTCTTTGAAAAAAGTTTGGACACCCCTGGTCTAGGTTAACTGCCATATCATGCAAAAACAAGTAACAAGTTCCTGAAGCGCTCAAACCTGGCAGTCAGTGGGGGGTGTATATGGATAAGGTTAACCCCCAGTGCAGCTGCCAACCACTGGAAAAATGGAAAGCAATATATAAAAAACAAAAAGGCAGTGCTCTATGGGGGAAGTCAAAATTATATCACTATATGTGTAGATATATCAAAGTATATACACTGTGGATTCAATTTGAAGACAATTTATTGCACTTAAAGTGTAACCCAGCGGTATTCAAGAAATTGTTAATGCTTGTGAAAACTGCAGCAGAAGCTAAAAAGCATGTAGCTGTACAATTGATTAACGTGTAGCTGTACAATTGATAACTGCCATATCATAGCCCAATTTTCACATCAGTTACTTTATTGCAGTTTGACAGAATCTTTACTTGTTTATTATTGTTGGTGCATTGTTATTTACTTTGCCCTTTTTTTTTTTTTTACAACATATTTGTTTAATTTGCAATCCAATAGCCTGGTGTTTTTTTCCATAGGCCATTATAGTTGGTAATATTCTAAAAGCCTGAGCTAATGTAGATTTTTGCAGTATGCTATCAGGTAACCAGGTCAGTCAGAGGGGACAAAGCGGTTCACAGAGTCAGAGAGCAGGGGACCCATGATTCCAAGTGGCTTCTTTAGGGGTAAGCACTACACATGGTTGAAAATAGAGTGACTAAGGCCCCTTTCACACTGACAAACCGATCAGGTCTACCTGTTAGCTTTTGAGGCGGACCTGATTGGACCATCCATAGCTCTCTATGGAGCAGCAGATGTCAGCGGACATGTGTCCACTGACACCCACCTGCATCCGATCCGATCCTGTCTGCTAAAAACAGACGAAAGGGGATCCCTTCTATCTGGCAGATCTGACCGGATGACAGCCGGATGGAAGCAGATAGGCTGTCCATTTCCATTCAACCGCCCCATAGAGACCAGCGGGCTGTGTCTGTGTCTGTGTAGCAGAGCAGACAGAGACCTGTCATCTTCCTGCTCAGCGGGGATCACCGGAGAGATCCCCCGCTAAGCAGGTGGATTCAATTGATGGGGCCTTAGGCTGGTGTTAAAGCTTGGTGAGGTGAGTCTATCATGCAGGGCACTAAATAAACTGGTAAGCAATAAAAATATAAAGCAAACCATAATAACCCAACTTCCTCACTTAAAGGGGTTGTAAAGGTTTGTGTTTTATTTTCTAAATAGGTTCATTTAAGCTAGTGCTTTTTTTCTTTGTCTGAATTTCTCACTTCCTGTTCCTCCTCAGTAAGCTTGCCCCCCATCATCCGAGCCTTTCTGGCTGGGGGTTCACAGCATCTCCCCGCAGGGATGTAGTCCCAAGGAAGGGGGCAAGCACGCTGACTAACCCCCAGCCAGAACGGCTTGGATGATCGGGGCAAGCTTACAGTAAGTGAGAAATTCAGACAAAGAAAAAAAACATTTAGAAGGGAAATCAAAGGAAAAAGTACGTGAACCAACAATGCCGTAGCTGAAAGGAACCTATTTAGAAAATAAAAAACTAACCTTTACAACCCCTTTAATTTCATCTATACCCATTTATCTACTAGGATGACTGAGTTCCTCCTAGGGTTTGTTTTTTGCTTTAACTGTACCTACTGAAAAATATTGTAACTCCAGTAGCATAGCATAACATAACTAATACATCCACATCGGATCATTTATTTCCGAGTTTTCATGATAACATTAGCATTGGGGATATCTCCATGTCAATAATGGTCCTATTTTTCTCTCTATTGATTTTAAAAACCCTCTGATGGTTTAGGTGAGCTTCCTACTACAGTTTACCACAGTCTAGACTGTGGAAATTGGCTTTCGGCTCTCATGAGACTTCTTAGCACATGCTTCATTGCAAAGGTGACTGGCCTTAAAGGGGCACCATAACTTTTCACAAATACATAAGTAAACACACCAAACTCAAACAAAATGTACAGAAAACCTTATATGGATGCTTTGACAGATATATACCAATATACATACAGATATTTGCCAATGACACACACATAAAGTATAGAAGTAGCAGAAATTAACATGCAAAGTGCAACAATATATTTAAATACTGTAAAAAATGTAAAAAAATATACCGTGAAATGCAAACAAAACTGTATTTAATACACATCTCAAATAGCCTATAGATATGCTGACATAATCTCAACTGAGGAAAGGATCCGCCAATCGGAGCTCTGATCCTGCTTTTCTGCAAACATCACTTGACAAAATGACTAGGCTTATAGTCACATGAACAGAACAGGAGAATTGATGGTTGAGTATCAAGCCTCGTACACACGGCTGGTTTTCTCGGCAAGAGAACTGCTGGGAGAGCTTTTTGCCGAGAAAACCGATCGTGTGTATGGTTTCTCGTCGGGAAAACTGCCGGGAATCTCGACGAGAAAAATAGAGAACCTGCTCTCTATTTTCTCATCGGGATTCTCGTCGGCCTGTTTCCCGACGAGAAAACCGTGCATGTGTACAAGGCTTGTATGCTCGCGCATGTTCAATGAGACTTTGACGCATGCGCGTTAGCTTACAAGGGTAGTGTAGGGTGAAGCAAGATGGCGGCGACGGCATCGAATGTGACGAGCGCATGCTCATCGTAGTCGATGACGTCACTGCGTTCTTGCCATTCAAAAGAACGGCGGTTCTTTTGAATGTGCGTGTGTACTCAGGGCTTGGCAAGAAAAGCTTTCAGGAATCCCGTCAGGAAAAGTTAAGTTTTTTTCCTGACAGGATTCTAGCCCGTGTGTACAGGGCTTAAGTCTTCTTTAATTGCCGGTTGCAGGACAATAAACAGTAACAATTATCAGTATTATTTCCATGTTGGTATTTATTATTCCAAGATACAAATATAGTATATATAAACAGCACATACGTTATACATATACCTTAAACTTGTGTGTTGAGAATCTATCGTTAACCACTTAAGCCCCGGACCATTTTGTAGCTAAAGGACCAGGCCACTTTTTGCGATTCGGCACTGCGTCGCTTTAACTGACAATTGCGCGGTCGTGCGACGTGGCTCCCAAACAAAATTGGCGTCCTTTTTTTCCCACAAATAGAGCTTTCTTTCGGTGGTATTTGATCACCTCTGCGGTTTTAATTTTTTGCGCTATAAACAAAAATTGAGCGACAATTTTAAAAAAAAAACAATATTTTTTACTTTTTGCTATAATAAATATCCCCAAAAATATTGAAAAAAAAATTTCTTCTCAGTTTAGGCCGATACGTATTCTTCTACATATTTTTTGCAAAAAAACCCGCAATAAGCGTTTGTTGATTGGTTTGCGCAAAAGTTATAGCGTCTACAAAATAGGGGATAGTTTTATGGCATTTTTATTAATCTTTTTTTTTACTAGTAATGGCGTGATCAGCGATTTTTATCGTGACTGCGACATTATGGCGGACACATCAGACACTTTTGACACTATTTTGGGACCATTGTCATTTTTACAGTGATCAGTGCTATAAAAATGCACTGATTACTGTGAAAATGACACTGGCAATGAAGGGGTTAACCTGTAGGGGGCGCTGAAGGGGTTAAGTGTGACCTAATGTGTAATTCTTACTGTGTGGGGGCGTGGATTGGCGTGTGACGTCATTGATCGTCGTTCCCTAAGACAGGGAACAGACGATCATTGACAGTCTCACTAGGAAGCACAGGGAGAGGTTTGTTTACACTTACCTCTCCCTGTTCTTCAGCTCTGTGACCCGATCGCGGGACACCAGCGGCGATCGGGACTGCGGGTCCCGTGGGCGCGGTCACGGAGCTCAGGACCGGGTCACGAGTGCACGACCCACGGCTGGGCATCTTAAAGAGGACATACCTGTACGTGCTTGTGCCCAGCCATGCCATTGTGCCGGCTGGGACGTATATCGGCGTGAGGCGGTCCTTAAGTGGTTAAACACTTCTCCTATCTCACACAGCTAAAATGCAATATACAAAACAGATACAGGTATAGGATATGTCTAGGTTTTAGTGTCATGTGAGAATGCGTTGCTTGTCAATGTCTGCAGTAACTGATGACATTATAACTATTAGAAGAACTCATGCTGATTTTCTATCAAACACAGAAGGTAGATAAAGGGAATGACAGTAATGACAAATAAACCAGATTCATGAGCTTATTCTAAGACAGAGAAGGAATACAGAAGGCAGAAACCTTCAATACCTACATTTTTTTCTACAATAAATATAGTAGGAAATTAATTTCACATGTGGGCTATACATAGTAGATTTTACATAGATATAGGTGTGTTATTTTACATAGATATAGTGTATTGGGTGTGTGTGTGTATATATATATATATATATATATATATATATATATATATATATTGTGACAGCAGGAAGGTAAAGTCACCTGGTTGCATCCAGGGGGGTAGATATATTTCGCCCAGATTCAGGCTTTACGCCGACTTATACAACTAGGTGGAGAGTTGTATAAGGCTAGTGGGCTCATGGATGACTCATACCTCTAGGGAGAGGGCTGGGCGTCGTGCAGACAGGGAGTTGATGAGACCAGCTGAAGCTTGTCAGCTCATTTAGGCCTCTATAAGAACTCCCAGATTCATTAGGTGTTTGCTCATGCCTGGAACCAGACCTGTGTGGACTGTCTAGGGAGAGTGAACCCCTGTACGGTGAGACAAAGCCTGTGTGGCTATTTGCTTGGACATTTAAAACCAGGGACTTAGGGACTAGGACAGCACTAGGCTGATCCCAGTTGTTAGTTAGGAAACCTGTATGTTTAGTCAGAGGTCAACTTGACCAGGATTTATTTTGGTTATGTTTCTTTTGCTTTGCTGTGTTTTGTCACTGTAAATAGAAAATAAACCGCACCTTTTTTTGATTTTGAAAACCACAACCTCCGTTTGCTGGGCCTGTTTTGTGTGGGGAGCCCATCCCGGGGGTCACACACACCCGCTGCCGAGCTAACCCCCTCACAGTTGGTGGAGAACCAGTGGCAGTTTTTTTTTAAGCCAGCATGGAGGAGATACTGAAGCAGCTGGCTCTAGCAAATGCCAATCAACAGCAGACAAATGCAGGTTTGCAAAGGAGCCTTGCAGCCCAGCAGCAGACAAACGCAACTTTGCAACAGAGTCTGGAGGCTCAGCAACGAGCCCAGCAGCAATCTGAGGCCCGCTTCATAGACCTGTTGCAGAAGCAAGAGCAGAGACTACAACAACAGATGGAAGCAGTAATGCAGCAACGTCCGCAGACCAGTGAGGAAAGCCGTCCCACTAATACCGCGTCCTTTGGGGTGAGTCGTTTATTGACAAAAATGACTGGAGAGGATGATCCAGAGGTATTTTTGACCACATTTGAAAGGACCGCTGAAAGAGAAAAGTGGCCTGAGGAGCAGTGGGCTGGACTGGTGGCTCCTCTGTTAACTGGTGAATCGCAGAAAGCTTACTATGACCTAGAGCCTAACCAAGCAAAAGACTATGTGATGCTAAAAGCTGAAATATTGGCAAGGCTGGGTGTCACCCAGGCTGTCCGGGCTCAGCGTGTGCATAACTGGACTTTCCAGCTTGGAAAACCCCCCAGGTCTCAAATGTATGATCTCATTCACCTGAGCAGAAAGTGGCTACAGCCAGAGACTTTGTCCGCACCAAAGATTGTGGAACGTGTTGTAATGGATCGGTTTTTGAGAGCTCTTCCTACTGCCATCCAAAAGTGGGTAAGCCATGGAGACCCAGAGACGGCCGATGGTCTTGTGGATCGTGTGGAGAAATACTTGGCTACAGAGAACCTGACGGCCTCTTCCAGAGACACTCGGACTTTCCACCCTAAGACCAGACCATCCCCAGGGGCGGATAAGAGGATTCCAAGGGGTGAGGGTGGAGAGAGTGAGAGGGTGGGAGCTCTACCCCAAGTTTGGCGAGAACAGCCTGGGAAATCAGCGGCTCAAGAGGCGGCAAGAAGGATCGTTTGCTACCGCTGCCGGCAAGCGGGACATATTGCAGCCAATTGCCCGGTTGTGGAGGAACCCATGCAGTGTGACTTTCTGACGGGCAGACGTCAGTCGCTGTGTGCGACAGTCGCATGCACTGCCATTCGAGGAACTGAGAAACATTTATGCAAAATGTGTGTTAATGGTAGAAATGTTGTGGTATTGCTGGATTCAGGTAGCCTTGTGACCCTGATAAAGGCTGAGTTAGTTAAAACAGAGGTCTCTGGGAATAGCAAGGTAGCTGTTATTTGTGTGCATGGGGACACCCGAGAGTATCCAGTGACTACAGTGTGTTTCGAGACCCCCAAAGGTACCCTCTCTCATCCAGTGGGCTTAGTATCTCAGTTACCGCATGACGCCATTGTGGGAAGGGATTTTCCGAAGTTCTGGGAACTGTGGGATGATCCTGAGCCCCTCACTGGTGCCCCTATGTACCAGGAATGTGATAGCCAGAACTCCCCTGAGAGTGGTGAGGACTCTCCGGAATTTCCCTTATCAGTATTGGCAGGGGAGACTCAAGAAACTGGAGAGGAGCCCACCTCCTCAGACGAAAACCTACCGTCTGTGGAGTTTTCTGATCTTGAGGTTCACAGGGAAAACTTTGCCACAGAACAGTTGAAAGACCCCGCCCTAATAAAGGCACGGGAAAACGTAGTGAAAATAGATGGCGAGTTAGTGAACCCAGATAATACCTGCACTTACCCATACTTCAGCGTAGAGAAGGACCTACTGTATCGGGTGGCAAAAAGGGCAGAAGAAACCGTTGAGCAGCTTGTGGTGCCCAAACCTTACAGGAAGTTGGTGTTGGAGTTGGCCCATGGGCACATTCTTGGAGGTCATCTGGGGACAGAGAAAACCCGAGAGAGGGTATTACAGAGATTCTATTGGCCGGGGGTGATGAAGGACGTAGAAAATTATTGTTCCTCCTGCCCTGTGTGTCAGAGGTTGGCCCCGATGCCACATTTCCTTAGCCCGCTGGTCCCTCTACCCATCATTGAGGTCCCGTTTGAGAGGATCGCCATGGATTTGGTAGGTCCTATAATCAAGTCCGCTAGGGGGCACCAGTACATATTAGTTATAATGGACTATGCCACCCGTTATCCAGAAGCGATCCCTCTCCGAAATACCTCGGCCAAAACCATAGCCAAAGAGCTATCTCTTGTTTTTAGCCGGGTGGGTATTTGTAAAGAACTGCTTACGGACCAAGGTACACCCTTTATGTCCCGGGTTATGAAAGAGCTGTGTAAATTGTTCAAAGTGACGCAATTGCGTACGTCTGTGTATCACCCCCAAACCGATGGGCTGGTTGAAAGATTCAACAAAACCCTAAAACAAATGTTGAAGAAAGTGGTGGATAGAGATGGAAAGGATTGGGACTGTTTACTTCCTTATTTGATGTTTGCTATTAGGGAGGTGCCCCAATCCTCTACGGGATTCTCCCCCTTTGAGTTACTGTATGGGAGACACCCAAGAGGGCTGTTGGATATTGCCAAGGAAACTTGGGAAAGTGAGGGTTCTCCCCACAGGAGTGTGATTGAGCATGTCGCCCTGATGCAAGATCGAATTGCACAGGTAATGCCCATCGTGAAGGAACATTTGGCCCAAGCGCAGTTGGCACAGCAGAGAGTGTACAACCGTGGAGCCAAGACCCGTACCTTTTCCCCGGGGGATAGGATATTGGTACTTGTCCCTACGGTTGAAAGTAAATTCCTTGCCAAATGGCAAGGCCCCTACGAGATAATGGAAAAAGTGAGCGAAGTGAATTACAAGGTCAGACAACCAGGAAGGCGAAAGCCCGAACAGATCTATCACGTTAATCTGTTGAAAGCCTGGAGGGATAGAGAGTCCCTAGTCGCAGACACTTGGTCACCAGCTCAAACTGGTTGCGTGATTCCTGAGGTTGGAATAGCAGCCACCTTGTCACAACCCCAACAACAGGAGGTTAAGGAGTTTGTGCTTCGCAACAAGGAGGTATTCTCTGAGCTGCCGGGACAAACATCTGGGGTAGAGCATGACATCATTACCCCGCCCGGTGAAAGGGTGAAGTTAAAACCCTATCGGATCCCAGAGGCTCGACGGGAGGCAATACGGGAGGAAGTACAGAAAATGCTGAACTTAGGGGTGATAGAGGAGTCCCAAAGTGATTGGTCTAGTCCCATCGTGTTGGTGCCTAAACCGGATGGGAGCTGGCGATTTTGTAACGATTTTCGTCAGTTGAACAAAGTTACAAAATTTGACACCTACCCCATGCCACGTATAGATGAGTTGATCGACCGGCTGGGAACAGCCCGATACATGACGACTCTTGACCTCACAAAAGGGTATTGGCAAATCCCCCTGGCCAAGTCGGCCAAAGAGAAAACCGCATTTGTAACCCCAGACGGGGCGTTCCAATATAAAAGAATGCCGTTCGGGTTACAGAATGCGCCGGCCACATTCCAGCGGAAAATGGACCAGATGCTGAGGCCCCATCGGAAGTATGCTGCGGCTTACCTGGATGACGTAATTGTCCATAGCACAGATTGGGCCTCACATCTGCCAAAAGTGCAAGCAGTCCTGGACTCTGTTCGGGAAGCGGGGTTTACGGCTAACCCCAAGAAGTGTACCATTGGGCAGGAGGAGGCCAAATATCTTGGGTACACCATTGGGAGGGGAGTAATAAAACCCCAACTCAACAAAGTCGAGGCCATCCAGAGTTGGCCACGTCCCAACAGCAAGAAGCAGGTACGAGCCTTTCTGGGAATCGCTGGGTATTATCGGCGATTCATTCCCCACTTTGCTTCTAAGGCTGTGCCCCTAACCAACCTGACGAAGGGGAAAGGGTCGGTCATGATTAAATGGACCCCCGAGGCTGAGGCAGCATTCCAATTCTTGAAACAAGCCTTATGTAGCCAGCCAGTGTTGTACTCACCCGACTTCTCTAAAGACTTTGTCGTACAAAGTGATGCGTCAGATGTGGGGTTAGGAGCAGTATTGTCCCAGGTCTGGAACGGGGAAGAGCACCCAGTCATTTACCTCAGCAGGAAGTTGAAGTCCCATGAGGTAAATTACGCCACCGTTGAAAAGGAGTGTTTAGCGGTGAAGTGGGCTCTAGATTCCCTTCGGTACTACCTGCTAGGTAGGCACTTTGACATGGTTACGGATCACGCTCCGTTAAAGTGGATGGCTCAAAACAAGGAAACAAATAGAAGAGTGAATAGGTGGTTCCTGGCCCTCCAGGAATTCAACTTCACAGTAAAGCATCGCCCTGGCGTTCAAATGGGGAATGTGGATGCTTTGTCTCGAGTACATGAATGCCTGATTGCTGGTGTTCCAACCCCGAGGTTAAAACAAGAGGGGGGGGTATGTGACAGCAGGAAGGTAAAGTCACCTGGTTGCATCCAGGGGGGTAGATATATTTCGCCCAGATTCAGGCTTTACGCCGACTTATACAACTAGGTGGAGAGTTGTATAAGGCTAGTGGGCTCATGGATGACTCATACCTCTAGGGAGAGGGCTGGGCGTCGTGCAGACAGGGAGTTGATGAGACCAGCTGAAGCTTGTCAGCTCATTTAGGCCTCTATAAGAACTCCCAGATTCATTAGGTGTTTGCTCATGCCTGGAACCAGACCTGTGTGGACTGTCTAGGGAGAGTGAACCCCTGTACGGTGAGACAAAGCCTGTGTGGCTATTTGCTTGGACATTTAAAACCAGGGACTTAGGGACTAGGACAGCACTAGGCTGATCCCAGTTGTTAGTTAGGAAACCTGTATGTTTAGTCAGAGGTCAACTTGACCAGGATTTATTTTGGTTATGTTTCTTTTGCTTTGCTGTGTTTTGTCACTGTAAATAGAAAATAAACCGCACCTTTTTTTGATTTTGAAAACCACAACCTCCGTTTGCTGGGCCTGTTTTGTGTGGGGAGCCCATCCCGGGGGTCACACACACCCGCTGCCGAGCTAACCCCCTCACAATATATACAGTATATATACATTGACAAAAGTATTGGGACGCCTGCCTTTACACGTACATGAACTTTAATGGCATCCAAGTCTTAGCTAGTAGGGTTCAATATTGAATTGGCCCACCCTTTGCAACTATAACAGCTTCAACTCTTCTAAGAAGGCTACCCACAAAGTTTAGGAGTGTGTATAGGAATGTTTGTGGACGAGAAGGTCTGCCTTGCATTCTCTGCTCTAATTCACCCCAAAGGTGTTCTGACAGGTTGAGGTCAAGACTCTGTGCAGGCCAGTCAACTTCCTCCACCCCAAACTCGCTCATCCATGTCTTTATGGACCTTGCTTTGTGCACTGGTCCAAATCATTTGGTGGAGGGGGGATTATGGTGTGGGGTTGTTTTTCAGGAGTTGGGCTTGGCCCCTTAGTTCCAGTAAAGGGAACTTTTAAGGCGTCATCATACCAAGACATTTTGGATAATTTCATGCTCCCAACTTTGTGGGACCAGTTTGGGGATGGCCCCTTCCTGTTCCAACATGACTGTGCACCAGAGCACAATGCAAGGTCCATAAAGATGAGCGGGTTTGGGGTGGAGGAACTTGACTGGCCTGCAGAGTCCTGACCTTAACCCAACAGAACACCTTTGGGATGAATTAGAGCAGAGACTGCGAGACAAGTCTCCTCGTACAACATCAGTGCCTGACCTCACAAATGTGCTTCTGGAAGAATGGTCAAACATAGCCATAGACACACTCATAAACCTTGTGGACAGCCTTCCCAGAAGAGTTGAAGCTATTTAAGCTGTAAAGGGTGGACCACCTCAATATTGAACCCTACGGACTAAGACTGGGATGCCATTAATGTTCATGTAAGGGCAGGTGTCCCAATACTTTCAACAATATAGTGTATATTTCTCAGAAAATAGGTGCTGGAACTCAACCATGTCCCCCCAAATCCCCTCCCCCTCACACACATCCTCAAACTGCATAAAATATTGGGTACGGTCGGTCAAACTTCACTAACAGTAGGAGGGTTTTAAAGGGGCATTACATACAGAGTGCAGAGTTCAGGGATGCATTACGTACGTAGTGCAGAGCTCAGGGGTACACTGCATACAGGGTGTAGAGTTCAAGTGTGCGCTACACACAAAGAGCAGACCCCAAATGCACCCATCTTCTCGCCCCGCTCCTTAAAAGCTCCACCATCTTCCACATGTTTTACTTTTGTTGCTGTTTTACCCTGAAGTACCCAGCTGGATCTAGTATCTCCTCACACACTGTAGGTGGCTCTGCCTGTCTCACTTGCAGGGAGATCATCCAGTGGGGGTTGTTGGCATTCACACTGCACCCCAGGCACCTGCATCTCCCTCATCCTCATCCTGCACTAAGTTGGAGCTGCTCAGGAGATCAGATCTGTCGGAGCCTTTGGGAGTCAAGTTGTCCCTTGTAAAAACAGAAGCAGTGATAGTGGTGAGTGGGGAGCAGAGGGTCTAAGTCAGAGGTGGTGGAATGGAGTTCCACCAAGTTCCGCCTGAGAAAAAGCCCTTTATAGACACATTGTAATGGGGGCAGGCTCAAATGGTGGGGGCAGTAGAAATAACATGCACGAGACATGGACACCCAGGAAGATATAGGTTTTGTCCTGTGCTTTTTTCAGCAAGGCAGTAAACACACACAATTTAATGCAGAAGTGCTTTGTAAAGTCCATAGTATAAACAAAACAAAAATCTACTTGTCTGTGCCACTAACAAAACGTATGTCAGTTTCTGAGTATGCAGAGTATGCACTAATGGGTTCCCAAAGACAAACAGGCAGCATGTGTACCTTTTGAGCATTCTGTCAGCAGTCAGCCTTTTCACCTAGCAGCAGGCTCTTACAGCAGAGAAGAGAGAGAGAACACCTCTAGTATAAGCCATCTCAAATATCAAATGGCCTGTGGACAGCTGACTAATTAGTGAGATGTGGCTAACAGGTAAACCAAGGAACAAGGATGTAGGACCTGAGGTTTTATCACACCCAAAGCTCTTCAAAGTCTCTGAGCTCCAGGACCCAGACAGAATTTTAAAAAGTGGTTCTAAAGCCTTAAAGCGTTTGTTAACCCCCTAAAAAATAAATAGATCATATTCTGGTCCCTTAAAGCAGATCCTGTATGGCCTCTCTAAACAGACCACGATAACCAGGGCTGCTCTGCCTTGATCACCGTGGTCAAAGTGCCTCCCTCTGTGATAGGCTGCCCTGCTCTGCTCTCCTCTCTCCCCCCTCACCCCCTCCTTCCTGCCTGTCACCCCCTCTCTGTCTCCGCTCAGCCTTGCCCCCCCCGCTATCATTGAGAAAAAAAAAACTATAATTGTCACTGCCAGCCCCTCTATTAGAGGCTGGCATACCATACTGTGTTAAGCATTTTTAAAAACAAGAGCTGTAAATACCCATTTTCAGCTGACTTCAGGCCGGTCACGTGACTCTCAGCCACTTAATAGCTGAGACATTGCTTCTGTGGGTGGAGCCGGGTGGCCACGTGATCTTCAAGGCTGACGTCAGAGGGAGATCACAGGTCCTCCCGCAGAAGCCATCCGTCAGAGCTGGAAAGCGTCCGCGACTCATGTGACCAGCCTGAAGACAGCTGGAAATCGGTGTTTACAGCACTCATTTTTTTAAATGCTTAACACAGTGTGCTATGCCAGCTTCTAATAGAGGGGCTGGCAGAAACTTTTACAAATGGGTTCACAAACCCTTTAAAGTGTTTCACCTTAAAGGGGTTGTAAAGGTTTGTTTTTTATTTTCTAAATAAGTTCCTTTAAGCTAGTGCATTGTTGCTTCACTTACCTTTTCCTTTGATTTACCTTCTAAATGTTTGTTTTCTTTGTCTGAATTTCTCACTTCCTGTTTCTCCTCACTAAACTTCACACCATCATCCGAGTGGTGTGGAGTCATCCAGAACAGCTTACTGAACAGCTTACTGAGGAGGAACAGGAAGTGAGAAATTCAAACAAAGAAAAAAAATATTTAGAAGGGAAATCTAAGGAAAAGGTAAGTGAACCAACAATGCACTAGCTTAAAGGAACCTATTTAGAAAATAAAAAATGAACCTTTACAACCCCTTTAACGCATTCTATACATTAAGGTAAAAAACCTCCTGTTCTGTAGCTAGCACCCAGACCCCCCTTTTTCTTACCTGAACTAGTGCTGGTATACAAGTTTTTACACATTTAAATTATCTATCAATTAGGTGAAACATGTAAAAGCATTTTTCTGAGCTGTGTTCTGCCCCAATTCAACTTATAGTCAAGTTCTACAGGTTGAATAGTTCAAACGTCTTCCACCCCAGTCCTGCCTGCATACAGATCTCGCAGATTAGTAGTTTGAAATCGGCAGCTCTGATTAAAGCAGAACTTTACCCAAAAGGGGAAGTTCTGCTTATTTGCATCTTCCCCCCTCCACTGCCACATTTAGCACTTTTTGGGGGGGAGCGGGTACCTGGTTTTGACAGGTAACCGGTTCGACTTCCTGGTCAGATCTATGAGGATGTTCAGCCCCCTCCTCCACCCCGCTCCCCGCAGTCTTCTGGGACCTGTGTGTGTCCCAAAGCGCAATTTCACTGCCGGTTACCCCTACCTAAGATGCCGGCGCCTGCACCCGAAGCTGATTGAAGAATCAGCTGGGGTACGAACATCACTGAATCTCTGGACAGGCAAGTGTTCTTATATTAAAAGTCAGCAGCTACAGTTTTTTTCATTTTTTTTTCATTTTTTTGGGGGAGACTCTTTAAAGTTAATACCTGGTAATCCTGCTGTTAGGATCCCGATTCGGACACTTTCTTTTATTGATTAACAACTGTCTCCCAATTGTGCTATTGCATTGTCACCCTGACACTCATTCCCTTGAGGGAGACTACAAGTGGCTATTGCAACACACATTTCTCCGACATGGCTGACCATTGTGGCTATCAAGATGTGGTCCAGAGCAACAAAGTGCAAGCAGACACAGGAGCAAGTGTATGTGGAAAGAAATAAGCTATAGGAAGCTGAATGAGATCAGCAATGCTGTGTTGCAAAAAAAAATAATACATAACAATTGTTTGTAATGCACAGTGCTTTGGCAAACTAAATGTCATCAGTTTGGGTTTTTAGATCTAATGCTGCTTACACACGACCGTTTTTAATGTCATTGAAAAAAACTGCGTTTTTCTCAAAGTGATTCTTCTCAAGCCTGCCTTGCCTACACACTATAGTGGAAAAAAATGCTCGAGCAAAGCGCGGTGACATACAACACGTACGACAACACGTACAACGGCACTATAAAGGGGAAGTTCCATTCGGATGGCGCCACCCTTTGGGCTGCTTTTGCTGATCTCGTGTTAGTAAAGTTTGGTGAGAGACGGTTTGCGCTTTTCTGCCTCGTGTTTTTCAGTCCGTTACAGCGTGACGAATGTGCTATCTCCATTGCGAATGCTAGTTTTACCAGAACGAGCACTCCCGTCTCATACTTGATTCTGAGCATGCGCATTTTTTTTCACGTCGTTAAAGCCTACACACGGCCATTTTTCATGACGTGAAAAATGACGAGAAAAATTAGAGCATGTTCCAATTTTTTCATAGCCATTTTTCACGTTGTGAAAAATGCTCTGAAGCCCACACTCGATGATTTTTAATGACCATTTTAAAAAATTTAATTTTTCTCGTCATTAAAAACGGTCGTGTGTATGCGGCATAAGAGGCAGTTCAGAGATTATGGTTTTGCCCATTAGGTTTTTGTTTTTCTTTGGAAGCATTTACATAGGCACTACCCTACAAATACAAATTTGAAATTATTTTTCATGTTAATGATTTCCAGAAGTGTGAACAACTAGCAAAAAAGTTTATGATCCTTCAAAAACCTTTCTAACATATTATAATATTATTTATGTTGGGCCTTCACTTTTATAGCGCCTTGTGAGATTGTTGCTTCAATTTCCTATTAACTTTTGTGCAGATTTCTTTGAGATACATTCCTGTAAATGATAATAAATTCATGTGGTAATAGATTTCTTGATGGCGTCTTAGAATCCTATACAAAGGTTTCCAAGAAGTTAAAGTGAAGGCATGCTCTTGCTCCTTCAGCAGATTGATTTTGAAGCATGCATTTATTGATCTGTGGCTCAGCTTTTATCAGCACATAGAATACCAGTGATGTTATTTTGATAAATCAGATGCTAGAGGTCAAGTGCGCAGGGTAACCGTTTTGATATAGTCAGTCTGAAGTCAACTAATTTTACTGAGAATAATAACATTATGAGCAATAATTATATTTTCAGAATGGTTGCTAATGCTGTATATGCAACTAATTTATATCTTCATTCCCATCTCTGTAGAATGATGATGTAATGTTCTGCCTTCATTGAAAACTGCCAAAAAAAGGAAATCACTAATTGTCAGTTTGAATTACAAGTTAAAGTATTAGGGAAATTATTGTTTTATTGTGGTTTTAAAAAAAAAAAATTGGGGCTATTTATTACAGCAAAAAGTACCAAGTATTGTGTTTTTTTCAAAATTATCGCTATTCTTTTTGTTTATAGCGCAAAAAATAAAAACCGCAGAGATGATCAAATGCCACCAAAAGAAAGCTCTATTTGTGGGAAAAAAAGGACATCAATTTTGTTTGCGTACAGCGTCGCGCGGCTGCGCAATTGTCAGTTAAAGCTACGCAGTGCTGTATTGCAAAAAATGGCCTGGTCATTGAGCAGCCAATTCTTCCGAGGCTGAAGTGGTTAAATGAATTGTCTTACAGCAGGTGATATAAGGTGCCTGAGCCTAACTATTTAGGATTCACAGACCTTCTTTGGAACTTTCTTGGATCCCTTGTACCTATGCATGCTATGTATATATGTTTACTCTCTAGGTCTCCAGAATACTATTTAATTTCAACAAATTGTTTCCATTGTCATTGCCACATGATATGTAAAATCTAGCACTTTGTAAATCTGCCTATTACATAAGGAAATGTTGAAAACAAAGATTTTTTTTTTTTAAATGTTAACTTTGCATCAGAACATAGCTGACTCATTCCTTTTCCTTTTCTGTATTCTTTCTATAGGAGACAGATCTTATGACATTTAATATCTCCATCCATCGTTCATGGTGGAGAGAACATGGGCCTGGTTGCATAAGAAGGGTAGTGCCTCCCCCAGCCAACAGAGACCTTGGAGACCACTCGTTTATCTCGGTGACAGGATGCATCATTGAATTTCAGTTCATAGAGGTCATCCACAGTGCTTTTCAAATACTTCTTTCTGTAAGTCACTTACTTTTAAACTAACAAATTATTTTGTAAAGCTACTGGTTAATTCGTGTAGCACTTTATGCCAAAAGTTTGGGCCTATATGCCTTTTTCCTTTTATTTAGAATAATATTATATTAATGATTAGGGATATTATAGACAGAAAACATAGTCACATACTTTTAATATACCATCTAGGGCACTGGCTAACAATTGAGGTCTGAGTTGCACTTTTCTCTTTTTTAAATTGTGTAATTTTATTCTCTACAAATTCAATGTAAAATTAGATAAAAGAGTTATACCTAAAGTCACCTCTTGCATTAGTTATAGTTTTTAGTGATGTACGACAGCCTTGTTTTCTAGGGTTGCAAAACATGAAAGGGTTATTTCTCAGCAGCATTGTTTTGAGTGTTGATGTTGTTTCTGCGCAAAATAACTAAACATATTAGCTGTGATTTATACCCTTGCATATCTTCCTGTTCCAGTGTGTATGCAATCTTTCCATAGTCGTGCATGTCAAATCTATGCTGTTATGTTTTCTGAATACAGCTAGCTTTGTTCCCAGAGCTGTTTACAGAAATCATAAATCTAGCACCATCATTAGTTATGGGTTGAGTAACTAGGAAAATAGCCTGGCATCACCCTGATCCCTGTCCCCCCCACTTCAAAAAATTTAGCAGTCATGACCAAGCAGCATTTGAACTGTGTATAATGCTGGCAATACCTACCATAAATTAATTTACACTTAAATAATTCAGTCTTCGCATGCCTCAAACGTGGTTAGAACAGTAATTGTCTTATTGCTAGACTATTACAGGTGCTGCCTGTCTGTGGCTATAAGCATCAGTCCTGGTGTGTCTAACGCCCTCTTCCCAAATGGCAGATTCAGGGAAGTGAGAATTTAACCTTTGTAGCTCATAAAGTGTTTGTTTGGTCCATGTTTCTTGCTTTGTATCCAAGATGCGTTTTCCTCTGGAAATCAACTGTTGTATGCCAGCTGGAGGGAGCAAGCAATCTGTTTTCAGTATTAAAATTCATGTAGTCATAGGGTTCTCTGGTTTGTAATGAATAAAATGGTGTCCAAGTTGAGACTCCCTTGATTTCCAAAGACTGATAATTCATGGATATATTTACATGTGCACACTGAAATATTTAATTTCGGAATTTCGTTTTTGTCCGAAAAATTTATTTATTTAGTTACTCCCGAAATTCATTTTTTTAATTTATTTTGTTTCATTAAAAAATGCATTCGTCTGAAAATCCGAATTAATTAAGGTTGAATCTGTCATTGAAGGCTTATGGTGTCTGTTGAATGTTCTAAGAAGATTCGACGAAGCAGCTAAACTGTACGACGCCGCAATCGTACATTTCCGGTCGAATGCTCCTCCCACAAGCTATAGTAGAATTCTAATGTTGTATGATTAGTAATTATTATATTTATTAATTATTATTACTAGTCAACCAACATTAGAATTCTTCTATAGCCTATGGGAGGAGCATTTGACCATATATGTCCGTTTGTGGCGATCGTATGTTTTTAGCTGCTTCGTCGAATCTTCATGTCTCTTTAATGTCAAATCTTTTCTCTCTATGTCGAATAATCTTGGACTAATAGTGTTAGGATAGGCACATTCGACTGCAGATTCGATAGACACAGATCGCTATTGTCACAGTCATGTCGAATCTTCTATCTATATCGAACTGTTGTTGCAATGAAACGAAAATAAAGCATTTGTTTATGTCGGATCTTTCGGATTTCGGATTCTGTACGTTCATTATCGTTTGTTAAAATGAATGCGAAAATCCCCAAAATTCGAACCAAAATGCATTCAGACGAAAAAGAATGCACATGTCTAATATTTAATGTCTAAGCAGTTGTTGGTTTCCATTAATCACAAAATATATTTTAATTATAGGTTTCTGATGTTAGAACATTGTTTCCTCTTTATTAATATCTATGAAGCAGTACTGTTGATGCGTAGTACCTGAAACTCTTGAAAGTCTCAACAACATGTCAAAATTATCCTAAATATTTAATAGTGTATATGTCAGTAGCACCTGTGTGTAGCATTCAATATTTGTACTACTAAATACACAAATTCATGTTCAAGTTTGCTCTTCTGTAGAGTCTAGCCTGTGGCGATGGCTGTGTGTTGAAATGATCTCATCATAAAGTTTGAGATTGCACACACGTAAGGCTGTGCTCCAATCTTTCTCCCAAGGCCACAGTCAATTTTCCTTTCAATTTATATTATATGTCATGACCATATCATTCACTGTACCGCTTTCTGTGTTATTTTTATAAGATGGAAACCAAAATGCTTCTGAAAGTAATGTCAAATACAGCGGAACCCTTGGTTTACACCTTTCAAGGAACTATTGCACATTTTGAGAAGTTGAAAAATGCAGGAAAAGGATGAAACATAATCAGCATCTATGAACATGTTTATAAATGAAGAAAACAAAGTAGAATTGTAGTATTCTGACACCATGCATACCGTTTATTTCACAACATATGTTTGCAGAATTGTTACAATGTTTGGGGATGTGGTTTCTGGTTAGCATGGACAGAAAAAACACTGGAATTCAACTGCTTTACTAAAGACTTCTTAACACAAAAGAAAGATCAAACTTCACGCACAGGGGAATTAAGAAGGCATTATTGAGCCACAGTGAAAAGAAGGTCTCCCTAATGACCGTACATCCATGCCAACCCGGAGATGAGTGTGAATGACAACCTCTTTCTGGACTCCGACCAGGCCACGTCCCCAACGCATTTCGCTCCACCCCTCGGAGCTTAGTCATGAGGATTATTGAGCCACAGCAGCCACACATGTAACAGTTTGTGCTGACAAAAAAAACAGCTCAACCCCACCCCTTCTTAAATAATTACAAATGAGTATTATAGTTAAACATGAAAATTATAGTAAGCCCTTCCCAGAGCATTAAAGTGAACCAGGGTAGTGCCATCATTATACTTGTGCACCCGGGTTCTTGCTAGGTTCCCTAGTTCTGCAACTGCAATTTTTTCAAAATCTGCACTGCCTCCAACTATTTTGAAAGAAGTTATTTTCCCTTTTTAAGCAGATTTGCATCTATCCATCTACTGGTGGGTAATGTGTTATATGATCCTCTCCTCTGACTAAGGACAGACTTCCTGACACCAGTGCCGGGGCAATATCATCCAGTGCCCATGGCAAAGATGGCAAATTGCGCCCCCACCTTCATTATGTGCAAACTTATGAGGAGGGGGAGAGAGAGCACAGCCCTTACCTCCTCCCGGCTCTCTCCTCTGGACCTTCCTGTTTCCAGCGCTGGGCTGACAGAAGTGGTGATGCCACTGTCAATACTACTGTCAGCCTTATAGTAGAAGGAACTTACGGCGCCACCCATTCCTACAATACATGCTGCGCCCAGGGCAGCCCTCCCTTCTGCCCACCCCTTGTCCCGGCCCTGCCTGGCGCTATACATACCTGTTTATGTCCAAGATGCAGGATCCCTGGGAAAAGACTGACCCTGCTTAAAGAAGACTTGGCATGAAAATGCAAGGCCTGCTTATTAGGTAGCACCCTCCAGGTTAAAAAATGTTAATCAAAATATGATCATGCATAGTATATTGTCATAAAAGGTCTGCTTTAATAGGTGTGGCACTAAATTGTACGCCTAAACAATTTAAAGCTCAACTCTATAGTTTTGTCTGGAACTGGACTTCAACCAGTTAAGAACCACCCACCCACAATGTACTGCAGACGAGCAGCCTGAACAGGCAAAGCGACATACTGGTACGCCGCTGCCTGTTTCGGGTGTTTAGGGAACCCCCCGCCGATACCTGCTGTGATTGTACACAGCGGGAATCTGTCAGCAGGTCCTGGCCAATGATTCATGGCCAAAACCTGCTTATCGGCTGTGTCCAATCACAGCCCAGAGCCCTGTGTCAACACAGGGCTCTGTACAGAGGGAATGGTCTCTCTGTTTTTTAAGCAAAGCAGGAATAAGAAACAAAGAGATTTCGTAAAAAGCAGCACATATTACACATTGTTTGGCACACATTTAGCCCCTTAATCGACCTAGATGTTAACCCCCTCCCAGCCAGTGTCATTAGAACAGTGACAGTGTATAGTATAGTATTATCACTGATCACAGTGATAGTGTTACTGGTGATGTCTGTGGCAATTATTGATCCCCCCCCCGCATCAGTAAAGCCCTGTACACACGTCTGGGAATCCCGTCAGGAAAAAAACGTTGGTTTTCCTGATGAGATTCCTGGCAAGCTTTTCTTGCAATGCCGTGCATACAGACGGCTATTCGAAAGAACCGCCGTTCTTTTCAATGGCAAGAACGCGGTGACATCATCGACTACGACAAGCATGCGCTCGTCACATTCAATGCCGTCGCCGCCATCTTGCTTCACCCAACACAGTGTCTGCTGGGAAACTGAGGATGAGAGAATGATCGTGATAGGCGGAGAGTGTCTGATGAGAATCGCCTATCACGGAAGGAACAGGAAGAGACCGCGGAATTTGAACGATGGACGCCGCAGCCGCAACTTCTTTACAGGTACTATTTACAATGTAAAATAGCGAGCTAGGGAACAGTGAGGATAGGAGAACAGTGAGGATAGGAGAACAGTGAGGATAGGAAACAGTGAGGATAGGAACAGTAAGGATGACCCTCGGCTTATACTCGAGTCAGTAAGTTTTCCCAGTTTTTTGAGGCAACATTAGGTACCTCGGCTTATACTCAAGTCGGCTTATACTCGAGTATATACGGTAATTCCAGGTATGGATATTTTATACATAGTTACATTGGTCCAGCTTGCATTTTATAAATTAATGAATGTCTTTTGGACATGCCCCGATATTGCATGTTATTGGAGTGATATAGTTTCTGTCAAGTACTTCCATCATTCCATCCCCCAGGATATTGCTTGTTGACGATCTTGATCCTACTATAGTAGGGAGAACTCATCTTAGATTACTGCTTTTTTATGCCAGGAAGGCAATTACTTTATGTTGGAAGAAACCCTCTCCTCTCTCAGTCCAATACTGGCAACAGTTAGCAGATGCTACTTTACCCCTATACAAGGGCACATATGCCCACAGAGGCTGCCCGCAGAAAGTGTGGAGGAGTTGATTGAATAGTGCCTCGATTGTATAGACACCTAATCTTGTATATTGGATGTTTATTCTTGATTTTTTGCCTCAATGGTTCAAACAATTGGGTACAGCCTTTGGGGCCCTATTGCATCTTTGAGCGTTCCTGGTTGGGTGACCCATTTCATGGGCTAGTTCTGTTATGTCTACTGTTAAAGCGTAACTCTTCACTTTTGTTGAGGAAAAAAACATTCCCCTCTGGGTGATCTATGTACATTGCAAGGATTATAACAACCTTTGTTGCAGATTTCTACCTTTTGTTATTCTGAAGTAATCCATGTGTTTGTCTGTGTCTCTGTACTGTACTGTCTCTGTAATGGGAGTGGTTTCATAATTAACTGTCAGTTATGCAGCTGCAGGGGACTAATGAGGAAATCGGCTGGGCCTGCATCCCTTTAGATGTGCTCCTATTGAAAGTATCTCTCCAAAAATGGCATTTTTGTTGCAGGGGATGCCTGAAATCTGACTTAGGCAGACTTCTGATAAAATAGGTGAGTCAATCACACAAGCAGGAAATTATGTTTCTGGGGAGTGGTCAGTACACACTCTGTGTACAGAACAACTCCAGGTAGCCATATTGCAATGCATTCTCAGAAAATTACAGTGGCTGCAGAGTGAAAAGGAAAGGTAATTTTTAATAACATTCAATTACAATATGATTAGTGTCGCAATTATATGTGCTAGATTATTTTTTCATTAATTGCTATTTTTTTTCCCCACGAAAGTGGAGTTACCCTTTAACTGTTATCTCTACACGGTGCAAGCCATACACACTGTTTGGGAATGCTCTTGTTGGTTGCTCTGCCTTACATTGCTACTGTAGCACTATCACCGTAGGAGCTGCTGGTTATTATTTTGGGTCTTTGCCGTCACCCCTACCCACAGTTCACCAGGCTAGAAACTTAGAGTCTATACTGGGCCTTGCGCCCACAGATGTATGCACAGTCACTTAGTTCTTTTTCCAATGCTTTTTATTGAACAACTTGAGCAGTAGAGGGATGGAGGGTTAGGGGAAGGTTCAGATACCTGGTGCAGATCACTGAGGAACTTGAGATCCCGGAGACAAGTACACTTCAGTCAACGGATCTTGCTCACCCGGATAGGCCTCTCTCACTGACCTAGCAGCCGGAATGATGCACGGAACAAAAGTCTCTGCCACAGACTCGATGAGAACAATAATAGTTGAACAATCCTCTGCCACAGGATTCAGTATCAGTTGAACAATCCTCTGCCACAGGATATTAATAACGAACACAGCAACACAGTACCAAAGTCCCTTTAAGCCATCCGGCAGTACTGTGAGGTAGATTGGTTAGGATGCATCCTCCAATTGAGTCACCAGGCACATCTTGAGATACCAGCATTGCGCTCGGTCCTCTCCAAGATGAGTCCTCCCCTGGATCTTTCAATTGCTTGGCTTCTTCCCACAGGACAGACAGCACAGGACCACCTCTGAACCAGTAGGCCCCAGACAGCTTCTGGGCCTACTTGCAGTCACGTAGCCTCGGGCCAGCAGGCCCCGAGGCAGAAGAGGAGTTGTCACATACCTTAGGCCAGGCAGGCCATGAGGTGAGAGCGCAAAAAGATGGCATCTGCCCCTTAAGTATCCTCTCCCAGAATGCACAGCAGGGGACCACTTCCACTGGGCTGCTTCTGGAGAAAAGGACACCCAATGCACCTTAGCCTGCTGTCCCTCCATCACTGGCCGGTGGTGACAACGACACCTACAGGCAACAGTGTGGCACTGCACACGACACAGCCAAGGCTGGAGCAGAGGCTAATTTAGCCATAATATTAACCACTTAACAACCACCTGCCGACAAATAACGTCGACAAGGTGGTTGCTTAACTCTGGGAGGACGTTATATAACGTCCTCCCAGAATCGCGCTCCCGCGCGCCCCCTGGGGCGCGCACACGGGAAACTCCGTGACCGCCGGGTCCAGAGGACCCGGCGGATCACGAATCGCGGTAAATCGCCGCTGATAGCGGCCGTTTACCACGTGATCGCTCCGTCAAATGACGGAGCAATCACTTGTAAACAGACCGGCGTCATTTGATGACGCCGGTTCCTCCCTCCCCTCTCTGTACCGATCGGTACAGTGTGAGAGGGGAGGGGGAGGGAGCGGATGGCAGCAGCAGCACTGTGGGCTGGATCTGTGACAATTGCAGTCACAGATCCAGCCATCCATCCATCCCTGCTCAGCCATCCCTGGTGCAATACCCTGCCAATACTCTGCAAAATACCCTGCCAATACTCTGCAAAATACCCTGCCAATACTCTGCAATACACCCTGCCAATACTCTGCAATACCCTGGTGCAATACTCTGCAATACCCTGGTGCAATACTCTGCAATACCCTGGTGCAATACTCTACAATACCCTGGTGCAATACTCTGCAATACCCTGGTGCAATACTCTGCAATACCCTGGTGCAATACTCTGCAATACCCTGCGAAATACTCTGCGAAATACTCTGCAATACCCTGCGAAATACTCTACAATACCCTGCGAAATACTCTGCAATACCCTGCGAAATACTCTGCAATACCCTGGTGCAATACTCTGCAATACCCTGGTGCAATACTCTGCAATACCCTGGTGCAATACTCTGCAATACCCTGCACAATACTCTGCATAACCCTGCACAATACTCTGCAATACCCTGCACAATACTCTGCAATACCCTGCACAATACTCTGCAATACCCTGCAAAATACTCTGCAATACCCTGCAAAATACTCTGCAATACCCTGCGCAATACTCTGCAATACCCTGCACAATACTCTGCAATACCCTGCACAATACTCTGCAATACCCTGCACAATACTCTGCAATACCCTGCACAATACTCTGCAATACCCTCCACAATACTCTGCAATACCCTCCACAATACCCTGTGCAATACCCTCCACAATACCCTGTGCAATACCCGTGCAATACCCTGCCATACACCGCAATACCCTGCCATACACCGCAATACCCTGCCATAGTCCGCAATACTCCGCAATGCCCGGCAATACTCCGCAATGCCCGGCAATACTCCGCAATGCCCGGCAATACTCCGCAATGCCCGGCAATACTCTGCAATAAAAATAGTGCAGCGCAACAAAATTAAAACTATGTAGAATACATGTCATAAACACATATCAAAATCCATAAATCAATAACATAAAGTCCATAGGTGCTTGTGAACCAGCAATAATAATATCATGCAAAGTGGTTATAAAAGTGTCCAGAGATCCCTCCACCACAATAGGATTGGCCTCTCACCTCACAACTTCGACCTAACTAGAGGTCACACAGCTTGTACTCAAAAGAGTAAATGAGAATCACATGGGAAAACTCCGATCAAACAGTGGTCACATATAGCAGGATATCAGGCTGGAAACTCCATCATATAGGAAGACAAGAATAAAGAACGATCTAGTGCTCTCTGTATAGACTGTTTAATGTATTAAAATATACAACTCATAAAATGTTACTCACAAATAAGGCACTCAGACGCGAGTGTCAGCGTTCAAAGCATATGGATAGAGCGTGTCATCCAACCCCACGCTGAGGAAGTCCCGCCTACTGGACGTAACGCGTACGGGGGGAGGAGCCACGCTAGACGTCATTCGCGGTCATCACCACAGTCTGTGTTACCACGCCGCTCTATCCATATGCTTTGAACGCTGACACTCGCGTCTGAGTGCCTTATTTGTGAGTAACATTTTATGAGTTGTATATTTTAATATGTGATTCTCATTTACTCTTTTGAGTACAAGCTGTGTGACCTCTAGTTAGGTCGAAGTTGTGAGGTGAGAGGCCAATCCTATTGTGGTGGAGGGATCTCTGGACACTTTTATAACCACTTTGCATGATATTATTATTGCTGGTTCACAAGCACCTATGGACTTTATGTTATTGATTTATGGATTTTGATATGTGTTTATGACATGTATTCTACATAGTTTTAATTTTGTTGCGCTGCACTATTTTTATTTCAGATTGTATTTGAGGGATTTTTATGAGTATACCTTGAGTGCTGGCTTGCAACTTTTAGTATTTCCTAACAATTTTTTCAGCGCTGAATATTTTTTCTTTTTACAATACTCTGCAATAACCACTTCCCGCCCTCCGGCCGTCATATGACGTCCTTGACTTTGTGCGGGGATATCTGAATGATGGGAGCAGCTACAGGCATCATTCAGATATTAGCTTTTTCAGCCGGCGATTCCCTACACCATAAGAACAATCATAGCGGCTGTTCCGCCGCTTGATCATTCTTACGGGAGGCGAGAGGGGATGTCGTCGTCGTCCCCCCCCCCCCCCCCCGCCGCCCTCCGGTGCTTCTACCGACTCACCGCTACGATCAAAGCCAGGATTGTTGTTTTTTTTTTTGTATTTTTTTCAGGCTTCCCAGCCTAGAGGTGAGATGTGGGGTCTTATTGACACCCCCCCCCCATATCTCACTGTAAAGAGGACCTGTCATGCCATATTCCTATTACAAGGGATGTTTACGTTCCTTGTAATAGGTATAAAAGTGATCAAAAAAATGTTTAGGGTGGAAAAACATGTCAAACTAAAATAAATAAAGTAAAATGAAGAATAAATATATATTTTTTTTTTTAAAGCGCCCCTGTCCCCGTGAGCTCGCATACAGAAGCGAACGCATACGTAAGTCCCGCCCACATATGAAAACGGTTTTCAAACCACACATGTGAGGTATCTCTGCGAACGTTAGAGCGAGAGCAATCATTTTGGCCCTAGACCTCCTCTGTAACTCAAAACATGTAACCAGTAAAAATATTTAAAGCGTCGCCTATGGGGATTTTTTAAGTAGCGAAGTTTGGCGCCATTCCACGAGTGTGTGCAATTTTTAAGGGTGACATGTTAGGTATCTATTTACTCGGCGTAACTTCATCTTTCACATTATGTAAAAACATTGGGCTAACTTTACTGTTTTTTTTTTTTTTTAAGCACAAAACATTTTTTTTCCGTAAAAAACGCGTTAAAAAAATCGCTGCGCAAATATCGTGCGAGATAAAAAGTTGCAACAACCACCATTATATTCTCTAAGGTCTTTGCTAAAAAAACATATATAATGTTTTGGGGTTCTATGTAATTTTCTAGCAAACAAATGATGATTTTTACATGTAGGAGAGAAATGTCAGAATTGGCCTGGGTGCTCCAGAACGCCTGAAGATGCTCCCTGCATGTTGGGCCTCTGTATGTGGCCACGCTGTGTAAAAGTCTCACACATGTGGTATCGCCATACTCGGGAGTAATAGCAGAATGTGTTTTGGGGTGTAATTTGTGGAATGCATATGCTGTGTGTGAGAAATAACCTGCTAATATGACAATTTTGTGAAAAAAAAAAAAGAGAAAAAAAAAATCTTGATTTTGCAAAGAATTGTGGGAAAAAATGACAACTTCAAAAAACTCACAATGCCTCTTTCTGAATACCTTGGAATGTCTTCTTTCCAAAAAGGGGTCATTTGGGGGGTATTTGTACTTTTCTGGCATGTTAGGGTCTCAAGAATTGAGATAGGCCGTCAGTACTTCAGGTGTGATCAATTTTCAGATATTGGCACCATAGCTTGTGGACTCTATAACTTTCACAAAGACCAAATAATATCCACCAATTTGTACTTATTTTTACCAAATATATGTAGCAGTATAAATTTTGGCCAAAATTTATGAAGAAAAAATAGTAATTTGCAAAATTTTATAACAGAAACGAAAAAAAAATCATTTTTTTACAAAATTTTCAGTCTTTTTTCTCTTATAGCGCAAAAAATAAAAAACCCAACAGTGATTAAATACCACCAAAAGAAAGCTCTATTTGTGTGAAAAAAAGGACAAAAATTTCATATGGGTACAGTGTTGTATGACTGAGTAATTGTCATTCAAAATGTGAGAGCACCGAAAGCTGAAAATTGGTCTGGTTATTAAGGGGGTTTAAGTGCCCAGTGGTCAAGTGGTTAAATCTGAACTATATACACAACAGATAACCCACTAAATTTACATCCGAGCGCCTGGTCAACAGGAGCAGGGCGCTACACTGCTTTTGTTTTGTTTTTGTTTTTTGTTATTGGTATTGTGTGCCCTCTGGGTTTGTTCTAGATTGGTCAGTACACCCCTGTGTGGGCTGTGCTGCTGTAGGCTTCTGTACAATTTCTAAAACCTTCAATTATCAGAAATTAAAAAAACAAAACACTCAAAGCTGACTTGGCAGGGCATGGCTAAACATACCCTACAGGGCACTAAAGATAAGCCCACAGTAATCCAGAAACACACTCTCGAATAATGCTGTGACACAAGAGTGGTGTGCCAGAAAACTGCTGTCTGCTTTTTTCTACCTAAGCAATAAAAAATAAATTTAAAAAATACTAAGAAAATTCTCAATCAAGTGAGCAAAAACCCTGGTAAACACAAAATCCTCGACAACCCATTCTTATTTAGAGCCCTGTAGCACTTTGTGTTCTTTGAATATTTTACCAAGAAGCCTGTGGAGTCTTAAGAACGCCAGGGCACAGGTGAGTTTTTACTTTGGGCTATTGCTTGACTTCAATCAGCCTCATTTAAATATAAACTGACACTCTCAGTCAACAATCTATAATTGGTACACATTTGCTCCCTTATTTGCCCTTTGCCTTTATATTTTACTATGAATAGCCTTCGAAGCATAATTTTAAAGCCACTACGAAGATTATTGACATTCTAAAAGCTTATACACACTATAAGAAAATCGGGCGAACATTTTTGTCTCAGGAACTACGATTTTTGTATAGTGTGTACACAACTTTTGACAGCCGATTCCAACTTTTCGTACGAAAATTCCGCAAGGGACAAACTCCAAAATGTTTCTGGTACGGTAACAGAACAAACGATTTTCGTTTAATTGTACCGTTTGATTGTACCGATTTTCATACAAGAAAAATCAGAAAAGATAGATGTGGATGATCAGAAACAATAAACAACAAAAAAAGAGCCTTTGTTGTACGAGAATTTCCGTACAAATTTTCATTCATCGGTTCTTATTTTCTGTGAAACAACGAGGAAAATCAGACGAGCGTTCACCCGATTTTAGTATACACTTGCGGCTGGAGACAGTAAAAATAGGCTCAAACAATAAGGTTCAGCCCTTTACCCTGTACAAATTGCAAGTGTTCCAGCAAAAACACACCTATACAGCTTTCTAATACATCAAATAAACAAGTCCCATCCATTAAATAAACAATAAAGTCCCATCCACCAGTGTGAATAAGTGTTCTTAACACAAATGGGTCTTTCTCCACTTTTTCTTATTTTGACAGTGTTATGCCCCACATGTGCCACTCCAATGCACTCACCACAATATTATGACCCCCTGGCAAAAGGGAAGGTCATAAACGCTTAATCCAAAGACTCAGATACAGTATGCTCTCCAAATAGTAATCCATCAACAGACCTGCTACTTCTTCTCTTCTAGTTACTCTGAAGCCCTGTACACACGGCCGAGATTCTCGTCAGGAAAAAAACGTCATTTTTCCTGACGAGAATCTTGACAAGAAACTTGTCCCGGCCGAGTGTACACACGTACGATTCAAAAGAACCGCCGTTCTTTTGAATGGCGCGAACGCGGTGACATCATCGACAACGACGAGCCATCATTCGATGCCGTCGCCGCCATCTTGCTACACCCTATGCCTATGCCTATGCCTAGGAAGCTACCGCGCATGCGTCAAAGTCATTTCGAGCATGCATGGGTTTCCACGGCGACAGGTAAGTGTACACACGCTCGGTTTCTCGTCGAGAAACAGGCCGACGAGATTCTCGACGAGAAAAAAGACGACAGGTCGTCTTTTTTCTCGTCTGGGAATCTGGGCAGTTTTCTTGACGAGAAAACTGAAACCCGCGTACACACAGCCGGTTTTCTCGGTAATAAAGCTCTCCCGGCAGTTTTCTTGACGTTTTTTGCAGAGAAAACCGGTCGTGTGTACGCGGCCTGAGACGTGTCAATCAGGGCTAGCTCAGCGCCGGCATGTTCCGGGTCCGATACCCAGGACCCTCTACCGTCCTCAGGATGGTGTCACCCCCTCTGCAGGTGTCACCCGGATTCGGGCCGCACCCCCATAGCGATGCCACTGATTCAAACCTCCTATCCTCTGATGTTTGGTCACATATTTTCTGCAAGGGCTTCTATTGCCATGGTCAATGTTTTTCCTGCCAATAGACATTAGTTAGCTTTTTTTCCAAGCAATCTACAGAGCTGGCTAGAGCTTACACCTGCTAAAGTCTTTTTCACATTTTCATAGCTCTTACTGTAAAGAAGCCTTTCAGTGTGTAGAGGTTTTACCTGTTTTCCAACATGTATTTTACAGTGACATTAAAGAATACAACTTTGTGCCAATTTCCCTTTATAGGCAATATGGCAGTCAAGATCATTATTTGGACTATTTTTTATCTTAATAACCATCCTATTGAAAGTGACTCAAAGTAAGGTTCTTTTTTGCTCCATTGAGCTCCTTCTTTGGAAAAGCAGAACTTAAAACCCTCTATTTCTTCCCAAACTAAGTACCAATACTTTCAATAACAGCTGTGTTCGTGAGAGGTGGGACATGATGAGGTTTATGGGTATCTTGTGGCAGTATTAAGCATAGAAACGTTCCTGGCTATAGTTCAGTCCAACTTTGTGTCTGCAAAGAAAGTATTTAATGGAGTCTTAATAAAGCTGCAAAAAGAAAAATGCTGACCAGTCAGAGATGCTTTCTAGAGTCTCTAATTATAGTAATTCTGATTCCTTTCTAGTTCTCCTGCAGGTTTTCTCTGTACCTCTCCTATAATCTATCACCGCAAGATCAGCAGCAACATGTTTTTAAGCAATCTGTAGAGAAAAGTCCAAAGGATCATGGGGTGCAGCGTTGCTAGAATGCTGTTTGATCTCACTTCACTACTGTTCGTTATCCCAATCACTGTCCAAGGAGCTTCTTCCTCTCTGCAGGTACCAGACACAGTCAGGGATACCATTAAGTCTAGTTGATATACTAAGGAGAGCTGAGGTCTTGTTCACAGGTCCATTCTTCATACTCTCTCTCCTCTGCTAAAGGTTAAACCCTGCAAAAATTATTATGCACACACACATGTGTATATACAGTAATATATATATATATATATATATATATATATATATATATATATATATATATTTTGCCTAAGAACTCATTACCTTGCCTTGCTTAAATCCAGCTACAAGAATTTGTCATCTGTAAAGCAAAATTGACAAATTTTAAAAAAATGTATCATAATTTTATATCTCCATTCAAAACTTAAAAGAATCAGCTGTGGAAGAACACCAGTATGTTGAGCAAGCAAGGACCATCATTTTTATTATTTTTAAGCAGAAAGGTTCACAATATGCAGCTTACAATCCCAACCAACTGTCATTTGTATGATTATTTCATTACGTTTGGCTTCGAATTATATGCAGCAATCATATCTCCAATGCTGCAGTATTTCAACAGGGGCCCTGTGTACAGTTTGAAATTGCTGTTGGCAGAGATGTATTGCAAACATTATGTATGTATATATATTCATCCAGAAGTCCTGGTTTACATATTTGCAAATAGCAACTGAAGATGTAGAAAGACAGAAAATGAACATGTCTATGCATCTCTTATGCTTTGTGCTTCATATTCCTGATATGTGCCTTCTGTACCATGTACTTGTATGAGAAAGTATCCTGTTCTCTTTGTATTGTTTCCTTTGTGTGAAATAACTGGTCTTCCTGCTAGATTTTAAAGGTAAAAAAAGCGGGACTTTAAAGGTGCCAATTAACTAGACAGTTTGTTTTAAAAAAATTATACATTTTATTTAATAACAGTATCTTTAGAGCCCATTCACACAGGGGCAACACGACTTCCAGCGCGATTTTATGAGGCAACTCAGACACGACTTGAGTATGAATCACAGCTCGACCTGGAGCTACTTACAAGGCAACTTCAAGTTGCCTGCAGGACAGGAGACATTCCAGTGGCCAATCAAACAATAATCAGCTCTGTGGGAGGTAGGGGGGAGGGAGAGGTTTGCCTGAGAAATGTATTTTCTCTTCCTGGAGAGTTGCTCCTATTAAGACAGTGATCCGACTTCAGAGGCAACTCCCATTGAAATCAATGGGTACAGGTCGCCTAGAAGACGGATTGAAGTAGTACAGGGACCTTTTTTGAAGTCGGAGCGACTGCAGTAGTGTGCATTAAGACGGCTCCATTAACTTACATTGATTTCCTCAGCCAGCGCGACTTGAGGTGACTAGGGGCGACCTGGGGCGATTTGAAGTCGGATCCAAAGTTGCCCCTGTGTGAATGGGCTCTTAAAGTGACAAAGAGTAGAGTTTTTTTAAACAATCGGTCTAGTAAATTGGCACCTTTAAAGTCACGCTTTTTGTACCTTTAAAATCTATTATCCTTAGGGATGTGGTGCCTATTTCGGTTTCTCATCGCCCATACTCTTTTTTTCTTCTCTGGTGTTCCTGCCAGTCTCTCTGCTTTCCTATTAAAAACTGATCACACTAAGCAGGAAAACACAGCGTGGTCAGGCTGGAAACTCAGCCTGCTCTCCTCCAATAATCAGACTGGTCCTAACAAGTCACCGCTGCACAGCCACTCACTGGAAAGCTCAGTGTGCTGCTACTTCTCCTTCCCCCCAGCTCTTATACAGCTGAGAACAGAGGGAATGTGATTACTTAGAAAAAAGGTGTTTATAATGTGTTTTTATATCTATATAAAAAAAAATTGCCTTTCATTTCTTTTTTAAACTGATTGGTTGTTTTACAAGGTGGTTGTTTACAATGACTTTAATTTCTGGTCCATCACGATGCAAGGGTTTTAAGGGGCAAAGCACAATTTTACCTCCTTTAAATCAGTTGTTATTTGCATATAGGGATGGGCCCGATGTTCGTTTGTTCATAGAACAAACGAACATATGCAGTGCTCACGGGAAGTCCGCCGAGATTGCAGTGCATTGACAACTGCTGATTGGCCAAAGCATGCGCCTGACCTGTATACTTTTGTCAATCACAGCGCTTTGTGCTGTGAGAGCCATGATTGGCCAAAGGCAGGGTGCCTTTGGCCAATCATGGCTCAGGGGCTAAGTCCACGCCATACACTATCTAAGGCTGCTGCGTACACGGCGGCCATATATAGTGAATGAATAGAGATTAGGCCGGATTGTTAGTGTAGTGTGTAGTCAGTAAGTGTAGTATATATAATACAGTTCAGAGTATATTCAGGTACAGACACCTAGAGCGTGTTTTCTTCTTCCTCTTATGCCGCGTACACACGATAGGAATTTCCGACAACAAAACCGTGTTTTTTTTTCCGACGGATGTTGGCTCAAACTTGTATTGCATAAACACGGTCGCACAAATGTTGGTCGGAAATTCCGATCACTAAGAAAGCGGTGACTTACAACACAACGACGAGCTGAAAAAAATTAAGTACAATGATTCTGAGCATACGTCGAATTGATTACGAGCATGCGCAGCACTTTTGTGCGTCGGAAATGGCTACACACTATCGGAATTTCCGACAAGAACTTTTGTTGTCGGAAAGACTGAGAGCTGGTTCTCAATCATTTGTTGTCAGAAATTCCGACAGCAAATGTCCGATGGAGCCTACACGGTCGGAATATCTGACCCAAAAGCTCACATCGAATTTTTGTTGTAGGAAATTCCGATCGTGTGTACGCGGTATTGTCCCCTAGGGCAGTATATAAGCCTTTAAAATGAGGACTTTGATTTTTCATGTTCGTGTCCCATAGACTTTAATAGGGTTTGCATGTTCGCTAGAACTTTTTGCCTGTTCGAGGTGTTCTGGTGCGAACTGAACGGGGGGCTGTTCGGATCATCCCTATTTGCATATAGAATCCTGTGCTTTAAGGACCCTGGGATGTTTTACATGTCATTTTAGTGCACACCCAGTTTAAGTAATTAAAATTTGCTAAATGTGATTTTTTGATGTGACATTTTTGAAAAGAGTATTTTACATACAGATTGGTTTTCCATCATACATTACAGACTAAAAGACCCAAAAGGAGAATAGGAAGCGCAAACTACCACGCTGCACTGCCAAGGCCTCAATTACACCAACCAATATCAGTAGACACAGCATCTAACTTTGATCTTTGCAGATAAACGATGTGCTATATCTATTAGCAAAATAAATGAAAGTGCTCTTCTCTGATTTAGTTTCACTCTTTTCCAGGTTCTTTCTCACTTTCTCCGACTTTATATCCAAATTATCTTTACACAATCCAATGACATTGCTTTTTTGGCCACTGTTGCACTCCTTCTTGACAATAAATTGGCAGAGCTTAGACAGAGCTTAGACATAAGGTCAGAGAAATTTAATACATAAAACAAAAATATCTCATGGAGGGGCATGGAAATGTAAATCATGGAGGGGCATGGAAATGTAACAGCAGGTATCTTAGAAATAGAAGGCTATTAGGTAGGACTTTACTTTTAAAAATGTAAAATCTAATTTGTGTTAAAGTGGAAGAAAAGTCTAAACACTGACTATTCTTAAAAACATTCCCTTGCTCTCCTCCCACCTATTCTACATACCCTGTGTAAAAAAAGATCTGTGTACTTAAATTTTGGGGTCCAGTCCAGTCTGGTCATGTGATCCAGCTTCAGCTTCCGCAATGTAAGGGAACAGTGGCTGTGAATTCCAGTAGCTGTGAGGTCACCCATAGGCTCCCATGGCCCAACTGTGGTAGGCGCTCCCTCCTGTCCTCTGCAGCTGCTTGTTGACACAGGGAAGCCGGAGCTGCAAGATCATGTGACCAAACCGGAGCGGAATAAAAAGAGGTAAGTATACAAAACTTTTATTACGAAGGATATGCAGTATAGGTAGGAGAAAGGGGGGGAGGTATTGTTTTAGGCTTTTCTTCTGCATTAAGTATCCATGATAGCTTCCATCTATCTCTGTGGATGAACCGAGTTGCCAATCAGACACATTAGGGGTCAATGCAGGGTCACTAGGAGCTGAAAAATAGACAGAAAAGGGTCCTTGTGCAGAGTAATGCTCATACCCCTGTTAATCCCTGGTGCTTGTCAATGACAGCTCCATTCATCTATCCTGATGAATTGACATTGTCATGGCTGCTTACAAATTCACTTATCTACAAGGAATTTGCAATGAGCATCTCGCAATGCAGACTGCTGGCTCATGTGTATTTCTCAAGTTGGAAGCCCAGTGTGTATATATTATAAGCAAATATGACTACATCAGATACATATGTACATAAGGAGTATAAATAGAACAGTGTTTTGTAGCATTAACATACACAAATATATATATTTTTTATGATAATCTAATCACATTTGCATACATATCTAACAATTTAAGTCCATAGCTTCTCTTTACTTAGATCTTTTCACTCATATTTATTGTATGATAATATATTTAAAATGATTTAGGACCCATAGGCTTGAATAAACAAGTGTGACTTTAGTCTCTTTTTAACCAATTAAGGACCAGAAAGGATTTGCCCCCTTAATAATCAGACCATTTTTTTGTGATACGGCACTGTGTTGCTTTAACTGACAATTACGCGGTCGTGCGACATTGTACCCAAACTAATTTTTTTTCCCACAAATAGAGCTTTCTTTTGGTGGTATTTGATCACTTCTGCGGTTTTGATTTCTTGCGCTATAAACAAAAAAAGACCAACAATTTAAAAAAATATATATTTTTTACTTTTTGCTATAATAAATATACAAAAAAAAATAATGTCTTCATCAGTTTAGGCCAATATGTATTCTTTTACATATTTTTGGTAAAAAATATTGCAATAAGCGTATATTGATTGGTTTGCGTAAAAGTTATAGCGTCTACAAAATAGGGGATATACTGTATTTATGGCATTTTTATAATACTTTTTTTTTACTATTAATGGTGGTGATCAGTGATTTTTAGCGGGACTGTGTCATAGATCGGACACTTTTGACACTTTTTTGGGACCATTGACATTTATACAGCGATCAGAGCTAAAAATAGCCACTGATTACTGTATAAATGTCACTGGCAGGGAAGAGGTGAACACTAGGGGGTGATCAAAGGGTTAAATGTGTTCCCTGGGAGGTGTTTCTAACTGTGGGGGCAGTGTACTGACAGGGAGTAGAGAGAGATCGCTGTTCTTAAACACTAGGAACAGCAGATCTCTCTACTTCCCTGACAGAACAGGGATATGTCTGTTTACATTGACAGATCCCTGTTCTGGCTCACTGAGGAGTGATCGTGGGTCCCTGGCGGACATTGTGGCCGCCGGCCAACCGCATCGGCTTTGTCGTCACGCCGCCAGCACGCATGCGCCCCCTAGAGCTCTTAAAGCAGCTGAGGTACAGCTACGGCGATTCACGCAGCTGTGCCAACCTGCCAAAGTACAACTGCGGCGTCTGGTCGGCAAATGGTTAAATGTGTGCCTGTTGTTTGAACCATTAAACCTGTAAGGTGGTTGGTGAAATCTGGGTGAAAATTAATACAGAACTTATATTTAGGTAAATTGCGTTAACTTATGTTTTAGCACATTGCAAAGTTTACTAGTAATAGAGAAACGTATTCATTACTTTTATCTGTTGCCTTGAATTTCTATTGCAGTCTGATTGGTTGCTACAGATTATTTCCCGCTACAAATTGTTGTTGCATGTCTACTGTCTGTGGGATAAAACTGATAGTAACTGAACCAACAATAGAGAGGAAGAGTGGGAGAGATGGGCATCTGCATGTTTAATTTCTTTGGTGATTCTAACCAAGCCTAAGGATTCTGGACATTATTACAATTAGACATCTTGTGGTTGTTAGGAGGTGCAAAAATGTTCTTCCCTCAACCAGTAAGCTCCATTTGTTAGACGCACAGCACAGTGCAGTGTAACAATGGATGGTTGGCTAACAGTGCGGCCCTTTCCTGTCTCAGTCTAATTAATGACATACAGGACATTAGAGGAAACTAGTACAAAATTGAAAGTACATTTAAAAATATGTTATGTATTTTCTATTGTATGTAAAAAGATAAATGCTGTTATGTATAATCTGCAGCTGATGATAGCCAAGTTCATGTCCTTCGAATATTTTGCAGGAATATTTTGGGTAATATGTAAATTGCAAACTGTAAGTGTAATATGCTTTGTGGGATACTATAGGGAAGCTGGAGCACCAACTGAGATCTGTACACTTTAGATCGGTCTTTCTCAACCTGGGGTGCCACGAGGAGTCCTCAGGGGTGCCGCGGCAACAGCCCAATCTGAGCAGTTCTTTGTTAGCTCCTCTACACCAGGAGGGAGAAAAAAAAACTATTAACTCCTGTGTACAGAGGAGGGAGAGCGCTCAGCTCATACCTCCCCCGCTCCCTGCTTCTTGCTGTACTCTTACAAGCAAAACAGAAAGCTGAGCCGGCTGCCTGACCGCGTCCTACCAGCCAATGGTGTCATCGGTTGCTAAGAGCACAGAGGGAAGGGGTGGTATAGGCTGAGCTCATTGACTCTTCTGTACACAGAGTGTTACCAGTGCTGTAACTCCCTTCTGTAGCACAGGAGTTAACAGTTAACATAGGATTGCTCAGATCCGAATGTACAGGAAGGAGAGGAGCCTGGGGGAGCACAACTCACACCCCCTCCTGGCTCTCTCCTCTCTGCTGCTGTCAATTTATGCTTGAAAGAGGGGGGATTTGGAGGATGGTGTCCTAGGTGGGGGATTTGGGAGCAGGTGGTGGTGTTGTGCTAGGAAGGGGGATGCTGGGGAGGCTGTGCTGGGAAGGTGATTTGGGTAAGGGGGTTGTGATAGGAGGGGGATTTGAGGGGTTGTGCTAGGAAGGGGGATTTGGGGGGTCTTTTCTGGGAGGGTAATTTGGGTGGGGGAGTTGTGCTAAGAGGGAGGGATGTGTGGGTGCTAAGAGGGTGTGCTGGGGGGGGGGGATTGGGGAGGATTTTTGCAAAGAGATGGGGTTTTAGGGGGTGAGGGGGTTTACAACCTACAGGCCACTGAACTCTGCCTCACAGAGTGCATTTTAGGGCTTGTTCACACCAGGGACAGTGGGGTAACAGGTGCAAAATCACGCGTTTTCGCACAAAAATGCACTACCTTTTGCAGATGTGTGTAAGTGCCATTAATTATTAATGACACCCACTCGCATCTAAAAAATGCATGGTGCTGATGTACCATGTGTTTTTTTGTGTGTGATTTTAAAAATCATGCTGGCACCCTTTTGCATATTTCACGTGCACAGAGCAGCTCATTAAAAAAAATTATGATGTGTGGGAACGATTCTAAAGGGTGCCTTGAATGGAAAATCTTGAAAAAACACTTTTCTTGACTACAATGTTTTTGTATTCTTTGTATTAATATTCCGGAGTCCACAGTATTAAATGCTTAGAGAGCTTCACACCTTAGCAACTGGTAAGTAGTTAGTCACTGACTAAGGGTCCATTGTTGGCTTTAAAGAAGTAGTTGCCTCCTTTACTGGTTCAGGGAATAACCCTGATTGCAATGGACTTTATCTTATTTAATGGAAAACAGGAGCAATCAGTTGAATGTACTGCACTAAAGTGACCTGTTAGGCCCGGAATCCAGATTCCTGATGTTGGGCAGAGGCCTTTGATTATTCTTATTACAATAGCTGCCTCATTCCCAATGCCAACATTTATCCATAGAGACAAAAAATGAATCTCTTTCCTCAGGATCTGTACCCTCTAGAAGCACTTGACCTCCAGATAGATGTGGTCATAAAATTTCTTGATAACTTCTAATTTATTCAAAAAAATCTGATCTCCTGAGCATAAAAAGGCATATAATGATCCGCATAAGTATATTTTATCCATAATATCTCATTAAAATGGACTTGTCATTGTGGATTAGCATTTTCTGAGTTAACCATACTGTAAAGACTGCCTCTGTTTCTTGATAATCATTAGATCATTTGTATTTCTTAGAAGCTGCTGTGATAGAGTCCAGCTTTGCACAGTCAAGGAGCATGAGTAACGATGACAAGATTTCCTGTTTAATGTCATTTAATGCCTGAAGTTTCTGTAAAAGAATTTGTAGAAGGCCAGACGTATTTTATAAGAACTGTCACAAAAGTCGTATAGTATGTCCTACACGATGTCAAGCATATTTAAATATAAGAGAAAAAGTGCATGTTCATATCTTTTAGGAATGTGTCATACAACCGTCTACTTGTTCTTTGTATAGTTTTCTAATGATATTTTACAACCTTTTTTTATTTTATAAAAAGTATCTGGCAAAGATCATATTATGTAAAAATGTATTTAAATATTTTGTGTAATAGTGGAAACAATTAAAAGTTTTCAGCTGACACTAAAGAAATGTTATTATATAATAGTGGGCATACTAATTAGAAATTGATTAATATTTGACAGTTTGACAATAATAGTTGTATTATACAAAATATATAGTGACATAATGAAAGGCAAGGTGATTGAGGGACAGTGTGTTTCACCGTACATGCTTTCTTATGTGGGAAACTAAGGTGGAGGCCAGTTCGAGTTTTCCGGGCCACCTTGGCAGTGTGGGGTCCAAACTGGGTTTTGCTTCCCACTTGTGACCAGCAGCAGGTGGTATAAATAAGGAAGGACTGGAGCAATAGGTTGTCCTGACCTGGGACTCAGGAAGCCTCCTGAGAGAGCTGCATGAGGAAATCGCTTTGTTTGGCTAGTTTCACACAAGCTTTCTGATCAGGTCCGCCTGTCAGTTTTTCAAATTGGATGAAAATCAGATGGAAACAGACAGGCAGCTCATTTCCATCTGACAGCCCCATATGGAACTGTGGGGCTGTGTCCGTGTCCACTCTGGCAGAGTGGACATGGACCTGTTATCTGCCTACTCAGTGGGGGGATCCCCTGCTGGGCAGGCAGATACGGACTACAGACAAAGCCCACGTGAAACCAGCTCAAGAAAAGGGTTTGCAAAATGCTTGTTTTTTTTGGTGACTGGCAGAAGCCCTTCACCTGTCAAAGAGGCGAGGCATCTGTACTGTTTAGTTAGCGCCTGGATGGCAAAGATTTATTTTCCAGTTTGTTTTGTTAGTTTTATTAAAAAGGTTGCATGCAAAACAGACTACAAGTCAGATTTTTTAAAAAGAAGCAGCCGTTCAGACTACCTTTTTTCTAGGGAAGAAGTGCCCCACTTGAGCTAATCCCCACAATATATATATAATATTGCCTTTACACGCACTGGAACTTTAATGGCATCCCAGTCTTAGTCCGTAGGGTTCAATATTAAGTTGGCCCACACTTTGCAACTATAACAGTTACAACGCTTCTGGGAAGGCTGTCCACAAGGTTTAGAAGTGTGTCTATGGGAATGTTTAACCATTCTTCCCGAAGCGCATTTGTGAGGTTTAGGCACTTATGTTGGACGAGAAGGCCTGGCTCACAGTCTCTCCTCAAATTCATCCCAAAGGTGTTCTATCGGGTTGAGGTCAGGACTCAAACTCACTCATCCATGTCTTTATGGACCTTGCTTTGTGCAGTGGTCCAAATCATTTGGTGGAGGGGGATTATTGTGTGGGGTTGTTTTTCCGGGGTTAAGCTTGGCCCCTTAGTTCCACTGAAGGGAACTCTTAAGGCGTCGGCATACCAAGACATTTTGGACAATTTCATGCTTCCAACTTTGTGGGAACAGTTTGGGAATGACCCCTTCCTAGTCCAACATTAATGCACAATATATATATATATATATATATATATATATTGTGAGGGGGTTAGCTCGGCAGCGGGTGTGTGTGACCCCCGGGATGGGCTCCCCACACAAAACAGGCCCAGCAAACGGAGGTTGTGGTTTTCAAAATCAAAAAGGTGCGGTTTATTTTCTATTTACAGTGACAAAACACAGCAAAGCAAAAGAAACATAACCAAAATAAATCCTGGTCAAGTTGACCTCTGACTAAACATACAGGTTTCCTAACTAACAACTGGGATCAGCCTAGTGCTGTCCTAGTCCCTAAGTCCCTGGTTTTAAATGTCCAAGCAAATAGCCACACAGGCTTTGTCTCACCTCACAGGGGTTCACTCTCCCTAGACAGTCCACACAGGTCTGGTTCCAGGCATGAGCTAACATCTAATGAAGCTGGGAGTTCTTATAGAGGCCTAAATGAGCTGACAAGCTTCAGCTGGTCTCATCAACTCCCTGTCTGCACGACGCCCAGCCCTCTCCCTAGAGGTATGAGTCATCCATGAGCCCACTAGCCTTATACAACTCTCCACCTAGTTGTATAAGTCGGCGTAAAGCCTGAATCTGGGCGAAATATATCTACCCCCCTGGATGCAACCAGGTGACTTTACCTTCCTGCTGTCACATACCCCCCCCTCTTGTTTTAACCTCGGGGTTGGAACACCAGCAATCAGGCATTCATGTACTCGAGACAAAGCATCCACATTCCCCATTTGAACGCCAGGGCGATGCTTTACTGTGAAGTTGAATTCCTGGAGGGCCAGGAACCACCTATTCACTCTTCTATTTGTTTCCTTGTTTTGAGCCATCCACTTTAACGGAGCGTGATCCGTAACCATGTCAAAGTGCCTACCTAGCAGGTAGTACCGAAGGGAATCTAGAGCCCACTTCACCGCTAAACACTCCTTTTCAACGGTGGCGTAATTTACCTCATGGGACTTCAACTTCTTGCTGAGGTAAATGACTGGGTGCTCTTCCCCGTTCCAGACCTGGGACAATACTGCTCCTAACCCCACATCTGACGCATCACTTTGTACGACAAAGTCTTTAGAGAAGTCGGGTGAGTACAACACTGGCTGGCTACATAAGGCTTGTTTCAAGAATTGGAATGCTGCCTCAGCCTCGGGGGTCCATTTAATCATGACCGACCCTTTCCCCTTCGTCAGGTTGGTTAGGGGCACAGCCTTAGAAGCAAAGTGGGGAATGAATCGCCGATAATACCCAGCGATTCCCAGAAAGGCTCGTACCTGCTTCTTGCTGTTGGGACGTGGCCAACTCTGGATGGCCTCGACTTTGTTGAGTTGGGGTTTTATTACTCCCCTCCCAATGGTGTACCCAAGATATTTGGCCTCCTCCTGCCCAATGGTACACTTCTTGGGGTTAGCCGTAAACCCCGCTTCCCGAACAGAGTCCAGGACTGCTTGCACTTTTGGCAGATGTGAGGCCCAATCTGTGCTATGGACAATTACGTCATCCAGGTAAGCCGCAGCATACTTCCGATGGGGCCTCAGCATCTGGTCCATTTTCCGCTGGAATGTGGCCGGCGCATTCTGTAACCCGAACGGCATTCTTTTATATTGGAACGCCCCGTCTGGGGTTACAAATGCGGTTTTCTCTTTGGCCGACTTGGCCAGGGGGATTTGCCAATACCCTTTTGTGAGGTCAAGAGTCGTCATGTATCGGGCTGTTCCCAGCCGGTCGATCAACTCATCTATACGTGGCATGGGGTAGGTGTCAAATTTTGTAACTTTGTTCAACTGACGAAAATCGTTACAAAATCGCCAGCTCCCATCCGGTTTAGGCACCAACACGATGGGACTAGACCAATCACTTTGGGACTCCTCTATCACCCCTAAGTTCAGCATTTTCTGTACTTCCTCCCGTATTGCCTCCCGTCGAGCCTCTGGGATCCGATAGGGTTTTAACTTCACCCTTTCACCGGGCGGGGTAATGATGTCATGCTCTACCCCAGATGTTTGTCCCGGCAGCTCAGAGAATACCTCCTTGTTGCGAAGCACAAACTCCTTAACCTCCTGTTGTTGGGGTTGTGACAAGGTGGCTGCTATTCCAACCTCAGGAATCACGCAACCAGTTTGAGCTGGTGACCAAGTGTCTGCGACTAGGGACTCTCTATCCCTCCAGGCTTTCAACAGATTAACGTGATAGATCTGTTCGGGCTTTCGCCTTCCTGGTTGTCTGACCTTGTAATTCACTTCGCTCACTTTTTCCATTATCTCGTAGGGGCCTTGCCATTTGGCAAGGAATTTACTTTCAACCGTAGGGACAAGTACCAATATCCTATCCCCCGGGGAAAGGGTACGGGTCTTGGCTCCACGGTTGTACACTCTCTGCTGTGCCAACTGCGCTTGGGCCAAATGTTCCTTCACGATGGGCATTACCTGTGCAGTTCGATCTTGCATCAGGGCGACATGCTCAATCACACTCCTGTGGGGAGAACTCTCACTTTCCCAAGTTTCCTTGGCAATATCCAACAGCCCTCTTGGGTGTCTCCCATACAGTAACTCAAAGGGGGAGAATCCCGTAGAGGATTGGGGCACCTCCCTAATAGCAAACATCAAATAAGGAAGTAAACAGTCCCAATCCTTTCCATCTCTATCCACCACTTTCTTCAACATTTGTTTTAGGGTTTTGTTGAATCTTTCAACCAGCCCATCGGTTTGGGGGTGATACACAGACGTACGCAATTGCGTCACTTTGAACAATTTACACAGCTCTTTCATAACCCGGGACATAAAGGGTGTACCTTGGTCCGTAAGCAGTTCTTTACAAATACCCACCCGGCTAAAAACAAGAGATAGCTCTTTGGCTATGGTTTTGGCCGAGGTATTTCGGAGAGGGATCGCTTCTGGATAACGGGTGGCATAGTCCATTATAACTAATATGTACTGGTGCCCCCTAGCGGACTTGATTATAGGACCTACCAAATCCATGGCGATCCTCTCAAACGGGACCTCAATGATGGGTAGAGGGACCAGCGGGCTACGGAAATGTGGCATCGGGGCCAACCTCTGACACACAGGGCAGGAGGAACAATAATTTTCTACGTCCTTCATCACCCCCGGCCAATAGAATCTCTGTAATACCCTCTCTCGGGTTTTCTCTGTCCCCAGATGACCTCCAAGACTGTGCCCATGGGCCAACTCCAACACCAACTTCCTGTAAGGTTTGGGCACCACAAGCTGCTCAACGGTTTCTTCTGCCCTTTTTGCCACCCGATACAGTAGGTCCTTCTCTACGCTGAAGTATGGGTAAGTGCAGGTATTATCTGGGTTCACTAACTCGCCATCTATTTTCACTACGTTTTCCCGTGCCTTTATTAGGGCGGGGTCTTTCAACTGTTCTGTGGCAAAGTTTTCCCTGTGAACCTCAAGATCAGAAAACTCCACAGACGGTAGGTTTTCGTCTGAGGAGGTGGGCTCCTCTCCAGTTTCTTGAGTCTCCCCTGCCAATACTGATAAGGGAAATTCCGGAGAGTCCTCACCACTCTCAGGGGAGTTCTGGCTATCACATTCCTGGTACATAGGGGCACCAGTGAGGGGCTCAGGATCATCCCACAGTTCCCAGAACTTCGGAAAATCCCTTCCCACAATGGCGTCATGCGGTAACTGAGATACTAAGCCCACTGGATGAGAGAGGGTACCTTTGGGGGTCTCGAAACGCACTGTAGTCACTGGATACTCTCGGGTGTCCCCATGCACACAAATGACAGCTACCTTGCTATTCCCAGAGACCTCTGTTTTAACTAACTCAGCCTTTATCAGGGTCACAAGGCTACCTGAATCCAGCAATACCACAACATTTCTACCATTAACACACATTTTGCATAAATGTTTCTCAGTTCCTCGAATGGCAGTGCATGCGACTGTCGCACACAGCGACTGACGTCTGCCCGTCAGAAAGTCACACTGCATGGGTTCCTCCACAACCGGGCAATTGGCTGCAATATGTCCCGCTTGCCGGCAGCGGTAGCAAACGATCCTTCTTGCCGCCTCTTGAGCCGCTGATTTCCCAGGCTGTTCTCGCCAAACTTGGGGTAGAGCTCCCACCCTCTCACTCTCTCCACCCTCACCCCTTGGAATCCTCTTATCCGCCCCTGGGGATGGTCTGGTCTTAGGGTGGAAAGTCCGAGTGTCTCTGGAAGAGGCCGTCAGGTTCTCTGTAGCCAAGTATTTCTCCACACGATCCACAAGACCATCGGCCGTCTCTGGGTCTCCATGGCTTACCCACTTTTGGATGGCAGTAGGAAGAGCTCTCAAAAACCGATCCATTACAACACGTTCCACAATCTTTGGTGCGGACAAAGTCTCTGGCTGTAGCCACTTTCTGCTCAGGTGAATGAGATCATACATTTGAGACCTGGGGGGTTTTCCAAGCTGGAAAGTCCAGTTATGCACACGCTGAGCCCGGACAGCCTGGGTGACACCCAGCCTTGCCAAAATTTCAGCTTTTAGCATCACATAGTCTTTTGCTTGGTTAGGCTCTAGGTCATAGTAAGCTTTCTGCGATTCACCAGTTAACAGAGGAGCCACCAGTCCAGCCCACTGCTCCTCAGGCCACTTTTCTCTTTCAGCGGTCCTTTCAAATGTGGTCAAAAATACCTCTGGATCATCCTCTCCAGTCATTTTTGTCAATAAACGACTCACCCCAAAGGACGCGGTATTAGTGGGACGGCTTTCCTCACTGGTCTGCGGACGTTGCTGCATTACTGCTTCCATTTGTTGTAGTCTCTGCTCTTGCTTCTGTAACAGGTCTATGAAGCGGGCCTCAGATTGCTGCTGGGCTTGTTGCTGAGCTTCCAGACTCTGTTGGTGAGCTTGCTGCTGGGCTGCAAGGCTCTGTTGATGAGCTTGCTGCTGGGCTGCAAGGCTCCTTTGCAAACCTGCATTTGTCTGCTGTTGATTGGCATTTGCTAGAGCCAGCTGTTTCAGTATCTCCTCCATGCTGGCTTAAAAAAAAACTGCCTGCATTCTCCACCAACTGTGAGGGGGTTAGCTCGGCAGCGGGTGTGTGTGACCCCCGGGATGGGCTCCCCACACAAAACAGGCCCAGCAAACGGAGGTTGTGGTTTTCAAAATCAAAAAGGTGCGGTTTATTTTCTATTTACAGTGACAAAACACAGCAAAGCAAAAGAAACATAACCAAAATAAATCCTGGTCAAGTTGACCTCTGACTAAACATACAGGTTTCCTAACTAACAACTGGGATCAGCCTAGTGCTGTCCTAGTCCCTAAGTCCCTGGTTTTAAATGTCCAAGCAAATAGCCACACAGGCTTTGTCTCACCGCACAGGGGTTCACTCTCCCTAGACAGTCCACACAGGTCTGGTTCCAGGCATGAGCTAACATCTAATGAAGCTGGGAGTTCTTATAGAGGCCTAAATGAGCTGACAAGCTTCAGCTGGTCTCATCAACTCCCTGTCTGCACGACGCCCAGCCCTCTCCCTAGAGGTATGAGTCATCCATGAGCCCACTAGCCTTATACAACTCTCCACCTAGTTGTATAAGTCGGCGTAAAGCCTGAATCTGGGCGAAATATATCTACCCCCCTGGATGCAACCAGGTGACTTTACCTTCCTGCTGTCACAATATATATATATATATATATACACAGGTGCATCTCATAAAATTGGAATATCATCAAAAAGTTAATTTATTTCAGTAATTCTATTTGTAGCGGGGTCCCCTTTAAGACTCTTGGGACTACCTTGCCCAGAATCCCTTTTGGTATGTTTCCACCCCAGAGACTCATGGGAGGGGTTATAAAAGGAGGAGGGGAGGCTGGGCTCGGCCTCTTTGGGACACGAGACTTCAGTGACTGATCCTCCTGTGCGGATGTGCCGGAGTGCAAGGCCTGAAGCCTGAGGCCTTGCGCAGCACCAAAGAGCCTTCCACCCCACTGCGAGCCTGGGTGGCATCTGACTTCGCTTGTCTACAGCCTTGGTTGGATCGGGGACCCGATCGCTGGAGACACTGTGTGTGTCTGTGGACACAGTCGGTGGAAGTTCCCGGACTGGGATCGCGTCCGGAGGGGTGAGCAAGCGTATGCTCAGACCATATACTGTTGCTGTTAATGTGCCTATAGACTGCCGTGGCCCACAAGTTATTTCTGATACTCTCACTGGAGAACTTTATCAGAGTTGAACTCAGAGTTCATAGAAGTAAAGTGTTTATTTCATCATAACCTTCCCATTGGATTACAAATGTTATTCTGTTATGTGCACCACCTTTAAAGAATTGCCAGTGAAGAAACCATCATCCCCTATAGACTGAGTTGTAGATATCTGAGCCAGGCCTGGCCAGCTAGTTAGTTCATTTAGTTACTGCGTCACAGGACGCCTAGTTAACGGTCGTCCACGCGGCGCACCTTTATTGTTCATTTTACTGCATAGTATGTTTATTGCTGCAGGGCTCTGCAATTTATTACCTGTGACCTGTTACCACTGTTAACCTTTCTTACCAAAAGCTTAAAATAAATTTTATACCCCTTTCATTATTGTCTTGGTGTCTGGGTTTACTCATACAGTATAAGAAATATATATATATTGCTGCCAATACTAACTGTGCCAGTAGGGGGTCGAGTACATTGCCGGGGGTTGGCGGAGCTGTTTTCAGGGCCCAAATTAAATCTGCGGCCTTCTTAGTTGAAGGTATCGCTACATATTCAAAAAGTGAAACCCATATATTTTATATAAGCATTTCTTTATTTTCATTTTGATGATTATGGCTTACAGCTAGTGAAAACCCAAAATTCAGTATCTCAGACAATTAGAATATTACATAAGACCAATAAAAAAAAGGATTTTTAATACAAAAATTTTGGCTTACTGAAAAGTATGTCCATGTACAGTATAGTATGCACTCAATACTTGGTTGGGGCTCCTTTTGCATAAATTACTGCCTCAATGCGGCGTGGCATGGAAGGGATCAGCCTGTGGCACTGCTGAGCTGTTATGGAAGCCCAGGTTGATTTGATAGCGGCCTTCGGCTTGTCTGCATTGTTGGGTCTGGCGTCTCTCATCTCTATGGAATTCTTTGGATTCTCTATGGGGTTTAGGTCAGGCGAGTTTGTTGGCCAATCAAGCACAGTGATATCATGATCATTAAACCAGACATTAGTACTTTTGGCAGTGTGGGCCGATGCCAAGTCCTGCTGGAAAATGAAATCAGCATCTCCATAAGGCTGGTCAGCAGAGGGTTGCATGAGATCCAGTGTGAAGTTTCCACAGTCCGTGATGAATTGGGGAGCCATGTCATCTTTTGGTGTTGGCCACTGTGTGTTATCAAATCCAAAGTCAGTGCAGCCCTCTACCAGGAAATTCTAGAGCACTTCATGCTTCCCTCTGCTGACCAGCTTTATGGAAATGCTGATTTCATTTTCCAAAAGGACTTGGCAACCTGGGCTTCCATAACACCTCAGCAGTGCCACAAGCTGATCCCATCCATGCCACGCCGCATTGATGCAGTAATTAATGCAAAAGGAGCCCCGACCAAGTAATGAGTGCATACTATACTGTATATGGACATACTTTCCAGTAAGTCAACATTTCTGTATTAAAAATCCTCTTTTTTTTTTTTTTATTGGTCTTGCGTAATATTCTAATTTTTGGACATATTGAATATATGAGTTTCACTTTTTGAATTGAACTACTGAAATAAATTAACTTTTTTGCGGATATTGTAATTTTATGAGATGCACCTGTACTTGTATGAGAAAGTGTCCTGTTCTCTTGTATTGCTTCCTTTGTGTAAAATCACTGTAAGCCATAATCATCAAAATGAAAAGAAAGAAATTGCTTGAAATATATCACTTTGTGTGTAATGAATCTATATAAAATATATGAGTTTCCCTTTTTGAATAAAATTACTGAAATACATTAACTTTTTGATGATATTCAAATTTTATTAGATGCACCTGTGTATATATATATATGTGTGTGTATATATATATATATATATATATATATATATATATATATATATATATATCTCGTATATACTCGAGTATAAGCCGACCCGAATATAAGCCGAGGTACCTAATTTTACCACAAAAAACTGGGAAAACGTATTGACTAGGGTGTCCATCTGCATGCCTCACTGTGCCTCACTTTGCCTCACTGTACCCATGCCTCACTGTGTCCATGACTAGACTGACGTTTAACATGGGAGTCTATGGAAGGGTTGCCCGGCTTTGAAAAATCTGTGCTCCCCGGCCGTAGGTTCCCCAGACAAAAAACTTTGCACACTTATAGAGGAGAAATGGGGCTACATGTGTGACATGTTTCGGGTCCAGGGGACCAACGACCGGCCAATTCCGGGTCCCCAAAGTCACCAGAGAAATTACCGTTTAACATGGGAGTCTATGGAAGGGGTGCCCGGCTTTGAAAAATCGGTGCTCCCCGGCCGTAGGTCTCCTGGATAACAAACTTTGCACACTTGTAGAGGATGAGTGGGGCTACATGTTTGCCAAGACGGCCGGTACCGGGTCCACAAAGTCCGGGAGATCAGGCGCAAAAAGCTGACTCGAGTATAAGCCGAGGGGGGCATATTTAGCACAAAAAATGTGCTGAAAAACTCAGCTTATACTCGAGTATATACGATATATATATATATATATATATATATATATATATAGATAGATATAGATAGATATATATATATATATGTATATATATCTATATAGCTATCTATCTATAGATAGATATCTATATATATTGATTAATAATGAAATACAATTAGCAAAATCAAGCAGTGTTTTAGTGTGAATTGGCCAGCACACCTGTCTTGACTCAGTAAGCCCTAAAGCTTTAATATATTTCTCAACCGAGGTTTGCTTGGCTCAGGGTACTGTGTATGTGTGTGATAAATCAGATGAACGGTACATTATACTCGACACAGAGCTGTCCTACAGATTTTAATTTCTTTTTTTATTATTATTATTATTGAACAGCAAAGTAAGCCCATTCTTGTGAGGGTACGCTTATGTCCTAAAACATAAATTTTGGCATCCGACACTTATATATGCATTCATTACTATTAGTTCCCTATATATTGATTAAATGTAAAATATCCTGTATATGTAGAACTCAAACTAAAACGCTTTTTTGATTGGGGTAGGGAAGGATTAGAAACTTGGAGATTTTGTTGCCATCTGTGTTCCTGCTGAGGAAATTCCCCCTCACATCCTTTCCTGGTAACCACCCGGATGCATAAATAATTAGGCCCAGAGAAATTATGGTTGTGTTTTTCTTTCTTATGAGTTTAAAGCGGTTGTAAAGGCCGAAGGTTGTTTACTATGCATGAAGCAAAAAACCTTCAGTGTCCGGCTGATTCCTCACCCCTCCCCCCTAATACTTACCTAAGCCAGATCCAGCAATGTGCACTCCCAGTTTTCTCCCTGCTAATTGGATGAGATGCAGCAGCAGGTGCCATTGGCTCCCGCTGCTGTTAATCACAGCTAGTGAGGCGGGAGCAGGGGGTGGGGCTGAGCCACTCATTCTGCAGTAGCGGCTGGTGGTATATTTTTTTGGGGGGGTGGCGAACAATGCACCCCCAGCCACCCCCCATGAATCTCCTCCTTCCTCCTAGGTGGCCAATAGGATTGCTTCTCCTCTCGGCCAATCGGGTGACCGGCTTCCTGATTGGCCGGAAAGAGAATCAAGAAGACAATAGCGAATATTCATTCACTATTGTCACACCACTGGGTGGGCTCAGGGCGCAGCGTTCTGGCTCTAAAAATGTGCTTTAAAAGAAAAAAAAAACATTGGAGTCAATGCGTCCAACACCCTGCATGTAGATTAGGGCGCCGGATGCATGGATAGGGGGCGGCGCCCATGCACCCCGCATTACGGGCCGCCACTGTCTCTCTGCGTCTTATTGATGCAGAGAGATGGCTTGGGATCAAGCACGCACGAATGCCCACATTGCAAGTGGCTTGCTATGGGGACATTCGGCAAGGGGCAGGGACCCAGAGTAAGCAGCTTGCTATGAGGGCACTTGGCAAGGGGGAGGGACCCAGAGCAAGTGGCTTGCTATGGAGGCACTAAGCAAGGGGGAGGGACCCAGATCGCCTACAGGGGACTTGAGAAGAGGACGATCGGGACTGCTTTGTGCGGGTTTTGCATAGAGCATCTAAATATGACATGTATGTTTTTATTTTTTTTCCTTCTTTTACAATCACTTTAAAGCTGAACTGTAGACAAGTATAAAAAGCACAATGAATACAGCTCTTTATTTAATTTTATTTATATACTGTATTTAATATATATGTAATTTTGTTATTGCAAGCAAAGTAAGTACCTGAATCTCACTTTCTATCAGCATCTTGCTGTCTATGTCTTGAGTTGTCTATGTCTTGCAGTCTTGCGTTTGGACAAGGAGTGGGAAAAGCAGCACTATGAGCTGATCATTTGAGCTGGAGTTCGAAGAGCACACTGATAGGAAAGGAAGGCAGAGTGACAGAGATATGAGCTCATTGGTCTGCTGCTTCTCCTTTCACTGTCTAGTCACGGGGTGGGGAGAGGAGGGGACCTGTAAATGTTAATGAACTGCAGCAGAAAATAAATCAGGTCTCTTCACCTACCAGACAGGACTATACTGTGTTGCAAGTCTGTGTAAATCTCAGAACTGGAGGGACAGGAATACAAATCCTTTGATAGATAAAACAATTTCCTTATATGTGCTTTATCTGGATATTTAGTTATTTTCCTGGACTTCAGCTCATTCATTAAATATAGACATATTTATGTAGCAAGGTATTATTATAGACCGTATCTTAACAGGCTGAAATTGATGCCTAAAGAGGAACTTGGCTCCCTTTGGTGCTCGTTTTGTGTTATAGTTTGGAAGTTGTTTGGTTCTGTGATATAAGAACAAAGCATGGTGGGCATTGTAGTGCGGGAGACAGAGACTCTATTGCCGTGGGTTGGATTGAAATTACAATACCCACAAATCCCACTGGGCTACCAAAATGCAGTGTGTCACGCACAGCCTGCTGGGATAACTGATTTAAGGCAGAGGCGGGGCCTTAGCCTGCTCTCTCGGGATGCCATCTTCAACAGGCAAGAGGCCTGCTGTGTGCGCGCCTAGGCCGAAGCCTGGGCCTAAAGTACTGAGGGAAAGGATCGCCTGACGGGAGATCCTTGTGGGCAGCCTTGCTGATCGAGCCAGAGAGGGACTGGTCTACACTTCACAGCATCCGGAGTCACCTATCCACAGGAACCTTGTGAACGGCTGCGCGGAGGACCAGGAGCCTCGTGTTACAGAAAGACTGAGAGCTTGCAGAGGTTCCAGGCGGAGTGTACCTGTCACGCCGTGTCTGGGATTTGATCCCAGGGCCTGGTGTTCATAGACTGTTTTCCTATGTCCTGAACCACCAGTGAACTGGTTTTATGTTAGCATCGTAGTTATGTTCTTTTTCACTAGTGGGGATGTTTGCTCCACCCTGGGACCAGCTGTCAGCAGTCTTCTCATTAGTGTCCCTATATATTCCCACTTCCCCTTCCTGTCTGTGCCTTAGGATAGGTTCCTGTTTATGGATGCTCTTGTTTTTTGGTTACCTACTTGGCTCGTCTTGACTACGATTCCTGGATTATCCCTTGAACCTGGTTAACCTTGCTGCCGACCCTCCCTGGCTTGTTCTGACTACGTTACCTGGATTGTCCTTTTCCCTCCTGGGATCCTGTCTTCTGCCTACTAACCGTGAGTTGTTGCTGGGGGTTGTGGTTAGGCTATCTGCACCTTCCTTTGTGGTTCCTTATTTCCTGTCTGTGGGAGATCTCAGCCGTCCCTCCACCTGACACCGGGATAACAAGACTACCGGTCAGGAAAGCGGAGGGACGGTTGTAGTTTCCTGGCAGACCTGACATTATCCTAAGGCCAGATGGACCTCAGCGAGCTGGTGCAGGCAGTCTCTCTACAGGGTCAGATGTTGGGTGAGCAGGCTAATCATGTACAGTCATTGGAGGAGAAATTGGGTGCCATCGCTACTCTGTTATCTACTTTGGCCTCGGCACATGGTACTAGTCCTGCTACACCAAAAAATCTTGAGTCTGGGGTTGGGGAACCTGTAGTTGTGTCTAAATCTGTTTGCTCTCCCGCTCCAAAGATACCTCTCCCCGATAAGTATGATGGGAACCCCTTGGATTGCAGGGGATTTCTCAACCATTGCCGGTTGCATTTTAAAAATCAACCTTCTGTGTTTACCTCTACCCAAGCCAAGGTGACATTTATTATTTCCTTGCTTAAGGGTAGAGCTCTGTCCTGGGTGTCGCCTCTTCTTGAGAAAGATTCTCCTGTACTTACTGATTACCCCACGTTTATGCAAACCGTTGAGAGAATATTTGCCGTTCCTGACAGAGTAAGGGCAGCTGAGGCCAGTATTCTTGACTTACACCAGGGTAAACGCACAGTAGCATCTTATGCAATAGAATTCCGCACACTTGCGGCAGATACTTCCTGGGATAATTGCGCCCTTAAGGCCGCCTTCCGCAGAGGTCTAGCGGAACGCATTAAGGACGAATTAACTTACCGTGAGATCCCAGTGGCATTGGAGGATTTCATCAATTTGTGTATCCTCGTGGATACTCGCTTCTCTGAACGCCAGTCTGAGAGGGAGCGTCAGAGACAATTTTTTCCTCCAACCGCCGGGTTTGAGGAAGAACCCATGGATGTAGGGGATGTGCGTTTGTCTGATGATGAACGTACCAAACGCAGAACTCTAGGCCTCTGTCTATTTTGTGGTAAGCCGGGTCACTTCCTGCATTCTTGTCCGATGCGACTGAAAAAACTCCCGGGCTTAATGGGAGATCAAGGAGCCCCGTTAGGCCACACTGTTTTGAAACCTCCTCTAGAGAGATTAGTAGTACCCGTATTATTATCTTGGAACAATAAGAGCTACTCCACCGTTGCCTTTGTTGATTCCAGTGCAGGTGGGGTATTTCTCGATGCAACGCTGGTTAAGAGTCTTCAGATTCCGACGGTTCCGAAAGATCCACCTCTGTGTGTAACTACTCTTGGCGGAGAACCTCTTGGTGATGGACTTATCTCTCTAGAGACCAAGCCCCTTTCCGTTCTAGTGGGGGCTCTGCATTCTGAAGAGCTATCATTTAATGTCATTCCGTCTCCTAAGTATCCTGTAATTCTTGGGTTCCCTTGGTTATGTAAACATAACCCATCTATTGACTGGTCCTCTGGTCAAATTTCTGCCTGGAGCACCTTTTGTCATGTTCACTGTATCCAAAAGTTTATACGTAATAAAGTGTCCATTCTTGGGGTCTCTACTGTCCCTGAACTACCGGAGGCTTATGCCGGGTTTGCTGACGTATTTTCTGAAAAAGAAGCAGAGGGCCTCCCTCCACACCGCCCGTATGACTGTGCTATTGACTTGCTTCCCGGTTCTCCTCGTCCTAAGGGGAGAACCTATCCTCTTAACCTTGCGGAAACCAAGGCTATGGAGGAATACATTGAAGACAGTCTAAAAAAGGGTTTCATCCGGCCTTCCTCCTCTCCTGTGGGAGCAGGCTTCTTTTTCGTGGAGAAAAAAGATGGAGGACTTAGACCCTGCGTTGACTACAGATCTCTCAACCGTATTACTGTAAAAAATCGGTATCCGTTGCCCTTAATTACTGAGCTGTTTGACCGTGTCCAGGGGTCAAAGATCTTTACCAAATTGGATCTTCGGTCTGCATATAACCTCATTAGAGTTAAAGCAGGAGATGAATGGAAGACAGCTTTTAATACCAGAAGGGGGCATTATGAGTGTCTTGTGATGCCTTTTGGGCTTTGCAATGCTCCCGCGGTATTTCAAGAGTTTGTGAATGATATTTTCAGGGATCTACTTGACTCTTTTGTTGTTGTCTATTTAGATGATATACTCATTCACTCTAAAGACTTAAAGCTTCACCGTGGCCATGTTTGCACTGTTCTCCAACGTTTAAGAGATCATAAGCTGTACGCCAAACCTTCCAAGTGCTCTTTTGAACAATCGGAAATACCTTTCTTAGGTTATATAATTTCATCTAATGGATTCCAGATGGACTCCAAGAAACTCGATGCTATCTTACAATGGCCTAGACCTTCTACCTTAAAGGAAATACAGCGTTTTATTGGATTTTGTAACTACTACCGCAAATTCATCAAGAATTTCTCCAAAATTTTGGCTCCCATCACCGTCCTCACAAAAAAAGGGACCAAATGCTCTCAGTGGCCTCCTGAAGCTCTGGAGGCTTTCGACCTTCTAAAATCTGCTTTTTGCTCTGCTCCTGTTCTTCGCCATCCTCAGCCTTCAGCTCAATATTTCTTGGAAGTTGATGCCTCCGAAGTAGGGGCCAGAGCAGTATTATCCCAACGAGAACCCACTTCTAACAAGTTGCATCCGGTTGCCTTTTTCTCCAAGAAGTTCTCTGCTGCAGAACAAAAATATGACATAGGGAATAGAGAACTTTTAGCTATAAAATTAGCATTTTCCGAATGGAGACATCTTTTAGAAGGTACGGAACTTCCTGTTGTGGTTCAAACTGACCATAAGAACCTAATCTACTTAGAGAAGGCCCAAAGACTGAATCCCAGACAAGCCCGCTGGGCGTTATTCTTCACCCGATTCAACTTTGTAGTGACGTACATTCCTGGCACCAAGAACACCAAGGCCGATGCCCTGTCTCTGCAATTCCCTTGTGAGAATCTGCAAATACTTCCTGATCATATTGTTCCTCCGGAACGAATTATTGCACAACTGGATACTGCTTTACAAAGGAACTTGTTGGCCGCACAGTCTCGGGCACCTTCTAATCTCTCAGTTCCACCCAATACCTTGTTTGTTCCCCTAGAATTACGAAAAGAAGTGTTACAGTGGGCCCATGGCCAGATGGTATCCGGACACCCTGGTATCAACCAAACCTTCCTACGTTTGAAGTCCCTGGTTTGGTGGCCTACTCTAAAAAAGGATGTTATAGCCTTTGTTAGAGCCTGTTCGGTTTGTGCTGCCATCAAAATGCATCGTTCTGTTCCACAAGGTCTACTTCAACCGTTACCTGTTCCTCGTGCTCCCTGGACTCATATCAGCATGGATTTTATCGTGGACTTGCCCACCTCCAGTGGAAATACCGTAATTTGGGTGATAGTGGACCGATTTTCAAAGTTGGCCCACTTCATTCCCATGCCCGCACTACCTTCTGCCCCAAGCCTGGCTTTATCCTTTATTGAGAATGTCATCCGCTTACACGGCATCCCTGTTGATATTGTTAGCGATAGAGGCCCTCAATTCATATCCTCGTTCTGGAGGGCCATTTGCAAACATCTGGGGATCAAGAATTCCCTGTCCTCTGGATACCATCCTCAATCTAATGGCCAGACAGAGAGGGTCAATCAAGATTTGGAGATCTACCTACGAGCTTATATCAATGCTGAACATGACAACTGGAGCGAGATGTTACCTCTAGCAGAACTAGCACACAATTCGCAGTGGCACTCTTCCCTTAGATGTTCCCCTTTCCAAGCTGCCTTTGGGTATCAACCCAGGGTTCTCCCCTTCCAGTCTTCCTTGGTGGAGGTACCTGCGGCAGCCAACATGGTATCAAGATTGACTACGCACTGGAGAAACATAAGAAAGGTTCTGCTTCAGTCTGTACATAGATACAAGGGGTATGCAGATCGTCACAGAAAACCTGCACCCCGCTATCGTCTTAATCAGCTGGTTTGGTTGTCCACCAAGAACATGAAACTGCGACAACCTTCCTCCAAGTTAGGTCCTAGATTTATAGGACCTTTTCGCATTCTCTGTCAGGTCAACCCTGTGGCTTATAAACTACGCTTGCCCCTTCATCTTCGTATTCCCAATACATTTCATGTATCTTTGCTTAAGCCCTTTGTCAAGAATAGATTCTCTCTCCCCTCTATACGTCCCTCTCCAGTCTCTGTGGATGACCATCAAGAGTATGAAGTTAGCAAAATTCTGGATTCCCGACATAGGGGTAGACAATTACAATATCTGGTGGACTGGAAGGGCTACTCCATTGCAGAGAGGACTTGGGTGCCTGCTCGTGATGTTCATGCCCCACAGCTGGTCAAGTCCTTCCACGACAGGCACCCATCCAAACCCAAATAGGTTTGGGGGCATCTTTGTGTGGGGGGTACTGTCACGCCGTGTCTGGGATTTGATCCCAGGGCCTGGTGTTCATAGACTGTTTTCCTATGTCCTGAACCACCAGTGAACTGGTTTTATGTTAGCATCGTAGTTATGTTCTTTTTCACTAGTGGGGATGTTTGCTCCACCCTGGGACCAGCTGTCAGCAGTCTTCTCATTAGTGTCCCTATATATTCCCACTTCCCCTTCCTGTCCGTGCCTTAGGATAGGTTCCTGTTTATGGATGCTCTTGCTTTTTGGTTACCTACTTGGCTCGTCTTGACTACGATTCCTGGATTATCCCTTGAACCTGGTTAACCTTGCTGCCGACCCTCCCTGGCTTGTTCTGACTACATTACCTGGATTGTCCTTTTCCCTCCTGGGATCCTGTCTTCTGCCTACTAACCGTGAGTTGTTGCTGGGGGTTTTGGTTAGGCTATCTGCACCTTCCTTTGTGGTTCCTTATTTCCTGTCTGTGGGAGATCTCAGCTGTCCCTCCACCTGACACCGGGATAACAAGACTACCGGTCAGGAAAGCGGAGGGACGGTTGTAGTTTCCTGGCAGACCTGACAGTACCGGCAAGGCGAGGCCTCATTTGGTGATAAGGCACTTGCCTATCAACATAGTTAACTGAGACCCTAAGAAGGTGGTTTCCATAGTTCCACGTATACTTTCTGGCATTTGTAGCACCGCAAGTAGGGACACGTTACACCTGAAAGTGATACAGAAGCTGGGGAGAACTAGTGTTTGCTCTGACTATACACTATATGCATCAAGTGATTGTTGTTCCTTTTCACCCTGTTGTCTGGATTACAAATAGATAAGTGCACCAACGAAGCTAGCAGAAGACTAACTGACAAGTAAAGGAACAGTCATCCGTTTATTTTAACCTTGGGAGTTCTACAACGGGACACTCACCAGTTGAACTGTCCACTAGAGGGAACCATATAGCTTATGATCTTATATGTTCTGTATAACTGTTTTATAGCTTGATTATTTCGCTGTTTGGGTGAGTTGTCTGGGACTTGGTGGAGAGGTGTCCCAGTGCTGGTGTCATTGCATTGAGAGATTCCTCCAACACACACCCACTCAGGTCTGACCCTAGGGCATCTTATTTGTGTCTGGGAGCAGAGACCTTCTGTACCAGTGGTGTCACATTGACTTTTACAGGGAGCTGTGTGTGTAGTCAATTTGTCTGTGTAACCATTGTTTTATTTTTTTGCCGAGTAAACACCTTACCACTGGTTAAGCTACATCTTGTGTGGGACTCTGTCTATTGCAGCTGTGGGGCAGGTGGCCAGCATCAAGGTAACAATAAAAAAATATATATATATATATATATATATATATATATTTCAATATCTGTGTGGTATTATTGTGGTTCCCTATTGCCATTGGGTTATACAATGATATATTTGCCCAGTTGTGCCCAGGGGGGGGGGTCGAGCCAAACTTAAGGGGTTGAAAGGCAGAGTGCAGACCCAAAAATATAACCAGCAGCTCCTACGGGGGTAGTGCTACATTTAAAAAAAATATATTAATGATATAAGCTCTAACCGTTTATATCCTTCAAGCATATTGTTATCTTACCACATGGTGTTAAACTTCCCCTTCCCATTTCAGGGTCCATAAAAAATCAGGGCAGAGTTGATATTGTAAGGACAATGGGAAGATATTGTATTATAGCACGCTACTAAAGAACAGAACAAAAAAAGTATATTTTACCCTTATTATAGAAGCTCATAAATTGCCATGATACATGATATTCCACTGTTAAATAAATTAAATATGCTTGGTTAGAACAAATTTGTCTTCTAATAATTTAATGTTTCATACAGAACAAATCTGAAACCTTGTCAGAGAAATTTCATATACATGAGAGAGATTTTAAATGCACAGGCTTCTTCCGTGATAGGCAATTAATTTTCTGCCAGCTTCTAGGTCATTATTAATCTGGAAGGGCAGAATGTTAATAAGAAATGCTCCTGTATAAAGGCAGGACATAGAAGCCATATTTAGACACAGTCTAATCATATAGTATGCTTATGAACAGTGTGTGACTGCAGATTGAGATGTTGGATTGCTGCAGTTTATACACATCAGGTACTATGGAGAAGACTGGAGGAAGCAACATTTCCCAGCAGCATCCCTGGAGTTAAAAGTATGGTCAAAAATATAGTATGACTATTCAAGATCTACAGCCCCACATTTGTTTAAATTGAAAGTATTAACACTTATACCTGGAGTGTATTTAATGCTTTCTCCTAAAGGGCCAGGCCTCCAAAAATTGATTAATTCAATGTGGCTGTTCAGTCCCCCCCCCAGCAAAAATACTTGAGATTAGGGATGAGCTCGGTGTTCGAGTCGAACATACGTTCGACTCGAACATCGGCTGTTCGATCGTTCGACGAAGATCGAACGATTTGGGCCGTTCGCGCCTAATTCGAGTGACGCGAACGGCCCACAATGCACTACGCCATCGCAGTGTCATCCAGGCGCTGTGATTGGCCAAGCATGCACTGTGACCCCGCATGCTTGGCCAATCACAGCGCCGGCAGCGAGGAGAGCAATGATTGGCCACAGGCAGGATGCCTGTGGCCAATTATTGCTGAGGGTGTTTAGTACACGCCCCACACTATAAAAGGCCGCCAGCACGGCGGCCTAGTGTAGTGTGTTCCGGAGCAGGGAAAGAGAAGCATAGGCAGGGACAGTGACATTTTTTTTTTCTTGCTTAACCTGGATTCCTTTAGTTTAGGGAAAGAGAAGGATAGGTAGGGAGAGTGTCAGTGTGTTTTACTGTGCTAATCCTTGTTTCTAGGGACAGGGAAGGACAGTGAGGGAAATTCTCCTTGTGCTATAGTGTGCTAAAGCATTGATCATCAACCATCTTTAAAAAAACATTTTTTCTAGGGACAGAAAACTATAGGTAGGGAGAGTGTCAGTGTGTTTCACTGTGCTAATCCTTGTTTCTAGGGACAGGGAAGGACAGTGAGGGAAATTCTCCTTGTGCTATACTGTGCTAAAGCATTGATCATCAACCATCTTTGAAATCCTTGTTTTTTGGACAGTCAGGGAAATTGTCGTTGTGCTATTCTGTGCGAAAGCAATCATTCTCAACCATATTTAGAAAGTAAAGGGACAGAGAAGGACACCTGAAGGTAGCCCTTATTGCTTTTTTCCCATCTCCCTGCAGGGCATCTATTAGAATGTCTGGAAGGCAAACAAGGAGCGGCAGACAGTCAGGAGGCAATAAAAGAGGGCAAGCAGGCTCTGTGTCTGGGGGCAACAGTGCTGGTCGTGGACGCGGTGCATTGTCATCAGCACATGGCCATGGGACACGCTTATCCTTCTTTTCGGCAGCTGGACATGTTGAGCCACATCATGCCGAAGACTTGGTAGAGTGGATGACCAAGCCCTCCTCCTCCTCCTCTCTCACCCAGGCTCAGGGTACTGGCAAAGCAGCTGCCAAAGCGTCCTCTTCCCTGGTATCAATGTCAGACTCATCATCAGTCACTCCTTCCCTAGACCCACCATGTCCTCCTCCTGAGGAGTCCCCCGAACTGTTTGAGCACAGTGTTGGGTACATGCTCCAGGAGGATGCCCAGCGTTTCGAAGGGTCTGATGATGAAACCCAGCTACAGGAAGGCAGTAGCGTGAGAGCAGACAGAGGGGATGCTCAAGAACGACACCAATCTGGCAGTCATTTTCCAGCAGCTGCAGCATACTGCCAGATTGGCTCCAGTGATGAGGAGGGAGGGGATGATGAGGTCACTGACTCCACGTGGGTGCCTAATAGGAGAGAGGAGGAGGAGGAGGATGAGGAGGAGGCACATCTCCAACGAGGCAGGATGCCCTTTGGTGGCCAGCGTAAGGGCAGTACACCGACGGAATCACACCGCAGAGCTCCGCCTGTGCAGGGCGCTGCCTCTGCCCGTCATTCAAAAAGTTCTTTGGTGTGGGCCTTTTTTGAGGCTAGTGCATCAGATCGCACAGCTGCTGTTTGCAACATATGTCTCAAGCGTATATCGCGTGGCCAAAACATCAGCCGCTTGGGTACCACATGCCTGACCAGACATATGTTGACCTGCCATGCAGCTCGTTGGCAAGCCTACCTCAAAGACCCACACCAAAGAACATAGCGGACCTCTCCTTGCACCGCATCAGCTGGGATCTCCAACCCCACTATAACTTCAGTCCTCTCTGAAACATGCACTGAGAGGAATGAAGGTGTAGAATTAGGTGTGTCACAGCCAAGTACTTGCGGCCACTCTGCTAGCAGTACACCGACGTCCGATTCTAGCAGGCAAATTTCCCTGCCCCAGCTGCTGGACCGTCGAAAGAAGTTCACTCCCAGCCATCCACATGCCCAGCGGTTGAATGCTAGCTTGGCTAAATTGCTAGCGCTTCAACTGCTGCCTTTTCAGTTGGTAGACTCGGCACCCTTCCGTGAGTTTGTGCAATGTGCGGTTCCTCAGTGGCAGGTCCCCAAACGCCACTTTTTCTCACGGAAGGCTATTCCGGCTCTCTACCGGCATGTGGAAGGCAATGTCTTGGCCTCGCTGGACAGGGAGGTCAGCGGTAAGGTGCATATTACCGCTGACTCATGGTCCAGCAGGCATGGACAGGGACGTTACCTTTCTTTCACGGCCCATTGGGTCACTCTTTTGGCAGCTGGGAAGGATGCAGGACAAGGTGCAGTAGTGTTGGAGGTTGTTCCACCGCCACGCCTCCAAAATGCTACTACTGGTTGTGACACACCTCTCTCCTCCACCCCCTCCTCTTCTTCTTCCTCCATGGCCTCTTCCTGTGCTTTGTCCTCTGAACCAGCGGTGCTCCGTAGCCGTTCAAGGGGCTACGCAAGTACGCAGGCAAAAAGATGCCATGCCGTGCTTGCGCTGGTGTGTTTGGGGGACAGAAGCCACACTGGGGCAGAGGTCCTGTCTGCTCTGCAGGGCCAGGCCGAGAGGTGGTTGACGCCACACCAGCTTAAGCCAGGAATGGTGGTTTGCGACAATGGCACCAACCTCCTCTCCGCCCTCCGACAGGGACAACTGACCCATGTGCCCTGTGTGGCTCACGTCCTTAACCTGGTGGTGCAGCGGTTCTTGGGCAGGTACCCGGACTTACAGGATGTCCTGAGGCAGGCCAGGAAAGTCTGTGTGCATTTCCGCAGATCTTATAATGCCAGTGCTCGCCTGGCTGAGCTGCAAAAGGAGTTGAACCTGCCCAAGAACCGCCTTATATGTGACATGCCCACCAGGTGGAACTCAACGTTGGCCATGCTGCAGCGGCTGCACACGCAGCAGAGGGCCATCAATGAGTACCTGTGCGACTACGGCACCAGGACAGGGTCAGGGGAGCTTGGTTTTTTTTCTCCACGCCAGTGGGGCATGATCAGGGATGCATGCACTGTCCTGGCACCATTTGAGGAGGCCACGAGGATGGTGAGCAGTGACAGTGCATGCATCAGTGACACTGTACCTCTTGTCCACCTGTTGGAGCACACGCTGCGTGGAATAATGGACAGGGCACTTGAGGCAGAACAGAGGCAGGAAGAGGAGGACTTCCTTGCCTCTCAAGGCCCCCTTTACCCAGACAGTGTTCCTTCTGTCCCACCCATCGCACAGGAAGAGGAGGAGGAGGAGGAGGAGGAGGATTGTGTCAGCATGGAGGTGGAGGCTGGCACTCAGCATCAGCAGCAGTCTTTTAGGGATGATTTACAGTCCCAAGAAACCAGTGGACTTGTACGTGGCTGGGAGGAGGTGGCTGCGGATCATGTCGTCCTTAGTGACCCAGAGGACTCCGGACCGAATGCCTCAGCAAACCTACGCTGCATGGCCTCCCTGATCCTGCAAAGTCTGCGGAAGGATCCTCGTATTCTTCGGATCAAGGAGAGGGACCATTACTGGCTGGCCACTCTCCTTGATCCACGGTACAAGGGTAAGGTTGCGGACCTTATGTTACCGTCGCAGAGGGAGCAGAGGATGAGACAACTCCGGGAGGCCTTGCAGAAAGGTCTGTGCAACGCGTTCCCAGAGACTGGGAGGTTATAAACTCCTGGTCCTGGACAACGAGTTGCTGAGGCTTCGGCCAGTCAAAGAAGGAGCGGTGGGGAAGGTGGCCGTCTGACCGATGCGTTCAGACAATTCTTTAGTCCGCAGCCCCAAAGTATGATCGGTTCCAGCAACCATCGCCAGCGTCTGATAAACATGGTGCAGGAATATCTAGGGGCAAGGTCAGACTTGGACACCTTCCCCACCGAAAATCCTCTGGCTTACTGGGTCTTGAGGATGGATCACTGGCCAGAGCTTGCACAGTATGCAATTGAGCTACTGGCCTGTCCTGCATCCAGCGTTCTTTCGGAACGCACATTCAGTGCTGCTGGAGGATTTGTCACGGATCACAGGGTGCGCCTGTCCACCGACTCGGTTGATCGACTGACTTTCATCAAGATGAACCAGTCTTGGATCACCACCAGCTACCACACACCTGATGCTGATATAACAGACTAATTGATTTTAACATGTCACATCCCTTCAAGACTGATGCTGATGCTGAGTGCCTGTGCTGTTATGTTGACTGGCTATCCTCCTCCTCCGAGTCCTCAATGATACGATTGATGATGATAGCTTGGAAGATCATTTTTGTTTATGGGTGCCGCCACCAGTGGCTAAGGCCCAATTTTTCAGCCCCTGTTTAACAGGGGAGTGTAATTACAATTTTTGAAGCAATACTTTGCAACAGGGCTCATTGCTGTGCTCCAAGTACAGTATCTGTGAGGGGTTGGAGTGTTGTGCCACCAGTGCCTAAGGCCCAATTTTTCAGCCCCTGTTCAAAAGGGGCATGTAATTACAATTCTTGATCTAATAATTCACAGCAGGGCCCATTCCTGCACCCACCAAGAGTAACTCTGAGGGCTTACAGTGTTGTGGCAACACCCACCACCACCACCACGAAAGGCCCAATTTTTCAGCCCCTGTTCAACAGGGGCATGCAATTACAATTCTTGATCTAATAATTCACAGCAGGGCCCATTGCTGCACCCACCAAGAGTAACTGTCAGGGCTTACAGTGTTGTGGCACCAGCACCACCATCAAAGGCCCAATTTTTACTACCACTGTTCAACAATTATATGTAATAACAATTCCTGATCAGGGATGAGCCGAACACCCCCCTGTTCGGTTCGCACCAGAACCTGCGAACAGACAAAATGTTCGTGTAAACTTTAGAACCCTATTAAATACAATGGACTCGAACGTTCGAAATCTAAAGTGTTAATTATAAAGGCTAATATGCAAGTTATTGTCCTAAAAAGTGTTTGGGGACCCGGGTCCTGCCCCAGGGGACATGTATCAATGCAAAAAGAAGTTTTAAAAACGGCCGTTTTTTCGGGAGCAGTGATTTTAATAATGCTTAAAATGAAAAAATAAAAGTGAAATATTCCTTTAAATTTCGTACCTGGGGGGTGTGTATGATATGCATGTGAAGTGGCGCATGTTTCCCGTGCTTAGAACTGTCCCTGCAAAAAAATTTTGAAAGAAAAAAATGCATTTAAAACTGACTCGCGGCTATTAATGAATTGTCGGCTCCCGGCAATACATACAAAAGTCATTGATAAAAAAAAAAAAAAAAGCGTGGGTGTTCCCCAGAATTCAATTACCAGGCCCTTCAGGTCTGGAATGGATATTAAGGGGAACCCCGCCGCAAATTTAAAAAAAAATTGACGTGGGGTTCCCCCAAATATCCATTCCAGGCCCTTCAGATCTGGCATGGATTTTAAGGGGAACTCCACCCCAAATTTAAAAAAAAAATGGCGTGGAGTCCCCCTAAAAATCCATACCAGACCCCTTATCCGAGCACGCAACCTGGCCGGCCGCAGGGGAAAAGGGGGGGACGAGAGAGCGGCCCCCCCTCCCTCCTGAACCGTACCAAGCCACATGCCCTCAACATGGGGAGGATGTCCCCATGTTGATGGGGACAAGGGCCTCATCCCCACAACCCTTGCCCGGTGGTTGTGGGGGTCTGCGGGCGGGGGGCTTATCGGAATCTGGAAGACCCCTTTAACAAAGAGGACCCCCAGATCCCGGCCCCCCCCTATGTGAATTGGTAAGGGGTACATTGTACCCCTACCATTTCACAAAGAAAGCGTAAAAAAATGTTTAAAAAAACACACAAACACCTTGAAAAAGTCCTTTATTTAAATAAATAAATAAATAAACATTCCAGCGGTGAAATCCAGTGTCCCGCGGCGATCCCGATGTCCAGCGCTGTCCTTCATTGGTTGTGCCTGAGCGGACCTGATGGGGAACTCCCTCTCAGTATTTTAAATGTATAGACCCGCCCCTTCTAAAGTTCCCCATCAGGTCCGCTCAGCGGACCAGATGCGGAACATGAGAAGGGGCGGGTCTATACATGTATTACCAAAGTGAGAGCAGTTCCCCATCAGGTCCGCCCCCTCGGTATGTCAGACCCGCCTACGTCATTGGCTTGAGCGGGGAACTTCCTTCACTATGTAAATTTAAATTGCACAGTGAAGGAAGTTCCCCGCTCAAGCCAATGACGTAGGCGGGTCCGACATACCGAGGAGGCGGACCAGATGCGGAACATGAGAAGGGGCGGGTCTATACATGTATTACCAAAGTGAGAGCAGTTCCCCATGTATAGACCCGCCCCTTCTCATGTTCCGCATCTGGTCCGCTGAGCGGACCTGATGGGGAACTTTAGAAGGGGCGGGTCTATACATATAAAATACTGAGGGAGTTCCCCATCAGGTCCGCTCAGGCACAACCAATGAAGGACAGCGCTGGACATCGGGATCGCCGCGGGACACTGGATTTCACCGCTGGAATGGGTTTTTTTTTTTTTTTTTTTTTAAATAAAGGACTTTTTCAAGGTGTTTGTGTTTTTTTTAAACATTTTTTTACGCTTTCTTCGTGAAATGGTAGGGGTACAATGTACCCCTTACCAATTCACATGGGGGGGGCCGGGATCTGGGGGTCCCCTTTGTTAAAGGGGTCTTCCAGATTCCGATAAGCCCCCCGCCCGCAGACCCCCACAACCACCGGGCAAGGGTTGTGGGGATGAGGCCCTTGTCCCCATCAACATGGGGACATCCTCCCCATGTTGAGGGCATGTGGCCTGGTACGGTTCAGGAGGGAGGGGGGCCGCTCTCTCGTCCCCCCCTCTTCCCCTGCGGCCGGCCAGGTTGCGTGCTCGGATAAGGGGTCTGTATGGATTTTTTGGGGGACTCCACGCCATTTTTTTTTTAAATTTGGGGTGGAGTTCCCCTTAAAATCCATGCCAGATCTGAAGGGCCTGGAATGGATATTTGGGGGAACCCCACGTCAATTTTTTTTTAAATTTGCGGCGGGGTTCCCCTTAATATCCATTCCAGACCTGAAGGGCCTGGTAATTGAATTCTGGGGAACCCCCACGCTTTTTTTTTTTTTTATCAATGACTTTTGTATGTATTGCCGGGAGCCGACAATTCATTAATAGCCGCGAGTCAGTTTTAAATGCATTTTTTTCTTTCAAAAATGACATTTTTTGCAGGGACAGTTCTAAGCACGGGAAACATGCGCCACTTCACATGCATATCATACACACCCCCCAGGTACGAAATTTAAAGGAATATTTCACTTTTATTTTTTCATTTTAAGCATTATTAAAATCACTGCTCCCGAAAAAACGGCCGTTTTTAAAACTTCTTTTTGCATTGATACATGTCCCCTGGGGCAGGACCCGGGTCCCCAAACACTTTTTAGGACAATAACTTGCATATAAGCCTTTATAATTAACACTTTAGATTTCTCCCATAGACTTTTCGAATTTGCCACGAACACCCCAATTTGTTCGCTGTTCAGCGAACGGGCGAACAGGCAATGTTCGAGTCGAACATGAGTTCGACTCGAACTCGAAGCTCATCCCTATTCCTGATATAATAGTTGACAGCAGGGCGTTCCAGCACCAACCAAGAGTAACTGTGAGTGCTTACAGTGTTGTGCCAACACCAACAACTAAGGGGCCTATTTCTGCAGAGTATATACGGCAGGTCCCTACTTTCAAACATCCAACTTACAAACGACTCCTACTTGCAAACGCAAGAAGACAACAGGAAGTGAGAGGAAATCTACCCCTAGGAAGGAAAATTCTCTCCTGTAAGAATTAATATGGGAGAAAGGTGTCTCCTCTGTACTGATGCTTTATCACCAATCCTTGTTTCAAGAAAAACACCACATTTCAAAAACAGTTGTCATTGGGACGGAAAGTGAGGTGAAATGTTCTGAACAGGGGCACAGACAGCAAAACAAATGTTACAGGGGTGATAACCCTTACCTATGTTTTCCAAAAAGTTTAAAAATAGATTTTTGGGCTGGAGCTACACTTAAACAATGTACCTGTTCAAAATTACAAACACATTCTACATAAGAACAAACCTACAGTCCCTGTCTTGTATGCACCGCCTGTATACGGCTGTTCAGAGTATATAGGGCCTTTTTTATTTTGTGTGCGGTGTTCCCCTTAATATCCATACAAGACCCAAAGGGGCTGGTAATGGGCTGGGGTAGGGGGGGGGGTCATGGGGTAGCTATGCCATTTTTCTTAAAGATTTTCATCCATATTACCGGGACCAGACATTACATTAAAGCCGCAAGCAGTTTTAAATGGCTTTTCTTTCCTTTAGAAGTGTCATTTTGTGCAGGGACAGTTCTAAACACGGGAAACACGTGGCACTTCACAGGCATACTTTAGACACCCCCCCAGGTACGATATTTAAAGGAATATTTGACTTTTTTTTTTTTCACTTTATGCATCATTAAAATGACTGCTCCCAAAAAACGACCGTTTTTAAAACTTCTTTTTGCATTGATACATGTCCCCTGGTGCAGAACCCGGGTTCCCAAACCCTTTTTAGGACAATAACATGCATAATAGTCGTTATAATTAGCACTTTAGAATTCGAACGTTCGCATCCATTGTATTTAATAGGGTTCTAATGTTCGTACGAACTTTCGGTCCGTTCGCTGGTTCTGGTGCGAACCGAACCCGGGGGTGTTCGGCTCATCACTACTTGAGATCGATCTCAAGGAGAGAGGAGGGGCAGGACCAAGCCACAGGACCAAGTCAATGGACACACAGAACCCAGCTCGGGGATGAGTGGCTTGCTATGGGGGCACTTTGAAGGGAAAAGAAGCACTGGAGGAGGAACCCAGAGGAGGAAGTTTGAAGCTGCTCTGTGCAAAACCATTGCACAGAGCAGATAAGTATAACATGTTTCTTATTTAAAATCACTTTATGGGTGGATGTAGATAGGCCAATTTATCTACCAGAGTTATTACGCCTTTCAAAGATGCCGGCAGCTGACTTCTCCTGCTCTAGTTTCAAGCTTTATATAAACATGTAGACATATAAAAGTATCCTTCTGCATCAAGGGATATCATTATAATTTTAAATTAATTAAAATTCCAACAGAGGGAAAGAATTCCTTTTGTAACCTGCAAAGGCAGTTATCTTGAGCTAAGATTTCAGTTTTAGAAATCCCACTGCTGGAGATCAGAAGAAATTTAAGAAGCTGGCAAGTTTGCTTTATTTAGGATTTTCCAACTGCCTGCCTGCCTTCTAAATAGAGAACAACCATATACAGAATACTTCACCCGCAGTTCATACAGAGGAAGGCAGAAAGAAAAACGTATAAACATGTTTTAATTTGCTCCTATTATGGAAAATACATTTCTTCCTCATCCTGCAGAAGGCATTGGATATTCCATGGATCAAGAAACCCCAGTGTTGCTGCCTGTTGATTTCCAGTTGTGTTTTGTTTATTTAGGAATGCGTTTAATATTTCACAGTTTTTAACTGTGAAGAAGCCTTTCAATATGTGAAGGTTAAATCTCTTTTCCTCCATGCAAAAAAAGTGCACCCTTGTTCTTTGTGATGACCTTAAAGTAAATAACTCTACACCAAGTTCACTAAATGGACCACTTATGTATTTATGGACCATTTATGTATACATAGTGATCATATCTCCCCGGCATCGCTTCTTCTGAAGAGAGAATAAATTCAGTTCTTCTCCTCGTCTGGGAGGGTCCTGGGGAGATTTTGTGTCAATGTCTTGAAGCCATGAATAATAATTTATTTAATTAAAAATTCACGATGACTTATGATCTGAACATTTTTTTGGGATATGAGGATCACCAAAATGGCAGATGGACATCTTGCCAGCGGTCTCTATCGCAAGAGTACCGCTGGCAATACCATACTTCACGCTAACAGCTTCCATCCAGCCAATCTTGTCAGCTCAATACCTTTCGGTCAGTATCTGCGACTGAGAAGAAATTGTTCCCTAGATTCCACTTTTAAATTAGAAGCTGACAAACTAAACTGATTTCTGGAAAGAGGTTACAGCAAAACTTGTCTCCGAAAGGCCTTTAATAAAACAAATAGACTCCCTCGTGAGGAGTTACTTTTCAAACATAATAAAGCCCCAAATGATCCTTCATCCATATGTGTAATTTTACGGCACCATAACCAACAATCAGAAATAAAAAGAATCCTCGATAAGCACTGGCCCATTTTAGCGAAGATACCGTAATTAAAAAGTTTATTAATGAAAGGCACCTTTATAAGGGCTACCTCACTGAGGGATAAACTTGTGAGCAGTGAATTTTATGACGAGAAGAGCAATCCATGTCAACAGGGGGGCACATTCCCCTGTGGTGGATGCTCTTACTGCACATACATGCTAGGCAAAAGTCATGTAATCCTTCCCAGCAGTGAATCCTTTAAAATTAAACATTTTGCAAATTGCCGCACGCAAGGGGTAGTTTATATGATCACATGTGATTGTAGATCTTTTTACGTTGGCAAAACCAAACAAGAACTATGGCAACGCTTATATAGACACATTTGCTGCATGCAAACATGCAACCCAAATTTACAGCTGGGAAGACATGTTACTAAGGCCCATGGGGTAAAATTTACAAAAATGTAAGTTACAGCTTTGGATAGGATCCATATACCTCAAAGAAAGGGTGATTGGAAAAAGATACACCTACAAACAGATCAGAGATGGATATACAAATCACTTTCCCTCCAGGGTTAAATGATGCAATTACTTACTTTTCTGAAGGGATTTGTTTTGGGAAAAACTGATTGAATATTTAAATAGTTTTTTTTTATTTTGGTTGTTAATAATTTCAATATTTACTGTCCCAGTATGAAGAATTCTAATGTATGATTTTTAGTAAATCTTGTACTTATTCAACTCTAATAGCATTTGCTGTGACCCCCAAGATGGCATGTGTTGTTGCTGCTGTTCGGGTATGGCCCTTCTGGGTTTCCTAAGTCCCCCCAGCGAGGACGTGGAGGGTTGTGTCTGTCCTTAGGGACGAGCTTCCCCTATTTTTTGTCTGTCAGCCTGCTTAGTTTTCTTGCGGGAGGATTTGGGCATACGTCCGCGCTGTTGGTGTTCCCCTCTCATCTCCGCCGTCTTCCCGGTGATTTACCATCTAGTTCGCCGGCACTGATATCAGCGTCAGTAGCCTCTCATGCCTCCTGGAGAAGGGGGCGGCGGGAGAAGGTGCCAAGGGGGATCAATTTTAATGGCATCAGCTGGGGGCGGTAATGCAAGTCTCCACCCATTACACACATATATAGAGCCCTCTTTGCTTTCAGCATTCAGCTGCTGGAGCTCAAACCGTCAGGCCATGCTGAGTGTAAGTGAGAAAAGCCTTTATTCCTAACATACTTAAGCTATGGAATGCTATTATATAGCCTTTATTTTGTTTGATTATAGGGGATTTCCTTCCCTGTTGTTGCATTTGATCATATATAGTCCATACTTATATGATCACTCATTTTTTAATCAGGTATGTTTCTTTCACATATTGCCATGATAAAATACTTGTCTGGATGATTGTATTTAAACATATTTACCTTTTTCATTCATCCTAAATTCTTGAACAAATAGATATGTTTACAAAATGTATAAAACTTCAAAAAACATGTGATTGATGAGTGATAGAGTACCCCTATTTTTTGATTCAGCTAATATGATTGAGCTTGCCTTTGTTGGCATTTTCTGATGACTATTGATCCTCTGTGGGACTTGGAGCTCATATTGGGCTGAGACTAGGACAGTATGCACCATTAACCTTCCTTGCTGGTCTGGACACTTGGTAACGTCCATGTTTTTGTAAGTGTAAAACAAGTTAATATGACATTTATTTGTACTTTTTCCTTTTTCTTTTTCTATGTATATAGGATTGCATCCACTTTTCTATCCCCTGAAGAAGACTTTGTATAAGTTGAAACGCATTGGGTTGATTTGGTGGATATGTAATTTATTTTAATTTTCACTAACTGCATTCCTGCTCCGTGTGAGGTCAGCAGGAAGTATTTTACAGAATAGGACATTGTATAGATCAGCCGTTTTTTAATGTATTGTCTAATAAAGCTTTTCTAATTTTGATACATATGCTCTAAATTGTGTGATTGCTATTGCTGCAACAAAGTCCCATGGGAGATATCTTTCCAAAAAGTCTATTAGGGATGGAGCAGCTATTTTTCCCATGATATAATTGCTACTCTTTGTTTCCAAATTCAGTTCAGCTATTCTTTCATCATAGTTTAGCTCATCCATGACTCGTATCAGTTTGGGTTCCCTTCTCTGCACTTTTTCCAATCTACCAATAACCTTTTTGAGAACTGCATATTCCAGATGAGGTCTGCTTAATGCTTTTTATGGGGGGGGGGGGGGAAGTATGTTTCTCTCTGGAGAGATTTTATTGGAATTTTACACTTTGAACACATGCAGATAAATAAAAATTTGACAATATCTCTCTAGTGGACTTTTATGAGTTTTTTAGTAGCACCTATATTTGTGAATAACTATTTTCAAGGATGAAGCACATGTAAGGCAAAATTCAAACTAAAATATCTGAAAACCTTGAAAATTCATTGAATTGCTATTACATCCATCAAACCTGATATTGATGCGTCTATCAAAAACTGTGTCAAATATCGCACTAGTTTTATGTTGCCCTCTTTTACTATTATAATAAAATAAAAAATAAAAAGTTTTAGTACATTTTTATATCAGTGATCGTTAAATTGTGATCTGCCCAACTGTTTCTGCTCATCAGCTCTCCCTATTGTTAGTATATTTTATGTGTAGTCCAAGACAATTCCTCTTCTTCCAATGTAGCCCAGGAAGGTCAAAAGGTTGGACACCCCTGCTCTTTATCATTTAAAAATAGGTTAAAACAAACATTGGGGTATACCACTAATAACTGTAGACCATTCAGAGTATGAATCATTATCACTACTCTCTAAATACAGTCTTTTTAGACAGGTTTTTTTAATCTATTTACAAACAAAGCCTATGAAGCCTATGAAATTTAACTAACAGATTAGCCGTATGTGGGGAACTGTGTCAAACGCTTTTGCAAAATCCAAGAATACCACGTCCACAGCTACCCCTTTTTTCAAGTTTATGCTTACTTCCTCATAAAAACAAACTAGGTTTATTTAAAAAACCTTTGTCTTTCATACATCCATATTGTCTATTGTTTAAAATATGCTTTTTGTGCAAAAATTTGGTATTTTATTAAAAACTCTCAAGTACCCTCCTGTCTACAGAAGTTAAACTAACCGGTCTGTTGTTACTTGATAAAAACATTTATCCATTTTTAAATATAGGCAATACATTGGCCTTGCACCATTCTAGTGGTACCAAGCCAGTCATTAAAGATTCTCTAAAAATGAGAAACAATGGCTTTGAAATAACAGAGCTCAACTCTTTGAGGCTATATGAGTGTAACCTATCTGGTCCAGGTGCTTTATTCACCTTTTATGTTGTGTGTTTCTGGACCATATCAATTTTGAGTCTTTGCATTTTTTTTTGTCAATACTATCTTAAATATGGATCTGAGCTCCTGCATGCTCCTTTGTACACACAGAGTTGAAGGTATTTAATAAATGTACCTTCTCTTTGTCTCCATGTCACCAAATCTACATTATCTTGTAAAGGGCCTACATGCCTGACCTTTTTACTATTCACATATTTGAAGAATTTTTTGGGGTTTGCCATACTCTCTTTCACAACCTGTTTGTTATGATTCTTCACATATTCTGTTACAGTCTTTACATTCAAATGGTAATAGTGTTCCCTAATTTTTATATTTTTTAGTTCTCTTTTCTTATTCTGTATAACTTTTTTAACTTTGGATATGAGCCACATAGGTTTTATTTTTAAGCTTTTAAACTTATTGCCCATTGGAATATATTTTGCAGTGTGTTTGCATACAGTCAGTTTGAAACTTTCCCATTTCTAAGTTCTTCAATGACAATATTCCCTCCCAGTCTTAGGGCCCATTCACACATGCCGGAGCGGTTTAATGTGTGGGCATCTGTCCATTTAGGGCTGCAGCGACGTGTGGCAGGGGGCAGTGTGGTAAGCTTTTTGGTGCACCACACAGTGCCCTTTTTTAAATTTTTATTGTGCCAAAGTGACACTTCATTCATGTCATCGCGCAGCAGTGCAGTGTGTTGTGTTTTCTGTGTGGTGACTAGGGATGAGCCGAACACCCCCCTGGTTCGGTCCGCACCAGAACCTGCGAACGGACCGAAAGTTTGTGAGAACTTTACAACTATTAAATACAATGGACGCGAACGTTCGAAATCAAAAGTGCTAGATTTCAAGGCTAATATGCAAGTTATTGTCCTAAACTGTTTGGGGACCTGGGTCCTGCCCCAGGAGATATGTATCAATGCAAAAAAAAAGTTTTTAAAACTGCAGTTTTTTTGGGAGCAGTGATTTTAATGATGTTTAAAGTGAAAAAAAAGTGAAATATTCCCTTAAATATCGTACCTGGCGGGTGTCTGAAGTATGCCTGTGAAGTGGCACGTGTTTCCCGTGTTTAGAACTGTCCCTGCACAAAATTACATTTCTAAAGGAAAAAAAGTAATTTAAAACTGCTTGCGGCTTTAATGTAATGTCTGGTCCCGGCAATATGGATGAAAATCATTGAGAGAAATGGCATGGGTACCCCCCCAGCCCACTACCAGCCCCTTTGGATGTTGTATGGATATTAAGGGGAACCCCGCACCCAAATTTAAAAAAGGCCCTATATACTCTGAACAGCAGTATACAGGCGGTACAAACAAGACTGATTCATTTTTATGAAGGTCAGTCGATCGACCGAGTCGGTGGACAGGCGCACCCTGTGATTGGTTACAAAGCCTCCAGCAGCACTGAATGTGCGTTCCAAAAGAACGCTGGATGCAGGACAGGCCAGTAGCTCAATTGCATACTGTGCAAGCTCTGGCCAGTGATCCATCCTCAAGACGCAGTAACTGAGGATTTTCGGTGGGAAAGGTGTCCAAGTCTGATCTTGCCCCTAGGTATTCCTGCACCATGTAAACCAGACGCTGGCGATGGTTGCTGGAACCGATCATACCTTGGGGCTGCGTACTAAAAAATTGTCTGAACGCATTGGTCAGACGGCCACCTTCTCCACCGCTCCTTTGACTGACCGGAGCCTCAGCAACACGTTATCCAGGACCAGAAATTTGTAACCTCCCAGTCTCTGGAAACGCGTTGCACAGACCTTTCTGCAAGGCCTCCCAGAGATGCTTCATCCTCTGCTTCCTCTGTGACGGCAAGATAAAGTCCCTTACCCTTGTAACGTGAATCAAAGAGGGTTGCCAGCCAGTAATGATCCCTCTCCTTGATCTCACGAATATGAAGATCTCTCACCAGGCTTTGCAGGATCAAGGAGGCCATGCAGCGTAGGTTTGCTGAGGCATTTGGTCCGGAGTCCTCTGGGTGACTCAGGACGACATGATCCGCAGCCACGTACAAGTCCATGGGTGTCTTGGGACTGTAATTGATCCCTTGAAGACTGCTGCTTGTCTCATCCTCTGCTCCCTCTGCGACGGTAACATAAGGTCCGCAACCTTACCCTTGTACCGTGGATCAAGGAGAGTGGCCAGCCAGTAATGGTCCCTCTCCTTGATCCGAAGAATACGAGGATCCTTCCGCAGACTTTGCAGGATCAGGGAGGCCATGCAGCGTAGGTTTGCTGAGGCATTCGGTCCGGAGTCCTCTGGGTCACTAAGGACGACATGATCCGCAGCCACCTCCTCCCAGCCACGTACAAGTCCACTGGTTTCTTGGGACTGTAAATCATCCCTAAAAGACTGCTGCTGATGATGCTGAGTGCCAGCCTCCACCTCCATGCTGACACAATCCTCCTCCTCCTCCTCCTCTTCCTGTGCGATCGGTGGGACAGAAGGAACACTGTCTGGGTAAAGGGGGCCTTGAGAGGCAAGGAAGTCCTCCTCTTCCTGCCTCTGTTCTGCCTTAAGTGCCCTGTCCATTATTCCATGCAGCGTGTGCTCCAACAGGTGGACAAGAGGGACAGTGTCACTGATGCATGCACTGTCACTGCTCACCATCCTTGTGGCCTCCTCAAATAGTGCCAGGACAGTGCAAGCATCCCTGATCATGGCCCACTGGCGTGGGGAAAAAAATCCAAGCTCCCCTGACCCTGTCCTGGTGCCATATTGCAACAGATACTCATTAATGGCCCTCTGCTGTGTGTGCAGCCGCTGCAGCATGGCCAACGTAGCGTTCCACCTGGTGGGCATGTCACAGATTAGGCTGTTCTTGGGCAGGTTGGATTCCTTTTGTAGGTCAGCCAGCCGAGCACTGGCATTATATGACTGGCAGAAATGCCCACAGAGTTTCCTGGCCTGCTTCAGGACCTCCTGTAAGCCCGGGTACCTGCCCAAGAACCGCTGCACCACCAAGTTAAGGACGTGAGCCAAACAGGGCACATGGGTCAGTTGTCCCTGTCGGAGGGCAGAGAGGAGGTTGGTGTCATTGTCGCAAACCACCCTTCCTGGCTTAAGCTGATGTGGCATCAACCACCTCTGAGCCTGCCCCTGCACAGCTGACAGAATCTCTGCCCCAGTGTGGCTCCTGTCCCCCAAGCACACCAGCTCAAGCACCGCATGGCATCTTTTTGCCTGCGTACTTGCGTAGCCCATTGAACGTCTACGGAGCACCGCGGGTTCCGAGGACAAAGCACAGGTAGAGGCCATTAAGGAAGAAGAAGAGGAGGGGGTGGAGGAGAGAGGTGTGTCAGAATCACCAGTAGTAACATTTTGGAGGCGTGGTGGCGGAAAAACCTCCAACACTACTGCACCTTGTCCTGCATCCTTCCTAGCTGCCAGCAAAGTCACCCAATGCGCCGTGAAAGATAGGTAACGTCCCTGTCCATGCCTGCTGGACCATGAGTCAGCGGTAATATGCACCTTACCGCTGACCGCCCTGTCCAGCGAGGTCAAGACATTGCCGGTAGAGAGCCGGAATCACCTTCCGTGAGAAAAAGTGGCGTTTGGGAACCTGCCACTGAGGAACCCCACATTCCACAAACTCACGGTAGGGGGCAGAGTCTACCAACTGAAAAGGCAGCAGTTGAAGTGCTAGCAATTTAGCCAAGCTAGCATTCAACAGCTGGGCATGTTGATGGCTGGGAGCGAACTTATTTTGGCGGTGTAGCAGCTGGGGCAGGGAAATTTGCCTGGTGCAATCTGACGTCGGTGTACCAATAGCAGATTTCCCGCAAGTACTTGGCTGTGACACACCTAATTCTACACCTTCATTTCTCTCAGTGCAGGTTTCAGAGAGGACTGAAGGTATAGTGGGGTTGGAGATCCCAGCTGATGAGAAGCAAGGAGAGGTCCGCTTTGTTCTTTGGTGTGGGTCTTTCAGGTAGGCTTGCCAATGAACTGCATGGCAGGTGGACATATGTCTGATCAAGCACGTGGTGCCCAAGTGGCTGATGTTTTGGCCACGCGAGATACGCCTAAGACATATGTTGCAAATGGCAACGGTGCGATCTGCTGCACACATCTGAAAAAAGGCCCACACCAAAGAACTTTTGGAATAACGTGCAGAGACAGCAGCGCCCTGCACATGCGGAGCTCTGTGGTGTGATGCAGTCAGAGTGCTGCCCTTAAGTTGGCCCCTGGAGGGCATCCTGCCTCGTTGGAGATGTGCCTCCTCCTCCTCTCTCCTATCAGGCACCCACGTGGAGTCAGTGACCTCATCATCCCCTCCCTCCTCATCACTGGAGCAAATCTGGCAGTATGCTGCAGCTGGGGGAACATGACTGCCAGATAGCTGTCCTTGTTGGGCACCCCCTTTCTCTGGGCTCACGTTACTACCCCCTCTCTCTGGGCTAACGTTACTGCCTTCCTCTAGCTGGGTTCCATCATCAGAGCCTTCAAAATGCTGGGCATCCACCTGGAGCATGTACTGATGCCATTGAGCCGAGGGAAGAGGCCGCTTTGGCAGCTGCTTTGCCAGAAAAAGTACCCTGAGCCTGGGTGAGAGAGGAGGAGGAGGACGGCTTGGTCATCCACTCTACCAAGTCTTGGGCATGTTGTGGCTCAACATGGCCAGCTGCCGAAAAGGACAAGCATGTCCCCCAGCCAGGTGCTGATGAGGATGCACCGCGTCCACGACCAGTACTGTTGCCTCTAGACACAGAGCCTGCTTGCCCTTTTTTATTGCCTTGTGACTGTCTGCCCCTCCTTGTTTGCCTTCCAGACATACTAATGGCCTGCAGTGAGATGTAGCTGCACAAAGGTGGGATGTGTGTATATATATATATATATATATATATATATATATATATATATATATATATATATATATATATATATACATATATTGTGATATTGGGGTGTTTTAGCTCAAGTGGATAGATGCATTTTTATGCAGTGAGTCCATATCAGACAGGCATTCTAGTTAAGGGCCTGGTAGCCCACGTTTATTTAAACAGAAAAACAAAAGCAAAATGTCCCTTCAGGATTCCCACGCAGGGGTTTAACCTCATTTAGCAGTCCAAAAATAAGAAAAACATACCAAGCCACCTGGCTCTCTTGTTAGCAGTTCCTCTGCTTGCTTTAGGTACAGATACCTTTAAACCACTAGATCTTCCAGTCTCAGTCTTGGATGCACACAGCTTTGGGCTTCTTAAACGCACACAGCTTGAAGTCCCTTAATGCACACAGCTTCTGGCTCCTTGGACGCACACAGCTTAAAGCCCTTCAACGCACACAGCGTTTATCCTCACACAGACACTCACTAGCAGCCACTGCAGTTAGCAAGCTGCTCACCATCCTCCACCATCCTCTACTCTGCTCTCACCAGCCCCTCATTATATTGGTTGTGTGCACCTGAGCACACACCATGCTGGCTGTCCACAAGACCCGGACACAGGGTTGGAGATCCCATCCCACCTAAGACTCTGAAGGATCTCCAAGCCATAGAGCCCCATGTAGAAATAGCAAGATCCAAAAAAACTGCTAGCACAGTTTTCTCAGTTTTTAAATCTACGCTCTGTAGCTCTGCACTCAGCCGATATGCAGACTCTGTTCCCACTTTAACCCTTTTTTCATTGGGACAGAGCCTTGCTCTGCCACAATATATATATATATATATATATATATATATATATATATAGTCATGGCCGAAATTGTTGGCACCCCAGAAATTTTTACAGAAAATCAAGTATTTCTCACAGAAAAGTATTGCAGTAACACATGTTTTGCTATACACATGTTTATTCCCTTTGTGTGTATTGGAACAAAACAAAAAAAGGGAGTCAAAAAAAGCAAATTGGACATAATGTCACACAAAACTCTGATATGGGCTGGTCAAAATTCTTGGCACCCTTTCAAAATTGTGGATAAATAAGATTGTTTCGAGCGTGTGATGCTCCTTTAAACTCACCTGGGGCAAGTAACAGGTGTGGGCATATAAAAATCACACCTGAACGCAGATAAAAAGGAGAGAAGTTCACTTAGTCTTTGCATTGTGTGTCTGTGTGTGCCACACTAAGCATGGACAACAGAAAAGAGAAGAGAACTGTCTGAGGACTTGAGAACCACAAAATTGTGGAAAATATCAACAATCTCAAGGTTACAAGTCCATCTCTAGAGATCTAGATTTGCCTTTGTCCACAGTGCGCAACATTATCCAGAAGTTTGCAACCCATGGCTCTGTAGCTAATCTCTCTGGGTGTGGACAGAAGAGAAAAATTTATGAAAGGTTGCAATGCATGATAGTCCGGATGGTGGATAAGCAGCCCCAAACAAGTTCCAAAGAAATTCAAGCTGTCCTGCAGGCTCAGGGAGCATCAGTGTCAGCGCAAACTATCCATCGACATTTAAATGAAATGAAATGCTATGGCAGGAGACCCAGGAGGACCCCACTGCTGACACAGACATAAAAAAAGAAAGACTACAGTTTGCCAAAATGTACTTGAGTAAGCCAAAATCCTTCTAGGAAAACGTCTTGTGGACAGATGAGACCAAGATAGAGCTTTTTGGTAAAGCACATCGTTCTACTGTTTAATATAAAATGTAATAAATAAAGATACACCAGTGTTTATGTGAGTATAATCTGATGAGCGAGTAATTGGATCTTATAAGGCCATACAGTGTAGATCTATAGCAGGATGTCTCCCATGTTCCTATGGATATATAGCACAGTATGCACACACCACTGTCATAATACAACCAAAGATATTGAAATAGTAAGAAAAGGTGAGAAACAGTGAGTGTAGTTAGCTGTGTCTCGTTCTATCTATCTAAGCACCTAGCATGATCTCCATATAAAGACTCCCATAAATACTCCCATAATATACATACCACATATTTCAACACACACGTCGCTTCTCCATCTCACTGCACATCCAATTCATTCTGGCAGTTGTCCCTGCCTCCCTCTGCCCCATTGGCTCGCAGCAGCCTGGGAGGAGGGCGTTCCCAGAAACGTCATGGGGATGGCCGCGATTGGTGACAGCGGACTCTCACGTCACCCCACGTTGGGCTAGCAGCGGCGTGATTGGAGGCGATGTGGCATTGCCTTGGGTGGGACCGGCTTCTGGTTAGCTGGAGTGAGAGGGCGGCCCGAGTAGGTGGTGTGTCCCGTGTGTGTGCATGGAGCGAGCGTCGGCGGCGGTGGCGGCGACTCCTGCTCAATATTCGCTCCATAAGACTCTGTCACGTACCTGGTGGATGAGTCGGGTATGCAGAGGGAGGCCTCTCTTACACCTCTGGCTCGTGGCCCCTTGTAGAGAAAACAGGAAACACAGGAGTGCAGAGTCGCACGAGAGCCTGGCAAGGTTACTGGTAGACAAGCTGGACCAGAACTGGAAGGGACCCAGGAACAGCTGTCAGACTGGAAACTGGAGCTCAGGCAGGTGCAGTCAGATGGACTGGAAGAGTATATACACCAGTCCAAAGCAGGTGAACACTGGAGCAGGATCAGGTACAAGCAGGTTTAGGCAACTGGCTGGCGGCAGGGTAGCAGATGGGGTAGACAGGAACGTGGTCTCAGGTACAGGCAGGTTCGGCAACAGGCTGGCAGCAAGGTAGGAGGAGCAGGCAGGAACGTAGTCAACACAGGCTGAGGTCAGATGCAGGCAGATAAGCAGGGACAGTCAAAAGCAAGCCAGGTAGGGCCATCTGGAGTAGGATACAGGTAAACAACAATCAGAGGTCTCAGGTAACGCTGTAGACCGAACAGCAAGGAGCCCAGGCATCAGTTCCTTTTAAATAGCCCTGTTTGGCGGCAAGAACCACTGTGCCGCTATCCTCATCTTGATTGCTGGCGTGCCCTTCCTGACAGATGCAGAGGCACTTTCCCACATTTTTTTGGGGGAAAAAAGTGCGTCTTATGGAGCGAAAAATACGGTAACTGTTTTCAATGTCCCCCGTTCTCACTACAATGCAGCCTTTAGGTGCAGTGAGGTAAGATGAGATAATATGCAGACATACTGGTGCCACATGTCACCACTAGGGATGAGCTTCGGGTTCGAGTTGAACCCATGTTCGACTCGAACATTGCCTGTTCGGTTGTTCGTCGAATTGCGAACATTATGGGCCGTTGGCACCAAATTTGAGTGGCGTGTCACGGCCCATAATTCACTGCGGCATCGCAGTGCATTGCTGGCTGATGATTGGCCAGGCATGCACTATGACCCGCATGCTTGGCCAATCACAGCGCCGTCTGAGCAGAGAGCCGTAATTGGCCAAAGCCAGGGGGGCTTTTGCCAATTATGGCTCAGGGGGTTTGGTACACGCCCCACACTATATAAGGCCGCCTCCATGGCGGCCTTGTGTAGTGTGTTGCGGTGTTGGTTAAAGAGAGGGCTTACAGAAAGAGAGAGACAGTGTAATTTATATTGAGTTAGATAGAGGAGGCAGGTGAGTCAGTTAGCTGCAGTTACAGTGTGTAGAGGATATATATGCATCCTAGGTATTGTATACATATTTATACACTGTATTCAGTTTAGCTAGATCCATTCCTGTTATTCTCTATACTGTGACAGGCAGGCAGGTGATTGTGCTAGCTGCAGTCAGTGTTTCACTTAGTGTACTGTGTGCTTTGCATAGCGTTCATCTAAAGCTTACTTGAATACAGTTAGTGACTAATAGTGGTGTTCTCATAATAAAACCACAGGCAGAGAGCTGCAAGTATTTTCAGTTAGTGTACTGTACCCTCTGCACAGTTTTCACTAACTGAAGACAATTGCTGCTTTTCAAATACTAATACTGATTTTGATAGCTGCATTATCAGTGTATATATGTATATGTATGTGTGTGTGTATGTGTATATATATATATACACACACACAGTCATGGCCGAAATTGTTGGCACCCCAATTTTTTTTCCAGAAAATCAAGTATTTCTCAAAGAAACGTTTTGCAGTAACACATGTTTTGCTATACACATGTTTATTCCCTTTGTGTGTATTGGAACAAAACAAAAAAAGGGAAGGAAAAAAAGCAAATTGGACATAATGTCACGCAAAACTCCAAAAATGGGCTGGTCAAAATTCTTGGCACCCTTTGTAACGGGAGCGCCCGGGGAACCCAGAATCTCTTGGACAGTATGGGATACCCTTGCTTCAGCTTCCCCAATGCCTCTTATGTGTCAACCACCCTGTGTCTCCCTTAGGGGCACAGGGTGAATGAAAACCCCCACTATAATCTGTGATTGTGTGACAGGGGGTCACTCTGGGCACAGGGTGAATGGAAAAACCCCACTATGACCTATGATAGCCACATTCAATGCTGTTTATACATTGTATCTAGATTGGGTGTGTACTGTGGTTGGGGGTTGTGTAATCCTTTCTGTGATGAGGTGTGATTGCATTCTATTGTCTATTATGAATTAAGTCTGCTACTGTGATGATGTGGATTGGAGCTGGTCGTCTGGCTGCATATTATGGGATGTTGAAGTGTCTTCTGTGAGGAGGGGGGGGGGGAATCACTCCTCCTGCTAAGACTGTTTACTGAAGGAGAAGTTTGAACACACCTGACCTGTATCACCATTGTCATTGGACAGTTTAACCCGCCCTGTTCCCCAAGGATGGGAGGGAAGGGTTTTGAAGAGAAATGTGTTACCATGTGTTTTGAAAATAAAGTCTTTCCCTGTTTTGGAACTTGAAATACAGAGCGTTGTCTCGTATCTCTGGAAGGATTAATCCTATGGGAAGTGGTCGCCTGGCTGTGGAGGGTCGATAGTGGTTGTGTGTTCAGAGAGGGAATATTCTAAACGGCGTTAACCCCTTTCATATTGGAGGGGTGTCGTTACACCCTTAACTTAATATTTGGTTGCACACCCTTTGGAAAAAATAACTGGAATCAGTCGCTTCCTATAACCATCAATAAGCTTCTTACACCTCTCATCCGGAATTTTGGACCACTCTTCCTTTGCAAACTGTTCCAGGTCTCTATTATTGGAAGGGCGCCTTTTCCCAAGAGCAATTTTAAGATCTCTCCACAGGTGTTCAATGGGATTTAGATCTGGACTCATTGCTGGCCACTTTAGAACTCTCCAGCGCTTTGTTACCATCCATTTCTGGGTGCTTTTTGACGTATGTTTGGGGTCATTGTCCTGCTGGAAGACCCAAGATCTCGGACGCAAACCCAGCTTTCTGACACTGGGCTCTACAGTGACTGGGTGACTGGGATTCTTCCTGTGCAGAAAAATGCCAGTCACCTAGTGTAAATGGACCCAATGTCCAATACAACCTGATCAACATGAAATTAGTGTAGGAGATGTTTGTAACCACCTCATTATATATATATATATATATATATATATATATATATATATATATTGTGAGGGGGTTAGCTCGGCAGCGGGTGTGTGTGACCCCCGGGATGGGCTCCCCACACAAAACAGGCCCAGCAAACGGAGGTTGTGGTTTTCAAAATCAAAAAGGTGCGGTTTATTTTCTATTTACAGTGACAAAACACAGCAAAGCAAAAGAAACATAACCAAAATAAATCCTGGTCAAGTTGACCTCTGACTAAACATACAGGTTTCCTAACTAACAACTGGGATCAGCCTAGTGCTGTCCTAGTCCCTAAGTCCCTGGTTTTAAATGTCCAAGCAAATAGCCACACAGGCTTTGTCTCACCGCACAGGGGTTCACTCTCCCTAGACAGTCCACACAGGTCTGGTTCCAGGCATGAGCTAACATCTAATGAAGCTGGGAGTTCTTATAGAGGCCTAAATGAGCTGACAAGCTTCAGCTGGTCTCATCAACTCCCTGTCTGCACGACGCCCCACACTCTCCCTAGACATATGAGTCATCCATGAGCCCACTAGCCTTAGCTGGGCTTATACAACTCTCCACCTAGTTGTATAAGTCGGCGTAAAGCCTGAATCTGGGCGAAATATATCTACCCCCCTGGATGCAACCAGGTGACTTTACCTTCCTGCTGTCACAATATATATATTTATATATATATATATATATATATATATATATATATATTATATATATATATATATATATATATATATATATATATATATATAAAATAAACTATAGATATCTCCCTGGTAACATATAATCACACAATTAGGTTAGACTTGATGGACTTGTGTCTTTTTTCATCCTCACCTACTATGTATGTAACAGTGTGTGGGGAGATATTTGCCTGTTCTCGAGCTGTATGAGCCCAGGACCCACTGCATTACTTTGCAGTACAGTCCTGGCCCTAAAGATGCATTCTTCGTTCTCAGTTCTTGTCTGCAAACTGCAGACAGGCTGAAAATTAATGTTGTATTGCTTACGTTGGCCTGAACCTTTGATGATAGCTTTCAAAGTGCAGGAAAGGAAAGACATACTGTAGATAAAATGTTAATACCGTACTTTTACTCAAGATCAGCAAAACAATATTATCAGGTTTGTACTTAAATCCACAATCTGCATGATGATCCAGGAAACAAATTTTTTAATTTTGACACGTTGGTACCATAACGCCAACTCTTCTGCATAAATTCTATCCAAACACCACGGATCATTGCTGGAGATGCCTGGAGGAGCGGGGAACAGGGCTACACATCTTCTAGTCTTGCCCCAAACTTGATCATTACTGGAGAGAGGTCTGGAAGATTGTCCAAAAATTTACTGATTACGAGGGGCCGGGAGATCCGGCCTTTTTTCTTACCCATGTTTCAAACATCCCAGCTAAAATCTACAAAAGATCTATTTTTTGTTATCTCCTCAACGCCGCCAAGTCTTGTATCCCTCTTGCTTGGAAAAACCCACAGCCATCCACATTTGGTCTCAGGCTTAACAGGGTAGAAGACATAAAAAAGATAGAGGACCTTGTGCTTACCGCACAACGTAAGCGTGAATGGTATTGCAAAACCTGGGCATTGTGGAACCTGTTTGTCTACTCTGAGGAGGGGGAAGCTCTTCTTGCTGTATAGGCTACTTATTAAAGTAAGCTCCATGGTAAACCTTGCTGGACAACAATAGCATTGTATTTATTGTTTATCAGTTAACCAAAGGGAAAGTCTTGAGAGAGTGGCATTGAGAGATGAGAATTCAAATCTGTGCTTATGTCCAACTACTGGAAAGGGATGAGATTCAGGTTTGCTACTGCCATGGGTTCAAGGTGCATTCTGCAGGTTTAAAATTTGCAGTCCTAGTGAAGCAAATTTATGAGCAGATTTGCCCAGGAGAGCCTTTTAAACCATAATGCACTGCAACGTCTTTAAACTATGGCCAGAAGGCTTTTAAGGGCCAGTAAGGGAGCATTTGCTTAAGCCAGCCTCCTCACTAAAAGGGGGGTGGGGGCACAGAGCAGCCATAGTGGAAGTTGCTGTATGGAAAAGATAGAAAAAGCTGATAAAATGCATTGAAAGAGATTAAGATCACTTAGGAAACTGCATTTCATTCTGATTGCTAGCTCTTTGGGCAATCAACCCATTTCCTAACTTTTTTTTTTTTTTTTTTTTTTTTATTATTGGGATATTTTATGTGTTTCATTTTATTTGGTGGTTGATTTGTGGTCAGCTGTCATTTTTAGCTGCTGCCCTGTAAATAGAAAACGTATGTGTTTATTTATTTATTGGTACAAGTTTCCCCTTTAAAATTTTGACTTTTGCTAAAGGTATTCTGGGGTTTCATTTCTTTGGGTGATTTCTTGATTAAATGATAAGTAACAAATATCCACTTGTTATTGACCATCTATTTGTTCACAGCAGGTTGCTAAACTGTTTGAAAGAAAAGGAAAGAACTTCTGTTTATGTAAATAATTTTTAGAACTCTACATTCAGCCTAGGCACTGTAAACTTGGATAAATAATTATTGGGAGTCGAATCTTGTCCCTTCCAGAAAGTCACCCCATACATCAGTTGGTGTGACAAGTTTCTGTGAATGTAGACTCAAAAGTGTTGTAAATTTACTCATATGGAGCTGCAGGATGACATAATATAATGCAGCTTTGCTTGGCTAGAAAACAAATCATTTGAAACTTGCTGGTTGTAATATAGTAATTTACTGACTGCATCTTCTATGTAGGTTACTGGGTAGACACAGTGCTAGATTTAAAGAAAACCATTCTTGAGGAAAAAAAAAAAAAAAACTGTTACTGTTTACCTCTTCTGAAAATGCTACTTGCCCGGCCGTCAAGCTGACCTTTTTGTTTTAATACCTTCTGAAGAATTCATAAAGATTGTCTGCGACACTTTAGAATTCTGTCCTGCACGGTAATCATTGGTGCTTGCCCCAGTTTCATGTACCTGTTGTAAGCATATACATGAATTTGGGGCAAGCATCGACATTTGTCATGTGGAGGTGCAATGAGGCTGGAATGGCCATACAGACACTCCATTCTCACTGTAGCTGAGCTCCCTTCCATCACTGACCTATCACATAGACAGTAGAGCAGATTGAGTTTACCTTTGAGTGAAATGTAATGTTGTTCATCTTCTAATTCATGTTAAAGCTTCATATGTTAGTGTCCATCATCAAGTTTCATCATCACACAGATTATGTACATTGGTAGGTAGCCCAGTAAACTTCACATCAAATTTACATAATAAGGAACTGTGTGGCCATCAGTGATGGTAGTAACTGTGTTAAAGTAAACGGCTTAACTTAATGCAGTTACTTTAGAGCAGGGATATGCAATTAGCGGACCTCCAGCTGTTGCCAAACTACAAGTCCCATGAGGCATAGCGAGACTCTGACAGCATCAAGCATGACAACCAGAGGCAGAGGCATGATGGGACTTGTAGTTTGGCAACAGCTGGAGGTCCGCTAATTGCATATCCCTGCTTTAGAGGGTAACGAGTGATCTAACTGATTACTCTTCCCCTCATGGTAACGCCGTTTCCATTACTTGGGTGGCGTTACCGCAATTACATCTACCGCCACTAGATGGCAGTAGTGTAATTCATTCTCTCCTCTCTCCTCCTCCTCCCCTCCCTCCTTGCCGTGATCTCCGTGCATCTGACAGGAATCACGTGTTAACTATCACAGGACTTGTATATCACAGCCATACTGTACTGCTGTTTTGTCATCTACACTGACGTTGAATCTCTGCGACCAATAGCAGCTCCTTTTCCGCCCTTCCTTTACGAAGCCACCAATAGGAGAAGCAGGTTCTAGCTGTGTTGCCTCCTTCGTGGCTGAGCCAATCAGAGGATTAGTTTTACAGCAGTGGCTCCAGTGTGTCAACATCTCCAATGACTGTTGGGGTGACCTGCGGGGGGAGAGGCGTCGCACATGTCCCCGGGAGCAGTCACTAACAGGCAGGTAAGCTGCGTGTGTTCAGTGACAGCCATGTGCCAGGAAATAAAGGGGCTCCTTCTATGAGCAGCCTAGAGACTGCAGTGCTGCCTGCCAAGACCCCTCACTTTATACATCTGTACTATGAGACATAATATCCATTGACTTTGTACTGGGCAGTGTTGTCACTTCAGGACTGTCAGCATTTCCAGGAGGGAACTTTAAATATTCCTCTTGTCCTTTGGATAGCAGGTCCAGATGGCAGCCATGGTGTAGACATAATTCTCAGGGTGGATATTATGTTGCAATGTACACAATGTATGTGATCACATTTACTTTATGTTTGGGTAAATGCAGGATGTCCCACTGAAGACGCCGTTCTGATCTGACTTTTTCTGACTTCGTAGCTAAGCCCTGCCCACTGTCCCTATCCAGTAAGAATGCCCCGAATGGCCGCTGCAGTAGTCTGATTGGACAGGAAAATGCCACTTGGCAGGGCTTTTCCATCACAACAAAAAAAAAACGGCCTTTAATAGTAAAGTCAGAGTAGGGCATTGGAAAGGATTTCTCTGACCATTTCCTGTACCACGTCTGCAGTCTGACCATCTCCTGTACCATGTCCGCCATCTCTGACCATCTCCTGTACCATGTCCCCAGTCTCTGACCATCTTCTGTACTATTAAAGATGTACGATATTAAAGATGTTATAGAACGTAATTGCATTATAGAATATTTAAAAAAAAGTCAGTTACTTTGCTGAGTAACTAATTACTTTTTCAATGTAGTAACTGAGTTACTAACGCAATTACTTTTTGGGAGAAGTAATTTGTAACTGTAACTAATTACTTTTTTAAAGTAAGATGACCAACACTGGTGGGCATTCCTCTTTTTTATTCTTTCATAGCCATTTGTGATGGAGATGGGCCTAGACATAGTATGGTTTCTGCTGACTCCCAATAACATCAAAGCATATCTAAACCGAAAACCCAAAATGTAATCTATTGCAGAGTACCTGTTCTTAGTTGTAGTGGCTGCATTCGTTTTCTTTTCCCTTTTATTTTTACCTGGTGGTGACTCTATCAGAAACACACTTACATTTTTAGGATGACACAACTTAGTTGCCCTTCTGCATAAGGGCAACCAAACAATATAGGACTATGGAACCCCACTCCTCTTATATTGTCCATTACATAGAGGGATGCGTAGTTTTCAGATGACAAAGTTACTAATGACAATCAACACTGGCAGAAAGCACAGGAAGTTATCAGTTCACAAGACTTTTTGCAAGATCAACGGGTAATTAAAAAAAAAAACAGACATCACAAAATGCTTTTAATGGAATATTTAAAGGGGAAGACCAGCCTGAGCTTGTTTGGCTGGGCTTCCCCTATGGCTCACAGGAGTGCAATTCGTTTTGCACTCCTGTGACCCATTTTCATCAGAGCATTCTGAAGTCCGCTCTCTGCTGACGTCACCAATAGTGATGAGCCGAACACCCCCGGGTTCGGTTCGCACCAGAACCCGCGAACGGACCGAAAGTTCGAACGAACATTAGAACCCTATTAAATACAATGGATGCGAACGTTCGAATTCTAAAGTGCTAATTATAAAAACTATTATGCATGTTATTGTCCTAAAAAGGGTTTGGGAACCCGGGTTCTGCACCAGGGGACATGTATCAATGCAAAAATAAGTTTTAAAAACGGTCGTTTTCCGGGAGCAGTCATTTTAATGATGCATAAAGTGAAAAAAAAAAAGTCAAATATTCCTTTAAATATCGTACCTGGGGGGTGTCTAAAGTATGCCTGTGAAGTGCCACGTGTTTCCCGTGTTTAGAACTGTCCCTGCACAAAATGACACTTCTAAAGGAAAAAAAAGCCATTTAAAACTGCTTGCGGCTTTAATGTAATGTCTGGTCCCGGTAATATGGATGAAAATCTTTAAGAAAAATGGCATAGCTACCCCATGACCCCCCCCCTACCCCAGCCCATTACCAGCCCCTTTGGGTCTTGTATGGATATTAAGGGGAACCCCGCACATAAAATAAAAAAGGCCCTATATACTCTGAACAGCCGTATACAGGCGGTGCATACAAGACAGGGACTGTAGGTTTGTTCTTATGTAGAATCTGTTTGTAATTTTGAACAGGTACATTGTTGAAGTGTAGCTCCAGACCAAAAATCTATTTTTAAACTTTTTGGAAAACATAGGTAAGGGTTATCACCCCTGTAACATTTGTTTTGCTGTCTGTGCCCCTGTTCAGAACATTTCACCTCACTTTCCGTCCTAATGACAACTGTTTTTGAAATGTGGTGTTTTTCTTGAAACAAGGATTGCTGATAAAGCATCAGTACAGAGGAGACACCTTTCTCCCATATTTATTCTTACAGGAGAGAATTTTCCTTCCTAGTGGTAGATTTCCTCTCACTTCCTGTTGTCTTCTTGCGTTTGCAAGTAGGAGTCGTTTGTAAGTTGGATGTTTGAAAGTAGGGACCTGCCGTATATACTCTGCAGAAATAGGCCCCTTAGTTGTTGGTGTTGGCACAACACTGTAAGCACTCACAGTTACTCTTGGTTGGTGCTGGAACGCCCTGCTGTCAACTATTATATCAGGAATTTTAATTACATATAATTGTTGAACAGTGGTAGTAAAAATTGGGCCTTTGATGGTGGTGCTGGTGCCACAACACTGTAAGCCCTGACAGTTACTCTTGGTGGGTGCAGCAATGGGCCCTGCTGTGAATTATTAGATCAAGAATTGTAATTACATGCCCCTGTTGAACAGGGGCTGAAAAATTGGGCCTTAGGCACTGGTGGCACAACACTGCAACCCTTCACAGATACTGTACTTGGAGCACAGCAATGAGCCCTGTTGCAAAGTATTGCTTCAAAAATTGTAATGACACGCCCCTGTTAAACAGGGGCTGAAAAATTGGGCCTTAGGCACTGGTGGCACAACACTGCAACTCCTCACAGATACTGTACTTGGAGCACAGCAATGAGCCCTGTTGCAAAGTATTGCTTCAAAAATTGTAATTACACGCCCCTGTTAAACAGGGGCTGAAAAATTGGGCGTTAGGCACTGGTGGCGGCACCCATAAACAAAAATGATCTTCCAAGCTATCATCATCAATCGTATCATTGAGGACTCGGAGGAGGAGGATAGCCAGTCAACATAACAGCACAGGCACTCAGCATCAGCATCAGTCTTGAAGGGATGTGACATTTTAAAATCAATTAGTCTGTTATATCAGCATCAGGTGTGTGGTAGCTGGTGGTGATACAAGACTGGTTCATCTTGATGAAAGTCAGTCGATCAACCGAGTCGGTGGACAGGCGCACCCTGTGATCCGTGACAAATCCTCCAGCAGCACTGAATGTGCGTTCCGAAAGAACGCTGGATGCAGGACAGGCCAGTAGCTCAATTGCATACTGTGCAAGCTCTGGCCAGTGATCCATCCTCAAGACCCAGTAAGCCAGAGGATTTTCGGTGGGGAAGGTGTCCAAGTCTGACCTTGCCCCTAGATATTCCTGCACCATGTTTATCAGACGCTGGCGATGGTTGCTGGAACCGATCATACTTTGGGGCTGCGGACTAAAGAATTGTCTGAACGCATCGGTCAGACGGCCACCTTCCCCACCGCTCCTTCTTTGACTGGCCGAAGCCTCAGCAACTCGTTGTCCAGGACCAGGAGTTTGCAACCTCCCAGTCTCTGGGAACGCGTTGCACAGACCTTTCTGCAAGGCCTCCCGGAGTTGTCTCATCCTCTGCTCCCTCTGCGACGGTAACATAAGGTCCGCAACCTTACCCTTGTACCGTGGATCAAGGAGAGTGGCCAGCCAGTAATGGTCCCTCTCCTTGATCCGAAGAATACGAGGATCCTTCCGCAGACTTTGCAGGATCAGGGAGGCCATGCAGCGTAGGTTTGCTGAGGCATTCGCTCCGGAGTCCTCTGGGTCACTAAGGACGACATGATCCGCAGCCACCTCCTCCCAGCCACGTACAAGTCCACTGGTTTCTTGGGACTGTAAATCATCCCTAAAAGACTGCTGCTGATGATGCTGAGTGCCAGCCTCCACCTCCATGCTGACACAATCCTCCTCCTCCTCCTCCTCCTCCTCCTCCTCCTCCTCCTCCTCTTCCTGTGCGATGGGTGGGACAGAAGGAACACTGTCTGGGTAAAGGGGGCCTTGAGAGGCAAGGAAGTCCTCCTCTTCCTGCCTCTGTTCTGCCTCAAGTGCCCTGTCCATTATTCCACGCAGCGTGTGCTCCAACAGGTGGACAAGAGGTACAGTGTCACTGATGCATGCACTGTCACTGCTCACCATCCTCGTGGCCTCCTCAAATGGTGCCAGGACAGTGCATGCATCCCTGATCATGCCCCACTGGCGTGGAGAAAAAAAACCAAGCTCCCCTGACCCTGTCCTGGTGCCGTAGTCGCACAGGTACTCATTGATGGCCCTCTGCTGCGTGTGCAGCCGCTGCAGCATGGCCAACGTTGAGTTCCACCTGGTGGGCATGTCACATATAAGGCGGTTCTTGGGCAGGTTCAACTCCTTTTGCAGCTCAGCCAGGCGAGCACTGGCATTATAAGATCTGCGGAAATGCACACAGACTTTCCTGGCCTGCCTCAGGACATCCTGTAAGCCCGGGTACCTGCCCAAGAAGCGCTGCACCACCAGGTTAAGGACGTGAGCCACACAGGGCACATGGGTCAGTTGTCCCTGTCGGAGGGCGGAGAGGAGGTTGGTGCCATTGTCGCAAACCACCATTCCTGGCTTAAGCTGGCGTGGCGTCAACCACCTCTCGGCCTGGCCCTGCAGAGCAGACAGGACCTCTGCCCCAGTGTGGCTTCTGTCCCCCAAACACACCAGCGCAAGCACGGCATGGCATCTTTTTGCCTGCGTACTTGCGTAGCCCCGTGAACGGCTACGGAGCACCGCTGGTTCATAGGACAAACCACAGGAAGAGGCCATGGAGGAAGAAGAAGAGGAGGGGGTGGAGGAGAGAGGTGTGTCACAACCAGTAGTAGCATTTTGGAGGCGTGGCGGTGGGACAACCTCCAACACTACTGCACCTTGTCCTGAATCCTTCCCAGCTGCCAAAAGAGTGACCCAATGGGCCGTGAAAGAAAGGTAACGTCCCTGTCCATGCCTGCTGGACCATGAGTCAGCGGTAATATGCACCTTACCGCTGACCGCCCTGTCCAGCGAGGCCAAGACATTGCCTTCCACATGCCGGTAGAGAGCCGGAATAGCCTTCCGTGAGAAAAAGTGGCGTTTGGGAACCTGCCACTGAGGAACCGCACATTGCACAAACTCACGGAAGGGGGCCGAGTCTACCAACTGAAAAGGCAGCAGTTGAAGCGCTAGCAATTTAGCCAAGCTAGCATTCAACCGCTGGGCATGTGGATGGCTGGGAGTGAACTTCTTTCGACGGTCCAGCAGCTGGGGCAGGGAAATTTGCCTGCTAGAATCGGACGTCGGTGTACTGCTAGCAGAGTGGGCGCAAGTACTTGGCTGTGACACACCTAATTCTACACCTTCATTCCTCTCAGTGCATGTTTCAGAGAGGACTGAAGTTATAGTGGGGTTGGAGATCCCAGCTGATGCGGTGCAAGGAGAGGTCCGCTTGGTTCTTTGGTGTGGGTCTTTGAGGTAGGCTTGCCAACGAGCTGCATGGCAGGTCAACATATGTCTGGTCAGGCATGTGGTACCCAAGCGGCTCATGTTTTGGCCACGCGATATACGCTTGAGACATATGTTGCAAACAGCAGCTGTGCGATCTGATGCACTAGCCTCAAAAAAGGCCCACACCAAATAACTTTTTGAATGACGGGCAGAGGCAGCGCCCTGCACAGGCGGAGCTCTGCGGTGTGATTCCGTCGGTGTACTGCCCTTACGCTGGCCACCAAAGGGCATCCTGCCTCGTTGGAGATGTGCCTCCTCCTCATCCTCCTCCTCCTCCTCTCTCCTATTAGGCACCCACGTGGAGTCATTGACCTCATCATCCCCTCCCTCCTCATCACTGGAGCCAATCTGGCAGTATGCTGCAGCTGCTGGAACATGACTGCCAGATTGGTGTCCTTCTTGAGCATCCCCTCTGTCTGCTCTCACGCTACTGCCTTCCTCTAGCTGGGTTTCATCATCAGACCCTTCGAAACGCTGGGCATCCTCCTGGAGCATGTACCCAACACTGTGCTGAAACAGTTCGGGGGACTCCTCAGGAGGAGGACATGGTGGGTCTAGGGAAGGAGTGACTGATGATTTGTCTGACATTGATACCAGGGAAGACGACGCTTTGGCAGCTGCTTTTCCAGTACCCTGAGCCTGGGTGAGAGAGGATGAGGAGGAGGAGGAGGGCTTGGTCATCCACTCTACCAAGTCTTCGGCATGATGTGGCTCAACATGTCCAGCTGCCGAAAAGAAGGACAAGCGTGTCCCATGGCCATGTGCTGATGACAATGCACCGCGTCCACGACCAGCACTGTTGCCCCCAGACACAGAGCCTGCTTGCCCTCTTTTATTGCCTCCTGACTGTCTGCCTCTCCTTGTTTGCCTTCCAGACATTCTAATAGATGGCCTGCAGGGAGATGGGAAAAAAGCAATAAGGGCTACCTTCAGGTGTCCTTCTCTGTCCCTTGAAACAAGGACTTTCACAGTGAAAGAAACTGACACTGTCCCTACCTAGAGTTTTCTGTCCCTAGAATAAATGTTTTTTTTAATCACAATATAGCACAAGGACAATTCACTCAATGTCTCTCCAGGTCCCTGGAAACAAGGACTTGCAGAGTGAAAGAAACTGACACTGTCCCTACCTAGAGTTTTCTGTCCCTAGAAAAAAAGTTTTTTTTAAGCACAATATAGCACAAGGACAATTAACTCACTGTCCTTACAGGTCCCTGGAAACAAGGACTTGCAGAGTGAAAGAAACTGACACTGTCCCTACCTAGAGTTTTCTGTCCCTAGAAAAAAAGTTTTTTTTAAGCACAATATAGCACAAGGACAATTAACTCACTGTCCTTACAGGTCCCTGGAAACAAGGACTTGCAGAGTGAAAGAAAAAAAACACTCTCCCTACCTACAGTTTTCTGTCCCTAGAAAAAATGTTTTTTTTAATCACAATATAGCACAAGGAAAATTAACTCACTGTCCTTACAGGTCCCTGGAAACAAGGACTTGCAGAGTGAAAGAAAAAAAACACTCTCCCTACCTACAGTTTTCTGTCCCTAGAAAAAATGTTTTTTTTAATCACAATATAGCACAAGGAAAATTAACTCACTGTCCTTACAGGTCCCTGGAAACAAGGACTTGCAGAGTGAAAGAAACTGACACTGTCCCTACCTAGAGTTTTCTGTCCCTAGAATAAATGTTTTTTTTAAGCACAATATAGCACAAGGACAATTAACTCACTGTCCTTACAGGTCCCTGGAAACAAGGACTTGCAGAGTGAAAGAAAAAAAACACTCTCCCTACCTACAGTTTTCTGTCCCTAGAAAAAATGTTTTTTTTAATCACAATATAGCACAAGGAAAATTAACTCACTGTCCTTACAGGTCCCTGGAAACAAGGACTTGCAGAGTGAAAGAAACTGACACTGTCCCTACCTAGAGTTTTCTGTCCCTAGAATAAATGTTTTTTTTAAGCACAATATAGCACAAGGACAATTAACTCACTGTCCTTACAGGTCCCTGGAAACAAGGACTTGCAGAGTGAAAGAAAAAAAACACTCTCCCTACCTACAGTTTTCTGTCCCTAGAAAAAATGTTTTTTTTAAGCACAATATAGCACAAGTAAAATTAACTCACTGTCCTTACAGGTCCCTGGAAACAAGGACTTGCAGAGTGAAAGAAAAAAAACACTCTCCCTACCTACAGTTTTCTGTCCCTAGAAAAAATGTTTTTTTTAATCACAATATAGCACAAGGAAAATTAACTCACTGTCCTTACAGGTCCCTGGAAACAAGGACTTGCAGAGTGAAAGAAACTGACACTGTCCCTACCTAGAGTTTTCTGTCCCTAGAATAAATGTTTTTTTTAATCACAATATAGCACAAGGAAAATTAACTCACTGTCCTTACAGGTCCCTGGAAACAAGGACTTGCAGAGTGAAAGAAACTGACACTGTCCCTACCTAGAGTTTTCTGTCCCTAGAATAAATGTTTTTTTTAAGCACAATATAGCACAAGGACAATTAACTCACTGTCCTTACAGGTCCCTGGAAACAAGGACTTGCAGAGTGAAAGAAAAAAAACACTCTCCCTACCTACAGTTTTCTGTCCCTAGAAAAAATGTTTTTTTTAATCACAATATAGCACAAGGAAAATTAACTCACTGTCCTTACAGGTCCCTGGAAACAAGGACTTGCAGAGTGAAAGAAACTGACACTGTCCCTACCTAGAGTTTTCTGTCCCTAGAATAAATGTTTTTTTTAATCACAATATAGCACAAGGAAAATTAACTCACTGTCCTTACAGGTCCCTGGAAACAAGGACTTGCAGAGTGAAAGAAAAAAAACACTCTCCCTACCTACAGTTTTCTGTCCCTAGAAAAAATGTTTTTTTTAATCACAATATAGCACAAGGAAAATTAACTCACTGTCCTTACAGGTCCCTGGAAACAAGGACTTGCAGAGTGAAAGAAACTGACACTGTCCCTACCTAGAGTTTTCTGTCCCTAGAATAAATGTTTTTTTTAAGCACAATATAGCACAAGGACAATTAACTCACTGTCCTTACAGGTCCCTGGAAACAAGGACTTGCAGAGTGAAAGAAAAAAAACACTCTCCCTACCTACAGTTTTCTGTCCCTAGAAAAAATGTTTTTTTTAATCACAATATAGCACAAGGAAAATTAACTCACTGTCCTTACAGGTCCCTGGAAACAAGGACTTGCAGAGTGAAAGAAACTGACACTGTCCCTACCTAGAGTTTTCTGTCCCTAGAATAAATGTTTTTTTTAATCACAATATAGCACAAGGAAAATTAACTCACTGTCCTTACAGGTCCCTGGAAACAAGGACTTGCAGAGTGAAAGAAACTGACACTGTCCCTACCTAGAGTTTTCTGTCCCTAGAATAAATGTTTTTTTTAAGCACAATATAGCACAAGGACAATTAACTCACTGTCCTTACAGGTCCCTGGAAACAAGGACTTGCAGAGTGAAAGAAAAAAAACACTCTCCCTACCTACAGTTTTCTGTCCCTAGAAAAAATGTTTTTTTTAATCACAATATAGCACAAGGAAAATTAACTCACTGTCCTTACAGGTCCCTGGAAACAAGGACTTGCAGAGTGAAAGAAACTGACACTGTCCCTACCTAGAGTTTTCTGTCCCTAGAATAAATGTTTTTTTTAATCACAATATAGCACAAGGACAATTAACTCACTGTCCTTACAGGTCCCTGGAAACAAGGACTTGCAGAGTGAAAGAAACTGACACTGTCCCTACCTAGAGTTTTCTGTCCCTAGAATAAATGTTTTTTTTAAGCACAATATAGCACAAGGACAATTAACTCACTGTCCTTACAGGTCCCTGGAAACAAGGACTTGCAGAGTGAAAGAAAAAAAACACTCTCCCTACCTACAGTTTTCTGTCCCTAGAAAAAATGTTTTTTTTAATCACAATATAGCACAAGGAAAATTAACTCACTGTCCTTACAGGTCCCTGGAAACAAGGACTTGCAGAGTGAAAGAAACTGACACTGTCCCTACCTAGAGTTTTCTGTCCCTAGAATAAATGTTTTTTTTAATCACAATATAGCACAAGGACAATTAACTCACTGTCCTTACAGGTCCCTGGAAACAAGGACTTGCAGAGTGAAAGAAACTGACACTGTCCCTACCTAGAGTTTTCTGTCCCTAGAATAAATGTTTTTTTTAAGCACAATATAGCACAAGGACAATTAACTCACTGTCCTTACAGGTCCCTGGAAACAAGGACTTGCAGAGTGAAAGAAACTGACACTGTCCCTACCTAGAGTTTTCTGTCCCTAGAATAAATGTTTTTTTTAAGCACACTATAGCAGAAGCACAAAACACACTGACACTCTCCCTACCTATCCTTCTCTTTCCCTAAACTAAAGGAATCCAGGTTAAGCAAGAAAGAAATAACAGTCACTGTCCCTGCCTATGCTACTCTATCCCTGCTCCGGAACACACTACACTAGGCCGCCGTGCTGGCGGCCTTTTATAGTGTGGGGCGTGTACTAAACACCCTCAGCAATAATTGGCCACAGGCATCCTGCCTGTGGCCAATCATTGCTCTCCTCGCTGCCGGCGCTGTGATTGGCCAAGCATGCGGGGTCACAGTGCATGCTTGGCCAATCACAGCGCCTGGATGACACTGCGATGGCGTAGTGCATTGTGGGCCGTTCGCGTCACTCGAATTTGGCGCGAACGGCCCAAATCGTTCGATCTTCGTCGAACGATCGAACAGCCAATGTTCGAGTCGAACGTATGTTCGACTCGAACACGAAGCTCATCCCTAGTCACCAAGTTCAGTCCAGGCACTGCGTCATCCTGACTTCGGAAGTCTGGATCCGCCAAGTGTCTGGACTGATGGCAGTCTCAGCCTCTCAGCGAGCCGCTGAGAGTCTGAAATGGCCTCTCCCCGCCCCTCCACAGCTCAGCGCTCCAGTGAGTGTGGAGGAGCAGAGCAGGAGAGCTGCTTATTTGACAGTCTGCAGCTCTCCGCTCGGGGAGCCGAGAGAACCGAGCCGTCTGCAATGTTCGAAGAGCTCGGTTCTAAGTGCAGAGACAACGGGGGACAGATGCAGCATCGGACCAATGCTGCATCTACCTAGGTAAGTATTATTTTGGGAAAAAAAAACACCATACTTCTCGTTTAACAGATTAAAAGGGACCAAAAAAATACGTTAATTGTTAGAGTTTACTTGTCAGCCAATATATTCACAAGGTAATCTTATTTTCCCTCTCCCCAGCACCATATACAAAGATTTCTTTCACTTCCTCACCTCTCTGTTCATTCCCCTCTTTAGCACGGAACAGAGACTACATTGTTAATAGGATATACTGTATACTGTATAGTGATCCTAAAGAAATCAGTTTTTCTTTAGACCAGAGTTCTTTATTACAAAAATACGGTTTTATCTCCTTCCTTTATAGTGAATCTGTTTCTAAAATAAAAGTTTCAACTCTCCCGTAACCTATGCCACGAAGCTCAACGCAAATAAATTCCTGCCTGAGGATCAAACACTTCCAGGATTGTCAATTTGCTGGTCCTCGATTGTTTTCAGTGGTTTGATCCACCTGCACCAGCATCATTTCTTTCTCCTGCATGGATGTTGAGGCCAGCCGAACTAATCAGTGCAGTGGGGTGCCAGGAACTCAACATGTAGGTGGGAGTGAGGCAGAGTGGTGGGCACCCAAGAGGGAAGGAATTGCACACGGAGGTCTTGTTTAAAAGGCAGTATATTGTCAAGAACATTCCAACCACACTGTAACAACATTTACGCAGAGGGTTCAACTGTCAGAAATACTCACAGATGGTATTGCAGCACTTGTGGAGAGCGGTGCTCGAGGACCGACAGCACCTGGCATAGGAGGCGGGTAGCAGGCTGCAACATGGCACTAGAAGCAGGGAGGTACCACACAGCAGTGATACAGAACAGTCCCTATACAGTCCCTCCTCCTCTGTAACTTTTCCCTACTCTATCCTCACTCTCCCTATCCAGTGGTTTCCTGTCCCTAATGATAAATGAGTGCCAACTGCAGTGAGACAGTGCTTTTTATGAGCACTGTCTCAACTAAAGATGGCCATGGAGATCATCTGGGGCAGCATCATTCGGCCAGATGGCTGCTCACCTGATGACACGTATGGAGGCCTAAGATAAAAATGTGTTCCTCCTGTCCACCCTCCCTGCATGGCGGATGCAGACAGCAGTACCTGTGTAGGGAGGTCAACCTACATCAACCTACATTCCCCCTCTTTGACAGATGCTGTCCTTGGCATTGACTACCATAAAACAACAATAAAGCCTCGTACACACTACCGGTTTTCCCGGAAAGAAATCTGTTGGGAGAGCTTTTTGCCATGTGTATGCTCCCTCACCGGGAAAACTGCCGGGAATCCCGGCAGGGGAAAATAGAGAACCTGCTTTCTATTTTCCCGCCGGATTCCCGGGGGGTTTTTTTTCCGCCAGATTTACTAACTTTGCCAATGGAAAACACTGCGAGGCAGTGCAGAGGGAGCATAAGCCCTGTACACACTGCCGGGATTCCCGGCCAAAGCTCTCCCCGCAGTTTTCCCGTCGGACTTTATACAGCCGGGAATCCCGGCCATGTGTACAGGGCTTCAAACTGTGAAATACAACAGGGTGAACACATACATAATCAAAAAACACAAAAACAAGAAGTACATTACACAACATAATCAGAATACTTGGCCGGCAACTACCCCTGGTTAGACCAAATAGGGCAATGCTGGGATCCTCATGCTCGTTGTCGGGATTATAATTTACTGGAATTTACACAGGTGCTTGGGGGTTATCATGGTTGGACATAACACCCCCACCTGGGCTATCATTTGCATCCTCTAGGGCAGGGGTGTCAAACTCAATTTCATCGAGGGCCGCATCAGCATTATGATTTCCCTCAAAAGGGCCGGTTGTATCTGTAAGATTAGATGTCCAGCGCATCCCCTCCCCTTACATTAGATGTCAAGAGCCACCCTAATAGGGATGAGTCGAACACCCCCCCCCCGGTTCGGTTCGCACCAGAACCTGCGAACGGACCGAAAGTTTGCGTGAACTTTAGAACCCTATTAAAAACAATAGACTCGAACGTTCGAAACCAAAAGTGCTTATTATAAAGGCTAATATGCACGTCATTGTCCTAAAAAGGGTTTGGGGACCCGGGTCCTGCCCCAGGGGACATATATCAATGCAAAAAAAAGTTTTAAAAACAACCGTTTTTTCGGGAGCAGTGATTTAATGATGCTTAAAGTGAAAATAAAAAAGTGAAATATTCCTTTAAATATCGTACCTGGGGGGTGTCTATAGTATGCCTGTGAAGTGGCACGTGTTTCCTGTGTTTAGAACTGTCCCTGCACAAAATGACATTTCTAAAGGAAAAAAAGTAATTTTAAAACTGCTTGCGGCTTTAATGTAATGTCTGGTCCCGGCAATATGGATGAAAATCATTGAGAAAAATTGCATGGGTACCCCCCAGCCCACTACCAGCTCCTTTGGGTCTTGTATGGATATTAAGGGGAACCCCGTACCCAAATAAAAAAAGGCCCTATATACTCTGAACAGCAGTATACAGGCAGTGCAAACAAGACAGGGACTGTAGGTTTGTTCTTAAGTAGAATATGTTTGTTTGTAATTTGGAACAGGTACATTTTTTTAAGTGTAGCTCCAGCCAAAAAATCTATTTTTAAGCTTTTTGGAAAACATAGAGAAGGGTTATCACCCCTGTAACATTTTGTTTTGCTGTCTGTGCAGTGTGCACCTGTTCAGAACATTTCACCTCACTTTCCGTCTTAATGACAAATGTTTTTTTGAAAACTTGGGTTTTTTATTGAAACAAGGATTGGTGATAAAGCATCAGTGGAGAGGAGACACCTTTTCTCAACTCTTACAGGAGAGAATTTCCCTTCCTAGGGGTAGATTTCCTCTCACTTCCTGTTGTCTCCTTCTGTTTGCAAGTAGGAGTCGTTTGTAAGTTGGATGTTTGAAAGTAGGGGCCTGCCGTATATACTCGGCAGAAATTTGGCCCTTTGGTGTTGGTGTTGCCACAACACTGTAAGCCCTCACAGTTACTCTTGGTGGGCGCAGGAATGGGCCCAGCTGTGAAATATTAGATCAAGAATTGTAATTACATGCCCCTGTTGAACAGGGGCATAAAAATTAGGCCTTTGGTGGTGGTAGTGGTGTTGCCACAACACTGTAAGTCCTCACAGTTACTCTTGGTGGGCGCAGGAATGGGCCCAGCTGTGAATTATTAGATCAAGAATTGTAATTGCATGCCCCTGTTGAACAGGGGAATAAAAATTGGGCCTTAGGCACTGGTGCCACAACACAGCAACCCCTCACAGATACTGTAGTTGGAGCGCAGGAATGAGCCCTGCTGCAAAGTATTGCATCAAAAATTGTAAATACACGCCCCTGTTAAACAGGGGCTGAAAAATTGGGCCTTAGCCACTGGTGGCGGTGCCTAGAACCAAAAATGTTCTTACAAGCTATCAGCATGATCATTGAGGAGGAAGAGGATAGTCACTCAGCATAACAGGATAGTCACTCAGCATCAGCATAGGCAGTCTTGAAGGGATCTGACATTTCCCAAAAAATTAATGCGGTTACATCAGCATCAGGTGCTTGGTAGCTGGTGGTGATTCAAGACTGATTCATTTTTATGAAGGTCAGTCGATCGACCGAGTCGGTGGACAGGCGCACCCTGTGATCGGTTACAAAGCCTCCAGCAGCACTGAATGTGCGTTCCGAAAGAACGCTGGATGCAGGACAGGCCAGTAGCTCAATTGCATACTGTGCAAGCTCTGGCCAGTGATCCAGCCTCAAGACCCAGTGACCCGAGGATTTTTGGTGGGAAAGGTGTCCAAGTCTGATCTTGCCCCTAGGTATTCTTGCACCATGTAAACCAGACGCTGGCGATGGTTGCAGGAACCGATCATACCTTGGGGCTGCGTACTAAAAAATTGTCTGAACGCATCAGTCAGACGGCCACCTTCTCCACCGCTCCTTTATTTGACTGACCGAAGCCTCAGCAACACAATGTCCAGGACCAGGAATTTGTAACCTCCCAGTCTCTGGGAACACGTTGCACAGACCATTCTGCAAGGCCTCCCGAAGAAGCTTCATCCTCTGCTCCCTCTGCGACGGCAAGATAAGGTCCGCAACCTTACCCTTGTAACGTGGATCAAGGAGGGTTGCCAGCCAGTAATGATCCCTCTCCTTGATCGCACGAATACGAAGATCCTTCCGCAGGCTTTGCAGGATCAGGGAGGCCATGCAGCGTAGGTTTTCTGAGGCATTTGGTCCGGAGTCCTCTGGGTCACTCAGGATGACATGATCCGCAGCCACCTCCTCTCAGCCACATACAAGTCCACGGGTGTCTTGGGACTGTAATTCATCCCTTGAAGAATGCTGCTGATGCTGAGTGCTAGGCTCCACCTCCATGCTGACACAATCCTCCTCCTCCTCCTCCTCTTCCTCCTCCTCTTCCTGTGTGATAGGCGGGCCAGCAGGAACACTGTCTGGATAAAGGGGGCCTTGAGAGGTAAGAAAGTCCTCCTCTTCCTGTCTCTGTTCTGCCTCAAGTGCCCTGTCCAATATTCCACGCAGCGTGTGCTCCAACAGGTGGACAAGAGGGACAGTGTCACTGATGCGTGCACTGTCACTGCTCACCATCCTCGTGGCCTCCTCAAATGGTACCAGGACAGTGCATGCATCCCTGATCATGGCCCACTGGCGTGGGGAAAAAAATCAAAGCTCCCCTGACCCTGTCTTGGTGCCATATTGCAACAGATACTCATTGATGGCCCTCTGCTGCGTGTGTAGCCACTGCAGCATTGCCAACGTAAAGTTCCACCTGGTGGGCATGTCACAGATTAGGCGGTTCTTGGGCAGGTTGTAATCCTTTTGCAGGTCAGCCAGCCGAGCACTGGCATTATATGACCGGTGGAAATGCCCACAGAGTTTCCTGGCCTGCTTCAGGACCTCCTGTAAGCCCTGGTACCTGCCCAAGGACCGCTGCACCACCAAGTTAAGGAGGTGAGCCAAACAGGGCACATGGGTCAGTTGCCCTGTCGGAGGGCGGAGAGGAGGTTGGTGCCATTGTCGCAAACCACCTTTCCTGGCTTAAGCTGGCATGGCGTCAACCACCTCTGAGCCTGCCCCTGCAGAGCTGACAGAATCTCTGCCCCAGTGTGGCTCCTGTCCCCCAAGCACACCAGCTCAAGCACCGCATGGCATCTTTTTGCCTACGTACTTGTGTAGCCCCTTGAACGCCTACGGAGCACCGCTGGTTCAAAGCACAGGTAGAGACCATGGAGGAAGAAGAAGAGGAGGGGTGGAGGAGAGAGGTGTGTCAGAATCACCAGTAGTAACATTTTGGAGGCGTGGTGGCGGAAAAACCTCCAACACTACTGCACCTTGTCCTGCATCCTTCCCAGCTACCAGCAGAGTCACCCAATGCGCCATGAAAGATAGGTAACGTCCCTGTCCATGCCTGCTGGACCATGAGTCAGCGGTAATATGCACCTTACCGCTGACCGCCCTGTACAGCGAGGCCAAGACATTGCCTTCCACATGCCGGTAGAGAGTCGGAATCGCCTTCCGTGAGAAAAAGTGGTGTTTGGGAGCCTGCCACTGAGGAACCGCACATTCCACAAACTCACGGAAGGGGGCAGAGTCTACCAACTGAAAAGGCAGCAGTTGAAGTGCTAGCAATTTAGCCAAGCTAGCATTCAACCGCTGGGCATGTGGATGGCTGGGAGCGAACTTCTTTCAGCAGTGTAGCAGCTGGGGCAGGGAAATTTGCCTGGTACAATCTGATGTCGGTGTACCAATAGCAAATTGCCCGCAAGTACTTGGCTGTGACACACCAAATTCTACACCTTCATTCCTCTCAGTGCAGGTTTCAGAGAGGACTGAAGGTATAGTGGGGTTGGAGATCCCAGCTGATGAGGAGCAAGGAGAGGTCCTCTTTGTACTTTGGTGTGGGTCTTTTAGGTACGCTTGCCAACAAACTGCATGGCAGGTCGACATATGTCTGGTCAAGCACGTGGTGCCCAAGCGGCTGATGTTTTGGCCATGCGAGATACGCTTCAGACATATGTTGCAAATGGCAATGGTGCGATCTGCTGCACACATCTGCAAAAAGGCCCACACCAAAGAACTTTTGGAATAACGCGCAGAGACAGCAGCGCCCTGCACATGTGGAGCTTTGCGGTGTGATGCGGTCGGTGTGCTGCCCTTAAGCTGGCCCCTGGAGGGCATCCTGCCTCATTGGAGATGTGCCTCTTCCTCCTCTCTCCTATCAGGCACCCACGTGGAGTCAGTGACCTCATCATCCCCTCCCTCCTCATCACTGGAGCAAATCTGGCAGTATACTGCAGCAAGGGGAACATGACTGCCAGATAGCTGTCCTTGTTGGGCACCCCCTCTCTCTGTGCTCACGTTACTACCCCCTCTCTCTGGGCTCACGTTACTGCCTTCCTCTAGCTGGGTTCCATCATCTGAGCCTTCAAAACGCTGGGCATCCTCCTGGAGCATGTACCCAACACTGTGGTCAAATAGTTCGGGGGACTCCTCAGGAGGACATGGTGGGGCTGGAATGACTGATGCCATTGAGCCGAGGGAAGAGGCCGCTTTGGCAGCTGCTTTGCCAAAGTACCCTGAGCCTGGGTGAGAGAGGATGAGGAGGATAAGGACGGCTTGGTCATCCACTCTACCAAGTTTTGGGCATGTTGCGGCTCAACATGGCCAGCTGCCGAAAAGAAGGACAAGCGTGTCCCACGGCCACGTGCTGATGAGGATGCACCGTGTCCACGACCAGCACTGTTGCCTCTAGACACAGAGCCTGCTTGCCCTCTTCTATTGCCCCGTGACTGTCTGCCTCTCCTAATTTGCCTTCCAGACATACTAATGGCCTGCAGTGAGATGTAGCTGCACAAAGTGGGATGTATGTTATATATATATATATATATATATATATATATATATATATATATATATATATCTGTACTGATTATAATGCAGCTATCAGAATCAACTGCCTGCTGTGGTATTAGTATGAGAAAAGCAGCAATTGTCTTCAGTTAGTTTTAAGTGAACACTGTGCAGAGGACACAGTACACTAACTGAAAATACTTGCAGCTCTCTGCCTTTGGTTTTATTATGAGAAAACCACAAATTGTATTCAGGTTCCTTTAAGTGAACGCTGTGCAAAGGACAGAAGTACTGCAGTACACTAAATTAAATTAATGCAGCTCCCTGCCTGTGGTTTTATTATAAGAACACCACTAATTGTATTCAGGTAAGCTTTAGGTGAACGCTATGCAAAGCACACAGTACACTAAGTGAAACACTGCAGCTAGCACAATCACCTGCCTGCCTGTCACAGTATAGAGAATAACAGGAACGGATCTAGCTAAACTGAATACAGTGTATAAATATATATACAGCACCTAGGATGCATATACAGTATATCCTCTACACACTAACTACAGCTAACTGACTCGCCTGCCTGCTCTATCTAACTTAATATAAGCTCTCTGTAAGCTCTCTTTAACCAACACTGCAACACACTACACAAGGCCACCACGGTGGCGGCCTTATATAGGGTGGGGTGTGTAATAAACCCCCCTGAGACATAATTGGCCAAAGCCACCCTGGCTTTGGCCAATTATGACTCTCCGTTTTTTGCGTGCTGTGCTTGGCCAAAGCATGCGAGTCATAGTGCATGATTGGCCAATCATCAGCCAGCAATGCACTGCAATGCCGCAGTGAATAATGGGCCACTCGAACGGCCCATAATGTTCGCAATTCGGCGAACGGCCGAACAGACGATGTTCGAGTCGAACATGGGTTCGACTCGAACACGAAACTTATCCCTACACCCTAACATCAGAAGTTGAGTCCCCCACTCTCCCTTACATCACAGTGCACCCCCCTTTCCTTATGCTGCTGCTGGGAAGAAGCTGGATACATTGCTTTAAAGCAGAAAGTAAGGGTCTGAAGGAGGACCAGAGGAGGGCTGGAGCTCTCCAGCAGCTGCAGGAGAGGTGCGAGGGCCACATGAAATGGCCTGGAGGGCCGGATTGGCCCACGGGCCTTGTGTTTGACACCTGTGCTCTAGGGAGTCCACAGGTCCCTCATAATTTCTAGTACACTCCCAGTCCTCTGCATCTCCCAAGGAATCAGCAGCAGTTTCATTCTCTGAACTTGTGGGATCCATGGGGATTGCTTCAAGGGGTGGCAAATACCATTCAGCTGGAAGCTCCTGCACATGGGGAAGATCTGTAGGGTTGGAATACCACAATTACGCAGAGGTCCTGACCGGATAGTCTCCGCCCAACACACAGGGCCTCAATAGATTCTGATGGAGGCACTTAATGTTGTCCTCTGGGCCCTTGGATACCACATCATATAACGGGAGTGGTGGGAATAGCTGTTTCTCCACCTGATATGGGGTTGTCTTTCACCAGGGCTCCAGCTTGCTCCCCCCCCCAACACTAACACCCAGTCCCCCAACTGCAGAGGCAGCAGGTTCAGAGCCGTTTCTTCGGCCACATCTCTATGTCGCTCAAGAACTAGCTGTTGAGCCTCCCTCACCTGTTCCCACTGCTGTTGTACTCGTCGTTGGGTGTTCAGGGGTTATGCGTTCAAAAATGTCCAAAAGTAGGTCCGCATGAAGCCAACCGCTGTTCCAAATGTTAGGAAGGATGGTGTGTAGCCCAGTGTACGGTGTTATTGTAGGCCCATATGGTGACCATCATGTGCTGGTGCTAGTGGCCTCAGTGTCCTTGTTCTAGAGGAGTGTTTCTCAACTTTTTTACCTTCTAGGAACCCCTGGCAGACAGTTTGAGATCTCAAGGAACCCCTGAAATTATGTTTACATCTACAGCTCACGGAACATTTCTATGATCAGCGAGCTGCTGATAATAACAACAATTATTTTTAGAAGTAGCATTAAATAAAAAACAAACATATTAGAACGTACCTATTTAATGTGAAACTGCTGCTTTCATTTTCTGCACAGATGCTCCATTCTGGGTCGAACTTGAGATAAACAGTGTATGTGTTTGTGTGTGGGGGGGGGGGGGCAGCGGGCAAGGTACCAGGGGCTCAGGAGGACACACTACATAAGGGAGAAGCAGGACACATTATGTGGGAACAGGGCACATTACATGAGGGCAGGGTATATTATGTGTGAGAAGGACACATTACATGAGGGCAGGGCACATTACGTGGAAGCAAGGCACATTATGTGGAGGCAGGCACATCACATGGGACAGAGCACATGGCACATTACATTGGACTTTGTATGCTAAATTGTGTTATTACCATTGTTAATCCATTTTATGCTTGCCTAGTTACCAACCATATTGGGTGATAATAAATTAAGTTTACCTTTATTACCTGGTTTGGTGCAATGTTTTTTTTGATATAGCACTACTACTGGGTACTAAGTATTACTAACAGAGGACCCATCCAATCCAGCAGATCCTATGGGGGTAGCACTAAATACTTTAACTGATATTTGGCAATAGTTGTATTTTTTAAAGTAATACATAAACTGCAAGAATTTCAATAGTTCTTTGTACATGGAAAGTGCTTTCAGATTTTGGGTTAGATGTTAGCTGCTCGTAGTCTGGAAAAACTGAGAGGACACTAATGCATTCACACTTATGGCCTGCTAGACATTAAAATGTGTTCTAATGTCAGAACATGATAATAGGGTTTTAATTACCATTTATAAAGCCATGGAAACCAAGACACGTTAGTATTTTATTTTGTTAGTACATAATGTGCCCTACGTATTCATCCTTGCGAGAGTGATTAGTAAATGTGTGGTTAGTATTTAATAATTTGTTAAAAATGAAAATTTTATATTTTTGAGTTTTTGCATAAGTTTAATAAGAGTTCACAAAACACAGATAATTGAAGATGATAGTAAGGAAAATTTAAACCAGTCTAAAGCCCTGTACACACGATCGGATTTCCTATGGATTCTAATCCGATGCATTTTTCCATCGGAAATCCGATGAAGCTGACTTCCATCCGTCTTGCCTACACACCATCAGTCAAAAATCCGACCGTCTGAAACGCTGTGACGTAAAACACTCCGACAAGCTGAGAAACATGAAGTTCAATGCTTCTGAGCATGCGTCGACTTGATTCTGAGCATGCGTGGGTTTTTTGTCCGATGGAGTTCCACACAGACGATCGGAATTTGCTATTGTTTTTTTTCCCATCGGATAAATTTAAAACATGTTCTATTTTTTCTCACTGATAGAAAAAAGACCGATGGGGCCCATACACGATCGGTTTGTCCAATGAGAACAGTCCATCGGACTGTTTTCATCAGTAAAACCGATCGTGTGTACACGGCATAAGCCTTTTTATCAGTTTTGAAAAAGTTGTATTTTAACAAACCAGATATCGGTTTTGTTTACTAAAATCTTAGAGGGGTTAGTTCACCTTTCATGACATTTTTTAAAACAATCTATACAGTTGTGCTCATAAGTTTACATACCCTGGCTGAATTTATGGTTTCTTGGCCATTTTTCAGAGAATATGAATGATAACACAAAAAATTTATTTCACTCATGGCTAGTTTTTGGCTGAAGCCATTTATTATCAATCAACTGTGTTTACTCGTTTTAAATCATAATGGCAACAGAAAATACACAAATTACCCTGATCAAAAGTTTACATACCCTAGTTCTTAATACCAAGTATTTCCCCCTTTAACATCAATGAAAGCTTGAAGTCTTTGTGATATTTGTGGATGAGGCTCTTTATCTTCTCGGATGGTAAAGCTGCCCATTCCTCTTGGCAACAAACATCCATTTCCTGTAAATTCTTGGGCTGTCTTGCATGAACTGCACGTTTGCGATCTCCCCAGAGTGGCTCAATGATATTGAGGTCAGGAGACTGAGATGGCCACTCCAGAACCTTCACTTCATTCTGCTGTAGCCAATGACAGGTCGACTTGGCCTTGTGTTTTGGATCATTGTCATGTTGGAATGTCCAAGTACGTCCCAGGTGCAGCTTCCTGGCTGATGAATGCAAATGTTCCTCCGGTATTTTTTGATAACATACTGCATTCATCTTGCCAACAATTTTGACCAAATTTCCTGTGCCCTTGTACAGTAGTTCACACATCCCCAAAAAATCAGCGATCCACCTCCGTACCTTTCATCATAGGCCATGTTGACTCCTCTCCAAATGAAGCGTTTATGGTTGTGGTCAAAAAGCTTAATTTTGGTCTCATCACTCCAAACGCCAGAATGTTTGAGTCTTGTCCCTGTGTTGTTTGGTGTATTGTAAGTGGGATACTTTGTGGCATTTGCGTAGTAATGGCTTTCTTCTGGCGACTCGACGATGCAGCCCATTGTTCTTCAAGTGCCTCCTTATTGTGCATTTTGAAACAGCCACACCACATGTTTTCAGAGAGTCCTGTATTTCACCTGAAGTTATTTGTGGGTTTTTCTTTGCATCCTGAACAATTTTCCTAGCAGTTCTGGCTAACATTTTAGTTGGTCTACCTAACCGTAGTTTGGTTTCAACAGAAACCCTCATTTTCAACTTCTTGAATAGAGTTTGAACACTGCTGATTGGCATTCATAATTCCTTGGATATCTTTTTAAATCCCTTTCCTGTTTTATACAGTTCAACTACCTTTTCCCACAGATCCTTTGACCATTCTTTTGCTTTCCCCATGACTCAGAATCTAGAAACGTCAGTGCATCCCTGGATGAAAGATGCAAGGGTCTGTCAGAAGTCCAGAAACACATTAACCTTTTATACACACACATTAATTACACGCAAACAGATCACAGGTCAGGATGGTTACCTTTAATAGCCATTCAAACCCCTTTGTGTCAACTTGTGTGCAAAATCACCAGGGTAGGTAAACTTTTGATCAGGGTCATTTGGGTAGTTTCTGTTGCCATTATGATTTAAAAAGAGTAAACACAGTTGATTGATAATAAATGGCTTCAGCCAAACACTAACCATGAGTGAAAGAAAAGTTGTTGTGTTATGATTCATATTCTTTGCAAAATGGCCAAGAAATCATAAATTCTATGTAAACTTATGAGCACAACTGTGTGTATTAGCATTGCAGTTCTGTTGGTACATTACAATGCTGCCCCATTTCTAAAAATACTTATTTTCACACACTGCTACTACTGTGTAATATTTCCACTTTAGCAGCAAAATTCGGATAACATCTACTTTATATTTCTTACATGTTTCCATCCACATAGCATAACTTACAGTGTTAAAGAAGCTGAAAGTTTTTTACCTTCATGCATTTCATGCATGAAGGTTAAAATCTTTTACGATTAGCTCCCTCCAGCCCCCCCCCCCCCAAATATTTTCCTGACCTGGTCTCAATCCAGTGCTGTGCCCGAGAGCAGCATCGTTGCTCTCTGTCTCTCACTGGACATAGAGGCACCAGTGGGATCCATTGGCTGTTGCTGCTGTCAATCAAATACAATGAGGAGGGAGCAGGGGGTGGGGCTGAGCTGTGTTCATTTCAAAGTGTGTTTATCCCAAAACAGAATATCTTCCAAGTCCTTAGATGCAATGCATTAGCTTTCAGGCTTTTTCCCTTTATTTACACTGGGTAATCCCACAAAAATCCAACTTTCTGTCCTCTCACTTATTTTTCCTTTGTATCTCTTGGAGCAGCCATGCACAAATACTGGGCTTCAAACATGTCTGCCTTTGTCATCACCGTCATCCCAAATTCTGGATCAACTCTATCACTACATCACCATTGGTGTTTTTTTGTAGAACTTTATTTTAATTACAAATGTTATACCACAGAGAAGTTAAATGTGAAAAAGCCATAGCTGTTAGAAAGACGGGCACAAAAACCACTTTGTACAGAATGCTTTACCACCATCAAAACGAAAGCCTGCCTGCGTCACTGCTATGTTATAAAACACCAAGTTAAAAAAAAAGTGTGTTTCATTTTAACGCCCATTTGCAAAGGCATATGAGGTTTTCCTTCTTTCATTGACCAGAGTGGAACATTGCAGGTGTATACATATGTGCAATCACATTATAGAATATTATGTAGAACTTTGTGCAGTACACAAACAATCAACTAGCGTGATATGTGGTTACTTTGTTAAACTCCAGAAACTTGACATAAAGTCCCTGGCTGAGAGTGCAGGCTTATAGCTTGTCTCAGCTGCCCTAGCATATTTGCTTAGGAAAGGAAGGAAAAAGCCACTTAGGCTCCATGCACACTGGGCTTAAAAAAATGCCAGTTCGCCTTGGCAGAAAAATAATGCTCATATAGAGCATTTTTTTTTTACATAGTTTAGAAGAGTTTTGCATTTTTTTCTGCCAGAAAGCTCCAATCAGAAATGCAAACCAGAAGAGTTTTTTCCGTTTGGCCGGCCTCTGTCAGACGAGCATGCTGGAAAACCAGCAGCCGACTGACTCCTGATTAGCGATCTAAGCCAATGGCAGAGAGCGCTGATCTGAGTGTTTTGGCGGGGGGCGTACCTCTGTCAGAACACAATAGCTCAGTGGGGAGAACACTGTACTAACTTTAGATCATTAGTACAAAAGCTCCATTGAACAAAAAAAACTCAGTGTTACCAGGCTTTAATACATGCCCAATACAGACAGTCCAGCTAAAACTCCCTAGGATCTCAGGGCGTCAGGAGTGGGTTATGCACAGAGTGCAAGGGTCAGGGGTGTGTAATGTACATAGTTTAAGAGTCAAAATGATATACATTCCAGTGCATAGCACCCCCTATTATTCTTTTCCCCACCACCCTCCCATACATAGCACAGCAATACCACCTATGAACATAGCATGCATACATGCACACAACATACATACACGCACTGCATACACATACATACAACATGCATACAGATGCATGCAACATACATACACACTGCATTCAGATACATATGTAGCGTGGTGCTAAATTTAGGGGAAGTGTTTGGGTGGTAGTTATACCCAAACACCCTAATTGTTAGAGTTCTTGCAACCATTTTTGTCTGTGGGGAGAGTATTGGTGTGTAGTTCCCTGTGGCCTGCAGGTGGCGCTGCCATAGTAGACCAGGGTTGAACCCTGATACAGTGCTGCACCTTGTGTGTCCCCTCTCGGCAGCCGTACGGTGGGTGTGGTAGGCCTGCTGTGCATGCTGGGAGAGGATGTAAAAGGGGCAGACGCTGCCTGTTCAGGGTTCGTTGTCGGGGGTCCTACCCCAGGAAGTGTGTGTTCCTGTCCGTCCTGGGCACCTTTGGCCCAGGGGCGGAGGTCGGTGGATCAGTCCCAGGCACCTTTAGTCCTTGGGCTGCAACGGAGGCCTGGGCCCAGCACCTTCGGCTGGAGCCCACCAAGGATCGAGGAGTCTCAGGGTGCCGCCTTGCGAGGGGACCCGTATCCTAGATGAGGAGGCCGGGAAGGAACCGTTCCGAGGGACTGGCGCAGAAGTCACAGTGAAGGAAGGGTCCCGGTAACTCTCTGGAGGGATGTCTTCTCCTTAAACAGAGGCCAAGTTCACCAGGTCTGTGTCAGAGACCAAGTTCACCAGGTCTGTGTCAGAGACCAAGTTCACCAGGTCTGTGTCAGAGACCAAGTTCACCAGGTCTGTGTCAGAGACCAAGTTCACCAGGTCTGTGTCAGAGACCAAGTTCACCAGGTCTGTGTCAGAGACCAAGTTCACCAGGTCTGTGTCAGAGACCAAGTTCACCAGGTCTGTGGCAGAGATCAAGTTCACCAGGTCTGTGGCAGAGATCAAGTTCACCAGGTCTGTGGCAGAGATCAAGTTCACCAGGTCTGTGGCAGAGATCAAGTTCACCAGGTCTGTGGCAGAGATCAAGTTCACCAGGTCTGTGGCAGAGATCAAGTTCACCAGGTCTGTGGCAGAGACCTTGGGTAAAGTTCGAGCATCATTTCGGCTGCTAGTCTCAAGCTAGGGAGACTATCCGAATGGGCTGAGTCTGCTTCAGAATCGGAGCAGTGAATTGTGTTACGTTTGTGCCTGGACCTCTTCCACACCTTAAGCTGTCCTGTTCTCCCTCCAACCTTTCCTGTCAGAGACTGTGTATTTACAAGAAAATAAACTCTACGTTGGAGTGCAGCTGGTGTGGACATTCAAGTTACTGTGGGGATATAAGGACTTGTCTTTATTTAATATAGAGGTGAGAAACATTCTCTGACTGTCTGACTGTGGAAGACCCATCAACAACACCGCTCAATCTCTTCACATAGGAGGGTACGGGCTTGTGGTGCGGTGTGCCCCTCTCTTCCTGCGAGGAGCCGAACAAGGCAGGTAAAGAAAGGGGAGTGTGCGCTACACATACATACATAGAATATACATGCACACTCCATACACATGCATACAACAAACACTTCATTGCATAAAAAATACAAACACTTACCTTTCTGCTGGCATTTTCAGTTCTCCATGTCCCCAATCCTACCAGCCAAAAAGCCTGGGGACAGTTACAACATTTGTTTCCACCTCGAGGGCAGCTCACCACGACTAATCCTCTTTGCTACCACACAGGCACAGCTCTGCATTCTCCTCTTCAGGCCTTATGCACACTGGACGTTATAATAACATTATAAAAAACCGCCAGTAGCTTTGCAGTGAGTTTTTCAATGTTTTTCAGTGTTTTTGCAATAGCTTTTTTTAGCGTTTTTAATCGTTTTTTTGTTTGTTTTTTAAATCAATGGGATTAAAAATGTTTAAAAAAAAGCTGGTGAGCCGCGTTTTTGAGCATTTATCTGTGTTTATCTGTGTTTTTCGAGGTTAGTGCGTTTTTACAGCTGAAAAACTCCTCTCAGAACACACTAGTTTTGGGGGTTTTTTACAGCCAAAAAACGCCCCAGCCAAAAACCGTTAATAACAGCCTATGTGTGCATGGACACATAGGATAACATGCTGGAGAGTTTATTGACTGTAGAAAAAAAAAATGTCTGAAGCCAAAAACAGCAGCTGTAAAAACGTCCAAAAACGTCCAGTGTGCATGGGGCCTTATAGGCATTTACCAGCAGGGCACAACATGTGTGACATTATGCAGGCTGCGTTTTGCTTACATCTCTGGAATGAAAATTCTGGGTGATGCAACCATTCCATTAATAGCAAAGCAACCAGAGCCAATTCCAGTGTAGCGGTATTTGAATTTAGGGGAAGCATCTGGGTGGTAGTGAACCCAGATGCACTGATTGCTAGGGGATCTGAGGCACTTTTATGGTTCTTGGAGGACTCTGGTGGTGTGAAGTTCCCTGGGCGTATAGGTGGCATTGTTGCCGGGGGCCGGAGGTGAACTCACACCGCAGGACTGTCTTTTTGTCCTCCCCTGGAGCTGGTACGGCGGAACGGGGAACCCGCTGTGACGCGAAGGGAGAGGAGATAAAAGGGGCGGACGCCCTTGCCACGGGGTTCAGAGTGCAGAGTCGGAGGACGTGGCCGCACCCAGGCACCTTCAGCTTGGGTGCTGGCGTTCCGGTGTTCCGGGCCCAGGTGCCTTTGACCTGGCCGGAGCGGAGATGGAGTCCATCTCAGGCACCTTTAGCCTGGGGTGAGGTACTATGGCGGATGCCTGGGGCTCAGTACCTTCGACTGAGTTCCGCGAGGGTGGAGGAATCCGAGGGGGCCCTAACTCCTTGGGTGCCCGTGTCTGAGTTTGTGAGGTCTGGTGTGCAGAACTTCTCTAGAGAGTCCGGCGCAGCATCGCTGGTGACAGAGAGGCCTCCGGTATCTCCCTTGGACGGATATCCTTCCCCTGACAGGGGTCGTGCTAGCGAAGGTAATTCACGTTCTATTTCACATAGTCAGTGGCAGTGACTATTCGCCACTGGTGATACCACAGTGGTTGGTAAGAGAAGGGAAAGGATTGTGCCTCGACCTATTCCCATTAAGACTAAGTTGTTGCAAAAGAATCCAACTTTATTCGATGAGAAGAATAAAACTGTGTTGGACCTATTCACTGTGTGGAACTCTGGTTACTAGCAGCAAAGGAGTCAGGGACGAAGTACAGGACTTGACTCTAGGACATCTACACAAAGCCCGATCTTTCTGGCCTTCACCTCTTCACTATGGAGGACATGGGCCGTGGTGTATCTCATCCCTCCCCCCAGCACTAACACCCCTAGATGAAGAAAGACAAGCCGAGAATGAGAAGGGGTGAGAGGGGTGAGGTCGCTACACCAGTATTGCCAAGTCAAATTCAGTAAGTTCCCAGGTTTGGTTCTATTTGTGGTCTGACAGTTATTATGCTACTGATAATGTAGGTCATTAGAAGTTTGCCCAAGCACAACATTTAGGGGTCTAAAAGTCATGGAACAAGGGGGCCCACATCACATTAGGGCTCTTGACCCATCCAGTTCTATTATTTATAGGTGTGTTGGTCTGAGGCATTACTCTTGGTGTGCTTCCAAAATTACCATCAACTAGCACTTGTCCTGCTCTGTGTTCCTCGATAGCATAGCTATTTTAATATTGCCTGAACTGCTAGTCTAGTCAATGATTAGTTGACAGTCTGTAGGGAGCTGATATTGCAGATTTTTGTATGACTGGCAGCCTTCTATTCATAAAATTTGTATTGGCACAGACAAACCGAAAGACTCAGGGGGCAAATGTACATTTAGAGAGGCATCAAAATCAGAAAAGTAATTTGGGATTGCAAGACTAGTAATAAAAATCTGAAGGTGTCTCCTCATCTCTCTTTTATCATAAAACAGCTCACCTCTCTCAGACACATTGCTGCTAATATAAATCATACAAATTGCCCCTAGGCAAGCATTGGACAGGGCCCTGCAATTTGACATGACTAGCAATGACATTATTTATAATTATGCTGAATTTTAAAAACTGTACCTTCAACTAATGTAAATCTATAGAAGAGGTCACTTCTGCACATTCATTAATTACTTCTATTGACTTTTCATTTGCAAAGAGGAAAATGTGTTGCAGAGCAGATGGCTATTGTGATGGCACACAATACTTTAAGCATGTTTTACAGGTGTGTCTTCAAATGTTTTAAAGTGTTTTTGTTGAGTCTAACAAAACATAACTAATATTTATTTCAGAGCTCCTGATCTTTATTAGTATGTAAACCACAGTCAGTTAAAACAGGTGGCAGTCAACAACGTCATGTGCAAAAAAAAAAGTGTGAAATCATACATAATAAGTCACTGATAGGGTGACCACATTTCCAAATTACCATTCAGGGACACCCCCCCTTCCCAAAAATCAGCTTGTGCTGTAACGAATCACAGCACAGTGATTGGACACAAGAGGCGGGATTTATGATTTCTCCAATCACAAGCAGGGGGCGGGGATTGTGCTCCTCCGGGCATTCTGGCCAGGGCAAGTACTGTCAGTGAGTAAAGCGGTCAGTTTCATTCTGGGACACTGTATTGTCCTGGAATGAATGTGCCCGGGACAGAACTGCAAAATCCGGGACTGTCCCGGGCAATCCGGGACACGTCGTCACCCTAGTCACTGACAATTTACACATTTTAAAAATTAGCATGTCAGAATATGTGGTTGGACAGTTAGTTATTCCAAACTAATATTTTTTAAATTAAAGTGACCAACCTTTGCAGGCACTGTTACTACTGCACTCAACAGCACCCACACATCTTTATGTGAGCACTGTAAAGAACAGAAGTAAGGACCGCCCACTTCCACTGTTGGAGAATAAGAGCAAGGAGCCTAGTTTTCCCCAGACAAAACAGAAAAGTCTTGGGGGAAAAAAGTATGTAAAAAAACATATATATACAATTGTGCTCATAAGTTTACATACCCTGGCAGAATTTATGATTTATTCGTCATTTTTCAGAGAATATGAATGATAACACAAAAACATTTCTTTCACTGATGGTTAGTGTTGGGCTGAAGCCATTTATTATCAATCAACTGTGTTTACTCTTTTTAAATCATAATCACAACAGAAACGACCCAAATGACGGTGATCAAAAATGTACATACCCCAGTTTTTAATACTGTGTATTGCCCCCTTTAACATCAGAGACAGCTTGAAGTATTTTGTGGTATTTGTGGATGAGGCTCTTTATCTTCTCAGATGGTAAAGCTGCCCATTCCTCTTGGCAAAAGGCCTCCAGGTCCTGTAAATTCTTGGGCTGTCTTGCATGATCTGCCCGTTTGAGATCTCCCCAGAGTGGCTCAATGATATTGAGGTCAGGAGACTGAGATGGCCTCTCCAGAACCTTCACTTTATTCTGCTGTAGCCAATGACAGTTTGACTTGGCCTTGTTTTTTGGATCATTGTCATGTTGGAATGTCCAAGCTTCCTGGCTGATGAATGCAAAGGTTCCTTCAGTATTTTATGATAAAATACTGCATTCATCTTGCCATCAAATTTCCTGTGCCTTTGTAGCTCTCACATCCCCAAAACATCAGCTATCCACCTCCGTGTTTCACAGTAGGAACGGTGTACCTTTCATCATAGGCCTTGTTGACTCCTCTCCAAATGTAATGTTTATGGTTGTGGTCAAAAAGCAAAATTTTGGTCTCATCATTCCAAATTACTTTGTGCCAGAAGATTTGAGGCTTGTCTCTGTGCTGTTTGGCGAAGTGTAAGCGGGATACTTTGTGGCATTTGCATAGTAATGGCTTTATTCTGGCGACTCGACCATGTAGCCCATCTTTCTTCAAGTGCCTCCTTATTGTGCATCTTGAAACAGCCACACCACATGTTTTCAGAGATTCCTGTATATCACCTGAAGTTATTTGTGAGTTTTTCTTTGCATCCCGAACAGTTTTCCTGGCAGTCGTGGCTAAAATTTTAGTTGATCTACCGGACCGTGGTTTGGTTTCAACAGAAACCCTCATTTTCCACTTCTTGATTCGAGTTTGAACACTGCTGATTGGCATTCTCAATTCCTTGGATATCTTTTTAGATCCCTTTCCTGTTTTATACAGTTCAACTACCTTTTCCCGCAGATCCTTTGACAATTATTTTGCTTTAGCCAGGAGTCAAAATCCAGAAACGTCAGTGCAGCACTGGATGAAAGATGCAAGGGTCTGTCAGGAGTCCAGAAACTCATTGAACTTTTACACAAACACACTAATTACAAGCAAACAGATCACAGGTGAGGATGGTTACCTTTAATAGCCATTCAAACCCCTTTGTGTCAACTTGTGTGCATGTTATCAGGCCAAAATCACCAGGGTATGTAAACTTTTGATCAGGGTCATTTGGGTCTTTTCCGTTGTGATTATGATTTAAAAAGAGTAAACACAGTTGATTGATAATAAATGGCTTCAGCCAAACACTAATGAGTGAAAGAAATTTTTTTTGTGTTATCATTCATATTCTCTGAAAAATGGCCAAGAAATCATAAATTCTTCCAGGGTATGTAAACTTATGAGCACAACTGTGTATGTGTGTATATATACACACATATATATATATATATATATATATATATATATATATATATATATTGTGAGGGGGTTAGCTCGGTAGCGGGTGTGTGTGACCCCCTGGATGGGCTCCCCACACAAAAACAGGCCCAGCAGACGGAGGTTGTGGTTTTCAAGATCAAAAGGTGCGGTTTATTTCTCTATTTACAGTGACAAAAACACAGCAAAGCAAAAAGAAACATAAACAAAATAAATCCTGGTCAGCTTGACCTCTGACTAAACATGCAGGTTTCCCTAACTAACAACTGGGATCAGCCTGGTGCTGTCCTAGTCCCTAAGTCCCTGGTTTAGTAAATGTCCAAACAAATAGCCACACAGGCTTTGTCTCACCGCACAGGGGTTCACTCTCCCTAGACAGTCCACACAGGTCTGGTTCCAGGCATGAGCAAACACCTAATGAAGCTGGGAGTTTTTATAGAGGCCTTAAATGAGCTGACAAGCTTCAGCTGGTCTCATCAACTCCCTGCCTGCACGACGCCCAGCACTCTCCCTAGAGGTATGAATCATCCATGAGCCCACTAGCCTCAGCTGGGCTTCATCAACTCTCTCCCTAGTTGTATAAGTCGGCATAAAGCCTGAATCTGGGAGAAATATACCTACCCCCCTGGATGCAACCAGGTGACTTTACCTTCCTGCTGTCACATACCCCCCCCTCTTGTTTTAACCTTGGGGTTGGAACACCAGCAATCAGGCATTCATGTACTCGAGACAAAGCATCCACATTCCCCATTTGAACGCCAGGGCGATGCTTTACTGTGAAGTTGAATTCCTGTAGGGCCAGGAACCACCTATTTACTCTTCTATTTGTCTCCTTGTTTTGAGCCATCCACTTTAACGGAGCGTGATCCGTAACCATGTCAAAGTGCCTACCTAGCAGATAGTACCGAAGGGAATCTAGAGCCCACTTCACCGCTAAACACTCCTTTTCAACCGTGGCGTAATTTACCTCATGGGACTTCAACTTCCTGCTGAGGTAAATGACTGGGTGCTCTTCCCCGTTCCAGACCTGGGACAATACTGCTCCTAACCCCACATCTGACGCATCACTTTGTACGACAAAGTCTTTAGAGAAGTCGGGTGAGTACAACACTGGCTGGCTACATAAGGCTTGTTTCAAGAATTGGAACGCTGCCTCAGCCTCGGGGGTCCATTTAATCATGACCGACCCTTTCCCTTTCGTCAGGTTGGTTAGGGGCACAGCCTTAGAAGCAAAGTGGGGAATGAAGCGCCGATAATAACCCGCGATTCCCAGAAAGGCTCGTACCTGCTTCTTGCTGTTGGGACGTGGCCAACTCTGGATGGCCTCGACTTTGTTGAGTTGGGGTTTTATTACTCCCCTGCCAATGGTGTACCCAAGATATTTGGCCTCCTCCTGCCCAATGGTACACTTCTTGGGGTTAGCCGTAAACCCCGCTTCCCGGATAGAGTCTAGGACTGCTTGCACTTTTGGCAGATGTGAGGCCCAATCTGTGCTATGGACAATTACGTCATCCAGGTAAGCCGCAGCATACTTCCGATGGGGCCTCAGTATCTGGTCCATTTTCCGCTGGAATGTGGCCGGCGCATTCTGTAACCCGAACGGCATTCTCTTATATTGGAACGCCCCGTCTGGGGTTACAAATGCGGTTTTCTCTTTGGCCGACTTGGCCAGGGGAATTTGCCAATACCCTTTTGTGAGGTCAAGAGTCGTCATGTATCGGGCTGTTCCCAGCCGGTCGATCAACTCATCTATACGTGGCATGGGGTAGGTGTCAAATTTTGTAACTTTGTTCAACTGACGAAAATCGTTACAAAATCGCCAGCTCCCATCCGGTTTAGGCACCAACACAATGGGACTAGACCAATCACTTTGGGACTCCTCTATCACCCCTAAGTTCAGCATTTTCTGTACTTCCTCCCGTATTGCCTCCCGTCGGGCCTCTGGGATCCGATAGGGTTTTAACTTCACCCTTTCACCGGGCGGGGTAATAATATCATGCTCTACCCCAGATGTTTGTCCCGGCAGCTCAGAGAACACCTCCTTGTTGCGAAGCACAAACTCCTTAACCTCCTGTTGTTGGGGTTGTGACAAGGTGGCTGCTATTCCAACCTCCGGAATCACGCAACCAGTTTGAGCTGGTGACCAAGTTTCTGCGACTAGGGACTCTCTATCCCTCCAGGCTTTCAACAGATTAACGTGATAGATCTGTTCGGGCTTTCGCCTTCCTGGTTGTCTGACCTTGTAATTCACTTCGCTCACTTTTTCCATTATCTCGTAGGGGCCTTGCCATTTGGCAAGGAATTTACTTTCAACCGTAGGGACAAGTACCAATATCCTATCCCCCGGGGAAAAGGTACGGGTCTTGGCTCCACGGTTGTACACTCTCTGCTGTGCCAACTGCGCTTGGGCCAAATGTTCCTTCACGATGGGCATTACCTGTGCAATTCGATCTTGCATCAGGGCGACATGCTCAATCACACTCCTGTGGGGGGAACTCTCACTTTCCCAAGTTTCCTTGGCAATATCCAACAGCCCTCTTGGGTGTCTCCCATACAGTAACTCAAAGGGGGAGAATCCCGTAGAGGATTGGGGGACCTCCCTAATAGCAAACATCAAATAAGGAAGTAGACAGTCCCAATCCTTTCCATCTCTATCCACCACTTTCTTCAACATTTGTTTTAGGGTTTTGTTGAATCTTTCAACCAGCCCATCGGTTTGGGGGTGATACACAGACGTACGCAATTGCGTCACTTTGAACAATTTACACAGCTCTTTCATAACCCGGGACATAAAGGGTGTACCTTGGTCCGTAAGCAGTTCTTTACAAATACCCACCCGGCTAAAAACAAGAGATAGCTCTTTGGCTATGGTTTTGGCCGAGGTATTTCGGAGAGGGATCGCTTCTGGATAACGGGTGGCATAGTCCATTATAACTAATATGTACTGGTGCCCCCTAGCGGACTTTATTATAGGACCTACCAAATCCATTGCGATCCTCTCAAACGGGACCTCAATGATGGGTAGAGGGACCAGCGGGCTACGGAAATGTGGCATCGGGGCCGACCTCTGACACACAGGGCAGGAGGAACAATAATTTTCTATGTCCTTCATCACCCCAGGCCAATAGAATCTCTGTAATACCCTCTCTCGGGTTTTCTCTGTCCCCAGATGACCTCCAAGAATGTGCCCATGGGCCAACTCCAACACCAACTTCCTGTAAGGTTTGGGCACCACAAGCTGCTCAACGGTTTCTTCTGCCCTTTTTGCCACCCGATACAGTAGGTCCTTCTCTACGCTGAAGTATGGGTAAGTGCAGGTATTATCTGGGTTCACTAACTCGCCATCTATTTCCACTACGTTTTCCCGTGCCTTTATTAGGGCGGGGTCTTTTAACTGTTCTGTGGCAAAATTTTCCCTGTGAACCTCAAGATCAGAAAACTCCACAGACGGTAGGTTTTCGTCTGAGGAGGTGGGCTCCTCTCCAGTTTCTTGAGTCTCGCCTGCCAATACTGACAAGGGAAATTCTGGAGAGTCCTCACCACTCTCAGAGGAGTTCTGGCTATCACCTTCCTGGTACATAGGGGCACCAGGGGGGGGGGCTCAGGATCATCCCACAGTTCCCAGAACTTCGGAAAATCCCTTCCCACAATGGCATCATGCGGTAATTGAGATACTAACCCCACTGGATGAGAGAGGGTACCTTTGGGGGTCTTGAAACACACTGTAGTCACTGGATACTCTCGGGTGTCCCCATGCACACAAATAACAGCTACCTTGCTATTCCCAGAGACCTCTGTTTTAACTAATTCAGCCTTTATCAGGGTCACAAGGCTACCTGAATCCAGTAATACCACAACATTTCTACCATTAATACACATTTTGCATAAATGTTTCTCAGTTCCCCGAATGGCAGTGCATGCGACTGTCGCACACAGCGACTGACGTCTGTCCGTCAGAAAGTCACATTGCATGGGTTCCTCCACAACCGGGCAATTTGCTGCAATATGTCCCGTTTGCCGGCAGCGGTAGCAAACAATCCTTTTGGCTGCCTCTTGAGCCCCCGACTTCCCAGGCTGTTCTCGCCAAACCCTGGGCAGAGCTCCCACCCTCTCACTCTCTCCACCCTCACCCCTTGGAATCATCTTATCCGCCCCTGGGGATGGTCTGGTCTTAGGGTGGAAAGTCTGAGAGTCTCTGGAAGAGGCCGTCAGGTTCTCTGCAGCCAAGTATCTCCTCTACACGATCCACAAGTTTACCGGCCGTTTCTGGGTCTCCATGGCTTACCCACTTTTGAATGGCGGTAGGAAGAGCTCTCAAGAAACGATCCATCACAACACGTTCCACAATCTCCGGTGCGGACAAAGTCTCTGGCTGTAGCCACTTCCTGCTCAGGTGAATGAGATCATACATTTGAGACCTGGGGGGTTTTCCAAGCTGGAAAGTCCAGTTATGCACACGCTGAGCCCGGACAGCCAGGGTGACACCCAGCCTTGCCAATATTTCAGCTTTTAGCATCACATAGTCTTTTGCTTGGTCAGGCTCCAGGTCATAGTAAGCTTTCTGCGATTCACCAGTTAACAGAGGAGCCACCAGTCCAGCCCACTGCTCCTCAGGCCACTTTTCTCTTTCAGCAGTCCTTTCAAATGTGGTCAAAAATACCTCTGGATCATCCTCTCCAGTCATTTTTGTCAATAAACGACTCACCCCAAAGGACGCGGTATTAGTGGGACGGCTTTCCTCACTGGTCTGCGGACGTTGCTGCATTACTGCTTCCATCTGTTGTTGTAGTCTCTGCTCTTGCTTCTGCAACAGGTCTATGAAGCGGGCCTCAGATTGCTGCTGGGCTTGTTGCTGGGCTGCGAAGCTCTTTTGCAAACCTGCATTTGTCTGCTGTTGATTGGCATTTGCTAGAGCCAGCTGTTTCAGTATCTCCTCCATGCTGGCTTAAAAAAAAACTGCCACTGGTTCTCCACCAACTGTGAGGGGGTTAGCTCGGTAGCGGGTGTGTGTGACCCCCTGGATGGGCTCCCCACACAAAAACAGGCCCAGCAGACGGAGGTTGTGGTTTTCAAGATCAAAAGGTGCGGTTTATTTCTCTATTTACAGTGACAAAAACACAGCAAAGCAAAAAGAAACATAAACAAAATAAATCCTGGTCAGCTTGACCTCTGACTAAACATGCAGGTTTCCCTAACTAACAACTGGGATCAGCCTGGTGCTGTCCTAGTCCCTAAGTCCCTGGTTTAGTAAATGTCCAAACAAATAGCCACACAGGCTTTGTCTCACCGCACAGGGGTTCACTCTCCCTAGACAGTCCACACAGGTCTGGTTCCAGGCATGAGCAAACACCTAATGAAGCTGGGAGTTTTTATAGAGGCCTTAAATGAGCTGACAAGCTTCAGCTGGTCTCATCAACTCCCTGCCTGCACGACGCCCAGCACTCTCCCTAGAGGTATGAATCATCCATGAGCCCACTAGCCTCAGCTGGGCTTCATCAACTCTCTCCCTAGTTGTATAAGTCGGCATAAAGCCTGAATCTGGGAGAAATATACCTACCCCCCTGGATGCAACCAGGTGACTTTACCTTCCTGCTGTCACAATATATAATATTTTGAATTGTCTTGCAAAATGCAAAGCGTGCGAACAGAAAAAAAATCAAAATCGATGTTGAGATCAGGGCTCTGTGGGAGCCACGCCATCATTTCCAGGACTCCTTGCTCTTATTTACAATGAAGATAGTTGTTAATGACATTGGCTGTATGTTTGGGGTCATTGTCCTGCTGCAGAATAAATTTAGGGCCAATTATACACCTCCCTGATGGAATGGCTCAATGGCTCTCTTCATGAGCAGCCTCCATGATGAATATTTGACACACACACAAATATGTAAATACCCATGCTATAATTCACACCCATGACCAGTGTGCTCCACCATTGTCAGATGATCAAGTATCTGCAGATGCTAGTTGATATAACTACTTTTTTGCATACGCATATTCTATTGATGTGGGGTGATAGTTGTTGGTAACGGCTGGTGTCACATGCATATGCTTATGATCCTCTACATGCTCCCTGCAGTTCTATCATGTTGCTGACTCACTGGAACTCTATTGTACATGACAAGTTCTTTTGACACGGATATTATATATTGACCATTTTCTGGACATCCTATGTGTTCGCATGTGCTTCTGAAGAAGAAATAGTGTTTTCAAAACATGTCATGCTTCTTGTGTGGACCAGTTTTGTAAAAACAGGAGTATTCTCTGTATTATAGATGTGAACTTTACCTGGGTACAACACATGGATGTGGTTACTACTATGTCCTTTTATTCTTTTGTATGTAGCGGGGGTCTAAATCTAGGGGGAGCACCTGGGTGATAGTATGATCCAGGATGTACCAATCATGAGAGGGTTTAGACCATTTAAGTCATGGAGGACTTTGGTAGTGTGCTGTTCTCCTTGACCTGTGGGTGGCGATGTTGTCCCGAGTCGAGGTAGAACCGCTGCCGTAGTGCTGCACCCTTTTTGTCCTGCTCTGGCAGTGGTACAGCGGGGCAGGGAACCTGCTGTGCCGGCTGGGGGGAGGGCATAAAAGGGGGTAGACGCCCTCGCCACGGGGTCTTTTTGCTATTCCGCGCCCAGGCACCCTTGGCCTGGGTGCTGGCGGTCCGGAGTTCCGGCCCAGGTGCCCATGGCCTGGTCGGAGCAGTGTTGGCGTCCATCTCAGGCACCTTAAGCCTGGGGTGAGGTACTACACCGGAGGCCTGGGGCCCAGTGACTTCGACTGGGCTCCGCAAGGGTGGATGAGTCCGAGGGACCCTGAGGTGGATGGGGCCCGTATCTGAGGCGAGGAGGCTGGAGAGGTTACCCTTCTGAAGAGCACGGAGCAGCATCAACCCGGTGACAGAGGGGCCTCTGGTAACTCCCTTGGAGGGACATCTTCCCCCTGACAGGGGCCGCAACGCAGCGAAGGTACTCCAGTTAATGTCCTCTAGAGTCGCTGGTAGAGACTCAGAATATTCAAGTTCTCTCTCAAGCCAATGGCTGTAGCAACCGCTGGTGAAACCACAGTGGTTTAGTTTGATTGTTAGGACTGTGCCTCGACCTGCTCACCCCACCGTATTGAACTGTTTTATGAGTCCCAACCAGTCGGCTGACAAAAGACTGTTTATTCGTGTGCTATAATAAACAAGTGTTGGACCCTTATCGGTGTGTGGTACTCTGGTTAATGGGAACAAAGGGAAGTGTCAGCACAACAGACTTGGCTTTTAAAGAAACACACAGGCCAGAGGAGAATAACAGGTACTGGCCTTCACCTCACCCGCTGCAATGGGGAGGACATGGGCCGTGGCGCATCTCACTCTTGCATACAAGATACCCCTAGACAAGAGCTATCGGATAACCGATTCATGAGAGAAGGGAGTGAGGTCGCTACACGTATAATACATTTGGAATTTTTTTATCTGATATATTTTTGTTTTGTTGGTTTTGCTCATTACTTATATGCCCTTTTACAGTCTCTTTGCTACAACACACATTCTGTTATAGATATTAGTGGGATGTGGGGCATACTAGAGAGGCATCGTCTTCCATTGAGATTGATCAAGCTGTAAACAGTCAAATGAGGTGAATTCAGTGGAGTAGCTATGACAGAGTGATTATTGTAATCTGCTCCGATACAGCTAGTTGTGGTGTGCTATTTTATTTTAGGTAAACATTGGCAGGAGGTGCCCTGCACCAGCAACAACTGCTCCACACAATACTGGTAAGGGGGGTTCCTGAAAGCAAAGCCCCTCAGAAGTTCTTCCAAATTTCTCCTCAGCTTTGATGTGTCACATGACAAAACATGCAGGGGAGGGGGATAAAACTTCCCTTCATTCTGCACTCAGCGCTGATGAGGAAAATCTTTGCTGAAAGGGGAGTGGGGGGGTATTTTTTCTGGGGGATGAGGGGCTGATTTTTCAGAAGGAGTAGATGAACTAGTTTTGGGGGTGCTGTCTGCATATTGTCATGTTTACCTATTTGTTATCTGTGTATTACATCATGTGTCTATTTGTTGCCCACGTATTCTAACAATTAACTGTTTGCTGCTTAAACATTGTATAGGTATTGTTGCCCATTTGTATTGTCAGAACTGCAATTTTTGCCTACATATTGTCAAGTCATCAATGTTTAGAGAACCAGATTATATAAGGTCATCCCCTGCGGACCTGTCATTTTTAAACCACACCACCATTATCCCCATTGTTGCGATTATTTTCCATATGTGTTTCTGCACTAGTGCTTCCTTTATCAGGTACTTCTGGATTTTACCTGGGATGTAGAGGGCATTTGGCCTTCAAAACTGTGATAGGTAGTGAGGAGTGAAATCAAAAATTTGCGCCCTTAGAAATCCTGAAGGCGGTGCTTGGTTTCCGGGGTCCCGTACGTGGCTAGGCTCCTAAAAAGTCCCACACATGTGGTATCCCCATACTCAGGAGAAGCAGCAGAATGTATTTTGGGGTGCAATTCCACATATAACCATGGCATGTGTGAGCAATATATCATTTAGTGACAACTTTTTGTAATTTTTTATTTTTTTTGTCATTATTTAATCACTTGGGACAAAAAAAAAATATTCAATGGGCTCAACATGCCTCTCAGCAATTTCCTTGGGGTGTCTACTTTCTAAAATGGGGTCATTTGGGGGGGTTTTGTACTGCCCTGCCATTTTAGAACCTCAAGAAATGAGATAGGCAGTCATAAATTTTAAAGCTGTGTAAATTCCAGAAAATGTACCCTAGTTTGTAAACGCTATAACTTTTGCGCAAACCAATAAATATACGCTTATTGAATTTTTTTTTACTAAAGACATGTGGCTGAATACATTTTGGCCTAAATGTATGACTAAAATTGAGTTTATTCGATTTTTCTTATAACAAAAAGTAGAAAATATCATTTTTTTTCAAAATTTTCGGTCTTTTTCCGTTTATATCGCAAAAAAGAAAAATTGCAGAGGCAATCAAATACCATTAAAAGAAAGCTCTATTTGTGGGAAGAAAAGGACGCAAATTTTGTTTGGGTACAACATTGCATGTCCGCACAATTTACAGTTAAAGCAGCGCAGTGCAAAATTCTGAATTCACCTCTGGTCCTTTTAGCTACCAAATGGTCCGGGGCTTAAGTGGTTAAGAGCTCAGAGACAGAATTGTGGCAAGGCACAGATCTGGCCAAGGTTACAAAAAAAATTCTGCTGCACTTAAGGTTCCTAAGAGCACAGTGGCCTCCATAATCATTAAATGGAAGACGTTTGGGACAACCAGAACCCTTCCTAGAGCTGGCCGTCCGGCCAAACTGAGCTATCGGGGGAGAAGAGCCTTGGTGAGAGAGGTAAAGAAGAACCCAAAGATCACTGTGGCTGAGCTCCAGAGATGCAGTCAGGAGATGGGAGAAAGTTGTAGAAAGTCAACCATCACTGCAGCCCTCCACCAGTCGGGGCTTTATGGCAGAGTGGCCCGACGGAAGCCTCTCCTTAGTGCAAGACACATGAAAGCCTGCATAGAGTTTTCTAAAAAACACCTGAAGGACTCCAAGATGGTGAGAAATAAGATTCTCTGGTCTGATGAGACCAAGATAGAACTTTTTGACCTAAATTCTAAGCGGCATGTGTGGAGAAAACCAGGCACTACTCATCACCTGTCCAATACAGTCCCAACAGTGAAGCATGGTGGTGGCAGCATCATGCTGTGGGGGTGTTTTTCAGCTGCAGGGACAGGACGACTGTCTGCAATCGAGGGAAAGATGAATGCGGCCAAGTACAGGGATATCCTGGACGAAAACCTTCTCCAGAGTGCTCAGGACCTCAGACTGGGCCGGAGGTTTACCTTCCAACAAGACAATGACCCTAAGCACACAGCTAAAATAAAGGAGTGGCTTCACAACAACTCTGTGACTGTTCTTGAATGGCCCAGCCAGAACCCTGACTTAAACCCAATTGAGCATTTCTGGAGAGACCTAAAAATGGCTGTCCACCAACGTTTACCATCCAACTTGACAGAACTGGAGAGGATCTGCAAGGAGGAATGGCAGAGGATCCCCAAATCCAGGTGTGAAAAACTTGTTGCATCTTTCCCAAAAAGACTCAATGGCTATTAGATCAAAAGGGTGCTTCTACTAAATACTGAGCAAAGGGTCTGAATACTTAGGACCACGTGATATTTCAGTTTTTCTTTTTTAATAAATCTGCAAAAATGTCAACAATTCTGTGTTTTTCTGTCAATATGGGGTGCTGTGTGTACAATAATGAGGAAAAAATTAACTTAAATGATTTTAGCAATTGGCTGCAATATAACAAAGAGTGAAAAATGTAAGGGGGTCTGAATACTTTCTGTACCCACGTATTCTTTGTTATTGTATCTGAAATGAATAAATAGATTGTTAGTTTTTTTAAAGCCTTCAACAACATTTGTATTGCAATATTTTTTAGCCAGCACATATTACAAATTTAATTTACTACTCATTAGAAATGTAGAGCAAAACAAAAACAATTGTTAGAAAAAATAATTTGAATAAATAAACACGGAGTGTTTTCTGTCCTCCTTGCAAACTGACAGCAGATGGAAAACTATTTTCCCTTAGTGATTGTGGCAATTTTCTGGCAGCCTGTTAGCTCTCTCCATTTATAGGGTAACAACTTAAAATGCTCTCCAAGTACAGTCTTTAAATATGTTCCAAAACAAAAGATTACAACAGTGCTCTGTCATTTTTCTTTAAGGTGCCAGACGATGGAAATCTGTTCCTGCAATCAGGCGCTCCTTGTATTTTAAATCTGATGTTATAATAAATGTGTGTGCTACTGCTAACCACATCAAGGGTATTCATACATTTGTAGAGACTTTAAAGTAGATACAAATTCAGATCACTTTATTGTAGGGCATGAAAAGAAATTTAAATAAAGAGAGAAATGCCTTTTTGTAATGTGTTTTCTATGTATCTTGCAGGAATTGCGCTCAGCTAGATCCTGGACCTGCCAGGGATTTTCCTTGTTACCTTAGAGTAAAACCCATTAGGCAAAAAAATTTTTTTTTTTCATTTTGGGTAGATTATGGGAGGATCATAACTCGGTCAGTATTTTTTGTCATCTGTGTCCCATCAGAGAGATTTCCCCACGCTTCCTGTTCCATAGCTAAAACAGGAAGTGAGAGGAAATCCCAGCAAATTAAGGGAATACCTTTCCTATGAAAACTATTGTCCTCATAGGAAAGTTTCCACTCTATAAAATTTGTGATTTCCTTTTACTTTCAATGATAATGGTAAAAAGGACAATTAAATCTGACAGGTGTTCTAATCCATCTCCAGTCTAAAACAAAAAAAAAAAAATGTCTTTAGTTGTACTTTAACCACTTGCCTACTGGGCACTTTTAGCCCCTTCCTGCCCAGGCCAATTTTAAACTTTCAGCGCTGTCGCACTTTGAATGACAATTGCACGGTCATGCAACACTGTACCCAAACACATTTTTTGTTAAAAAATATCCACAAAAATAGAGCTTTCTTTCGGTGGTATTCACCACTGGGTTTTTTATTTTTTGCTAAAAAAATAAATAAAAACCAAACATTTTGAAAAAATAAATAAAAACTTTTTCATAGTTTTGTTATAAAATCTTGCAAACAGATAATTTTTCTTTTTCACTGATGTGCACTGATGAGGCAGCACTGGTAGACACTGATGAGGAGGCACTGATGGGCACTGATAGGTGGCACTGATAGGCATCACTGATGGGCACTGATAGGCGGCATTGATAGGTGGCCCTGAGGGACACTGCTAGGGAGCACTGATGCGCATTGATAGGCGACACTGATTGGTTGGCACTGATGGGCACTGATAGGCAGCACTGATAGACACTGATGAGGAGGCACTGGTGGGTACTGTTGGGACTGCACTGATAATCAGGACACTGATAATCAGTGCCCTGATTATCAGTGTGCATGTCTTTTTTACACAAGCCACTTATCGGCTCTTTTCTACTCTCCTCACACTGTCGGTGTGCAGAAAGGAGTGTCGATAACTGGCTTCTGTTTGCCTCCGTAATCAGCTGTGATTGGACACGCAGATCACATGGTAAAGAGCTGCTGATTGACTCTTTACCCCAATCTGTGAGCAGCAGTGTCCACTGGATATTGCGATCACAGAGCACGCCACCTGCACCCCGCAGTGGGCTTGCAGTGGGCTAGATCATGGGAGGCCGTCATATGATGGCCTCCCAGAATTGGATGACCGCGCTGTAGCCGTCATTCGACTAAAGCATGGTTGGCAAGTGGTTAATGTGTATTTCCACTTTTGCAGGTACATTTATGAAAACCCAGCTATGTTTTTTTTTAAGTGCTCCTATTCATACAGCATACAAAAATGTTTCATACCATTTCGATTTAGTTTACTTTTGAATAATGTCAGAGTGAGTCTGGCATAAGGACAGGTTTAGGCAGGCCAGAGATGGTGCAAATTTCTTTCCTGCAATTTGGGGTGGAGGGGAGCAGGGAAAGCCGCCCCCTCCAGGAGAAGACAGTGATTATTGCTAGTGGCTATAGCAGCTGCTAGCGATAAGCACAAGTAAATCCAGAAGGCTGATTGTACCCAAGTTGATCAACTTGGTACATTCAGCCTGCCCATACATGGTTTGAATCTGGGCTGGGAACTTGCTGAACCGGCCGAGATTAAAACCGTTTATGGCCGGCCTTATTCTCCTCTCATTAACATACAATGTAAGAGACCTGGCTTCTAAACCTAAAACCTTTTGTTAGGACAGACAGGGGTTGATTTCCTAAAACTGCAGAGTGCAAAATCTGGTGCAGCTGTGAATGGTAGCCAATCAACTTGTAACTTCAATCCTGAGAGAGCTGGAGAAGAAAGGAGGGGGTATGTGAAGCTGGAATCAGAACACACACTCTTCTCTCTGCTCGTTCATGAGATAACGAAATTAGATGTCAGTGACAGCAGTAGGGGATGTGGCGAGTAGTAGGAAATTGTTAAAACTTCTGCCACATTTTGTTTTCTGTCCCATTGATGAGATTTTCTTTCACTTCCTGTTATAAAAACACAACAGAAAGCTAGAGTAAATCAGTCCAAAGTGAGGGAAGTCCCCACTGCAACAAACGTCCCTTTGGAGGGATTTCCTTTTATTCTATTTTAGGTGACAACTTCGAGATTTCAGGTTTTTCTTGTATTTAGTCTTGGTGACTTGGTGACAGTGGGAAATAATGTTCCCAGCAGGGTCGCAGAAAAAAAAATGGTCAAGATTGCTAACCATTCAGCACTCTATCTAGAAAAAACGTTTTTCTTTTATATACACTTTCATAGCAGATGACCTCTACCCATGCCACATCCAAATAATTGAAATTTCCAAAGAACAAATGCAAGAACTGATCTTGCCACTGATGGACTTTACGGGCACTTACATGAGACCAAGACAGTAATTTTATAAAATGATCAAATATTTATTGGACACAATTAAAACACGCTTACATAGCATTGGGTTACATAAACCGATGAAGGTGTCTGTATACTGGGTCTCCTCCACTTGTCAACGCATTTCGCTTATATGCGTAGCTTCTTCAAGACCACTATTGGAGGATGTTACATTAGCAGGAGCGGCGGTGAGTATAACAGGTCGCAAAAAACATCTAGGGGGCGAACACAGGGACACAGGACTATCACTCAATCCAGAGACAGCATATTGTGTGGTGGTGGCCAAATTATTTTTACCTGTTGATTGGAATATATTTCCCACAGGATTCCCTGGATATTTGTTATGAGAGGGCGGTACCCGGTGGTAAGACACACCATGTATATTAACCACTTGCCAACCAGCTTGCGCAGATTTACTGCAGCAAGTCGGCTCTCCTGCGTGAACTGACATACCTGTATGTCAGTCAGAGCAAGGAGAATAGGGGGCGCCCACCGCGCACCTCAGGAGTGTGCCCGTGGGTCCCGCAGATTCGATGTCCGCTGGCGACCCGCGATCACTGTGTACAGAATCAGAACGGGGAACTGCCTATGTAAACAAGGCGATTCCCCCTTCTGCCCAATGACATATCTGTTCAGAGTGATCGGGAACAGTGATCTCTGTTATGTCCCAGGCAGCCCATCCCCCCCTACAGTTAGAGCACACCCAAGGAACACACTTAACCCCTTTATTGTCCCCCTAGTGGTAACCCCTTCCCTGCCAGTGTAATTTTTACATTGATCCATGCATTTTTATAGCACTGATCAATGTAATAATGTCACTGGTCCCCAAAAAGTGTCATTTGGGGTCAGATTTGTCTGCCGCAATGTCCCGCTAAAAATCACAGATCGCCGTCATTACTAGGGATGAGCTCGGTGTTCGAGTTGAACATACGTTCGACTCGAACATCGGCTGTTCGATCGCTCGACGAAGATCAAACATTTTGGGCCGTTCGTGCCAAATTCGAGTGACGCGAACGGCTCACAATACACTGCGCCATCGCAGTGCAATCCCGGCACTGTGATTGACCAAGCATGCACTGTGACCCCGCATGCTTGGCCAATCCCAGCGCCGGCAGCGAAGAGAGCCATAATTGGCCACAGGCAGGATGCCTGTGGCCAATTATAGCTCAGGGGGGTTTAGTACACGCCCCACACTATAAAAGGCCGCCAGCGCGGCGGCCTTGTGTAGTGTGTTCCGGTTCAGGGGGAGAGAAGGATAGGCAGGGACAGTGTTAGTGATATTTGTTCATTTACCTTGTGTGTAGGGAGAAAGAAGGATAGGCAGGGACAGTGTCAGTGATATTCTGCTAAACCTTGTGTGCAGGGAGAGAGAAGGATAGGCAGGGACAGTGTCAGTGATATTCTGCTAAACCTTGTGTGCAGGGAGAGAGAAGGATAGGCAGGGGACAGTGTCAGTGATATTTTTGCTAAGCCTCCTGTGCAGGGAGAGAGGATAGGCAGGGGACAGTGTCAGTGATATTTTTGCTAAGCCTCCTGCACAGTATACACCTGAAGCTAGCCCTTATTGCTGTGTTTTCCTGTTGTGTAACACAGGCAGGCATCTGCAGCACTTACAGCAGGCGTAGTGTGCCTCCTTCAAAATATACACCTGAAGCTAGGCCTTATTGCTGTGTTTTCCTGTTGTGTAACACAGGCAGGCATCTGCAGCACTTACAGCAGGCGTAGTGTGCCTCCTGCAAAATATACACCTGAAGCTAGCCCTTATTGCTGTGTTTTCCTGTTGTGTAACACAGGCAGGCATCTGCAGCACTTACAGCGGGCGTAGTGTGCTTCTTGCAAAATATACACCAGAAGCTAGCCCTTATTGCTGTTTTTTCCTGTTGTGTAACACAGGCAGGCATCTGCAGCAGTTATAGCAGGCGTAGTGTGCTTCCTGCAAAATATACACCTGAAGCTAGCCCTTATTGCTGTTTTTTTCTGTTGTGTAACACAGGCAGGCATCTGCAGCACTTACAGCGGGCGTAGTGTGCTTCTTGCAAAATATACACCAGAAGCTAGCCCTTATTGCTGTGTTTTCCTGTTGTGTAACACAGGCAGGCATCTGCAGAAGTTATAGCAGGCGTAGTGTGCTTCCTGCAAAATATACACCTGAATCTAGCCCTTATTGCTGTTTTTTCCTGTTGTGTAACACAGGCAGGCATCTGCAGCAGTTATAGCAGGCGTAGTGTGCTTCCTACAAAATATACACCTGAAGCTAGCCCTTATTGATGTTTTTCCTGTTGTGTAACACAGGCAGGCATCTGCAGCAGTTATAGCAGGCGTAGTGTGCTTCCTGCAAAATATACACCTGAAGCTAGCCCTTATTGCTGTGTTTTCCTGTTGTGTAACACAGGCAGGCATCTGCAGCAGTTATAGCAGGCGTAGTGTGCTTCTTGCAAAATATACACCTGAAGCTACCCCTTATTGCTGGTTTTCCCATCTCCCTGCAGGCCTTTAGAATGTCTGGAAGGCAAACAAGGAGAGGCAGACAGTCAGGAGCCAAAAAAAGAGGGCAAGCAGGCTTTGTGTCTAGAGACAACAGTGCTGGTCGTGGACGCGGTGCATCGTCATCAGCACGTGGCCATGGGACACGCTTGTCCTTATTTTCGGCAGCTGGACGTGTTGAGCCGCATCATGCCGAAGACTTGGTAGAGTGGATGACCAAGCCCTCCTCATCCTCCTCATCCTCTCTCACCCAGGCTCAGGGTACTGGCAAAGCAGCTGCCAAAGCGTCCTCAATGTCATCATCAGTCACTCCTTCCCTAGACCCACCGTGTCCTCCTGAGGAGTCCCCCGAACTGTTTGAGCACAGTGTTGAGTACATGCTCCAGGAGGATGCCCAGCGTTTCTAAGGGTCTGAAGATGATACCCAGCTAGAGGAAGGCAGTAGCATGAGAGCAGAGAGAGGGGATGCTCAAGAAGGACAGCAATCTGGCAGTCATGTTCCAGCAGCTGCAGCATACTGCCAGATTGGTTCCAGTGATGAGGAGGGAGGGGATGATGAGGTCACTGACTCCATGTGGGTGCCTGATAGGAGAGAGGATGAGGAGGAGGCACATCTCCAACAAGGCAGGATGCCCTCCGGGGGCCAGCGTAAGGGCAGCACACCGACTGAATCACACCGCAGAGCTCCGCCTGTGCAGGGCGCTGCCTCTGCCCGTTATTGCAAAAGTTCTTTGGTGTGGGCCTTTTTTGAGTCGAGTGCATCAAATCGCACCGCTGCTGTTTGCAACATATGTCTCAAGCGTATCTCGCGTGGCCAAAACATCAGCCGCTTGGGCACCACATGCTTGACCAGACATATGTTGACCTGCCATGCAGCTCGTTGGCAAGCCTACCTTAAAGACCCACACCAAAGAACAAAGCGGACCTCTCCTTGCTCCGCATCAACTGGGATCTCCAACCCCACTATACATTCAGTCCTCTCTGAAACCTGCACTGAGAGGAATGAAGGTGTAGAATTAGGTGTGTCACAGCCAAGTACTTGCGGGCACTCTGCTAGCAGTACACCGATGTCCGATTCTAGCAGGCAAATTTCCCTCCCCCAGCTGCTGGACCGTCGAAAGAAGTTCACTCCCAGCCATCCACATGCCCAGAGGTTGAATGCTAGCTTGGCTAAATTGCTAGCACTTCAACTGCTGCCTTTTCAGTTGGTAGACTCGGCCCCCTTCCATGAGTTTATGCAATGTGCAGTTCCTCAGTGGCAGGTTCCCAAACGCCACTTTTTCTCACGGAAGGCGATTCCGGCTCTCTACCGGCATGTGGAAGGCAATGTCCATGCCTCGCTGGACAGGGCGGTCAGCGGTAAGGTGCATATTACCGCTGACTCATGGTCGTTACCTTTCTTACCCGGCCCATTGGGTCACTCTTTTGGCAGCTGGGAAGGATGTAGGACAAGGCGCAGTAGTGTTGGAGGTTGTTACGCCGCCACACCTCCAAAATGCTACTACTGGTTGTGACACACCTCTCTCCTCCACCCCCTCCTCTTCTTCTTCCTCCATGGCCTCTTCCTGTGCTTTGTCCTCGGAACCAGCGGTGCTCCGTAGGCGTTCAAGGGGCTACGCAAGTACGCAGGCAAAAAGATGCCATGCCGTTCTTGCGCTGGTGTGTTTGGGGGACAGGAGCCACACTGGGACAGAGGTTCTGTCAGCTCTGCAGGGGCAGGCCGAGAGGTGGTTGACGCCACGCCAGCTTAAGGCAGGAATGGTGGTTTGCGACAATGGCACCAACCTCCTCTCCGCCCTCCGACAGGGACAACTGACCCATGTGCCCTGTGTGGCTCACGTCCTTAACCTGGTGGTGCAGCGGTTCTTGGGCAGGTACCGGGGCTTACAGGATGTCCTGAGGCAGGCCAGGAAAGTCTGTGTGCATTTCCGCAGATCATATAATGCCAGTGCTCGGCTGGCTGAGCTGCAAAAGGAGTTGAACCTGCCCAAGAACCGCCTTATATGTGACATGCCCACCAGGTGGAACTCAACGTTGGCCGTGCTGCAGTGGCTGCACACGCAGCAGAGGGCCATCAATGAGTACCTGTGCGACTACGGCACCAGGACAGGGTCAGGGGAGCTCGGTTTTTTTTCACCATGCCAGTGGGGCATGATCAGGGATGCAGGCACTGTCCTGGCACCATTTGAGGAGGCCACAAGGATGGTGAGCAGTGACAGTGCATGCATCAGTGACACTACCTCTTGTCCACCTGTTGGAGCATACGCTGCATGGAATAATGGACAGGGCACTTGAGGCAGAACAGAGGCAGGAAGAGGAGGACTTCCTTGCCTCTCAAGGCGCCCTTTACCCAGACAGTGTTCCTTCTGTCCCACCCATCCCACAGGAAGAGGACGAGGAGGAGGAGGAGGAGGATTGTGTCAGCATGGAGGTGGAGCCTGGCACTCAGCATCAACAGCAGCAGTCTTTTAGGGATGATTTACAGTCCCAAGAAACACGTGGACTTGTACGTGGCTGGGAGGAGGTGGCTGTGGATCATATCGTCCTTAGTGACCCAGAGGACTCCGGACCGAATGCCTCAGCTAACCTACGCTGCATGGCCTCCCTGATCCTGCAAAGTCTGCGGAAGGATCCTCGTATTCTTCGGATCAAGGAGAGGGACCATTACTGGATGGCCACTTTCCTTAATCCACGGTACAAGGGTAAGGTTGCGGACCTTATCTTACCGTTGCAGAGGGAGCAGAGGATGAGACAACTCCGGGAGGCCTTGCAGAAAGGTCTGTGCAACGCGTTCCCAGAGACTGGGAGGTTACAAACTCCTGGTCCTGGACAACGAGTTGCTGAGGCTTCGGTCAGTCAAAGAAGGAGCGGTGGGGAAGGTGGCCGTCTGACCGATGCGTTCAGACAATTCTTTAGTCCGCAGCCCCAAGGTATGATCGATTCCAGCAACCATCGCCAGCGTCTGATATACATGGTGCAGGAATACCTAGGGGCAAGGTCAGACTTGGACACCTTTCCCACCGAAAATCCTCTGGCTTACTGGGTCTTGAGGATGGATCACTGGCCAGAGCTTGCACAGTATGCAATTGAGCTCATGGCCTGTCCTGCATCCAGCGTTCTTTCGGAACGCACATTCAGTGCTGCTGGATGCTTTGTCACGGATCACAGGGTGCGCCTGTCCACCGACTCGGTTGATCGACTGACCTTCATAAAGATGAACCAGTCTTGGATCACCACCAGCTACCAAGCACCTGAAGCTGATATAACAGAATAATTTATTTTCAAATGTCACATCCCTTCAAGACTGATGCTGATGCTGAGTGACTGTCCTGTTATGTTGACTGACTATCCTCCTCCTCCTCAATGATCCGATTCATGATAGCTTGGAAGAACATTTTTGTTTCTGGGTGCCGCCACCAGTGGCTAAGGCCCAATTTTTCTGCCCCTGTTTAACAGGGGCGTGTAATTACAATTTTTGATGCAATACTTTGCAACAGGGCCCATTCCTGCGCCCACCAAGAGTAACTGTGAGGGCTTACAGTGTTGTGGCAACACCACCACCACCACCAAAGGCCCAATTTTTCAGCCCCTGTTCAACAGGGGCATGCAATTACAATTCTTGATCTAATAATTTACAGTAGGGCCCATTCATGCGCCCACCAAGAGTAACTGTGAGGGCTGACAGTGTTGTAGCACCAGCACCACCACCAAAGGCCCAATCTTTCCTTCCACTGTTCAACAATGGCATGTAATTACAATTCCTGATATAATAGTTCACATCAGGGTGTTCCAGCGCCCACCAAGAGTAACTGTGAGGGCTCACAGTGTTGTGGCAACACCAACATGTAAGGGGCAATTTTCAGCAGAGTATATACGGCAGGCCCCTACTTTCAAACATCCAACTTACAAACGACTCCTACTTGCAAACGGAAGGAGACAACAGGAAGTGAGAGGAAATCTACCCCTAGGAAGGGAAATTCTCTCCTGTAAGAGTTAATATTGGAAAAAGGTGTCTCCTCTCTACTGATGCTTTATCACCAATCCTTGTTTCAATAAAAACCCCACTTTTCAAAAACAGTTGTCATTGGGACGGAAAGTGAGGTGAAATGTTCTGAACAGGGGCACAGACAGCAAAACAAATGTTACAGGGGTGATAACCCTTCCCTATGTTTTCCAAAAAGCTTAAAAATATATTTTTTGGCTGGAGCTACACTTAAACAATGTACCTGTTCAAAATTAAAAAACAGATTCTACTTAAGAACAAACCTACAGTCCCTGTCTTGTTTGCACCGCCTGTATAATGCTGTTCAGAGTATATAGGGCCTTTTTTATTTTGTGTGCGGGGTTCCCCTTAATATCCATACAAGACCCAAAGGAGCTGGTAATGGGCTGGGGTGGGGGGGGGGGGGGGTGATGGGGTAGCTATGCCATTTTTCTCAAAGATTTGCATCCATATTACCAGGACCAGACATTACATTAAAGCCGCAAGCAGTTTTAAATGGCTTTTTTTCCTTTAGAAATGTCATTTTGTGCAGGGACAGTTCTAAACACGGGAAACACATGCCACTTCACAGGCATACTTTAGACACCCCCCAGGTACGATATTTAAAGGAATATTTGACTTTTTTTTTTTTCACTTTATGCATCATTAACCACTTCCATACAGGGCACTTATACACCTTCCTGCCCAGACCAATTTTCAGCTTTCTGCGCTGTTGCACTTTGAATGACAATTGCGCGGTTGTGCTACACTGTACCCAAACTAAATTTTTATCATTTTGTTCCCACAAATAGAGCTTTCTTTTGGTAGTATTTGATCACCTCTGCGATTTTTATTTTCTGCTAAAAAAAAAAAAAAGACCGAAAATTTTGGGAAAAAAAAGGGTTTTTTTTTGTTTCAGTTACAAAACTTTGTAAATAAGTTCGTTTTCTCCTTCACTGATGGGCACTGATGGGGCTGCACTGACGGGCATGGATAAGGCGGCAGGATGGGCACCAATGAGGTGGCACGGATGGGCAACGATCGGCGCCTCGGATGGGCAACGATCGGCGGCACGGGTGGGCACAGATAGGCGGCACGGGTGGGCACAGATGGGCACGGATAGGCAGCATGGATGGGCACTGATAGGTGGCACGGATGGGCATGGATGGGCACTGATAGGTGGCATTGATGGGCGCTGATAGGTGGCACTGTACTGTACTAATGGATGCCAATCAGTGCCAAACAATAATGCCTGCCAATCAGTGGTGCCCATTGTGGGCACTGATTGGCATCCATTGTGGCACTGATTGGCATCCATTTAGTATATAATTAGCTTCCCTGGTGGTCTAGTGTGCAATACCTAATACCTATAGGTGGGCTTCCCTGGTGGTCTAGTGGAATCCCTGGTGGTCCAGTGGGCATCCTCGGGGGGGCTGTGCTGATAATGGATCAGCACAACCCCCCCCCCTGTCAGAGGAGCAGCCGATCGGCTCTCCTCTACTCGCGTCTGACAGACGCGAGTGAGGAAAAGCCGATGACCGGCTTTTCCTGTTTAGATCGTGATCAGCCGTGATTGGACATGGCTGATCACGTGGTAAAGACATCCCGCAGCAACGATCGCCGCGATGCGATGCGCGCCCCTACCACTTTGCCGCCATCAATCCGCTATAGGGCGGGCGGCAAGTGGTTAAAATGATTGCTCCCGAAAAACGGTCGTTTTTAAAACTTCGTTTTGCATTGATACATGTCCCCTGGGGCAGAACCCGGGTCCCCAAACCCTTTTTAGGACAAAATTATTATTATTAGTCGTTATAATTAGCACTTTAGATTTCGAACGTTCGCGTCCATTGTATTTAATAGGGGTCTAACGTTCGCGCGAACTTTCGGTCTGTTCGAAGGTTCTGGTGCGAACCGAATCGGGGGGTGTTCGGCTCATTACCAGTAAAAGCAAACAAACAAATAAAAGTCCCTACGAGCCCATTCACACAGGGGCGGCACGACTTGTGCCGCGACTGTGCTGGACGATCTCAAGACGACTTCAAAGCAGACTTCCAAAATGACTTCTGTATAGAAGTCAATGGAAGTCGCCTTGAAGTCGTCTTGAAGTAGTACAGGAACCTTTTTCTAAGTCGGAGCGACTTCAGTCGCTCCGCTTAGAACGGTTCCATTGTACAGAATGGGACGCGACTCGTCAGGCGGCTGAGACGCCTGACGAGTCGCCCCTGTGTGAATGGGGACTTAATCTATCCCGTAGTTTGTAGACGCGATAACTTTTGCACAAACCAATCAATATATGCCTATTGCGATTTTTTTTTTTTTTACCAAAACAATGTATAAGAAAATATATCGGTCTAAACCGTTGAATACATTTTTTTTTTTTATATTTTGGGGATATGTATATTGCAGAAAGTAAAAAAAAAATGTGAAAAAAAATTTTTTTTTTTTTTTTTTGTTTATAGCGCAAAAAATAAAAACCGCAGAGGTGATCAAATACCACCAAAAGAAATCTCTATTTGTGGGTAAAAAGGAAATCAATTTTGTTTGGCTACTGGTGAACCAGTCTGTAACTGGCCAAAGAGCAAGTCCCTGGGCAGAGTTGATGGCTGTATAGGAGCGGTCCGTCCACGCTCCGAATGGGGATATATATTTATATATTAGATACCGTATTTATTTACACTTTATTACTGCCTCTGTTGCTGCCCACCAGGAATTTTTTTGTATAACTTCACATGATCTTTGTGTGTTCCAGTACCTTCTGCTAAATAGTCCAAAATTTACTCCTGATCTCTCTTTTAAACATACATAAGAAACTACTAAATTGAGAATATAAGCATATGTATACAAAATACCATTAAAAAAAAATTGTAAATCAGGCAAGTAAAAAGTGGCATCATGAATGGTAAACATTAAATTCTAATAAGTCCAAAAATATATAGTTTCTTTTTATTCTATTACATAGATTTTTTCTAACATGTAAAATCTGTGCAAGCAATAAAGAAACACTTCTGATGCTTGCATGTGTTTGTTAAAGCTTAGATGTTAATTCCTACACTGCTTGATTACTATTACCACAGGCGGTACTTAGATCCATTTCATCATTTGTGACTATCAGGCTGTGCATGGGTGGCCTAAAACAGATGACAATTTCTTCTATGCAGGCTAAAGAGGAAAATTATGCAAAAACTAGAATTTTGCATTTGTATCATAAATCCTTCATATTCTTATTCTTATTTATTTATTTTTACTGCAAAGATGCAATTTACAGTATGGCTTTATCGCAAATTTAACTACAGTAAAACCTTGGATTGCGAGCACAATTCGTTTCAGATACATGCTTGTAATTCAAAGCACTTGTATATCAAAGTAAATTTCCCCATAAGAAATAATGGAAACTCAAATGATTTGTTCCACAACCATTTATATATAAGTCCTCCAGTTTATAGTCCATATAAAAAGATAACAATGTGATAGGTTGTGTAACCATAAAATGTCCATCCACAAATGGAAGCCTCCTCAAGGGCATTAGAAGCAAAATCCATCAGGAGCTACAGAGGATAAAAGAGAGGAGAAGCGCCTCTAATGCCCTGTACACACGATAGGAATTTCCTATGGGCTAAAACCTGATGGAATTTTCTGTAAGAATTCCGTTCAAGCTGTCTTCCATCAGTCTTGCATACACACTGTCAGACTAAATTCCGACCGTCCAAAGCGCTGTGACGTAAAACACTACGATGAGCCGAGAAAAAATGAAGTTCAATGCTTCCGAGCATCCGTCGACTTGATTCTGAGCATGCGTGGAGGTTTTTTTCCGACGGAGTTCCACACAGACGATCTGAATTTCCCATAGGATTTTTTTCCACCAGAAAAATTTAAAACATGTTCTATTTCTAAAATCCTACGGAAAAAAGTCTGATGGGCCCACACACGATAGGAATTTCTGATGAAAAAATTCCATCAGACTTTTTTCATCAGAAATTCCTATCGTGTGTACAAGGCATAAGTGTAGCAATATGTTGCTAAATGTTGTACCTTCATTAAATGTAACCATATTGCTACACTAAGGCCCCTTTCACACTGAGGCGTTTTTCAGGGGTTTTGGCGCTAAAAACAGCGCTGTAAAAACGCCTGAAATAATCCTGCCCCAGCATTCTCAATGTGAAAGCCCTGAGGGCTTTCACACTAAGGCATTGAGCTTTCTTTTGGTGGTATTTGATCACCTCTGCGGTTTTTATTTTTTGCGCTATGAACAAAAAAAGACCTACAATTTTGAAAAAAAAAACAATATTTTGTACTTTTTGCTATAATAAATATCCCCAAAAAAATTCTTCATCAGTTTAGGCCAATATGTATTCTCCTACATATTTTTGATAAAAAAAATCGCAATATGCGCATATTGATTGGTTTGCGCAAAAGATATAGCGTCTACAAATTAGGGGATATATTTATGGCATTTTTATTATTTATTTTTTTTACTAGTAATGGTAGTGATCAGCGATTTTTAGTGGGACTGCGATATTGCGGCGGACAGATCAGACACTTTTGACATTTTTTTGAGACCAGTGACATTTATACAGCGATCAGTGCTATAAATAGCCACTGATTACTGTATAAATGACACTGGCAGGAAGGGGTTAACACTAGGGGGGCAATCAAGGGGTTAAGTATTCCCTAGGGAGGTGTTTCTAACTATGGGGAGATGGGACTGACTGGGAGTAGAGAGATCGCTGTTCCTGATCACTAGGAACAGACGATCACTCTGTACTCCCCTGAAGGAACCGTGATCTGTTTGTTTACATTGACAGATCCCTGTTCTGGCTCTCTGAGGAGCGATCGCGGGTGGCCGGCGGACATTGCGGCTGCAGGCCACGCGCATCTCGCCTGCTATATCTCTTAAAGCGGCCAACGTACACCTACGGCGATTTGTGCAGGCAAACCAACCTGCCGCAGTATTATGACGGCAACAGGTCGGCACGCGGTTAAAGCAGAACTATACTCTGTCAATCAACATTGACTATTTTAATCCTCATGCTGCTAGCTAATAAAAACCGTATTTATCGGCGTATAACACGCACCTTAATTTTAAGAGGGAAGTTTCAGGAAAAAAACAAAATTTTAAATAAAGAACTGCAGATCACATGCGATGTCCGAGCAATGCGATTTCAGCTATACAGATTGTATGGCTGAATTTGCATCGCATTCGGACCAAACTCGCTGAGGACCCTTTTTTTGGTCCGCACCAGAATTCGATCACATGGGTGTTCACACCTATGCGATCCGATTCATGTCTGAACTTTCAGTTCGCAGTGCGATATGCGAGCTGAAATGGGGGTGTCATTAACTTTGTATTGACACTCCCCACAGATCGCATAGGACAGTGTGAACTGCTGTGCGAGTCGGGTGCAAGTCGGGAACCCGCAGTGGATTCGCAGGGTTCCCGCACTGCACAAGTGTGAACCGGCACTCGCCCTTTATATAATAGTGCTTGAGACTGTGTAATATTTCTGTCACTCAGCAGTTACCATATATATACCGGTATTTGATTCAGGCTCGGTTCACACTTGTGCGATGTCGGAACCCTGCAAATCCACTGCGGGTTCCCGCATCGCACCCGACTCGCACAGCAGTTCACACTGTCCTATGCGATCTGTGGGGAGTGTCAATACAACTGACAGTTCAGACATGAATCGGATTGCATGGGTGTGATTTGATTCTGGTGGGGACCACAAAAAGGGTCCTGTGTGAGTTTGGTCCGAATGCGATGCTATATCATTCATACTATCTGTTTGGCTGAAATCGCATTGCATGTGATTTACACTGCAGTGCGGTGCGAATCACATGCGATATCGCAGAGCGCACAAATGTGAACCGGCACTGAGATAGATTTTTGACATTCTTTCTCATTTCATTATTGACAGATTTCATATCTCCTATCCATTATTGGGAACTAACAATTGTCTTTTACATTATTTAGGTGGAATTTTGATTTCCAAAATTCTGGGCTGTATTCAGGGCTGGGACAAGGGGCATCAGACAGTGTCTATCTTTGCTCAACCCCCCCCCCCACTCTTTTTCCCTCTCTGCCGTTTGAAAGCATTTGTACCTGTCACCTCAGTTTCCTGTCAGCTCAACTCTCGCGAGCCTTGCAGAGGATTAAAGCGGAGTTCCACCCAAAAGTGGAACTTCCGCTTAAACAACTCCTCGCCCCCTTACATGCCACATTTGGGGGGGGGGGGTTCTTCAGTAGGAGTTGGACTTCCTGTCCCACTTCCTACTTCCGCCCAGGGACCGCTTAGGCGACTCGTCATATCGCCTTTTGGCGGCTCCTCCCTGTAGGCGATCACCTAGGACACGTGACAGGTCCCAGGCGATCGCCTATCCACTCAGGGAGCGCTGCGCGGCTCGCGCATGCGCAGTGAGTGCCCTGACGTGGAGCCGAAAGCTTTCACGGCCGGGTGCCCACACTATGAATGGAGGCACCGGTGGAGAAGGGGGGGAGAGGAGCGAAGCTCAGGGTGGCCGCGTCGCTGGACAGTGGAACAGGCAAGTGTCTGTTTATTAAAAGCCAGCAGCTATACTTTTTGTAGCTGCTGACTTTTAATGAACATAAAAAAGGCTGGAACTCCCTTTTAACATGGTTATGCTCTGACGTCCGCGAGAATTTAGACGGCCGTGAGAGAGACATGCTTCCTGTTTGTGTACTGCAGTGGGGATGGCTGCCGGGCCCGGAGGTCTGCGATGCTGGATCTGAGTGGCCCGAGACTCCCACGTCCCCCAGGCTGTCTCCGATGGTGTCCACGCGCCATGCGATCTCAATGCAGTATGTACCATGCTTTTTTTATTATATATATATCGGCGTATAACACGCACATGCGATTTTCACACTATTTCCAGGGTGAAAAAGTGTGTGTTATACGCCAATAAATACAATAAGAAAGTATATTGCATTTTCTTTTTTTAGGCCAAAATTATGTCATAAATCCCAGGAGTCTTTAAGAGCATTTATCTGGAGGAGGGGTTTTCTCAGCTATAAATGCTCTCCTGCCTGCATGCCTGAACTAAAGGCACATTAATTCCAGGAAGTAAATGCAACATTAATCATATGCGCTTACTCAAGATGGCCTGAAATGCAAGCAGAGTGTTTTTCAAAGTGATTTCTCAACAAAATAAATCAGCACTGCAGACGTGCATGGCACTGGATCGAATGAGTGCTCAGGTAAGTAAAAAAGGGGGGGGGTGCTGACACGTAAATATTTTTTGCCTTAATCATACCTCCCAACATTTTGAGATGGGAATGAGGGACACCTACTTGCAAACGTATGTAGGCATAGGAAACCCCCCCCCTGACACACCCCCTTAAATGAGAATGAACCAAATAATGGTTAATTAACCCCTTCCATACCGGGCCATAGCAAAATGACGCCGGCAGGAACCCTCTCTCCCTCCGGGTGGATGTCATATGACGTCCTAGGTTTGAGGGGGGATATCTGAAAGATGCCTGCAGCTAGAGGCATCATTCAGATATCCTTTTGTTCTGCCGGCGATCCTGCACACAGTAAGAATGATCATAGCGGCGGTTCCGCCGCTTGATCGTTCTTATAGGCGGCGGCAGGGGACATCCCCCCCCTCCCGCCGCCATCCGGTGCTTCTCCGGGCTCTCCCGTGCGATCGGGGACCCGGAGAGAATCGTCGGCGCCGTTGGTGGGTCACGTGATGAGCATAGAGATGACTGGTGACCAGATGGTCACCAGACATCTCTATGATCGTCGGAGGCCCGGGCGCGATGTGATGACGTCACGCCCGGGTCCTCAGATGTAAACAAAGCCGCCATTGCGGCTGTAAGTATGAGATCGTGAAAAAAAATTCACTGATCTCATGCTTTCCAGCCTGAAGGAGAGATGTGGGGTCTTATTGACCCCACATCTCTCAATAAAGAGGACCTGTCACACACATTCCTATTACAAGGGATGTTTACATTCCTTGTAATAGGAATAAAAGTGATCAAAAAAAAAAAAAAGTGTAAAAAAAAAAGTACAAATAAAAAAAAATAAGTAAAATAAAAAAAATAAAAAAAAAATATATTTTTTTAAAACGCCCGTCCCCAATAGCTCACGCTTAGAAGCGAACACACACGCCCGCATATGTAAACGCCGTTCAAACCAAACATGTGAGGTATCGCCGCGTGCGTTAGAGCAACAATTCTAGCACTAGGCCTCCTCTGTAACTCTAACCTGGTAACCTGTAAAAAATTTCAAAGCGTCGCCTATGGAGATTTTTAAGTACCGAAGTTTGGCGCCATTCCATGAGTGTGCGCAATTTTAAAGCGTGACATGTTAGGTATCTTTTTACTCGGCGTAACATAAGCTTTCATATTTTACAAAAAAATTGGGCTAACTTTACTGTTTTGTTATTTTTAATTCATTAAACCATTTTTTTCCCAAAAAAAGGCGTTTGAAAAATTATTGCGCAAATACCGTGCAAGATAAAAAGTTGCAATGACCGCCATTTTATTCCCTAGGGTGTCTGCTAAAAAAAAACATATATAATGTTTGGGGGTTCTGAGTAATTTTCTAGCAAAAGAATGATGATTTGTACATGTAGGAGAGAAGTGCCATAATAGGCCCGGTATTGAAGTGGTATAAAAAGCCCTGTATGGAAGTGGTTAAAGCCGCAAGGACTTTTTTTACCACTACTATTCCTTTATATTGGCTTTTAAAATTTACAAATGCAGCAATTTAGAACTTGGATGAAAGGTTTAGCACTGGGAAACACTTTTTGAAAGATAAAAAGTGCATTTTATAAACAACTCTATAGATCAGACCAAAATGAGGGACAAATGAGGAGGAAAGAGGGACAGAGGGACATTGTTCCAAATCAGGGACAGTCCCTCGAAATCAGGGACAGTTGGAAGCTATGCCTTAATGCAAGGATGATTGATCTTGATGTAAATATTAAATATGAATTACATTTTCAGTTTGTGGTGCTCGGACTCATTTTCTTTTTCCCTGTGGGGGTAACTGAAGAGGTTACTTATAGGTTCCACGCATAGGCTGTTTTAATAATTCTATGTAGATGCATTGGGGCTTACAGTAGAGGGCTTTGTTTGTTTTGAAGCTGCTTTTCTTTACAATATAAATCTATTTGAATGCAAAACAACTCAGAAGCAGCTTGAAGCGAGTCCTTGAGCAACTGAAATGCAAATCAAAGCAACTCGAACATAAATCTGAGTATCTCTGAGGCTCCTGAAGGAATACTGGATTTGACTTGCTTCAAAGTCTGAAGCCCATCTACACAAGTTCTTATGTCCAGTGCCCCAGCAGGAGAAGTGCTGCCACTCATGTGTCTGTAGTTTTTACTGGAGAAGTAAATGCAATTTATAATGCACAGGGCACAGGTCAATGCAAAGTGCATGTTACCATGTCTGTGCTGGCTTTTGTACTACACTGGCTGGACCACACAGATTCTGTTTTAAATTTAAAGTGACACTAAAGGTTTGAATATAAATTTTTTGTTTTAAATTTAAAGTGACACTAAAGGTTTGAATATTTTTTTTTAAAGTAACAAACATGTTATACTTACCTCCACTGTGCAGCTCATTTTGCACAGAGTGGCCCCGGTCCTCGTCTTCTGGGGTCCCTCGGCGGCTCTCTTGACTCCTCCTACTTCTGATAACCCCCTCTGGGAAGCGCTCTCCCAAGGGGGTTACCTTGCGGGCGCGCTCCCGAGTCCTGTATTCAGCGTCCATAGCCGCCGACTATAGGACTCGGCCCCACCCCCGGCCCTCGCATCATTGGAGTTAATTGACAGCAGTGCGAGCCAATGGCTGCGCTGCTATCAATCTATCCAATGAAGAGCAAAGAAGACCGAGCAAAGGAAGACGCGGGACTTTCCAGGACTCAGGTAAGTAAAACGGGGGGGCTGGGGGGCCAGTGATCGTAAGATGTTTTTTCACCTTAATGCATAGGATGCATTAAGGTGAAAAAACATGAACCTTTACAACCCCTTTAAACTGTAAAGCCTCGTACACACGACCGAGTTTCTCGTCAAAAAAAGACAAGAAACTTGCTGGCAGAGCTTTCTTGCCGAGTAAATCGGTCGTGTGTACGTGGCTATCAGGTTTCTCGTCAAGAAAACCGACAAGAATCTCAATGAGAAAAATAGAGAACCTGCTCTCTATTTTCTTGTCAGGATTCTCCATTTTCTCATTGAGATTCTCGTCAGCATGTTTCTCGACGAGAAAAGTGTGCGTGTGTACACTTACCTGTCGCCGTGGAAACCTGCGCATGCTCGAAATGACTTTGACGCATGCGCGGTAGCTTCCTAGGCATAGGTAGGGTGTAGCAAGATGGCGGCGACGGCATCGAATGTGACGAGCGCACGCGTTCACTCCATTCAAAGAACCGCGGGTTCTATGAAAGGAGCGTGTGTACACTCGGCCGGGACAAGTTTCTTGTCCAAGAATCTCGTCAAGAAAAACAACGAGTTTTTTCCTGACGAGATTCTCGGCCGTGTGTACGAGGCTTCAGATAAAACTTACAGTACCAACAACTGTGTAGAGCGAGGCTCTTGTTAAACACATATCATTTTAACACATTATTTAGGCAGCATTCAGGTTACACCGGTCCCTTCAACAGCCAAATCATCTTTTTTCTTGAAAATTGGGGATATCTTTACCTGGAGATAGGTACATTTCCCAGTGTGCCTCTTACTTCTCTTCTCTTAAACCGATGTTCTTTCAGATTCCAGCCTTTGTTTTGAGTGACAACATTTCCCAAGTGGCGTTCTTTGCCAGGGAAAAGCTCCTGATCGGGCTATTTGAATTCTGTGACACATCAGTGCTGACTTACAGGGCATAGTAAATATGTGTCATAGACCCCAAGGATGTAAATCTGTACGATTCTTTAACCACTTCATCCCCGGAAGAATTTACCCCCTTCCTGACCAGAGCACTTTTTGCGATTTGGCACTGCGTTACTTTTGCGCGGTCGTGCGACGTTGCACCCAAACAAAATTGACTTCCTTTTTTTCCCACAAATGGAGCTTTCTTTTGGTGGTATTTGATCACCTCTGCGGTTTTTATTTTTTGCGCTATAAACAAAAAAAGAGCGACAATTTTGAAAAAAAAGCTATATTTTTTACTTTTTGCTATACTAAATACCCCCAAAAAATATATAAAAAAACTAATTTCTTTCTCAGTTTACGCCGATATGTATTCTTCTACATATTTATGGTAAAAAATGGCAATAAGCCATTGATTGGTTTGTGCAAAAGTTATAGCGTCTACAAAATAGGGGATAGTTTTATAGCATTTTTCTTATTAATTTTTTTTATTAGTAATGGCGGCGATCAGCGATTTTTATCGTGACTGCGACATTATGGCGGACACATCAGACACTTTTGACACTATTTTGGGACCATTGTCATTTATACAGCGATCAGTGCTATAAAAATGCACTGATTACTGTGTAAATGACTGGCAGGGAAGGGGTTAAACACAAGGGGGCGATGAAGACGTTAAGTGTGTCCTAGGGAGAGATTCTAACTGTGGGGGGGCTGGGCTACAAGAGACACGACAGTGATCACTGCTCTCGATGACAAGGAGCAGTAGATCACTGTCCTGTCACTAGGCAGAACAGGGAAATGCCTTGTTTACATAGGCATCTCCCTGTTCTGCAGCTCCATGACACGATCGCGGGACACCAGCGGACATCTAGTCCGCGGGTCCCACTGGCATGGTTACGGAGCACGCAGCGCGCGTGCGCTCGCACGGCGGAAAATTCAAAGCACCGTACAGGTACATTGCTTTGTGCAGCAGTGCCATTCTGCCGAAGTATATATCGCTGTTAGCCGGTCGGCAAGTGGTTAAAAATAATGTTTTGCATCTTCAAAATTGTTCATATTATTAGGAGTAGGCTAGAAATACTTAAAATACAATGAGAAAATCAATATATGATTTTAAATGTTAACATAGGTACGCTTTAAAGTGATTGGAAAGCTAAATTGTTTTTTTTGTTTTTTTTTTAAATAACAAACATGTCTATACTTACCTTCTCTGTGCAATTCCATTGCACAGAGCAGACACGAACCTCCCCTTTTTGGGTCCCCCACCAGCGCTCCTGGCCTCTCCCCTCCGTCCAGTACCCCCATAGGAAGCCGCTTCCCGTGCGGGCTGGCACCCGAGACCCACTGCTGCGCCCATTGACACAGACAGCGGGACTCGGCCCTGCCTCTCATTCCCTTCGTCACTGGTCTTGATTTACAGCACTGAGAGCCAATGTCTACCAGTGCCCCAGCAAAGCCAGCGAGACCCAGAAGTGAGAGGAGAGAAGAGCTGCAGATGGGCACAGCGCTGGATCGATTGAGTGCTCAGGTAAGTAAAGGGGGGGGGGTGAGGGGGGATGCTGACACCTAAACATTTTTTACCTTAATGCAAGGAATGCATTAAAAATATTAAATGTCTAGACTTTACAATCACTTTAAGACATGTAATACTTCTGGCACAGCTCCCTGGTTAGTTCAACAGAGGCTGACACATACCATATAACTCCATAGCACAGCAATGTGAAAGAGCCTAGGCCAAACAGCACACAATTACAGTTTAAAGCAGGACACTAAGTAATTAAATTTCTACATCATCTAACACCACAGGTATGCTTCTCACAGCTAAACTCTGGGCTAATTTTCTTGGAATTGCCCCCTAGAGTTTTTATTTACTGAAAAAAAGCTCTCTGTCTGCAGTACAATCTATCACTTTAAGCTGTCCTGCACAGTACTTCTTTTGTACCTTTTTTCATTTAACCTGGAAGACTCAGGAAACACTGTAAGTGCAGGGTGTCATGGCCCTGTCCCCTGAGTAAGGTGCCCTGCAGTGACAGTGCTGACATCACTCTCTTCTTCATCCAAGGCATCCCACCGCCAGGAGAAGACCAAAGAGGAGAAAGACATTTTTTTACTGCCCAATCCTGTAAAATGATGGCTATGTGGCACCTTATACAGGTAGGATAATGCATTTGCACACAGATATATCACCTAAGCCTGTGTG